>CM054123.1:27442841-28642841 GCA_028751855.1 Ambrosia trifida | reverse complement strand
TTATGTGATAAACATGAGAGATGCAAAGTCTGAATGTCAAATGACATGCTTACTTTCTAAAGCATCCGAGTCAGAGTCACTGCTATGGCACAGATGACTAGGACATGTTAACTTCAAAAATATTAATAAGCTTTCAAAACTAAATCTTGTCAGAGGTCTTCCTTCCAAGGAATTCCCTTTTTCTGAAAAATGCTTAGCGTGTGCCAAAGGAAAACAACACAAAAAATCGCATAAGTCCAAAGCTGTGAACTCTATAGACTCACCTCTTCAATTATTGCACATGGATCTTTTTGGTCCTATTAGTGTTAAAAGTCTAGCTAAAAAGTCTTATTGTTTGGTGATAACAGATGATTTTTCCCGATTTACATGGGTGTGCTTCTTGGAATACAAAAGTGAAGCTGCTGAGATATTGATGTTGTTTGTTCCTCTCATTGAGAACATAATAAAGACAAAAGTTAGATCAATCCGAAGTGATCACGGAACTGAATTCAAAAATCAAAGTTTCGTGACTTTCTGCAACAACAGAGGAATTCATCTTCAGTACAGCGCTACGAGAACTCCTCAACAGAATGGTGTTGCTGAAAGGAAAAATCGTACACTTATTGAAGCGGCCAGAACTATGCTTATCGACTCTAAACTGTCGATCATTTTCTGGGCTGAAGCTGTGAATACCGCCTGTTATGTTCTTAATAGAGTCTTAATTGTAAAGATGCGCGGGAAAACAGGTTATGAATTGCTCTTTAAAAGAAAACCTCTGATTGACTACTTCAGGCCTTTTGGATGCTCATGTACGCTGCTTAACAACTACGAGAACATAATGAAGTTTGATGCAGTTGGAGATGAGTGCTTCTTTGTTGGATACTCTTCAAGTCAAAAAGCTTATAGAGTGTACAACAAACGAACCAAAATGGTTCTCGAGTCCTTTTATGTTGATTGGCAGGAATCCAACTCTACCAACACAGGAGCCGGTCCTGACTGGTTCTTTGACGTGGATGTTGTTTTCAACAATTTCAGTATCATTGAAGAACAACCATCTGAAAATCAAGCAGCCGATCCTTCTCCTCTTGAGGATACTCTTTACTCTTCCGAAGACGATGCTGCACTTTTCACCACCCGATTTTCTCCACTCATAGCTGATCCAATTGTTCCCCTTCAGTCCACAAATGGTGATGCAACTGTTGAAACTACTCCATCTCCTGAAGGTACTCCAGCTTCAGAAGAAACATCTTCAGCACAACAGTCTGCAAATGATCCATCCAATTCATCAATTCCTGTAGATCACCTTTCTAATCTGCCTTCCCAAATTCAAGAAGAACCAAACATGGGATTTAAGTCTTCTAAGGATCACCCTGTGGAGAACATCATTGGACCAATCTCTGAGGGTGTTCTTACTAGGAATCAGGCAGACAAGCTGAATATTGCACTTTCAGCCTTCTTATCTCAGACGGTACCTTTCAGCATTGAAGATGTTGTCAGAGATGCAAGTTGGGTTGAAGCCATGCAGGATGAGCTGTATCAGTTTAGAAAGCTAAAGGTTTGGGAACTTGTGGATTTACCTGAAGGAAAGTATCCTATCGGAACAAGATAGGTGTTTCGCAACAAAATGGATGAAAGAGGTGTGGTAATTAAGAACAAGGCTCGTCTGGTCGTTCAGGGCTTTTGTCAGCAGGAGGGTATTGACTATGAGGAAGTGTACGCTCCAGTTGCTCGACTTGAAGCCATACGTATCTTCCTGGCATACGCCTCATACAAGAACTTCAAAGTCTTTCAAATGGATGTGAAGAGTGCATTCCTGTACGAGAAGATCAAAGAAGAAGTCTATGTTTGTCAACCCCCGGGTTTTGAAGATCCTCATCATCCCAACAAGTACTACAAACTGGATAAGGCTCTCTATGGACTTCATCAAGCTCCTCGAGCTTGGTATGAGACCTTATCTTCATACTTGCTGCAGAATGGGTACACCAGAGGGAAGATTAACATGACTTTGTTCACCAAAGAAGTCAACAAACACTCTATCCTTGTTCAAATTTATGTTGACGATATTATCTTTGGCTCCACTGATGAAAACTTATGCAGGGAATTTGAAAGCATCATGAAGTCTCAATTTGAAATGAGCATGATGGGCGAATTATTGTTTTTCTTAGGCTTGGAAGTGCAGCAGAAAGAAGACGAAATTCTCATCCACCAAGCCAAGTATACAAGAGACATTCTGGCAAAATACAACATGACCGACTGCAAGCCGTCCAATACCCCTTTTGCGGCCCAAACAACACTTGTACCAGATCTTCAGGGGCCTTCAGTGAATCCTCACACTTATCGATCAATGATTGGCTCACTGATGTATCTAAAAGCTAGCAGACCAGATATCATGTGGGCAGTTGGATGTTGCGCGCGTTTTCAGTCCAATCCTAAGCAATCGCATGAGACTGCAGTAAAAAGAGTCTTCCGCTACCTCAAAGGAACACCAAAACTTGGTTTATGGTATCCTAAGAGTGATAACTTTGATCTAATCGCTTACTCTAATAGTGATCATGCAGGTTGTAGGATTGACAGAAAATCTGTCTCTGGTGGTTGTCAATTTCTGGGTAACAGGCTAGTTTATTGGCAGAGTAAGAAACAGACTATCGTGTCCATCTCCACGGCTCAAGCTGAATACACAGCTGCACCCAGTTGTTGTTGTCAGGTGTTATGGATCCAAAATCAGCTTTTGGACTACGGTTTGAACGTCATGCATACACCTATTTTTATTGATAATGATGCCTATCGTGACATCGTGAAGAATCCAATTGATCATTCTAAAACCAAACACATTGAAATTCGGATTCACTCAATTCGCGATGCTCACGACAAAGGATATATACAGGTGTTGCCAATAGATACTGCTGATCAAAAGGCAGATATCTTTACAAAAGCTTTCGATAAAACCCGGTTTCATCAGTTGGTTTCATGGCTTGAGATGATAAATTTTGAATAAAAAAAATAAAAAAAAAACTTTACTTGTGCACATTTTATAAAAAAAAAATCTTCTTTTCTTTTAAAACAAGATTTTTGGGGGAGAAAGTAAACCAGTCCATTCCTAATGCAAAATTAATTCAGGAAATGATAGGAACTTACCATATCTCGTCAGCATGTAAATAGGACCCAGAGGATGTTGTGGCCTCAAGCAACGATGTGTCGGTAGATTCAGCCTGGAATCAAGTAAACTGCTATTAGGTGATTAACAATGAAGATCTACACGGAAAGCTGGATTCCCACTGTGCTTTAGGTCTGCACAAGCTGAGTCCGGTCATACATAGGTTGAGAAATTAAAAGACACAGAAAATTTTGTGCATAGGTAAATCAAAAGACACCTAAGAGTGCAAGCTACCAATGCGGGGCTAAGAAAAACAAAATTTTTGAAACTGAGCAGCAAAAGACACGCAATGTTAGTGACGTGCAAACATATCTAGATAGCTCACCAAACGATCAGATGATCATCTTCTCTGCTTATGGTAACATAGACCTGAAGCTCTCATCATCTGATCAAGATAATGATCATCTTCCTTGCTTATGGTAACATAGACCTGAAGCTCTCATCATTATATTTCAATAAACCTTGAGGATCGGTAGGCCAATACCTAGCACACTGTGGGGTCCATAAAATTTTCGTCAATATTACCGAAGAACATGATAAACAGCATCACCAAACACATTTTGAAAGAGAAAAGGCATGGATTTAAGTGGACAAGCATACCGACAATTGTTCTTAGGCTGCAGCTATCCAACGGGAAGTTGAAACGGGTTCTTGCAGGTATGATTAGTATGATTCTTAATGCAGAAGGTGAGACTTGGTAAAACCCCACTTATCAAAATGGATTTGGGATTTAAAACTCACTTATTGGGCCAAATTTTGAACTCTGCGTACTTATTGGGCCCTGCGCACTTAACTCAAGTGCGCAGGCCCATCTGTTGACTGTATATATACTGAGTCAAATTTTGTTAAAAAGTTTTATCTTCTTTAACACTTTTTACAAACCCTAATCATCTGTTCATCACCCTGTTCATCTTCATCACCGTTCATCATCATCATCATCATTATCTTCCAAAACCCCTAATCATCATCTAATCACACACAATCACCCTCAAATCAGTATCAATATTCTCCTCTTGTTTGATTCTTACTACTGATTAAGGTAGTTTCTTGTGCTAATGGTTTATTGTTTATGATTACAGGGACTGAACGCATGATTAAGATGCATCTGTTAGGGTTATTAGTTGTTTTATTGGTTTTTGAAATCTTGAAGATCTGCGTACTTGATAATGAACAAGTGCGTACTTGTCTCATAGAGACTGCGCACTTGTCTCATAATCATACAAGTTCTCAGAAACCCAAATGTGCTACGTACATATGTGTGAACTTAAAATCTTGAACGAAGGTTCAAGTGTCTGCGTACTTGCCTAGTACGCAGACTTGACTGTGTTGCCAAGGGGTTACCATGCCCGTGTATAGCCAGATCTGTGCACTTGACTTGTGCCTGCGTACTAACCAAGTGCTCAGTCAAGTATGTGCGCACTTGACTGAGTACATGGCTCTTTTGACTATGACTTGGACTGCGCACTTGATAACCATGCGCACTTGGACTTTAAACAACAATATGACATTCATTTTGACCATTAAGACACTTGAACGGATTGCGTACTTAAACCCGGACCTTAATGATCTTACAACTGAAAATCAAACGTATCATGGACAGTGATGACACCAATCCATCAAACCTTAATCCTATGACTGTTAAAATTTCAAACCTAAAAAATTAATAAAATCTAAGTCTAAGTTCGTTGTCCGTCTAAGTTTAAGTCTAAAGTCAGTTATCGGAGATCTAATTGGCTTTTCGTGCTCTTGGTTAAACAGATGGCACTGGACTGGGATCCGAGAGGCATGCACAACCAACCGATGAATCTTGATACTGATGATGTCAAGTTTAAAGATGTAGTGACTTGGATAAGACGCAGCAAAGTCGGATATGCTGTGCAGCACGTTGAACCAGTCTACGTTTCCCACATTGAAGACTTCTGGAGGTCAGCTCGAGTCGAAACTGTATCAAGAGTCAAGCGAATCAACGCTACAGTCCGAAACAAGGCTGTAGTCATCACTGAAGACACCGTTCGAAACATACTGAGACTGCAAGATCAACCAGGAACTGTCAGATTCATGCCTAAAGCAGATATTCACCAACAGTTCAGGAATTTCGGCTACAAGGGTGACTTTGACAAGAGAGGCGACGTCAAGAAGAGCCAACTAACAAGAGATTGGAGACTTATTAGTCGTGTATTTATAATGTTTCTATGTCATAGAAAGGGAGGCTACAACGCGCTCAGTGTTAAATGGTCGACAACGATGATAAAGATTTGCAAGAACGAAGCGTTCAACTTGTCAGGCATGATCTTTGACTACATGGTAAAGAATGCAGAAGCTGGGTCAGGCAAATGGGCTATGTACCCAAGGTTTGTACAGATGATGATCAACGCTCAACATGAGAATCTACCTCTCGATGATCAATACATTTTCACCAGAGGTGCACGATTCTTTACAGAATGCAACACGCCTGACTGGGAACCAATGCTGGAGAATATGTATGCGGCCCAGCGATATCCACTTGTCATGGAGCTGTACAACAAGATCAGGAAGAGAAGGTCAGATGCTACTGAAACTCGACAACAACCCAGAGCTGCTCCTGCACCTGGACCATCTGAACCCACTCCTTCAGCCCAGCCAACTGCTGAGGAAATTGCCCTAGAAAAAGCAAGGGGCAAAAGAGTGGCGACTGAACCTGCTCCATCAAAGCCCAGCAAAAAGAAAAGACCAGCTGGTTTATTACAAGAAGGGAGAGATACATTGACACCTGAGCAACTTGAAACTGCTGCAGCCTTACAAGAAGTTGCTGAATTTGAGAGGGCAGCGAGAAAGAGAAGGAGAGAATAGCTACCTGAATCAGAGATTCCTCGTGTAGTGACTCAGGATGATATTGAGGAACAAGTGATCTTAGAATCCATCTTTGGGGCAGAACAACCGAATCAACCAGGGCCTTCCACTGCTTCTGCTCCAGCACCTAAAGCTCCAGCCCAACGATCTGCTGAGCCATCCTCCTCAGCTCCTGCTGCACCACGTCGCAAACCGGTGCATCAGGAACTATATGAGAAGCTTGTGAAAGAGGTTGGTAAAACTCCTGCCAGGGAAATCTGCACTCTGAAGAGTGACGTACACAACAACCAGGAACTGAGAAAGAAAGTAAAGAAGCTCAAACACAAGAACCGGAACATGGAGAAAATCATCAAAGATCAAAGATACCTGATCAAGTTTCAGAATGAGGTTCAAATGCAAATGTTTGAGATGTTCCAAGAAGCAGCAAACTGGTGCTCCCAGCACTACATTTGATGAGACTTTCGATTTCGGAAAGTTTTTGGAGAGAGAGAAAGAGAAAGAAAGAGCTGCTAAGGAAAGTGAGGTTGATGAGGTAAGTGAAGATGAGATGCCAGAGAGATTTGTGGAGATGGGAATGGATGAAGAAGTCGTTTATGAGACATCTGATGGGCACAAGTTGGATCCTGAAAGATCAACTTGGTTTCCTAGAAGGCCCATCACCATTCCAGCCTTATATCAGAATATCCATCACACCAAGTCAGCTCACCAGGAGAAGATCATCTCCTGGAAATATGATGAAGAGAAGAGATTGTTTGCTGTAAAGAGAAGAGGGGGAGTGATACAATATTTCAAGGGTCAAAAAGAACTGAAGTCTCTCCCCCGATGGGATATCAGGGAGCTCAGCAGGGCCCCATTCATCAATCACTCCCTCGACTCCCAGGCGGCCATGGTCGAGTGGTTTATCAAGAAGGAGGATCTCGAAGAAAAGAATCGATCCAGCAACCGGCCGTGGCATGATAACTTATGTGATTGACCCTCCACAGGTCGTCACACGAGTTCCTATTAGATCTGAGCTTCCAGTGATGCTGAGGGACTTTAAAAAGTGGTTTTACGACAGCAACACTGGTGAAGCAGTCATTAAACTGCAGGACGATTCGGAGGCTTTGAGGATTTTGGATCCAGTAGACGTGTTTGCACTTAATCTGTCAGATCTGAATATGCTGTTTGCAAATCAGATCAATGTGGGTGCCGGGAACGTGTTGTTTAGAAGGGCTGTGGATAGAGCTATGAATCTGAAAAGAGAGCTGCTTGAGATAATCGACAGGATCAATGCAGCAGATAAAGAAAAGGATGACAGGGAGAAGGCTGCTCAAGCTACTGCTGCTGCTGCTGCTGGTGCAGAAACTACTCAACCTGAAGTCGAGACTGCTTCAGAGGTACAAACAGAAGAACCTGCAACAGTAGCCGATCCTGAAGGAACTGCAACAGAATCAACTCAAGCTCCTCAAGCAGTTGAAGAAGATCCAGTCGCGCTGTACATGCAAGACCCCCCTGAACAGGTTGAGGGGGAGCAAAGCGAGGTCGAGATAGATTGAAGATTGAAGAACTGGTAGCTGTGGTCTAGGGGGAGTATTGTTGGGTTATATTGAGACCACAGTTACCAGATTAGAGACTTTTGATAGCACATTGTATAGTTTGATAGTTGAAGGACATAGTATGTAATTAAGACATAGTTTTGTACCAAACCCTAGCTGCTGCGCACTTAATTACACGGGCCCTGCGCACTTATGTTAAGTGCGCAGGCCCCAGGGGGTTTCCTATATAAAGGATGTGTGTGCACAGCTCTAGGGTTGGGGTTTTGGGATAATCTTTGTAGCACACGTGAATAGGTGCGTATTAATCAGTGTATTCCAAGGTGTTCATCAGAAAATCATTAATGGAATCATCATGTTATTCATTGTGTGTGTCAGTGTTATTCATGTTCATCTAGTATCTTTATCTTTCTGGATTAATCACTTAAAACACCTAACAAATAGGTGTTTATAAGTGATAACAATCTGTTGCATATCACAAGATCTAGCTTTCGGGACTTACAATTAAATATTCCTTATTTAATTATAAATCTTAAAAATAAATACATTTAATAAAATAATGAGTTAAATACATGGTTAGTCCATGTGGTTTATCTAAAGTTTCATGTTTGGTACTAAAGGTTTTGTAAATGAAGTTTAATACATAATGGCCCCTCTAGTTTATAAAAAGGCATTTTAATCACTTTAATTAAAGTTAACAGAAAATTTCACGATAGTTAGTATTAGTACCCAACATTGTTACAAAAACAAACCTTAATACCCATTTTCGTTACAAAAACTAAACCATGGGCCCTAAAGAAATTAAAAAAGTTGCTTAGTACCTGAAGGCGTTATTACATAATAACCACAGGCACCATCCGTGTAATTTTGTCTTAAGAAAAAAAACATTATATCAATGTAAACATGTGCTACATATCAACCCGACACATGATACGTATCTTAACTTTTCTAATTTAAATAAATTATATATTAACGATGAATCATTGAATTCTAAAACTCGAATTTCGTATTGGTTGATAGGCTAAATATAAGAAATAAATACATAAATAAAAATCACGATTTGATTATTATTTCTTGATTCATCCCTAAAAATAATAAATAAATAAAATGAGTGTAATTAAAAATCAAACGACAAGAATCTTTGATATAATCCGATGCACTTCGTGGGGGAGGAACAATAATGGTGCATGCTATTGTTACACTTGTTCGTGCAAACTTGTCTTTCTGTTTGACGTTGACTACCATGTACATCTTAATCTCTCGTCGGACACGTTGATGCATATAACCTATATCTTTCAACTTTATCCTTTTTAACGTAATCATTTACACATATGTTCGTTCTAGATATTTTATCAAATGAAACTGATTGACATTAAGCATCAAAAGGAAGTGTTTATATGAACAACAAAGTTGTTTGATTAACTAGCAATTGACACAGTTTATTAAATATGTAATGATGATACCGAAATAATAAATCACCTTGGATCAATCAAAATATATAAAAGATAAGGCTCTATGTCTAAAGAAAATTTTGGGTCAGGGAGAGAAAATAAAGAGAAACAATTGTCTACCAAACATAAAAGGAACGTGATTGTCAAAATTACATCTATGGTTGTTGTCTCCTAATCATTGTTGTTGCTTGTTGTCCACTTATCATTCTTGATCACTTTATGTTCAACTATCATTACATAAAACAACTGGATCTTATGCAACTCCTTGTCACCTTGACTTATTGTTATTATCTGCTATGTCCATTATGTGTGATATAAAGCTTGATCAACAACTAAAATGTAATACTCAAACGTATGGGATAGACTACTATGCAACTCCGTCATGTATTAAATAAGTCATTGATGTGCTCTTAAAGTAACATGATTTCTATGTGTCTTTGACAAGTTTATATTGCAAATACAATAAGATATGATGCTTGATCATTATTATTATGGATTTGTAAGGTTTGGTCGGTGTTCATGAAGTAAAAGGAAAACTGAGCAAAACAGTGCAACACGGAAGATTCAGGACTTTAAATCTTCATATCTTGAGCTCGAAAATGGCTTATGGAGCAAGATCATATTAATCTTATATGTTTCAATGAGAGGAACAGAAAAATTGGGTTTGGAAAAGGATATGGGTCGTACTTCGTTAAGTAGGGTACGACCCGTACTCAACCAGACAGGCCCAGACGCATAATACCCTAGAGTTTACTATTTATACCCCTATGATGGATGGAAACTGCAGAATTTATGTAAGGAATGGTACCTAACATCCAAGGAGTGCTTTTGGGGTATCTTGGAGCATTAACGAAATTATCTCGAAGCCCGAATCAAGATCTACCACCTGATTAATGTGTATTTACATTAATCGGCTTAATTATTTATTCTTCTTTTATTTCTACTGATTTAGAGATGTTTGCTACCAAGTTTGTATTTTTGTTTATTATCTTTTCCCAAACTCTTATAATCGTCAGGTCTAGACGAGTCTTGATTCGGTTTGACTTTTCGTGTGATTTAGTGAAGTTTTGTTATTCTAAGCTTATAATGTGTAGGATTGCATGTAAAGTATTAATTTTGTGATTGAGTTGTGTGGTGGAATAGATCTTTGAATGAGTTATCCTAGTTAGATTGAATCCATAACCAGTAATAGACAATTTGTTAACATAACTGGTGCAATGTGTGAGCTACGAAAAGGATCTGAATAAAAGGATTTGAAAACTAGTTATAGTTTTCTACATGGTTAATCTTGATTAGTTCTTAAGTCACAATGCTTGTTGTTCAGTCTCGAACACAACCTAGAAACCCTAAATCATATGTATTAAAAACATAAACTTACTACTTTAATTTGGATTGTCTATGTGTCTATAGCATAGCATTCTAGGTTTCTGTTATTATCCCGGTTGGGCTCTAATCTCTCTAGCACTACACACAACTGCAATACGTACACTTGTCTGTTACGTGTGTAGTTTGGTTTTTTGTATTTTCTATTTTTATAAATTTAAAATTTGTGTAACTTTTACATTTTATATTACCATTTGCATGCATCAGTCATGACTGGCAAAGCTGCATTAGGAAACCTATATATTCGCCTAGAGAAACAAAAAAAAAGGTTGTGGATCAATCAACTGCCAAAATAGCATTTAAAGGTATCGCAAAATTAATATTTGACCTTCTATGAATCAATAAGTTAGAAGATCAACAAGGCACCATTAATATGCCGTATAAAATCTCCTTTTTACTCTTCGACCATCCCGAGTTCGTAACCACATCAACAATATCTTTAACATAAAATAAATAGATAGATGGTAAGTGAACCCAATTCGCTATCCCATTCCAAACTCCATTCGCCACTCTACAAACCGTAAAGATGTGTTCCACGCTTTCATCGACCTCCTCGCAAAACTCACAAAGACATTCCCCGTGAATTATGTTTCTTCTTCATAACTGACCTTCTATGAATCAATAAGTTAGAAGATCAGTCACTAGATCAAATAAACAAGGTGGGTTGGGTCTTAGTAAGCTTGGAGAGAGTAATTGCGCCCTCTTGTTAAAATGGCTTTGGCGTTATCGTAAAAAAAAGGTAGCTCTATGTGGAGAAGAGTAATAGATGCGATACATGGGTCTATGAGGAGGTGGGAGACTTTTCCGATAAAGTCTAGGTTCTCGGGGACGTGGTCGAAACTTGTAAATAGTGGTTGTCGTCTAAAGGTGGGTGATATGTATGGGTCAAACATATGATAAGGGGTCAAGTGGGTAATGGGGTCGAAATAAATTTTTGGATTGACCCATGGATTACAGGTTCCCTTGAAGTTGATGTTCCCTGCTTTGTTCCGGATAGAGCAAGATAAGTGGAGTTTGGTTGCGGATAGGATTGGTGATAATAATATGGCTGGGGCGATTATGTGGAAGTGGAAGTCGTATCCGAGTTCGGCTCAAGAAGTCTGAGAACTGATTGATTGTCATCGGCTTCTTGTGGATAAGAGATTGGAGAATAAAAGGGATACATGGGCTTGGGATGTTAGTGGGCCGATCGATTTCTCAGTTCATGAGGTGAAGAATTGGATTCACAGTGACAGCATGGAAGGCTCTCATATAGATTTTCAATGGTGTAAGTGGGTTCCGTTAAAGTGTAATGTTTTTATGTGGAGGGTGTTGTTGGATAGGATTCCCACCAAAGTTGCGTTACGACGAAGAAACATAATTCACGGGGAATGCTTTGTGAACTTTGCAAGGAGGTCAATGAAAGTGTGGAACACATCTTTACGGTTTGTAGAGTGGCGAATGGAGTTTGGAATGGGATAGCGAATTGGGTTCACTTACCATCTATCTATTAATTTTTTTCTGTTAAAGATATTGTTGACGTGGTTACGAACTCGGGATGGTCGAAGAGTAAAAAAGAGATTTTATACGGCATATTAATGGTGCTTATTGGCAGATATGGAAAGCTAGAAACGAGAAGGGTTTAATCAGCCGATTAGGAAAGTGGTCGAGATTGTGTCTGATGTTAAAGCGTTGAGTTATCTTTGGTTTTGTAATAGGGGTAAAAATAGTGTAGTGGATTGGAATGGTTTGAAGTCTTTTCATTTTGATGTGATGTAATTGTTGGGTTCGTGGGAATTTCCGCCTTGAAGATTCCCCGTACTTTGGTGTTTAATAAAGTTTGTTTATCAAAAAAAAAAAAAAAAAATTAACCAAAGGTAATTCCTAGAAAGAAGATTCACCCATGTATCAACATGTTATGTTTGGAATGTGAGATCTCAATATCAACTTTCAAGAAGAGTATTGAAGAAAACCAAGTGTATTACCACTATGACTAAAAATAAACTATAGACGAAACAATTCTAACTCGTTGCATTTAATTTAATAAATTAAAAGCTGCCCACAATCTTATATAAATATACCTCTTATTTAAAAATCAGAAATCTTATATACGTCATGAGAACCTTCCACAACTTAAAGCCACGCAAAGACATAGATAGCATTTTTTTTAAAAAAAAGCATAACAAATCAATTCAAATTCTATTTGTCTAGAATCTCTATACCTTTTTATCAGTGGAGAATCTGTAACCTAATATATTGTAATTGTGGGATGCTTACCAATTAAGTGATTACCTTTTATTGTTACTAAAATAACAAAATTGTACCCTTTTGGTAAATCATATCTTATTCTTCTAAACATAACGTACAAGTTATGAAGGATGCTGTACAAACGTTTAAGTGGCCAATTATGTATGTGTTTCACTAATTTAAATTAAACCAATAGCCACTAATACTTTGTCTTTGGTTTTATATCTTTTTGACAACGTAAAGTCTGTCTTTGTACATAAATAGAAGGTAAATTATGTATCTATGAACGATGATATCCTCGTGTATCATATCAATTGTAGAAGTCAAAGTTACGTTGGACCACGTCAATTAACTTGGCAAATAATTTATTTAAGTACTTTTTTAATAAATTATAATTATAGTATTCGTTAATACTTTTATGTCCAATATTTTCGGTGTTGAGTTTGAGTATGCTCGACTCATAGTCATTATACAATTTTGGAGCGTCACCAATTAGGAGGTTGAAGAGATATGTGCTTGAGCGTGTGCATATGCCAACAAGATACATGCCAGCCCTAAGAATAATCAAAGGAAGCTTCTATGGGTCACGCGCGCCACCTAGGATCTTGCAACTGTCACTTTGACAGGGGGCAATGAAAGGGACATTTAGCCAATCAAATGGGATAATTCCCTGGTTCACGATCTCCTACTAGGCATCAAGGACAACAAGGACAAGTGAAAATGATAACTAGCCAATGAGATAAGGACAACGCAATACTCTCTAACGGTCGTCAGATGTGGGACTCGCGAGGATGAGCTGTCATTCTACCGAGAGCCATTCAGCATGAGTTAACTATCACTATAAATATCCCTCTCCAAGTGAGAAAGGGGTCAGTAATTCTAACATAAAAACACGCATAGATTACTCTCGGTATTGGCAGGAAAATTATAGTCGAAATACTTGTCCATTTATGCTTGTTTCATTTCCTTGTAATAGCCTAGAACAATTATAATTAACATATTTATACCAATGTATCTTCAGGGTGTAAGTGTAACTTTTTAGTAATTATAACAATGTTTAAAAGGTAACGAGAATAAGTTCTAGATAAGAATAAAAAAAATGTACAAAAGGCTCGAGTGGTCCAAAACCTCGTCGCATAATTCAAACTCTGGTATATGGTAAATTCAAGTAAGGCTTTATTTCATTTAAAGACCGTAAGACTATGGGGTGTGGGTGGGGAAAGAGCTCGGGAGAGGCTGACATGGAGCTTTCCTCAAGGGGAACACCGCCCCCCTCTTTTCCCCTTCGGTGCAAACGGGGAATTCTTCCCCTTCTCCCCGATCATTTTAATATTATTATTCTTGTTTTGTCTTTTCTTCTATCAATATTATATATATATATATATGTGTGTGTGTGTATTTTTTGTCTTTTTCCCCTCTAAAACATATTAAAATAAAGGAAAGGGGAAGGGGAAAGAAGGGGGAACCACTTCCCTAGTTTGGGGAGGGGAAGGGGGAAGATGACGTGGCGCTGATGTAGAGAAGAGGGGGGAAAGGGGGAAGGAGACCATACCTCATAGTCTAAGACTAAAAGGTGTGCCTTCGGGGAGTGGAGTCGGGGAGATGATGTGTCAATTTCCCCCAAGGGGAACACCGCTCCCCCTAAAAAATTTCGCTGAGTTGGGGGAATTTTCCCCCTTCTCCCCTTGAAACATTATTGGTCCTTTTTCTTTTTTCTTTTTTTTAATATATATATATATATATATATATATATATATATATATATATATATTGCAAAGGGATTAATCCTACATGTCATACTCTTATGCAATCTCTCCTTTGAGAGATGCCACATAGGATGTGATGTGACAACTTTAAACCAATTAAAAAAAAGAAATAAATATGATTTAACCTAATCTATTATAATCTTTAATCTAATCTATTAAATACCTAATCTACTAAATCTAAATATTAAACCTTTATTATTTTATTTCTCGTGTTTCCTCCCATAACTTTTAAACGTTAACATTTTTTATATACGAGATTTTTTAAAGAAAAAAATTACACCAAATTAACGAGCGTTTTATTATCTTTCCAACGAGTACCATAGTACTATATAAAAATCGGAGAAAAAAATGACTATTTTTTTAACCCGACAGGTATTGTGTCGGGTTTGGGATTAGTTTAAAAAAATTGTGGGTTTGGGTCGGGTCTGGGATTAGGTGATGCCCGACCTGATTACCCAAAACAACATACCCAAATACCCGAACTACATACCCGATCATATACCCATGAATTTTTTAATGCATCACATAACCCTTAGACTAATGCGTTCGATATTTCAATAATTAACTTTTTTTTTTCTTATTTCATGTTAGTTCTTTTTAGAATGATCGATTACAAACTTCCGAATTCATTTGTAATGGCACTAGATTTATACCCCGGCGCGGAGATCCGTTTTTTTTTATATTTGAATATGATAACTTATGGCAGAGATTTGTTTAAAATAATAATAATAATAATAATAATAATAATAATAATAATAATAATAATATGTTTTATTATGTTATATTATATATTTTAACCCGGGACGCTTCCGGGATAAAAACTAGTTAAACTTTATATAATAAAAAAATGAAGGGGGAGTGGGGGAATTAGGGGAATACCATTTCCAAACTTTGGGAGAGAAAATAGAGGAAATGATGTGGCGCTAATGTGGCACTTGGGGGAGTTGGAGGAAAAGGGGGCACACCATATAGTCTAATATTGTAAAAACCGATAAGATCTTTGTATCATTGACCAACCTCGTATAACAACATATATGTATTTAACACACTATTTGCAGCCTGATTGACTGGATCACAAACATTCAACCATGATATAAGTAAGAAAATAAATAAAACTTGAGAGTGTAAACCGTTAACAAAAGATGTCTTTTATATGTTGATGGTATATGTTGCACGAGAATTTTTCTGTGACGACCCTTTCTTTAATAAAATGTAAAATTTTACAAAAGTAATCACATAAAAAGCAACTTATTAGGAGAGAGTAGAATTTAATTCAAGAAGATGATTATGAATTTAAAAAAAAAAAATAGCTACACCCGTATATTCATTTTCAACACTAAAACGAGATATAAAATTGTTGGTGTCTGGAGGACCAAGAAGAAATATTATCACCAAGAAAAACACAACGTTATGAGTTATACCTACATGTGTTTGGATTACTTGCTCGGGCAGCCATTGATGTAACAAGAATTTTAAGTATTAGCGGTGACACCTTTAGCGGCGACCCGCCTAGGTGTCGTCGCTAAAGGCCAATCCACACCTAACCACTTAGCCACCATCGGATCAAAGCATAGATCAACGATCAGGATTTGCTCGTACATGAGGTTATTAGCGGCCACACCTTTAGCGGCGACCGTCTCCGCTAAAACTCGAATTTTTTCCATTTTCCCTCCAGCTTTCTTCTTTTCCCTCTTTCACTACTCTTCCTCTCTACTCTCTCTCTCTCTCTCTCTCTCTCTCTGCTCGTCTCCCTCGTCTCCTCTCTCTCGCTCTTCTCCCTCGTCTCCTCTCTCTCTCTCTCTGCTCGTCTCCCTCTCTCTCTCTCTCGTCTCTCTCTCTCTCTCGTCTCCCTCTCTCTGCTCGTTTCCCTCTCTCTCTCGTCTCTCTCTCCGAACCACC
The DNA here is from genome assembly GCA_028751855.1 of Ambrosia trifida. Lineage (NCBI taxonomy): Eukaryota > Viridiplantae > Streptophyta > Magnoliopsida > Asterales > Asteraceae > Ambrosia > Ambrosia trifida. The sequence continues at coordinate 28,626,622 of CM054123.1, read as the reverse complement.
ACCACCGCTGCACAACCGGAGAATCACCAGCACCGCTGCACAACCAACCCTTCGAGCAACCGTAAGTATTTTTTTTTCGTTTTTTTTCTTTGTTTTGGGTTTTTTTATTTTATTTTCTATTTTTTCTTTTTATTTTCATTTCATTTTCTGTTTTTTATTTTTATTTTTTTCTGTTTTATTTTTTATTTTCATTTTTTTATTCTTTTTTTTCTGTTTTTAGGTTAATTTTTTTGATAATTTGTTTGTGTTTGTAGGAAAGGACCGATCCGGACGAGAGGTTTGTCGCCACTAAAGATTTAGTTGCCGCCGCTAAAGGTTAGTCGCCGCCTCTAATTGTTTTTTTCTTTTAAATTTTTGTGCTTTAATTAGGTTTGGTATGTATTTTGGTATGTATTTTGTTTTTTATATTTTTTTTGTTTTTTTTTATTTTTTCTGTTTTTTTTTTATTTTTTATGATTTTTATGATTTTTTTTATTTTTTCTGTTTTTTTATATATTTTTCTGTTTTTTTTTTATTTTTTTCTGTTTTTTTTTTAATTTTTATGTATGTATGTATGTATGTACATACGTATGAGTATATGTATGTATGAGTGTATTTATGTATGCGTGCGTATATGTATGTATGAGTGCGTGTATGTATGTATGCGTGTATGTATGTATATGTGTATGTATGTATGTATGTACATACGTATGAGTATATGTATGTATGAGTGTATTTATGTATGCATGCGTATATGTATGTATGTATGCGTGTATGTATGTATGTGTGTATGTATGAGTATGTATGTATGTTTGTATGAGTGTATGTATGTATGTATGAGTATATGTATGTATGAGTGTATGTATGTATGTATGTATGTATGTATGTATGTATGTATGTATGTATGTATGTATGTATGTATGTATGAGTATATGTAGGTATGAGTGTTTGTATGTATGCGTGTATGTATGTATGAGTATGTATGTATGTATGTGTGTATGTACGTATGAGTATGTATGTATAAGTATGTGTGTATGTATGTGTGAAGTATGTATGTATGAGTGTATGTATGTATGTATGAGTGTATGTATGTATGTATGAGTGTATGTGTGTTTATATTTGTATGTTATTACATATTGAGACTAGAAAGACATGCCCGAAAATGAATCCCCATTTAAAACATAGTGAGCTTAGAAATACCCGTCCGAAATTGATTTAGTAATTAATTTCGGGTAGTCCCCGTTTTGGGACTGCTTTTTGAATACTTTATCTCATTTAGGATGATTTCATGTATTTATTATAATAAATCAATGTTTACTATTTATACTTTATTTATTACATATAATAATGTGACTAATAAGTTTTATTTCTAATTGCAGGACTTACATATAATAATGTGACTAATACTTTTTATTTTTTTTTTGCAGGACACTATGAGTTCGATTTTGTTTTTGTTTGTTTATTTGATGGCCGCTGTTATGGGCCACGGGGGAGACGGTGCAGGGGCGCCACCACCGCCACCAAGCGGTGATGATTGGTGGCACAACCACCAGGAAGATGATGGTAAGTCTTACAGTTCTTTACTGTTTACTATTTTTACTTCTTTTTCAATTCTAATAATGTGACTAATTATTTTTAACTCTAAATGCAGCTCCTCGTAAGAGAACACGGGGCCCGGGAAAAAACAAGGGCTTAAGAAAAGCACTTAAGACAGGCAAAGGCAAGGTACCAACATGCATGTAGGCAAAGATGGCGGCTACTTCTCCCGGGAGGCGTCCATGCATATATGGCGTGAGATCCCGTTGGATGTGGAAGGTTGGGATAATGTTTCTGAGACTTACCAAGACAAGTTATTTGAGATTTTAAAGGTTAGTGATTTGTAAATATATATTCTATATGTTATTTGTTGATTTTTTTTTCCATCTGACTAGCTTGTTTTATTAAATTATTAGGGTTGCTTCGACTTGGATGATGTTAATGAAGAAATGAATGCCGCTAAAAAAAGAAGGCATTGTGGCGGTTATCAGAAAGCGGTACAGCGACCGCAAAGCCGACGCAAAGCGTCATTACATGCAGGTGTTGGGAGATGATGGAGATGTGGAGTTAGCAACGCAAAATCCTCCCCAGGGTATGAAATTGGAAGACTGGCATCGAGCTGTTGATCACTTCTGCACTCCAGAGCATCAGAGGAAGTCTGCACTTACTAAAGCCGCCTGCCAAAAACAAACGAACACATACCGAGGTGGATCGAGCTCTCTTGCCAGTCACTGTTACAAGAAGGTATACACACACACATATACATAGACAATAATGTTTATTTAACTTATAATTTAACTTTTAATGTTAAACAGGGCATGGAACGGTATGAAGCATACCGTATTGGACATATAGGAAGGCAGGGGACGTTTGATAGCCCTCAGAATGAAGAGAATTATGTAAGCATTTATTTATAATCTATTATATATATTTATAATCTATTAAATCACTTTTGTAAAATACAGCACAAGTTAAAGTCACGGGTTGAGTCTGAACGTCAACGGATCGCCAAAGAAGAAGGAGGAGAAGCAGGCAACTCCCAATAGGTGGATTAGGATGATATATATTTGTTTATGTGCGTGTTTAGTTTTCATGTTTTTGAGATTGTTTGTTGGGTTTAAAGTAGGTTAAAACTAATATTATTTGGGGTATTTGAAGGTTGCTATATTTGAAGAGGTGTTGGGTAGTCGTCGCAGACATGCTATCGGGATTGGGCATATGCCTTTTCCGAAAGAAAGCCTTCCTCAAGTTACGCCTACGGAACCGATGTTAACACAGGTATCTCTTTGTAGTTTAAATGTTAGTGTTTGACCCGTTTGGTATAAATATGTTTAGTAAACAGGATATTTGACCCATTTGGTATATATTTGTAGTTATTTGTTCATAGTTGACCCATTTGGTATAAATATGTTTAGTAAATAGGATATTTGACCCTTTTGGTATAAATATGTTTAGTAAATAGGATATTTGACCCATTTGGTATATATTCGTAGTTTAAATGTTGATAGTTGACTCATTTGGTATAAATATGTTTAGTAAATAGGACATTTGTGTGACACCCGGCAAACTCAGGTTAGTAACGTTGACCAAACTAGTAAGTCTACCTTAGCGAGTCATGCATATTACGTACTTAACGGGGTCAGTCGAGTCGGTACGATGATTCTGGGAATCATCGGGAGTCGTTACGATGATCCGCGGGATCATCGGGAGTCGGTCCATAACCATGTGTACAAGGATTGGTGATTCGTGGAATCGCCGGGTTTAACGCACACACAAGTCTCGAGTCCCGGGAATTGGTGAACGAATGTAAACGTGTTAGTTATCGTGCATTATATGTTTGAAATCATTATGTGACTTGTCGGTATGTGAATACGTGTTTATATGTGTTAAAATAGTGTTTAACGCGCCAAAAACCCATTCCAGCACCCTATAGGCGATTAGGAGCCTGGGGAGCTCCTAATCGCCACTTCTTGAGGCGAGTAGAGGAGGACTGGGGCGAGTAGGAGCCCTACTCGCATGAATAGAGGTGAGTAGGATCCCTACTCGCCTGATCTGGTCTGCTACTCGCATGAAGGGTTGGGCACGAGTCAAAACACCTATAAATAGAACCCTTGACTCCCCAAACACCATTTGTGCAACCCTAACTGATCCTAAGCCTCCCACACACCTTGAAACACCTCTGGAACTTGTTTTGCCTCAAAACACACCATCACCAAGCTTGTACACCTTTCTTTGATAAAATCCAAGGTGTGTTCTTCATCCTACACCTTTGTAATGTTATTGTCTTGGTTCCCCCAAAGTCCAGACCTTATTTTGATAATAATGAGTCTTTAAAACCCTTGGAAAGGAGTTCTAAAACAAGTCTACACCATAATACTTGCTATATCTGAAGTATTTATGCATATGATGATTTTTGGTGATTATAACATGAATGTTTCCATGAATTTGTTGTACTTCTGATGTGTAGGTGTTGTTAGGATGATTATCTATGAGTTTAAGCTCTTGTTATGGTGTTTAGGTGCAAGTATGCATTTTGACCCATTTGGGTAATGCTTGAAGAATAGGATGTTATGATATGATTCATTGCTTGTTTATGGTTAGAAATCATACTAGGATGATGATATAACATAGAGATGATGAATTGCAAGTTGTAGGAGGTGTAATCTGATATTTACTACTTAAGGAAAGATTTCATAGTTAATGAAACCTAGTATTTTGCCATTTTTGGAAATAATCGCACCGAGCCCGTTAGAGCAGAGATAAATTGGGGGTTTTTGCTTAGAAAGGGTTGGTTAATAGTTTAGTTTTTATATTGGGTGCTTTTACATGTTTCGGATCTGATTTGGAGGGTTTAACGCGCGAAAACGCGCAACAGCAGTGCTGAGGCGAATAGGGCTCTACTCGCCTGAAGCTTCATGCGAGTAGGAGCCTACTCGCCTGATGCTTCATGCGAATAGGCCCTACTCACCTATACACCCCCTCCTACTCACTAGTTGATTTTTCCTAATGGCATGAAGGTTTCCTAATCGTGTGTACTGCTGTCGTAAACGCATTTTGACATCCCGGAACATGATTTGACGCCTAGGAACATGATAGGAACCCCGGGATACACCCAATGACTTAGTAACACGTGTTCGGACCTGTTTATGCGTTAATCGGACATTATGCTAGACTAGGTGAACTATTGCGCGTATTGAATGTTTAATTGCATGTGATGCATGATGTCTTGTATTTACCTAACACGTGGGATGTCGGGTCACCAATGGGATGTCGGGTCTTGTCTGGTACGGTCGGTTTAATGGTCAAGGATGTTTTCAAACGTATATGGTCACGGTCTGGACATTCGGGGACTAGTTAACCCACGGGTTATTAGTCCGGATACTTATACACATCTTATGATAGGTCGCCGCTATTTGGGGGCTATCATAGCATAATTACTTAACCGTTTTCAAGTAACGCAAACCAAGGTGAGTTTCACAGCCCCACTTTTACTGTTTTGCTTTCGGGGGAGAAACATGCTTCGAACGAACTATTTAAAGGTCATGTTATACTATGGGCACTTTATGTTACTATACGGCTTTTATGGAAAGTCCCAGGGGGAAACCATGAATGTGCTGGAACACACAACGAGGGAAATGTGGATAGATCTATTGGGCCTCACAAACCCCACTCGACGGCGGGGCCGGGCGGGTGCATATTGTCTCTACCTATTGGGTTATCGAGGCATCGGTAGCCCAGTCATCTGGGCTGGTATCATCTTTTGGTTCATGTTTAGTAATGGGTTCCCAACCGTAGTAGTAAAAACACTTAACGTCTAGCTAACGTTCTTATGACATAGTATTAATGGGAATGATCTTTGTGAACTTGAGACAACACTTTTATAAAAGAAAACCTGTGAACTCACCAGCATTATATGTTGACATTTTTGGCATGTTTTCTCAGGTCGCTAAGGTAGCAGTCAATGGGCTAGGCGCACGGAGTCATGCACAGCGTCTAATATTTTGAAGCATATTAAACAATGTTTTGTAAACAATGATATGTCTTTTGGTTGTAAACAAGAAATGCTTCCGCTGCTGGCTTACGGCTCAAAGCATGATATTTTGGTTTTAAATATATTTATGAATGCATGTTTGTTGTATGTTTATTGTGATCGTTGACTGAGATCCTGGTGTGTCACGCGGCTCGCGGTAAAACCCCGCTCGTGGAATTTAAGGGTGTGACAGATTGGTATCAGAGCCAACGGTTATAGTGAACTAGGATTGCATGTAGAGTCTAGTCTATAACCGAGTCGCACACACTAGACGGTCACAGATAGCCTAGTCTTAACAAGTGGGTAACAATATGACTTGTCGGGGGTGTCGGTGTCATCGTCTTCTACGCTACATCATCTGTTTACTCTTTATCCTTCTATCTTTTGACTCATCCTTACTATGATTCGATGGCGAACGATATACTATTGAACCTTCTTGACGGCGGTGTACATTGGGGTAGCTCCGGCGTACTCTTGAGATCTGTCCAGGGATTTGGACATCTCCCTTCTATGCCCTAATGGACACGCTCGTTCTTATGCATACTATCTTGTACTTATACTTATGATAATACCGTGATTAGGCGCCAATGTTTAGTGACTTGAACTTCAAACTTAAAGCACGCCTGGAGGTCCATGTTGTAACACCCCAACCGATGGCGGAAACATCGGGATGTCACGTATTGATGATTGTTCAGTAGCTCATGGAAAATAATAGATTTCATTATATGATTTAAATGAATTACATACAATTGTTCTACAAGAATTCGTACATCAAACTGAATAAAACTATGCACATATCTTCAAGCATTAAGTCAAATCTTCAAGCAAGTAGAACCTGAAACATGTTAAGTTGAAAATATTTTGGGTCAACAAAAGTTGGTGAGAATTACATAGGTTGTGATAATAGAATAAAATTTGTTGTGCAATTCATGTGTCATGGCAATCTAGTCCATATGCGAAAACATACTAAAAGTAAATCGAGTGCATAATCAACCTTGTTGACTGTTGTAATTGTGGTACATCCCATACGCTCATGGTTCACTCGTTTATATTGCAGTAACAAACACCCACGTAACCTTTGTAGGAGGCACGTATCCGGGTGGGATTGTCAGTCCAATAGATCTATCAATGTATACCGTTTGGTTGATGAATGTTTATGCTAGAATTGTGCTTACCCTAGTCATGTTCAAGACATAATGCAACATAGAAATACACATAGACACATTGATGATTGAATTGCATAAATATTGTTGTAACATGTTTCACCCCAAAAATGGTGATAAATAGAAAAGGGGCTATGTAAAACTCACCTTAGCAAAATGTTGTATTTGTTGATAAATAGAATAGTGTGTTGCCCAAATATATCAAGAATCACCCTATAACAAGGTAATAAATATGTCTAAGTCTATCAAGTCTACAAATGTACAAGTTTCTAGGGCTTCGAATTGGGGATAAATGCTCGTTTGATTATGATTAAAAATGTTTGATAATTTAGAGAATATTAATAAATAAATAACCAAAATTCTTCTTATGAAATTTAAATTTGATATGATCACAATAATGTGTTTAAAGTATAAAAATAATTTTTATAAAATTATTTTCTTTAGAATAGATTATTAAATCTATTTATAACAAATTGTCAAAATTTAACTTTAATATTTAAAAATACTAAAATTAAAGAATTTTTAGTTTAAAATTTATATTTCTGTTCTAAATATTCAGAAATAATTTGTATAAAATTTTGGTGTAAAAATACTAAAAATTGGATTTATTATGATTTAATTATGATTAAAACTAACAAAAATTGATTAAAAATAATAAATAAATGATTTTTCAGAAATAAAAATCATTTCTGAAAAGCTTAATGTTATAAAAACTTAACATAATTTTTGTGGAAATTAATAAGATCGTTTTGATATTTTTATAGTTTTTTATAAATAAAATAGAATAAACTTGATTTATTTATTATATATATTAAATAAATAAATTTTTGAAAACTAAAAATTATGAGTGAAACTTTTTCATCAGATTCTCCTAAGATAATTTTTGTAGAATAAATAAAAGAGTTTTGATAATTTAAAATGAATTTATAAGATTATATGTATAATATATGCTTATTTGTTAAAAAGGAAAAGGAAACAAAAAAAGAATCCACTGCTGGGACTCGAACCCGCGTGGATTGGGGAGAGGGCACCAGACACAACCACTTGGTCTAGACCAGTGGTTGTGTTTTGTTTTAGTTCGTTAAAATTAAATACCATATCTGTTCTAAGTGTTCTTCCCCAATTATCACTATTTCGAGCCCTAGATTTGCAATCGTTTGATTCACACATCGATAGCCCAATTAACCTTAGGGCTATTGATGTGTGAATGCCGAAGATCAAAACCCATCTAAAAATTCATACTTACAATGTGGAATCAAGCTCGATTGGTTAGTCAAGTCAAAGGTCAAAAACACAATCGTGGAGCAAGATCAGCGTATAATTATAAAGAAATAGAGGTGGAGAAAGATGAAATGGCGAGTTGGGATGGCTCGCAGATGATCAATTTATAGAGTTAACGTCCAGATCATAGGATTGGAAAGTTTGACTCGTTTAAAGGTAATGACGCGTGAAGGATTAATCTTGGCAATAATTGATTGATATTTGACGAAGCTATAAGTCAGAATTGGCCGGATAACATGAATTCTTACCATAATTATGTGATTGATTGATAAATCAGTGGGTTGGTCAAAAAGAAAAAAAAATATCATAAAATATCATACAGCTGCTGCTGTTCGTCGTAGGAGAAAGGGCAAGAGGAAAGGATAGTTGTTTGTGTATTTATATCAATGAGTTGGAATTAAAGCAAGATAAGGCATGCAGCTCAGTTGGTTTGGTGATTGTGTTGGTTGGTGATCGGCTCGGGTTCGAAACCCGGCTGGAACACTATTTTTTTTTAACCAACAAGGGGAAGGAAGAAAAGGATTGGGCCGGCTCATGTCTATGTTGTGGGCCGGTTAAGTGGGCCGGAACACTCCTGGGCTCCGAATCAACAAAGGAAAGTTTAAGGTGGGTTTGGTGTGGGCCAATGTGTTGGGCTTCTGGGCTGGTTGGGTTGGGTTAAGACAAATCAACAAGTATTAAAATGTAGTTATTAGTTATTATTTATTATTATTATAAACTTTTATATATATATATGTATATGTATGAATAATTATCATTGTATCGGGGTTCAAAATATCACCAAAAATAATAAGGCTTGTCGTTTTAATCCGTAACGTATATCTATTTAGTGCGAAATGTTACAGTCTCCCCTACTTTTAGGAACTTCGTCCCGAAGTTAAAGGAAGACACTAGGTTAGCAATTGGTCAACTACCGAAAACCTTAATAAAATTTCACACTACCTTAACGTACCTGTAAATTCATGATTACGTTCCAGACCGTAATTACCAATTTACCTTACATTAGGGTTTTGTATCCTTTTATGACTCTTCCGATTGTTGAGCAGGTCTGATAGTCTCCACCAGTCGTTGAGCAGGTGGTAGGGCCTCTCCCGACTGTTGAAAAGACATGATGACCTCTACCAATCATTGAGTAGATTGTTTGGTAGTCCACTAATTGTTGTACAAGTAAGCAAGTATGATTATATTTATAGCAATCAATTCACATTCACACAAGCATGCACTCAGATATTATGATAATACTTGATTTATTATTTGAATCAAAAGTGTCAATACATAGAATTAAAGAGAAAAATAGACATCAATCAAATGGCAGAGTTTGTGGTTAAGTAGCTGGAGGGTCTCAAGCGGGATTATTTGGAGCATCAAGAGCGTTTGTAGTAGGGATTCGACAAGCATCTGCAAGATGCCCATACCTTTGGCAATTGGTGCACTGTCGGCAGGGTACTTGAGTTGGGTGGTGATACTGGCAGGTGTCACACTTAGGTAGCTTCCCGTTGTATTGTTTCTTGTTGGGTGGGGCAGTGGTGTCTATTGCAAAATTCCTGACCTTACACTTCCCGTTGGTTGAGGCCTCGGTTTTGATTTCAACGGAAGGTTGGGGAGTATCCTTTGCAACGGTTTTCTTTTCCCCTTTCTGAGTCAGGGTTCCTGCCTTCACATGGTTATCTGTTAGGGTGGCAGCCAAACGCTTTGCTTCCTCCAAAGTAGCAGGGTTCCTTCCCCACACTGTGTCTTGAATCTGCATCGGTAAACCACCAATGTATTTTTCGATAGCAATGGGCAAAGGGGTGACTTTGTGGGGTAATAGTAAGCTAAGCTCGTGAAAACGAGTGTTGTAAGCAAGGTTTTCCCCACTGTCTTGAGCAAGATCATGAAATTCATCTTCCAGCTTCTTAATTTCATTACGAGGACAGAACTCTGCCTTCATAATGTCTTTAGCTTGATCCCAAGTTAAGGCTAGTGCAGCTTCAGCTCCGCGAGTGCGTTTTTCTTCATTCCACCAAGTGAGTGCTCGTTTATGAAGAACACTCATGGCATAACGGACTTTAAAGTTGTCGGGGCATTCACTGTTGATGAAGGTATTCTCAATACCCTCAAACCATTGCAGGAATCCTGTAGCTCCTTCTTTTCCACTGAACTTTGGGGGATTGCAATAATTAAAGTGCTTAAGGGTACAGGCTGGAAGTCCATTCCCGTTGTGGTATCCATTTCCATTCCCGTTGCCGTTGCCGTTCAACTGGATGACTTGAGCTAGTAAGTTGGGAACCAGAGTTGCGATTTGCTGCGCCATTTGTTGAGAAATGATTGCAGCCAGTTGGGCATCGACACCATTGTTGTTGTTGTTGTTGTTGTTGTTGTGGTGGTTAGTATCGTGGTTGTGGTTGTGATTGCTACTTCCTTCATCATGATTTTCACCACTGTTAAGACGAGCACTGCGACGTGGAGGCATGATTTGTAAGAGACATAGTGAAATGAATGAGATTATATAAGGAGTGTAATCATTTATCCATTAATTAAAATGAATAAACGAAAATGTTGACTTATCAAAGATTCTAAATTCTAATAACATATGAAGACATGCTTTAGCCTATAAGTGAACACCCATCCCGAGAATTCCCAGGTAGGCATCCGGGTCCCTCGTCTGATTGGGATATATGCGCAATGCCAGCCTAGACAGAAGACTCAGAATACAGGCGTTCACCCTTCCAGATTGCACGTGTTCGTTATTAAAATCTAGAACTTTGACGAGATCTCAAGGTGGTTCAGGTTAGACCTGAGGACTTTGTCTTATTAGTCTAAGAGTGGATCCAGTGATGGAGAGCAACCTTCTTGTAGGGGTGAAAGTAGGGATATGAAGTAGGAGGGAGATAGAGAATAGCAAGTAAAAGAAGCAAGTACTGGTTAAATCCTATGGTTATAGACTAGATTATTTTTCTAATAACCTAATTCCCTATAACCATGGCTCTGATACCAATCTGTAACACCCCAACCGATGGCGGAAACATCGGGATGTCACGTATTGATGATTGTTCAGTAGCTCATGGAAAATAATAGATTTCATTATATGATTTAAATGAATTACATACAATTGTTCTACAAGAATTCGTACATCAAACTGAATAAAACTATGCACATATCTTCAAGCATTAAGTCAAATCTTCAAGCAAGTAGAACCTGAAACATGTTAAGTTGAAAATATTTTGGGTCAACAAAAGTTGGTGAGAATTACATAGGTTTTGATAATAGAATAAAATTTGTTGTGCAATTCATGTGTCATGGCAATCTAGTCCATATGCGAAAACATACTAAAAGTAAATCGAGTGCATAATCAACCTTGTTGACTGTTGTAATTGTGGTACATCCCATACGCTCATGGTTCACTCGTTTATATTGCAGTAACAAACACCCACGTAACCTTTGTAGGAGGCACGTATCCGGGTGGGATTGTCAGTCCAATAGATCTATCAATGTATACCGTTTGGTTGATGAATGTTTATGCTAGAATTGTGCTTACCCTAGTCATGTTCAAGACATAATGCAACATAGAAATACACATAGACACATTGATGATTGAATTGCATAAATATTGTTGTAACATGTTTCACCCCAAAAATGGTGATAAATAGAAAAGGGGCTATGTAAAACTCACCTTAGCAAAATGTTGTATTTGTTGATAAATAGAATAGTGTGTTGCCCAAATATATCAAGAATCACCCTATAACAAGGTAATAAATATGTCTAAGTCTATCAAGTCTACAAATGTACAAGTTTCTAGGGCTTCGAATTGGGGATAAATGCTCGTTTGATTATGATTAAAAATGTTTGATAATTTAGAGAATATTAATAAATAAATAACCAAAATTCTTCTTATGAAATTTAAATTTGATATGATCACAATAATGTGTTTAAAGTATAAACTAATTTTTATAAAATTATTTTCTTTAGAATAGATTATTAAATCTATTTATAACAAATTGTCAAAATTTAACTTTAATATTTAAAAATACTAAAATTAAAGAATTTTTAGTTTAAAATTTATATTTCTGTTCTAAATATTCAGAAATAATTTGTATAAAATTTTGGTGTAAAAATACTAAAAATTGGATTTATTATGATTTAATTATGATTAAAACTAACAAAAATTGATTAAAAATAATAAATAAATGATTTTTCAGAAATAAAAATCATTTCTGAAAAGCTTAATGTATAAAAACTTAACATAATTTTTGTGGAAATAAATAAGATCGTTTTGATATTTTTATAGATTTTTATAAATAAAATAGAATAAACTTGATTAATTTATTATATATATTAAATAAATAAATTTTTGAAAACTAAAAATTATGAGTGAAACTTTTTCATCAGATTCTCCTAAGATAATTTTTGTAGAATAGATAAAAGAGTTTTGATAATTTAAAATGAATTTATAAGATTATATGTATAATATATGCTTATTTGTTAAAAAGGAAAAGGAAACAAAAAAAGAATCCACTGCTGGGACTCGAACCCGCGTGGATTGGGGAGAGGGCACCAGACACAACCACTTGGTCCAGACCAGTGGTTGTGTTTTGTTTTAGTTCGTTAAAATTAAATACCATATCTGTTCTAAGTGTTCTTCCCCAATTATCACTATTTCGAGCCCTAGATTTGCAATCGTTTGATTCACACATCGATAGCCCAATTAACCTTAGGGCTATTGGTGTGTGAATGCCGAAGATCAAAACCCATCCAAAAATTCATACTTACAATGTGGAATCGAGCTCGATTGTTTAGTCAAGTCAAAAGTCAAAAACACAATCGTGGAGCAAGATTAGCGTATAATTATAAAGAAATAGAGGTGGAGAAAGATGAAATGGCGAGTTGGGATGGCTCGTAGATGATCAATTTATAGAGTTAACGTCCAGATCATAGGATTGGAAAGTTTGACTCGTTTAAAGGTAATGACGCGTGAAGGATTAATCTTGGCAATAATTGATTGATATTTGACGAAGCTATGAGTCAGAATTGGCCGGATAACATGAATTCTTACCATAATTATGTGATTGATTGATAAATCAGTGGGTTGGTCAAAAAGAAAAAAAAAATATCATACAGCTGCTGCTGTTCATAGAAGGAGAAAAGGCAAGAGGAAAGGATAGTTGTTTGTGTATTTATATTAATGAGTTGGAATTAAAGCAAGATAAGGCATGCAGCTCAGTTGGTTTGGTGATTGTGTTGGTTGGTGATCGGCTCGGGTTCGAAACCCGGCTGGAACACTATTTTTTTTAACCAACTAGGGGAAGGAAGAAAAGGATTGGGCCGGCTCATGTCTATGTTGTGGGCCGGTTAAGTGGGCCGGAACACTCCTGGGCTCCGAATCAACAAAGGAAAGTTTAAGGTGGGTTTGGTGTGGGCCAATGTGTTGGGCTTCTGGGCTGGTTGGGTTGGGTTAAGACAAATCAACAAGTATTAAAATGTAGTTATTAGTTATTATTTATTATTATTATAAACTTTTATATATATATATATGTATATGTATGAATAATTATCATTGTATCGGGGTTCAAAATATCACCAAAAATAATAAGGCTTGTCGTTTTAATCCGTAACGTATATCTATTTAGTGCGAAATGTTACACATGTAGAACAGTTTGTCATGTCGGGTGCACACGAGATTATAAACTGTGATGCATGGGGTCCCTAGCGGACTTTGTGTTTGAACGGATGGACCCGGACTGGGCTCGGTCTAGTTCCTTAAAATTCCTAATTGGTTATACCACGGGCAAGCCTAAATCTTTTGTTTCATGTTGTGACAGAAGATGTCGGGAGCTCGTGGAGGTCGCAGAGGCGGCCGTGCTGGCAGTCGTGCTGGCGGCGGTGGCCGTGGGAACATTAATATGACCCAAGAGGAGTTGGATAACCTGATTCAGCAGCATGTGAATATTGCTTTGGCTGCATTCCAAGCCGCTCATAATGCTATGGGTGGTACGTCAATTCTCACCTATCCTATCTTGTTCTTGGGTACTGTACCTTTTCTTGATTTTCACCTGTGTGTCTATTCCAGGTGGTGCTGTCAATCCCCCTCCACCCCAGTGCTCTTACAAAAATTTTATGGATTGCAAGCCCCATAACTTTAGTGGAACTGAAGGGGCAGTGGGACTGCTCCGCTGGTTGGAGAAAATTGAATCGGTTTTCTCAATGTGCAGCTGCCCGGAAGGCGACCGGGTGAAATATGCTTCTGCGACCCTGGAGGGTCAAGCTCTGACTTGGTGGAACTCCACCACCCAGACCATAGGTATTGGGGAAGCTCACGCTATGCCCTGGATAGAGTTCGTTCAGTTGTTGAAAAATGAGTACTGTCCGAGGGATGAGATCCAGAAACTTGAGCACGAAGTCTGGAATCATAAGATGGTGGGGTCTTAGATTGAAGCTTACACTGCTAGGCACAATGAGTTGGCGGTGTTGTGCCCTGATTTGCACGCACCAGAATACCGGAGGATTGAACACTATGTCGCTGGGTTGGTGCCGGAGATTGCGGGGTTGGTAGCTGCGGGTAATCTCACTGTTTATTCTGAGGTGGTTCGGTTGGCTCACAGGCTGACCAATATGAAGGTGGCTGAAGGGGTCTTGCCTCCTCGAGGCGTTACTGTGAAGGCTCCTGAGAATAACAAGCGTAAATGGGAGAGTGCGGGTAAAGGCTCGAGTTCGGCTCAGCCTCAGCAGGTGAAGAGGTCCGATGTTGGGGGACCGTCGACAGACCAGAAACCGCGTGGTTATACTGGGAAGTTGCCGAAGTGTGACCAGTGTGGATTTCACCACAACGGTCGTTGTGAGGACTGGAACCGCTGCCACAGGTGCCATAAGCTTGGGCACCAGGCAAAGGATTGCAGGGTTAATCTTCAGGGTAACCGGAACCCACCTGCTACACCTACTCCAGCTCCTCATGTTGCTGCTCCCCAGGGAAACCAGGGGTGCTTTAATTGTGGTGAGCTTGGTCACTACAAACGTGAATACCCCAAGTTGAAGCAGGGCGAGGCTGGGAAGAACGGGTCGGGTAATGGAAACAATGGGGGCGGAGGCAGGAATGCTCGCGCCTTCGTGATTGGTTCGAGCGGGGATTGACAGGATCCTGACACTGTTACTGGTACGTTTCTTCTCGATAATCGCTATGCTACGGTTTTATTCGATTCCAGTGCCGATAAGAGTTTTATATCTCTTGGGTTTAGTCAATTGCTTGATAGGGTACCTACACCTTTAGAGGCTAAGTACTTGATAGAATTAGCTGATGGTAAGAAAGTCGAAGCGACGCACGTCCTTAGGGAGTGTCGCCTTGAGTTGTCGGGTTATTCCTTTCCTATTGATCTTATGCCGGTGTCCTTGGGTAGTTTCGATGTTGTCGTGGGTATGGATTTGTTATCTCTGTATCATGCTGAGATCGTGTGTTTTGATAAAGTCATTCGACTTCCTCTCCCTGATGGAGAAATTCTGTTGGTGCACGGTGAGAAGAGCGGGGTCCCGTTGAGTATCATTTCGTGTATGAAAGCTTATAAGTATCTTCGGAAGGGGTATTCTGCCATTCTGGCACTTGTTTCAGTTTCGTCTGAGGAAGAGAAGAAGATCGAAGATATTCCTGTTGTCCGCGATTTTCCCGATGTATTTCCTGAGGATTTACCTGGCCTCCCGCCTTATCGTCAGGTCAAATTCGGTATTGAACTTGCTCCAGGTGTGGCCCCTATTGCCCGAGTCCCATATCGTCTTGCACCTCCCGAGATGCAGGAGTTGTCTAACCAGTTGCAGGAGCTGTTAGAGAAGGGTTTCATCCGACCTAGTTCGTCCCCGTGGGGAGCCCCTATTTTGTTTGTCAAGAAGAAGGACGGAAGCCTACGAATGTGTATCGACTACCGGGAATTGAACAAGGTTACCATCAAGAATCGTTATCCTCTTCCTCGCATCGATGACTTATTCGACCAACTTCAGGGTTCTAGTTTCTATTCGAAGATCGATTTGAGATCGGGGTACCATCAGTTGAGGGTTCAAGAAGCTGACATTCCGAAGACTGCCTTTCGAACTCGCTATGGCCATTTCGAATTCTTGGTCATGCCTTTTGGTCTCACCAATGCACCCGCCATTGTTATGGATTTGATGAACCGTGTTTGTAAGCCTTATCTTGATAAGTTCGTAATTGTCTTCATTGATGATATTCTAGTCTATTCCAAGAACGAAGTGGACCACCAGGAACACTTGCGTCTTGTTTTGGAACTCCTGAGGCGGGAACAGTTGTACGCCAAGTTTTCTAAGTGTAGCTTCTGGTTGCGTGAAGTCCAGTTCCTTGGTCATGTAGTTAATGAGAAAGGAATTCACGTTGACCCAGCTAAGATTGAAGCCATCAAAGACTGGGAAGCACCAAAGACGCCATCTGAGGTGCGGCAATTCCTGGGTCTTGCAGGTTATTATCATCATTTTATGGAGGGATTTTCGAAGATTGCTTAACCCCTCACCTCGCTTACCCAGAAGGATAGGAAGTTCGACTGGGGTGATTCGCAAGAGTCAGCCTTCCAGATGTTAAAGGCTAAACTCTGTTCTGCTCCTATCTTGTCCTTGCCTGAAGGCACGGACGATTTTGTGGTTTATTGTGACGCTTCTATCCGGGGTCTCGGTTGTGTCCTGATGCAACGCGAGAAGGTCATCGCCTATGCTTCTCGTCAGCTCAAAGTTCATGAGAAAAACTACCCCACCCATGATCTGAAATTGGGTGCTGTAGTCTTTGCTTTAAATATTTGGAGGCATTACTTGTACGGTACCAAGTGCACCATCTACACCGATCACAAGAGCCTCCAGCATATCTTTGATCAGAAGGTGTTGAATATAAGACAGCGTCGCTGGGTCGAGCTTCTTAATGATTACGAGTGCGCTATTAAATACCATCCTGGCAAGGCGAATGTGGTCGCAGACGCCTTGAGCAGGAAGGAAACGGCTAAACCTCGTCGTGTTCGAGCTCTTCAGCTCACCATCCATTCCGACTTACCTGATCGAATCCGTTCGGCGCAGCAAGAAGCTTTGAAGGAGGAAAACCTTAAAGCTGAAACCATGCACGGTGCTGATAACCACCTTGAACTCAGGTCCGATGGCCTACACTATTTCGCTGAACGTATTTGGGTTCCTTTATTCGGGGGCTTGCGGGAGCTCGTTCTCGATGAAGCTCACAAGTCCCGGTACTCTATTCACCCTGGCTCCGATAAGATGTATCAAGACCTAAAGATACTTTATTGGTGGCCGAACATGAAGGCGGACGTGGCTTCGTACGTGAGCAAGTGCTTGACCTGTGCCAAGGTCAAGATTGAATATCAAAAGCCGTCCGGCCTTCTGCAACAACCTGAAATTCCCGAGTGGAAATGGGAGTGGATTACGATGGACTTTGTGACCAAACTCCCGAAATCGCCCAGTGGTTGTGACATGATCTGGGTGATTGTTGATAGGTTGACAAAGTCTGCGCACTTCCTCGCTATCAAAGAAACCGATGGCCTCGAGCGTCTGGCACGGTTATATCTTAAGGAAGTGGTCTCTCGGCACGGGGTGCCTGTCTCTATTATTTCTGATCGTGATTCTCGGTTCGCCTCTAACTTCTGGAAATCCTTGCATAAGGCTCTGGGTACTCAGTTAGACATGAGCACAGCCTATCATCCGCAAACTGACGGTCAAAGTGAGCGGACAATCCAAACGCTAGAAGACATGCTCCAGGCATGTGTGATCGATTTTGGCAAGGGGTGGGAGAGTCATCTACCGTTGGTGGAATTCTCCTACAACAATAGTTACCATTCTAGCATCAAGGCAGCTCCGTTCGAGGCTCTTTACGGGCGGAAATGCCGGTCTCCTCTTTGTTGGGCCGAGGTGGGTGAGAGTCAACTCACCGGCCCGGAACTTGTGTACGAGACTTCCGAGAAGATCGTACAAATCCGTAACCGCATGGCAGCAGCTCGGGATCGTCAAAAGAGCTATGCCGATCGTCGTCGCAAACCTTTAGAGTTTGAGGTTGGCGACAGGGTTTTATTAAAGGTATCTCCGTGGAAGGGCGTTATACGTTTTGTGAAGCGGGGCAAATTGAATCCTCGGTATGTGGGACCGTTCGCAATCTTGGAACGGATTGGACCGGTAGCATACAGGCTTGATCTGCCAGCTGAACTCAGTAATGTTCATAATGTCTTCCATGTCTCTAATCTCAAGAAGTGTCTGGTGGATGAATCTTTGGTTGTCCCTCTCGAAGAGATCAAGGTGGATGATCGCCTGCGTATTGTGGAGGAACCGGTTGAAATTCTTGACTATAAGATCCGTAGCCTTCGTCGGAGTAAAATCCGCATTGTTAAAGTCCGTTGGAACTCAAATCGTGGACCGGAGTTCACGTGGGAACGGGAAGATCAGATGAAGGCTAAGTATCCCCATTTATTTCCTAAACGTGTGTTCGAATCAAGGCATGTCTCTTCTGAAGCTGAATGAATCTCGGGTCGAGATTCCTTTCAACAGGGGGATGATGTGGCAACCGGAAAATTTTTCTTCTCTTTCGTCTCTTCCTATTCGGCCTTGAGCAATTTTCGGGACGAAAATTCTTTCAACAGCGGGATGATGTGACACCCGGCAAACTCAGGTTAGTAATGTTGACCAAACTAGTAAGTCTACCTTAGCGAGTCATGCATATTACGTACTTAACGGGGTCAGTCGAGTCGGTACGATGATTCTAGGAATCATCGGGAGTCGTTACGATGATCCGCGGGATCATCGGGAGTCGGTCCATAACCATGTGTACAAGGATTGGTGATTCGTGGAATCGCCGGGTTTAACGCACACACAAGTCTCGAGTCTCGAGTCTCGGGAATTGGTGAACGGATGTAAACGTGTTAGTTATCGTGCATTATATGTTTGAAATCATTATGTGACTTGTCGGTATGTGAATACGTGTTTATATGTGTTAAAATAGTGTTTAACGCGCCAAAAACCCATTCCAGCACCCTATAGGCGATTAGGAGCCTGGAGAGCTCCTAATCGCCACTTCTTGAGGCGAGTAGAGGAGGACTGGGGCGAGTAGGAGCCCTACTCGCATGAATAGAGGCGTGTAGGATCCCTACTCGCCTGATCTGGTCTGCTACTCGCATGAAGGGCTGGGCACGAGTCAAAACACCTATAAATAGAACCCTTGACTCCCCAAACACCATTTGTGCAACCCTAACTGATCCTAAGCCTCCCACACACCTTGAAACACCTCTGGAACTTGTTTTGCCTCAAAACACACCATCACCAAGCTTATACACCTTTCTTTGATAAAATCCAAGGTGTGTTCTTCATCCTACACCTTTGTAATGTTATTGTCTTGGTTCCCCCAAAGTCCAGACCTTATTTTGATAATAATGAGTCTTTAAAAACCTTGGAAAGGAGTTCTAAAACAAGTCTACACCATAATACTTGCTATATGTGAAGTATTTATGCTTATGATGATTTTTGGTGATTATAACATGAATGTTTCCATGAATTTGTTGTACTTCTGATGTGTAGGTGTTGTTAGGATGATTATCTATGAGTTTAAGCTCTTGTTATGGTGTTTAGGTGCAAGTATGCATTTTGACCCATTTGGGTAATTCTTGAAGAATAGGATGTTATGATATGATTCATTGCTTGTTTATGGTTAGAAATCATACTAGGATGATGATATAACATAGAGATGATGAATTGCAAGTTGTAGGAGGTGTAATCTGATCTTTACTACTTAAGGAAAGATTTCATAGTTAATGAAACCTAGTATTTTGCCATTTTTGGAAATAATCGCACCGAGCCCGTTAGAGCAGAGATAAATTGGGGGTTTTTGCTTAGAAAGGGTTGGTTAATAGTTTAGTTTTGATATTGGGTGCCTTTACATGTTTCGGATCTGATTTGGAGGGTTTAACGCGCGAAAACGCGCAACAGCAGTGCTGAGGCGAATAGGGCTCTACTCGCCTGAAGCTTCATGCGAGTAGGAGCCTACTCGCCTGATGCTTCATGCGAATAGGCCCTACTCGCCTATACACCCCCTCCTACTCACTAGTTGATTTTTCCTAATTGCATGAAGGTTTCCTAATCGCGTGTACTGCTGTCGTAAACGCATTTTGACATCCCGGAACATGATTTGACGCCTAGGAACATGATAGGAACCCCGGGATACACCCAATGACTTAGTAACACGTGTTCGGACCTGTTTATGTGTTAATCGGACATTATGCTAGACTAGGTGAACCATTGCGCGTATTGAATGTTTAATTGCATGTGATGCATGATGTCTTGTATTTACCTAACACGTGGGATGTCGGGTCACCAATGGGATGTCGGGTCTTGTCTGGTACGGTCGGTTTAACGGTCAAAGATGTTTTCAAACGTATATGGTCACGGTCTGGACATTCGGGGACTAGTTAACCCACGGGTTATTAGTCCGGATACTTATACACATCTTATGATAGGTCGCCGCTATTTAGGGGCTATCATAACATAATTACTTAACTGTTTTCAAGTAACGCAAACCAAGGTGAGTTTCACAGCCCCACTTTTACTGTTTTGCTTTCGGGGGAGAAACATGCTTCGAACGAACTATTTAAAGGTCATGTTATACTATGGGCACTTTATGTTACTATACGGCTTTTATGGAAAGTCCCAGGGGGAAACCATGAATGTGCTGGAACGCACAACGAGGGAAATGTGGATAGATCTATTGGGCCTCACAAACCCCACTCGACGGCGGGGCCGGGCGGGTGCATATTGTCTCTACCTATTGTGTTACCGAGGCATCGGTAGCCCAGTCATCTGGGCTGGTATCATCTTTTGGTTCATGTTTAGTAATGGGTTCCCAACCGTAGTAGTAAAAACACTTAATGTCTAGCTAACATTCTTATGACATAGTATTAACGGGAATGATCTTTGTGAACTTGAGACAACACTTTTATAAAAGAAAACCTGTGAACTCACCAGCATTATATGTTGACATTTTTGGCAAGTTTTCTCAGGTCGCTAAGGTAGCAGTCAATGGGCTAGGCGCACGGAGTCATGCACAGCGTCTAATATTTTGAAGCATATTAAACAATGTTTTGTAAACAATGATATGCCTTTTGGTTGTAAACAAGAAATGCTTCCGCTGCTGGTTTACGGCTCAAAGCATGATATTTTGGTTTTAAATATATTTATGAATGCATGTTTGTTGTATGTTTATTGTGATCGTTGACTGACATCCTGGTGTGTCACGCGCTTCGCGGTAAAACCCCGCTCGTGGAATTTGAGGGTGTGACAATTTGACCCATTTGGTATATATTTGTAGTTTAAATGTTGATAGTTGACCCATTTGGTATAGATATGTTTAGTAAATAGGACATTTGACCCATTTGGTATATATTTGTAGTTTAAATGTTGATAGTTGACCCATTTGGTATAAATATGTTTAGTAAATAGAATATTTGACCCATTTGGTATATATTTGTAGTTATTTGTTAATAGTTGGCCCATTTGGTATAAATATGTTTAGTAAATAGGATATTTGACCCATTTGGTATATATTTGTAGTTTAAATGTTGATAGTTGACCCATTTGGTATATATTTGTAGTTTAAATGTTGATAGTTGACCCATTTGGTATAAATATGTTTAGTAAATAGGACATTTGACCTATTTGGTATATATTTGTAGTTATTTGTTAATAGTTGACCCATTTGGTATAAATATGTTTAGTAAATAGGATATTTGACCCATTTGGTATATATTTGTAGTTTAAATGTTGATAGTTGACCCATTTGGTATAAATATGTTTAGTAAATAGGATATTTGACCCATTTGGTATATATTTGTAGTTTAAATGTTGATAGTTGACCCATTTGGTATAAATATGTTTAGTAAATAGGATATTTGACACATTTGGTATATATTTGTAGTTATTTGTTAATAGTTGACCCATTTGGTATAAATATATTTTGTAGGAGCAACTTAATGATATCATAGCGACTCCTCAATTCCAAACGCAATTGCTCCACATGGCTAATCAATTGGTCCAACAAAGGCTTGGAAATCAAGGCGGAAGTGGTAATAGTGGCGATCACGATCACGACGATGAAGACGAAGACCAAGACGAAGACTTTTATGCAGTTTTGGTATGTTTGTTTAGTTTTGATGGTGTATGCTTGAATCAAATATTAGGTTGGTATGTTAGTTTAGTTTGTTTGATATGTTTTGACGAATGTTGGTTTAACTTTGTTATGTTTATTTATATATATGTAGATGTTGGTTAATTATTTTTGTTATTATTTAGTTTGGTTATGCGTGTGCGGAGTAAACGAATAGCAAAAAAAAAAAGGACCTTTAGCGGCGACGTGGATAAATAATAAAGTTAAAAGATAATAAAGTTAAAAGATAATGCCACGTGGATAAATAGTTTTAGCGGCAACAGGAGCAATAGCGACAGACAAAAGGTGGCAAGACCATTAGCGGCAACCGTCGCCGCTAAAAGTTGTGCCGCCGCTAATAGTATACCTTTAACGGCAACGGGCGTCACCGCTAAAGGTCCCGTTCCTTGTAGTGTGCGCAAGTGGTTAATGGAAGACACTACAATTTGAAGACCATAGTCTATGGTACTAATTATATCGTAACTAGTACACTTTAAAGCATTAAAATGTAGTTCCTGCTGAAAGAACAATTGTGTATGGTTTGGTTCATGTAACCATACGCCAGAAGTAACATGGGAAGAAAGAAGAACAATTCTATATGGTTTGGTTCATGTAACCTCCTTGAGTCCTTGTACAATGTTCATTCAAGATAATAATTTTCACATCCATTTAGCCTTTAGGAAATGAGCCATGAGGATGAGAGCCGAGAGGGATGCAAGCGATACAAATGATCGAGAGATTAATCTACTTAAGCAAATTTTAGATATAGCGTGCGTTAAAATTAGGATTCTAAATGAACATTAATAGAGTAAAGGGACTTAATTTTTGCTTAAGCCAAAGTTAAAAATCAACGTTCGAGAAACACCAAAACTATGAGTATGATAATTGTTGTCACATTATAGAGTGCAATTTGTATTGTTAATCTAATGAGGACCACAACTATCATAGCACTATTAACAGGATTTCTCAATGTTATAAAGTTTTAGTTTTTGGAATTAAAAGGAAAATAAAAGGTTCATGGTTAATTCTGTAACATTTTTAAATGAGAATGATTAGTGTAAAATATTTTTAAGACCATATTTTTCTCATCTTGTCCCACGTCTTTTTCCGGCCACTGTATTCCGGCCTATCACCTTTGATTATGTTCAACAACTACAGCATGATCAGTCCTCCGGCCAAGCCTGCCGATGTCAAACCAAGCCTGATTCGATGTAACTATCGCATCAATTTAGTGTTTTTGTTAATCTGATCTAAAGCCCCAAGGTCTTAGTCGTTAACTTTAATCATTAGGGCTACAAACGAACCGAATTTTCAGCGAACACTTCATGAACCGTTCGGCGGGAAGTTCGTTTGTGTTCGTTCGTTTAATAAATGAACAAACACGAACAAAAATTTCCGTTCGTTTAGTTAAATGAACGAACACGAACAGAGGCCGCGTTCGTTCGTTTATCTTCGTGAACGTTTGGTAACGTGTTCGTTTGTGTTCATTAGTTTAATAGGGTTTTTAATTTTTATAATTTTTTATATTCTTTTATTTTTATTTATTTTACCCAAATACATAAATAAACAAATAATTTATGTAGGTAAATATATGACTATATGAGATCAATAACCCTACTTTTAGTCTTCACACTCACTGCTAAGTATATGTTTCGTTCTTATCGAAAGTTAATATAGATTTGTTTATGTTTGTTTACGTTCATGAACACTTCTTTGTGTTCGTTTGTGTTCATTAACGTTCGTGTGCATTCGTGAGCAAACTTAACAAACGAACACGAACACGAGTATTCTCTTAACAAACGAACACGGATAAAAAAACTCGTTCGGTATGTGGTCATGAACTGTTCGTGAACACACAATTTCCTTAACGAACAAACACGAACAACGCATTGTTCGTGTTCGTTCAGTTCGTTTGCAGCCCTAGTAATCATGGAACTCAAATTTTTGGTTATGAATATTGGGATTGTGAATTAGTGTTCTAGCGGGGAAGATTATCTTGAACCAGTAAAAAGCATACGCCTAGTGTCCGGGTAAAACATCTCCAACCCTTTTCAAAACCACCGTACAACACCTACACCTAAGAGTACAACCCCTACAACATAACTAAGTTACAACCTGAAAACGTCAAACATATTTTCGTCGAATGCTTGTGGGCTAGGGTGGTGTGGTGGAACATCGGTGAGTGACTAAAGATTAAATTTTTTGATAAGCTTCTGTCCTTTGCCCAGTTTCTGAGATGGTGTCGTGACAAGGATGGGGGAGCGGGAGAAGAACAAGGTGGTTTACGCTATTGTGCTATTGGTTATTTGGAAACTTTGGATAAGTCGGAACGACAAGGTTTTTAAAGGTACGAATACGGCAACAACAAAATTGGTTGAAGAAATTAAGGCGGAGTCATATTGGTGGATGATTAAGTGGGCGAGGAAACCAGAATTGGACATGATGAGGTGGTTCGAGTTTGCAGGATTTGACAATGGTTAGGTGGTGTGTGTGCCAAGAGTCGATATAGTAGGCTCGGGTCAATCTTATGTTTTGCTAGGTGTTCTTTTGTATTTTGTTAGTTGGCCCAAGTAGCCACTTACTTATTTGGTTTCGGGACGCTTAAGTTTTGTAATGATTAATCTATCTATAACTATAATAAACCAAAGCATTTTTTATGACATGACACTCAATGGGGCATTCTCCCCCTTGAGTGTGTCATGTGTCATGCCACGTGGCAAATTAAAAAAAATAAATAATAATATAAAACCTAATCTACTAAAATTAAATTGAGTTATTTTAAGGAAAAAGAATTAAAAACAAGAGAGAATTACACAGATTGTCCTTTAGTTATACATGAAATTGCATCCTATGTCCTTTTTTCAAATTTTTGACATCTTATGTCCTTTGTTTTATACACTTGTTACACCCTATGTCCTTTAGGCCAAACCAAGTTAAAAAACTCGGTTAAGTTGCTCACGTGCCCCTCACGTGAGGGGTAAATCTGTCAATTCACCCTCGTTAAAGGACAATTTGTGTAATAATAATAATAATAATAATAATAATAATAATAATAATAATAATAAAACAAAAAGTTCAGTTGCCCAAAACCCATCAACCCAAACCCACATTTACTGGTACTGTCATGTAAACCCGAACTCAGTGAAGAGACCGAAGAAATGTCATAAACCCACCTCCTGAACACATAATCCTTCCTCCTGATGCCACTGTTCATGACCTTAAAGTTGAAGCATCAAAAGCATTTCAAGAAGTTTATTTGATTCTGAGACGATTCCAAGCTGAGGAGGTTGTTGGATATAGAGGTGTTGATGAATCCACCCAAATCAAGCTTCTGGTCGGGTCAAACATGGAGACAGTGGTCAACCCTCCGCCTCCCTCCAACCCACCGCCTACATCACCACCGCCTCCTTCCAACCCTCCGCCTACATCACCACTGCCTCCCTCCAACCATCCTCTGTG
This sequence comes from Ambrosia trifida, assembly GCA_028751855.1. Classification (NCBI taxonomy): domain Eukaryota; kingdom Viridiplantae; phylum Streptophyta; class Magnoliopsida; order Asterales; family Asteraceae; genus Ambrosia; species Ambrosia trifida. The sequence continues at coordinate 28,601,034 of CM054123.1, read as the reverse complement.
GAGAGAGAGAGACTTCGAGAAGAGAGAGAGAGAGAAAAAAGGAGGAGCCGGAGGCCTCCAATGCCGGAGTACAGTGGTGGCGAACAACGATTGGGTGATTTAGTGGTGGTTCGTCATGATTATAAAGGCGGTGGTGGACTCCGAGGGGTTCAAATATCACGTTCTCTCTCTTTCTCTCCCCTCTCTCTCTCTCTCTCTCTCTCTCTCTCTCTCTCTCTCTCTAATGGCTGTGGAGGTTTTTGGGGGTGGTGGTCATGGCTGTGGAGGTAGGGGGAGGTGGAGGCGATGGTGAATAGTGGTGGTCTAGACTTGAAGATTAAAAGGAGGAGTTGACCATGTCAACTTACTAGTCAATTCAGATACATAAGGGGAGAAGACATGGAGTGGTGAATTGACAGATTTTCCCCTTACGTGAGGAGCACGTGAGCAACTTAACCGAGTTTTTTAACTTGGTTTGGCCTAAAGGACAAAGGGTGTAACAAGTGTATAAAACAAAGGACATAAGGTGTCAAAAATTTGAAAAAAGGACATAGGATGCAATTTCATGTATAACTAAAGGACAATCTGTGTAATTCTCTCTAAAAACAAATTTAAATTTTCCCATCTTATGTTTCCTCCCATAATTTTTAAACGTTAATATCTTTTATATACGAGATTTTTAAAGAAAAAAGTTACATCAAATTAACGAGCGTTTTATTATCTTTCCAACGAGTACCATAGTTCTATATAAAAAACGGAGAAAAAACCCGACTATTTTTTGTGGGGTTTCGTTCATACAAGAAAAAAAACACAAAGTGTTCAGGTTATTCATTAATCATGTTTTTTCTTTTAAACTATGTTCTTATCTACGATGTTAAAATTCAGCTCAATCGCCATGCTATCATTGGAATTTTACTCTTATAAAGATGCATAGGTATAATTCATCAAGAGAAGCTAGGAGAAAAAATCGCGCAACACTGCAACACATGGTGTCACCTTATAGCAAAGTTATTTTTTTATTTATTTAATTACAAAAGTAATAATTATTACTATTAGTATTAATATCATTAGAATTGTTATATTTTTCAACCCGGGACGCTCCCGGATGAAATGGATCTTTTCGTATATTCTTTGTAAAAAGTATCTAATGTAAGTTAATAGTTACATGCCATTTTTATAGTTTAGATATTTCTAATTTTATTCACCTTATTTAGGTTGATCAACCTGAGACGCTCCCGAGGTATAAACTAGTGAGGTGTATAAAGTTTCGTTTAATGGTTAAAAAAATAGAATTTTAAATCTCAATCACATGTTTATAATTTTTACATCAAACAAAACGTCCACGTAATTGATATTAGTTTAATCAACATGTAAAATTTAATTGAAAACAAGTGTGCGTACCGAATACAGACGAGATTTTTTCCATAATATTATTTTAATCAAAATCAATGCTAATCAAAATCTTTAATTTTTATCTTTCCTACACGTATGTCTAAAATATTCCATTTTTTAATAAAGATATTTTCCATTTAAATAATTAAACGTTGGATTTTTTTAATTTTTAATAATTTTTACCCTTTCTTTTCCTTTTAATTAAAAAATTTATTATTATTCACCTTTTTAGCTGTATATATGAAGCAACCCCTCTCCTTCCTTCACCTTCTTCGTCATCTACACCCAATTTCTTTACCTAATAATTTTCCTTTTTCTTTTTCTCTTTCTCTTTCTTATCATATTTATATATTTTTTTGATCAAACGTTCGATTCTGCCTTCAAAGGTAAGATCTTTATTCAATATCTTTTATTGTTTTCTGTTAATTTTATGAATTTAGATAATTTTTGTGCTTAATTTCTTTCAATTCATGCTCTTGTGTCTACTTTTTTGCTTAATTTGTTACAAAGTCTTCTACTTTGATAATATTTTCATCAGTTTAAGAGGGTTTTTTTTTTTTTTTTTTTTTTTTTTTTTGTGTGTATGATGTGTGATCCTGAATCTTGACGCAAATATAAGATGTTAATTCTTTGATGCAATAGAGTATTAAATTGATTTATTTTTGCATATGTATCATGAAAGGAAATTTCTTTGATGTTATTATTTTTTGTTTCTGATTCATTAATTGTGAGTTTAATATTATTAAAATATGTTTGACAAGATCTTGATCTAGCAACAGTTGATTTCAGATTTTGTAGGATAATAATAATAATAATATGTCAGTATGATTTATTTATAATTGTTCAATTAGGTTCTCTGTCTCAGATCTTAGGCTTTGTTTTGTATAATATAATCTGTATTGGAGCTTTGGCAATAATATTATTTGATTCATATGATTTTTAATATTTTATTAATCTATTTAAACAGGTGTTTGATTGGATCACAAAACATAGCTAAGATGAACCACTGTGGGATCCAACAGAACAGTAACTTTTCTTCGTTCGGTAACGGAGGTCATGTAATTTGTCCGAAGCCGAGGCGGATTAACCCCTTTGATGCCAGCATGAATGAGCCTGCTAGGAATTTAAGATGGCAGATGTGGTATGTGATCTTTAATTTAAGGTTTGAGATTATAAATAATGTTTGTGTATTCGAGCCGATGTTTGATTACCGTTGTTTGTCTTGCAGCTATCAACAGGAATGTTATGAATCGAAATCTGGACCGGCGCTCTTGGACCTCATCCTTGCAAAGGTATGGTTATTTTGTAACATGATAGTATGTGTTTTATGCGGTTCTCACAGTTATCAGCATAATATTAGTTTTGAAAATATATGCGTGTCTGTATAGGGGAGGGTTCTACACAAGACACTACGTTGCGAGAATACGCAAAACATAATGAATTATTATTTTTTCAATCTTAAAATTTTTTAAAATGATGGAAATACAATGTTTATTCATCTCTATTGAAATTTTGAAATCAAAAAAATTTATGAACAAATTTTGTTTATACAGATTAACTCTACATCTGTTAGTTTGTCCCTAACTATGGTGTATATGTTGTTGCAGAGTGGTGGTTATGGTGGACCAGACCAAACATGTACACAAATAGCTTCGTCGCCCCCTTTTTTTTGTGGGTCACCGCCGAGCAGAGTTTCTAACCCGCTAATTCAAGATGCTCGATTTGGCGATGACATGATCTCTCCAGTTTCGCCGCAATCAATGGTTCCAAATCCGGCTTCTGGTATGTCATCTTCATCTCCGTCTTCATCATCCCGGAAAGGGGGATACATTCGCCATAACTATGGCAACAAACCGGCGGTGAGGATTGAGGGGTTTGACTGCCTTGACAGGGACAATCGTCGCAATTGCAGCATCCCTGCCCTCGCTTAAATCAAACCCGTGTTCCATGAACATATTTCACTCGACAAGTACATAGTAAACATAATTTTAGCCTTGTGAAGAGGATTTTTTTTTGCACATCTTGAAGAAGATACATATACTCCATTGTAATTTTGCACATCTTGAAGAAGATACATCCAGTCCTTAATGTAAATAGGTGTAAGAAGAGGGTAATTTGTCTATATGTAAATGTAAGTATTTTGAGAGTTATTAACCAAAAATAATGATGATGATGTTTTGTAGTATAAACAGAGGAGGGATATTTTCCAAATAATGTTATTAATTATGTGTATAAAATTATGAATTCGTAGCGTTGTATATTTGTGCATGTAATATCCAAAATTATATGAATATATCCATCAAGTTCTATGTACATCTACTATTCAAGATTTGATGATGAATTATTTTTATTTTCATCTTTTTGTAATTTTATTGAAAATTTCGATGATTAAACATGTCTTTTTGTACTTCATGGTGTGGTATATTTGTACATGTATGAGCATTCACATGATGACTGTGTTCTCTGTATTATAAAGGGTAGTTGTTATGGAGGAGGGAAAGAATGTCGGTGTTAATCGGTAAATGTTACTCTATAATTTTTTGATATTTTTGAAAGTTGTTGGGAGTGAAGAAGAGATAAAATGTAATGATAAAAGTATAAAAAGAATTATTTAATTAAAAAGAGAAAGAAAATGTAGTGTTTTTTAATGTAATTATAAAAATGGAGTTAGACCATGCGTAGTGGGGGGCTTTATATATAAAGCCCCTCTTTCTGATTGGTCCACGTGGCAGCTGAGTCAGCATGAAAAGATAAAGTGAAAAAGGGGTGTAGTGGTGGGGCTTTATTTATAAAGCCCCTATTAATACTTTATTATATCTTTTAAATTAAAATAATAATAAAATAGAGAGAGAGGGTGCTGTGGCTTGATCTGATTGGAGGGGGTAAAAGGGGGATGGCGTTATATTTATAGAGCCATTTGCTGAATTTGGTTGATGGAGCCCCTCTGTAATGGTGTACAGGGGCGCTATTTTTTTTTTCCTAAAAAAACGCCCCACTACGGGGGTCTTAGAGATCCTAATATGAATGCCCTTTTTATAATTTTTTGAAAGTTTTGATGCTTAAAACATATCTTTTTCGTGTTGTATATTTGTACATGTAATGTTCAGAATTATATGAATACATCCTTCATGTTCTATATTTATTTTAGAAAGGCCAACAAACACATATATCAAAAACTAGACTAACAAGTTAGCCTACACCAGAATACAACAATTAAACACCAAAATACATCATCAAATGTAACCCTCCAGAACTACAAACCCATGGAAAACAAGTCAAAATTGTACCAGCAAGCCCAGGAAAACTCAGGCATCTTAGCCCGGTTTTTGACCCAGTTGAACCTCAGGTGTCGAATTTTCTCCTTTATGCTGGCCGAGTTAGCATCTTTATTATTAAAAACAAAATCGTTTCTGCTTCTCCATATACATCATGTTCTATGTACATTTAATATTCAAGATTTGATGATAAATTATTTTCATTTCGATCTTTATGTAGTTTTTTGAAAATTTAAGACCCTTGTATATATAATAATTATTTCGCTAGTTTGGTTTATAAAATTTTGTTAGTTTCGAAAAATCTTGAACTCGTGAATCACGTTTTGGTTAACGAAAAGGACAAAGGAATTAAAACGCCTAAATTTTTAAGTTTACTTTAGGTACCACTACCTAATAATGTAAACATAATTTGTGTGGGGTTGGGTTTTTTATTTTTTAATGGTTAGATGGAAGCCTCACAACAAAATCAAGAGGTAGGGTATTCAAAATCAAACCTTGTAAAAAAAAAAAAAAAACCGTAACATAATTTAAACTTTGGTATTAATGGTTACTAAAATATGTTTAGGTGAAAATTATAACATTAGCCATTTTTCTACATACGATATACAACTACGAATATGGAGACGTTACAAAGCTTGTGTATATAGCTATCCCGTATAATGTGTATTTTTCGTCTGTGTACCCTAAATACTTTTTGTTCTATACATAAATAATGATACATATGAACGATAATAAATATATGAATCTATACATGATTTGGTCTCACGTATCACATTATTTTAACACCTTAATAACAGGAAAAGTCTTGAGGAATGGTTTGTTTGTCACAATTTAGTTTAATACTTTATAAATAAAGATTTGTTTTCATAATCCTGCAAGAAACAGTCTTTTGTTTTTTATTCTAAGAATTCAAATGAATTCAAGTAGTTCTTTGTCTTTGGTGGAAATGTGACCACGCTGGTCAAAGTAAAAGTAGCATCTTGTTGAATGTTGAAGGACGTTTAGGAATTTAAAAGCACGTAGTTTTTTTTTTTTTTTCCATTTTTTTTGTCACGCCAAAAAAAATATTATTTTTCTGCCATTTTCCTGTTCTTTTTAGAGCATCTTCAGTGCTTTCAATTGAACCCGTCTAAAACCAGGACTTCGATTTCAGACACAATGCTTCATTGGATGTTACGAGACTTGGACACGTCGCTAAAAAGGACTACTGCGGATTTAGGATTTAAGGGTGGGAGCCATAAACGCATACATTGTTTTCTAATATATAGATTTTATATTAAAATGGAGTGTGTGATGAAGGTTTGGATTTTGTTTTAGATCGGAGGAAAATAGATACTTTCTTAGACCCTTTTGTGTGGAGTCGGTGAGATGCTCGGTGGGGGTGAGGTGGCAAGGCCACAGATTGGGCACAACCCCCCCCCCCCCCCCCCCCCGAAATATTTTCAGTGATCCGTCTTCACCGAACTATTTGATTGGCCAAGGTTTGTGAAGGTTGGAGTGGACCGTTGGGATTTTTTTTTTTAATTCAAACTTTATATATATAGGGTAGGGTTCCTATAAGGAAATTGGTTTGTATGAGAAGTGTGAGAATGATTAAAAATTGATATGTATGCATCATTTTTTTGAACGTATTCATAATGTTTGGGATTGTTTTGCTTAGAAAAACACTAACCATAACAATTAATAACCAAAAACAATGTATTTTACGCTTAAAACTTAAAACACTATGTCAAGAACATTTAAGCAGAGTGTTTTAAGTAATTACTAAGGTGTTTTATCTGTAATTTAAATTTAACGACTATAATACATTAGATTATGTTTTAAAATTTGGTATATCGTTGTGTTAAGTGTTTTCCAAGCCAAAACAACATAAAACATCATTCTAAAATAAAAAAAACATGATGGCTACATTTCAATTCTTAATCCTTTTCACACTTCTCACACAAACCAATTTTCCTACAGAATCCTCTCTCTCTCTCTCTATATATATATATATATATATATATCTCACACTGTTGCAGATCTGAAGATGAAGATGAAAGAGAAAGAAGATGAAGATGAAAGAAGATAAGCGGAGGTGGCTGTGATGGTTGAGTGGCGACGATGGTGGCTCCGATGCAGGTGTCTGTGTGTGTGAGTGTGTGAAAGAAGAAAAAGTGTTGTGTGTGTGATTATTTAATAATAATAATAATAATAATAATAATAATAATAATAATAATAATAATAATAATAATAATAATAATAATAATAATAATAATAAGGAAGGGGGAATTGGGGGGAATCATTTCCTTGATTTGAAGGAGAGAAGGAAGAAAATGATGTGGCGCTGATGTAGTATTTAGAGAAGTTAAGGAAAAAGTGCATCACACCATATAGCCTTGGAGAGGTTTTGAGTAATGTATATGTTGAAATATGAAATATTTATCAATTTGATACTTTATCATGTTGCATAAGAATGTTTGGCAAGTTTGTAGATCAAGATGGATGCTGATCGACTAGTTGATTGTTCGTGGGTCAAGATCATGTCCAAGTCAAGTTATCCTATGGTCCAGTGGGAATGCTTATTGGGCTCTGTATGTGAGTGTGGCCCTTGGCCTACTTGGAGTATTAAAACACAAATGCTTATGTGGCGATCCGGGTCTAATAGCACAAATGATTATCAGCCGTTTGATCAGCTTAATGAGGACCGTCCGTTTGTTTAGAGAAACACAATTCCTTCAGTTATAAATAGCTTGTGTTTTCTCTCAGATCTAACTTTTTGATCTGTCTCTTTCTTTCGTACGATTATCTCTCAGAGTTCTCTCATATTCTAGGGTTTGTATTCAGGAACTTCTTGTTCTTGATTAGTGTTAGTCTTTGATCATTTGTCCAGTAGAATATTGTGATCTTGTTAGGTTAGAGAGTTGTTCTTGTGAGAGATTTGTTTGTTCTTGATTTCTTTTGTATTTTGTTGAGATTATTAGTTCAGTTTTGTTATTAATGAGAGTTAAATGTTCATGATATCATGTATTTTTGACATGGTATCAGAGCTATAGGGATTGTTTTGGGGTTTTTGGTGATATCATGAATACTTCATTCAATCTTGATCTGTTCTTGGGAGATCTGATTCTTGTGATATTCCGTTGTGTCTGATTTGGAGGAGATCTGAAAGGTCTGGATCTGTGGTGAATAGATCTGATTATTGCTGGTTGGCTGGCTTGAATCTTGTGGGGTGCTTGTTATTCTTGCTCTTTGGTGTTTAACCCTTGAAGATTAAACACTACGAGTTTTTTTGGAGACCCCTAACTTGGGGCTTTCTTAGTGAGATCGTTTCAATCTATTGCTCTTTATTTTTTGTGAGTCTAGGAGAAATGTCCGGGTTAGGTGGACCAGAATTGGCTCATTGTTTGTGTTCTTGTGTCTGTCTTGTCTAGGATAGAGGCTCCCGAGTTAAGACTTGTGATGGGATCCATTGAGAACCCACTGATCTGGATCACTGACTCGGCTTTGCCTGTTTTTTGTCAGTTTATTGTGATCTCTTGACTGTTTGTGTTGAATCTTGTTTGTGTTGATTGATTACTTGCATTAAATTTCACTGCTACTTCTGTTTTTTCCAATTACAATATGGGCGATAATGTTGATCCAACTGGTGATGGTGCTGCTACCGGTGGTGGTGGTGTTGCTGCTGGTGGTGGAGATGCATTGACCAATATTGTGAATGAGACATTAGTTAGTAAATTAGATGCTAGTGACCCTCTTTATCTGCACCCGTCTGATTCTAGTAATTTGACTATCATTTCTATTAAACTTAAAGGTTCTGAAAAATTACACTGTGTGGTCAAATGCTTTAACACTTGCATTACAAGTTAAGAATAAGTGGGGTTTTATTGACAAATCTTGTGTGAAGTCTCAAACTGATAATGTTTTGGCTAGACAGTGGGATAGGTGCAACTCAATTGTTTTAACTTGGATACTTAATTCTATAAATGAAGAGTTATACATGGGCCATGTGTTTTCTAGACTTGCTAGTGATGTTTGGTCTGAATTAATGGAAACTTATGATAAGGTGGATGGTTCAGTAGTGTTTGATCTATATCAGAAAATTAATTCATTTAGTCAAAATGGTATGTTTGTGTTAGAATATTATCACAAGTTAAATATCATATGGAAACAGTTGGATCAGATTTTGCAATTGCCTGCTTGTACATGTGAAACATCTAGAGAGTTTAATAACTTTAATAGTATGAATAAACTGATGCAGTTTCTGATGGGTTTGGATAGTGTTTATCAAAGTGTTAGAACTAATTTGTTGATTAAGGATACCCTACCCTCAGTGAAAGAAGCATTTGCTGTTGTATCTAGGGAGGAATCCCATATAAACTCCAGTGGTTTATCTAAAAAGGGTCAAACAACTATGGGTTTTTTCTCAAAGGAAAACCGGTCTTTTGAAAACAAAAGATCTAACACTAACAACACTAATAATAACCAAGCTTTGAAATGTTCACATTGTAATAAAAATGGCCATGCAATTGATAAATGCTTTGAACTAATAGGGTATCCTCCTTGGGCAAAGGCTATGGGAATAAAGGGAAAAAGGGTTGTTTCAAATAATGTTTCTAATTCTGATAATACTGATGTTAAGATTCCATCTTTGTCTAGTGAACAACTGTCGAAATTGTTAAGTCTGATATCTGATAAGAATATTGATCCACCTCAAAGTCATAATGTTTTAGGTAATCTATTTTCTGGAAATGTTTTCTCTCCATTCTATGCTAATGTGCATGTGAAACCTGTGTTTTGTTTCAATGTTAAAGGGAAGAAAATTAGACTGGGGTGGATAATAGATTCTGATGCTAATCAGCACATGGTGTCTAGTGAACTTGATCTAACTGATTATGTGGATGTGTCTGATCTAAATATTCAAGTTAAACATCCAAATGGAACAAATGCATTAGTTACTAAAATTGGTACACTTGACCTTGGAAATAATGTTATCTTACATGATGTATTTGTTGTTCCTAAGTATTATGTGAATCTTATCTCTGTGCATAAGTTGGTTAAGGATAATCACTTATTTGTTGGTTTTGATGAACACAACTGCTATGTTCAGGATTTGTCAACAAGGAAAACCATGGTGACTGGTAGTCAGCAGAAGGGTTTATACTTTTGTGGAGGGTCTTTTGTTAGTAGTAAGGTAGGAACTAGTCCTAAGGAGTATGATTTATGGCATGCTAGACTAGACACCCATCTGATATTGCTGTGAAGAATTTTGAGTCTGTCATAGGAGTCAAGTTTCTTAGAGACCCTGATGTGCCATGTGATGTGTGTCACAAGGCAAAACAACATAGGGAACATTTCCCTTTGAGTGATCACAAATTAAGTAGTATAGGTGAGTTAGGTCATCTAGATGTCTGGGGTCCTTATAGGATCCCAAGCAGGGAAGGATTCAAATACTTCCTTACTATTGTTGATGATTACTCAAGAGCTGTTTGGGTATGTTTGATGAAAAACAAAAGTGAAGTTTTTGAAAACTCACAAGAATTTGTTAATGTTATTAAAGAGACATTTGTAATGACATATATAAAGAGACATTTGTATTTCATAAGATACATCAATCAGAAAAACATTCCCCCACTCTTTCATTCTTCTCTCTATATTGTTAATAGGATTATATGAGTCATGGAGTTATACATTACATTAGGGGAATTGATAAATTGAAGTTCATTGTGAGTTTGTTAATCTCCTTCATTATGTTAATATATTATGTAGTATTTGAAGACTCTTTGAGTCCATTAATGGGCTGCTAAAATATATCAGATGACAATTGTATAAGAAAATGAGAAATTGTGATACCCCGCATTTTCAGGTTAACACTTTTTACTGAACTCTAGTTAACTTGCATATTCACAGTGATCAAATACTTAACTAGGATTAGTTAAGTAGGCTTAACATATGTTAGATGCTATTAACATATGTTATAAGTAGGAAAAACCTTGTTTTGTCACACACACGAGTCCTGCATCCCGAACGTTGGTGATTTATCTGGCAAACATAATAATAAGCACAATGGAATTGTGATGAACGTAGTGTTACATGTTGTGTGGAGTACATGCTTATGTGAATTATCGCTTGACTGAAAATTAATATGTAAACCATGCAAGTTACGTGAACCATATGATTGATATGTTATGAAATAATAAAAACAATAGTTTTTATGCAATTTAGGTTGATTAATATCATCGGGCCCGGTATTGGACTAGAACATGACTAACGGGTCCGGTTAATGGACTAAAAGGGGCCCTAATACCCAATTGCTTGGGCAACAAGCCAAGCCCTCTTATAATTAGGAGACAAAAAAAAAAAAAAAAAAAAAAAACCCTAACCCCACCCCTTTTGCGTCGTGAACCCAACCCCCACCCCATCCTCTAGATTTTCAACAAACATCAATCCTATTCATTCCTTCAAGCTAGTTGTGGTGCAATCTCTAGGCTTTGAGGACTCTTGCTTTGAAAGGTATAATCTTTACATGTTTTATGATGATTAATAATATTGAAAAGTTAAAAAAAATCATAGAGCATGCATGTATATAATCGCATAACATGAGTTAATGAGAGTTCTCGAATGTTCATTGTGATTTGATGACGATAATTGTTGCTAGTAATCATAATTAAGGTTTTTGTATGATAATATAGGTGTTTAATCAGAATAATATGAGTTATGCATGTTTTAGAGATTTTTATGCATGATTAGGGTTTGTGAATAACTTGGGGAGCAAGTTTCAGTTTCTGGCAGATTCATTAGGGTGTTTTGTAGGGGGCTGTATCTTGATGTTAAATTGGTTGTTTTGATCGATTCTTTGCAGGAATGGATTGTACATGGTCTTAGCTTTTTAGAATGGGCAAAATCATCTGATTTGGATGTCGTTTGATATGTTTTTGGAATTTTATTTGATTAAAAGTCATATCAGAATTTCGGAGTTATAAATTGGGTCAACTTTAAACGGGAACTCAAGTTTTACAAACAATTAAGTTATGAAATTTGGACAGGAGGTCAATCTTGGAAACACTTGGCTTTTCCAAGTGGATTCACCTCGTTTGGGTGAAAACACAATTTTTGGGAATTTTTCTACTAAACTGACCTGCTTTGGAAACTTTCTGGATATAGCTGTGTTGTACGAATTTTAATAATTTTTGTATGTGGTCTTGAGACAAAAAAAAAATATGGGTTATTAAATAAATCCCAAAAAATATTCAGTAAAAATTTGGGAGTTTGATTCATTGATTAAGTATTTTAAATAAATTAGTTTTCGTGGCGCACAATCTGTCCTAAAAACGCAGATTGTGTATTATGTGTTTATGTGACTATTTGGAGTCTTATATGATATGTATTTGACATGAACTTATATGAATACTTATAGGAGATGTGTATAAGGTATAAAACTAATAATAATCATTATGATCACCAACGGGATACGTAGGACTTACTTGTGCATGTTGAGTCACTAGGCGTCACTACACAATTGGAACTTTAGAAGCTTTGGACAAACGAGTTACATGATGTGTTGGTCATGCACGTATACTCACCTAGTGACACTTGTAATAGGGAGTCGGTAGCTCGTTACTGTTTGAGGGATTTGGATCATTCACGTGCAACCTAAGGTGAGTTTCACTACTCTTTTTCTCAAAAGCATGCGTCTCAGGTATGAGACAACTTACTCAACGTTTTTCTAGTCCGGTTTGGGACTACTTACACATCCCGGGTTGGGATGCTATGGATCCTTGTGTGGGTCGGTTTTGACTCCTTGTGTGAGTCGGCTTTTACTAGTTCGCAAACTGTGTCCTTGATGAACTAAACCAACTCTATCGTCTGTAAGTCCTCACGTACCGAATGAGTTGCCGGGTTATGGCAAGCGGGTTATTAGTTGATAGCGCTATGAGGTCTTACAAACCTCACACCGGCTCGGGGAGCGCGGGCGTGAACTATAACTTAACGAAACTTTATCATTGTGGATAGACAATGATGTCAGGCATGCGGCTCACATTTGTGGCTACACGTACATAGCAGTTCGGTATATTCGGTGTTAGTTATCATGAATGGGCTAGCTACCCTTAACATGCGACGAACTAGTGTTTACACGGTTCTTGGAACCAACTCAATTACTTGTTTACGTGGTTTTTGAAACCAGCGTAGTTACACATTCATCTACTTTACTTAGTGAACTCACCAACATTGTTTGTTGACCCACGATTTACATGTTTTTGCAGGTAGTTAGCTTTCGGTGCCAGGATTAGAAAGCACTGCACACTTCACTGCATTTGGGGTCTTGGGCATGCACCTAAATTACATATTATGTTTTTACATTTTCTTTCATATGGTTTAATTTGGGCGCGTTGTTTTGCGCATGGTTTTAAAAGGTTTAAATTTGGTTTACGCTTCCGCAGCTTAACTAAACTTGGTTTTGAAAACGAACTAAATGGTTTGGGCATTTAGAGTTCGTTCATCTGACTTATGGCTATGGGATCCTGGTATGTCATGCGCCTCGCGGTATAAACCCCGCAGTGGAAATTTGAGGGTGTGACAGATTGGTATCAGAGCCATTGGTTATAGTGAACTAGGACTGCATGTTGAGTCTAGTCTATAATCATCATAGCATAAGTACACTCACAACCTAAGTGCACAACTTGCTTTTAGCTACATATATCTACAACATATGACTTCGGGAGATATGTTATCTTCTAGTTCTAGACCTAATTCTGAACACGTCAATGGTGGGAACCCAGGGTTACACCAGGTGGCGCATTACTAGGAGTAGTATCTTAACAAACCTCATGGATGAGGAAACAACAATAGTACAAGGGAGGGAGCCCTTGCGAGCGTTGTGGCGCACGTACACAGGAAGCTGCACGATGCGCATGACGTGGTAGCATTAAATCGAGCCAACTGTGAAGCAATTCAAATACTGAGACTTATCCTTTTTCACTGAGCAAGGAGACAATTAGTTTCTGTTCCTTGTTGCTTGATCTTTCTTACTTCCATTCGAAACTCAGACGGGACTGGGTTACACATATAGAACTTATTTCTTACTTTAGTACCTTACGCCTAGTATGAGTGGGCGGACGTATGACTGCATATCCCTGTTACCCATAAGTATATGGTAGATTCATGGGAACACATTAGATCGGGGCTTATTACACACACTTTTGGGGAGTTACGTAAGGCCTGGGATGCAGCGCAACATCTCAAAGGAAGACGAAACCTACCAGTTACTGACAGTCACGATTGGAGAAACGAATGGTGCTGTTGACCATTGAGCTGACTTACACAGGACCGGAGAAGGAGGCTGTACGTGATGAGAACCATATAACACTGACATCGTAAAAGAGGGAGGATAAGGGACGGAAGGGGAACCTGAGCAGGACGAGCATATGGAAAGTGAGGATGAAGGCTCTACTATCTAGACAGAGCATGGCGACGATTGGCTCTTACCTTTTCTTACCTATCTTTTCTTTCATTTCCCTTTGCTAACTTAGATAAGACTGAGTTCTTATGATCAACGATAGGGTGGTTGAGGCCCTCCCATCTTTTCAAGCTAGTAAAGATCTATTTTGCTAAATCATTCTTTTCCCTTGACTTCCACGTTTGCACTTTCTTATACCTTGAACGTACATGCCACAACAACAACCTGCCATCGTATTTTCAAGCCTTTTATTGGTTGTAAACCTCGATAACTCCAACGGAACTGAAGGAGACCGTCTGATTTCTTCGATAGTATAAGTCTTTGCTATATGCATTTGCCCCAGGCAGAATGGGGTAAAGTATGCTATATGCACACTCGATGAGTTACAGATACTTGGATGGAGAACGTAACACCCTGTGATGAAACCTAGAAATTTGTTATATAAAGACGGATGGGTCTGAGATCGACGCCTACACTACCAAGCTACAGGAGTTAGATACTTTGTGCTCTAATCTAATTAACCAACTTTACCAGCGGATCGAATTTCATACCAAAAGGGTGGGTCCCTCAGATTCGTGGCTTGGCCACTGCAGCTGACATACCCATAATCTAACAAATCTTTCAACTGGCTCGCAAACTCACTAATGAGGGTGTTGAGCATGGTATTTTTCCGAAGCATGGTGCTTCATCTTCTACTTTTGGTGATAGCAAGAGAACGTGGGATAGTGTGAGGTATAAGTCCTTCAACAACAACTACCACAACGGTAACAACAACAATGGGGAGCATTTGTGATTGGCTCTGGGGAAGCTAGGGCTGACAACAATGCCGTGACGGATACGACACACTTGCTTCAATCTTATATGATACTGGTGCGGACTATAGTTTTGTGTCATCAAAACTTAGCAAACAATTAAGGATGGTTCCTACTCTTCTTGATACCCTGTACTCTATTGAATGTGCTGATGGGAAGCCTGTCGAGGTAACCTATATACATCGTGACTGTAAGCTCGAGTTGGATGGGCAATCGTTTGCCATCAACATTCTACCTATCACCCTTGGAAGCTTTGATCTCGTGGTTGGCATGGACTGGTTGTCCAAGCAACACGCTGAAATTCTCTGTCAGGAGAAGATTGTTCGTATTCCCCCTCCCAAGTGGAGAACTTTTATCTATACAGGGTGATCGTGGTGGTGCCATGGTGGGCATCATCTCCTATCTAAAGGCCCAGAAGTGTATTCGTAAGGGCTGTCCAGTCATTTTGGCTAACATATCAGATACTCGAGCTGAAATTGAAATCAAGATTGAGGACATCCCAGTGGTCCGAGATTTCCCAGATGTCTTCCCAGAGGAATTACCTGGACTTCCACCCGTTCGTCAAGTGGAGTTCCAGATTGATCTTGCGCCGGGAGGAGCTCCAATTGAACGCGCACCATACCGCCTAGCACCAGGCGAACTTCAAGAACTATCTACCCAACTCCAAGAGCTATTGGGTAGGGGTTCCATTAGACCTAGTTCTTCGCCATGAGGAGCTCCAGATCTGGTTGTTAAGAAGAAAGATGGGAGTTTCCGCATGTGTATGGATTATCGGGAGTTGAACAAAGTGACGATTAAGAACCGCTACGCTTTGCCTTGTAATGATGACTTGTTCGACCAACTGCAAGGGTCGAGTTTCTATTCTATGATTGACTTGAGGTCAGGATACCATCAGCTGAGAGTCGGAGAGGAGGATGTGGCAAAGACAGCCTTTCGAACTCGTTATGGACATTATGAGTTTTTGGTGATGCCATTTGGATGCACCGGTTGTGTTCATTGTTCCGATGAACCATGTGTGCAAGCCCTATTTGGACAAATTCGTCATAGTGTTCATAGATGACATACTGATTTATTCCAAGAGCAGGGAAGAGCGCGAGTAACACCTGCAACTGATCTTGGAACTATTGAGAAAGGAGCAGTTGTATGCAAGATTCTCTAAATGTGACTTTTGGATTCGAGAAGTCCAATTTCTTGGACATGTGGTCAACGAGGCATGAATACATGTTGACCCCGCCAAGATTGACGCTATTAAAAGTGGGAGGCTCCTAGGACCCCTACTGAGGTGCGCAAATTTCTTGGTCTCGCGGGATACTATCGTAGATTCATTGAGGGATTCTCTAAGATCGCGCAACCTCTCACCACCCTAACGCAGAAAGGCATTACCTATAAGTGGGGAGATGCCCAAGAATCTGGTCAAAACTTTGCAGTGCACCGATACTATCGCTACCTGAGGGAACAGAGGACTTTGTGGTGTACTGTGATGCGTCTATCCAAGGGTTAGGATGTGTGCTAATGCAGCGTGATAAGGTGATCGCGTGTGCTTCACGTCAATTGAAGGTTCATGAGAAGAATTACACCACCCATGACTCGAAACTGGGAGCAGTGGCCTTTGCTCTAAAGATCTGGAGGCATTACCTCTATAGGACAAAGTGTACGATCTACACTGACCACAAGAGCCTCCAACACATATTCGATCAGAAGGAGCTGAACATGCGACAGCGTCGATGGGTCGAGCTTCTGAATGATTATGACCGTGCCATCAAATTTCATCCAGGGAAAGCTAATGTAGTAGCTGATGCCCTCAACCGTAAGGAAACGAAACCTAAACGGGTGCGAGGTTTACAACCCACTATACATTCTAATCTTCCTGATAAGGTACGTAAAGCCCAGGGCGAGACTTGAAAGAAGAAAACATCGGGCTTGAAACTTCACATGGTGCTGATAAGCACTTGGAACGGAAGACGGATGGTCTTCAATACTTCATGAATCGAGTCTGGATACCACGTTGTGGGATATCAGACAACTGATGCTCGATGAAGCTCACACCTCTCGATATTCGGTACATCCTGGTTCGGACAAGATGTACCAAGATCTCAAAACTCCTTACCGGTGGCCAAACATGAAAGCTGAGATAGTCACTTATGTTAGTAAGTGCTTGACTTATGCGAAGGTTAAGATTGAATATTAGAAACCTTCAGGCCTACTTCAGCAACGAGAAATCCCTATGTATTTCATCACAAAGCTCCCTAGAACGCCAACTGGCCATACCATGATTTGGGTTTTCGTGGATCGGTTAACCAAATCGGTACACTTTCTGGCAATAAAGGAAACGGACTCGCTGGAGAAACTAGCGAATCTCTACGTCAAGGAGGTAGTCTCTAGGCATGGGGTGCCTACTTCTATTATATCTAATCGCGATGCGCGATTCACTTCTCATTTTTGGACTACTCTCCAAAACGCTTTGGGGACTCGCTTAGATATGAGCACAGCCTATCACCCACAGACGGATGGACAGAGTGAACGTACCATCCAAATATTGGAAGATCTGCTACGAGCATGCGTGGTGTATTTTGGCAACAGTTGGGATAAGCACTTTCCTTTGATTGAATTCTCGTATAACAACAATTACCACACTTCGATACAGTGTGCGCCTTTAGAGGCACTTTATGGACGCAAGTGTAGGTCTCCCATCTGCTGGACTGAAGTTGGGGATAGCCAGCTAATAGGTCCCGGACTTGTGCACGAAACTTCTGAGGAAATAGTGCAAATCAGAAATCGGATGGCTGCTGCTCGTGAATCGACAGAAAAGTTACGCTGATAAGCGTAGGAAACCTTTGGAGTTCCAGGTTGGGGACAAGGTTATATTGAAGGTGTCACCTTGGAAGGGGGTGATACGCTTTGGAAAACGGGGAAAATTGAACCCACGATACGTTGGACCATTCTAGATTGTCGAAAGGATTGGTCCGGTAGCTTACAAGTTAAATTTGCCTGATGAACTCAGTGGAGTGCACAACGTATTCCATGTATCAAACTTAAAGAAATGCCTATCGGATACAACACTGGTGGTGCCACTAGAGGAGATCCAGGTGGACGATCAGCTACGGTTCATGGAAGAACCGGTGGAGATTCTTGAACGGGGCGTCAAGAAACTCAGACAAAACACTATACCTATTATTAAGGTACTATGGAATTCCCGTCTAGGACCGGAATACACGTGGGAATGCATGGATCAAATGTGGCTTAAATACCCACATCTCTTTACTGAACCTGAAACTATGTATAAACCAAACACTAAACGTAAAGCAGCTCTCTCAAAGTGAATTTCGGGGCGAAATTCTTTTCAACTTGGGGATGATTTGACATCCGGGAATCAAGCACACATTTTTCTAGCTGGCTTTACTGTTTACTTGCTGAATTTCAGGACGAAATTCTTTTTAACTTGGGGATGATGTGATACCCCGCATTTTCAGGTTAACACTTTTTACTGAACTCTAGTTAACTTGCATATTCACAGTGATCAAATACTTAACTAGCATTAGTTAAGTAGGCTTGACATATGTTAGATGCTATTAACATATGTTATAAGTAGGAAAAACCTTGTTTTGTCACACACACGAATCCTGCATCCCGAACGTTGGTGATTTATCTGGCAAACATAATAATAAGCACAATGGAATTGTGATGAACGTAGTGTTACATGTTGTGTGGAGTACATGCTTATGTGAATTATCGCTTGACTGAAAATTAATATGTAAACCATGCAAGTTACGTGAACCATATGATTGATATGTTATGAAATAATAAAAACAATAGTTTTTATGCAATTTAGGTTGATTAATATCATCGGGCCCGGTATTGGACTAGAACATGACTAACGGGTCCGGTTAATGGACTAAAAGGGGCCCTAATACCCAATTGCTTGGGCAACAAGCCAATCCCTCTTATAATTAGGAGACAAAAAAAAAAAAACCCTAACCCCACCCCTTTTGCGCCGTGAACCCAACCCCCACCCCATCCTCTTGATTTTCAACAAACATCAATCCTATTCATTCCTTCAAGCTAGTTGTGGTGCAATCTCTAGGCTTTGAGGACTCTTGCTTTGAAAGGTATAATCTTTACATGTTTTATGATGATTAATAATATTGAAAAGTTAAAAAAAATCATAGAGCATGCATGTATATAATCGCATAACATGTGTTAATGAGAGTTCTCGAATGTTCATTGTGATTTGATGACGATAATTGTTGCTAGTAATCATAATTAAGGTTTTTGTATGATAATATAGGTGTTTAATCAGAATAATATGAGTTATGCATGTATTAGAGATTTTTATGCATGATTAGGGTTTGTGAATAACTTGGGGAGCAAGTTTCAGTTTCTGGCAGATTCATTAGGGTATTTTGTAGGGGCTGTATCTTGATGTTAAATTGGTTGTTTTGATCGATTCTTTGCAGGAATGGATTGTACATGGTCTTAGCTTTTTAGAATGGGCAAAATCATCTGATTTGGATGTCGTTTGATATGTTTTTGGAATTTTATTTGATTAAAAGTCATATCAGAATTTCGGAGTTATAAATTGGGTCAACTTTAAACGGGTACAACTCAAGTTTTACAAACAATTAAGTTATGAAATTTGGACAGGAGGTCAACCTTGGAAAAACTTGGCTTTTCCAAGTGGATTCACCTCGTTTGGGTGAATACACAATTGTTTGGAATTTTTCTACTAAACTGACCTGCTGTGGAAACTTTCTGGATATAGCTGTGTTGTACGAATTTTAATAATTTTTGTGTGTGGTCTTGAAACAAAAAAAAAATCTGGGTTATTAAATAAATCCCAAAAAATATTCAGTAAAAATTTGGGAGTTTAATTCATTGATTAAGTATTTTAAATAAATTAGTTTTTGTGGCGCACAATCTGTCCTAAAAACGCAGATTGTGTATTATGTGTTTATGTGACTATTTGGAGTCTTATATGATATGTATTTGACATGAACTTATATGAATACTTATAGGAGATTTTTATAAGGTATAAAACTAATAATAATCATTATGATCACCAACGGGATACGTAGGACTTACTTGTGCATGTAGAGTCACTAGGCGTCACTACACAATTGGAACCTTAGAAGCTTTGGACAAACGAATTACATGATGTGTTGGTCATGCACGTATACTCACCTAGTGACACTTGTAATAGGGAGTCGGTAGCTTGTTACTGTTTGAGGGATTTGGATCATTCACGTGCAACCTAAGGTGAGTTTCACTACTCTTTTTCTCAAAAGCATGCGTCTCAAGTATGAGACAACTTACTCAACGTTTTTCTAGTCCGGTTTGGGACTACTATTTTCTAGTCCGGTTTGGGACTACTTACACATCCCGGGTTGGGATGCTATGGATCCTTGTGTGGGTCGGTTTTGACTCCTTGTGTGAGTCGGCTTTTACTAGTTCGCAAACTGTGTCCTTGATGAACTAAACCAACTCTATCATCTGTAAGTCCTAACGTACCGAATGAGTTGCCGGGTTATGGCAAGCGGGTTATTATTTGATAGCGCTATGAGGTCTTACAAACCTCACACCGGCTCGGGGAGCGCGGGTGTGAACTATAACTTAACGAAACTTTATCATTGTGGATAGACAATGATGTCAGGCATGCGGCTCACATTTGTGGCTACACGTACATAGCAGTTCGGTATATTCGGTGTTAGTTATCATGAATGGGCTAGCTACCCTTGACATGCGACGAACTAGTGTTTACACGGTTCTTGGAACCAACTCAATTACTTGTTTACGTGGTTTTGGAAACCAGCGCAGTTACACATTCATCTACTTTACTTAGTGAACTCACCAACATTGTTTGTTGACCCACGATTTACATGTTTTTGCAGGTAGTTAGCTTTCGGTGCCAGGATTAGAAAGCACTGCACACTTCATTGCATTTGGGGTCTTGGGCATGCACCTAAATTACATATTATGTTTTTACATTTTCTTTCATATGGTTTAATTTGGGCGCGTTGTTTTGCGCATGGTTTTAAAAGGTTTAAATTTGGTTTACGCTTCCGCAGCTTAACTAAACTTGGTTTTGAAAACGAACTAAATGGTTTGGGCATTTAGAGTTCGTTCATATGACTTATGGCTATGGGATCCTGGTATGTCATGCGCCTCGCGGTATAAACCCCGCAGTGGAAATTTGAGGGTGTGACAGAAATGACTTACAAGTGAATGATAGGTATGGAAGCTGTGGCGGTTTGCAGGTAATTGTTTTTAAAATTAGATACCTTTTGAAAAGAAAAAAAACATATTAAGGTTAATTTATATTGATTACACTGCCCCGGCCAATAGTATCCCGTGTTCATGATTTTGGCCACCACCATGCGTGGCCCTACATGAAGTCCACAAATTTCTTCATATATTTCCCTAATCAAATAATCCGCATCGTCCGCATCGACACACCTCAGCAGTGGTCCCAGATAAGACTAACAGTACAACACACCGTCTTGCATTTGATATTGAAGGGTCTTGTGTTGTATTTTTCTCGCGTCTGAGTGCTTGTCTGGGAGTTTTCCTATGGTGAGGTATGAAAGGATCGGTGTCATCCAGCTGTCAACACCCGTTTGAACAACATTAACTTCCTTGTGCAGAACAGACGGCTCATTCATGACTTCTACATGGACCTCTTTTGCTAAATGACCGAAGCTTGTTAAGGCCATTTTGCTTAGAGCGTCTGCCGGCTTGTTTTGACTGTGGCTGATTTGGACGATGGCACAAGTTGTAAAGTTATTCATCAGCTCCTTTTCTCGCTGGAGATACATGATCATTGATGGGTGTTTGGCTTCATATTTTCCTGTAATCTAGCCAGCTACTAACATAGAGTCGACGTGCACAGCGACGTGCTTGGCGTCCAGCTTCCGTGTGATGTGCAGACCTGCCAGAAGGGCTTCGTACTCGGCTTCGTTATTTGTGGTCTTGAACTCTAGCCGGATTGCATAAGTAAACTCTGCGCCTTCTGGGCTTATGATTCATATGCCAGCACCTGCGCCGTCTTCATTTGACACTCCGTCAGTATAGAGTGACCAAACGAATTTTTTATCATTGACTGTTTGTATTTCTTGCTCAGCTTTGCATTCTTCTATCTTTTCATGGGTTACTTCAGCAATGAAATCTGCCAGAACCTGTCCTTTGATGGCTGGGCGCATTTTGTAGAAAATGGTATGTTCACCCAGCTCAATTGCCCATTTAGCCAATCGGCCTGACAGCTCTAGCTTTGATAGAACATTGTTGAGCTTGTAATCACTGAGAACGTTGATTGGGTGGCCTTGGAAGTACCTGCGCAGTCTGCGCGAGGCGTGGACTAAGGCCAGAACCAACTTCTCCATGGTGGAGTATCTTGTTTCGGCATCTGTCAGGACTCGGCTAATATAATAGATCGGGGTTTGGACTAGCTTTCTGTCGACCATCAACACTGTGCTAACCGCCTTCTCTTTTACGCATAGATACAATGTGATGGGCTCTCTCGGGAGTGGGCCGGTTAGTGTTGGTAGGTCCATTAAGCATTTTTTTCATATCTTGGAATGCCCCTTCTGCTTTAGCAGTCCACTTGAATTGATTTTTCTTTAAACAACTTTTCAGAGTCTCGATGAAAGGAATCAACTTGTTGGCGTGGTCTGACAGGAATCAGTTTATTGCCACTAGGTGCCCGTTTACAGTTTGCACCTCCTTTAGTGTTGAAGGAGATGACATCTGCGCAATAGCCTGTATCTTCTCTGGGTTTGGGCGGAACCCGTCTTTGGTGACAACCACTCCTAAAAACTTTCCTTCTTCCATGCCGAATGCGAACTTGCTTGGGTTTAGCTTCATGTGTATCTCACACAAGCTTTTGAATGTTTCCACGATATCTTTCAGCATCTGATCCTCTTCTCTGCTCTTGATGACCATGTTGTTCACATACACTTCTAGATTCTTGCTAATCTTTTGCACGAATGCTGGTCCATTAACCGTTGGTATGTGGCGCCTGAATTTTTTAAGCCAAAGGGCATCTTGGTGTAGCAGTAGACGCCTTTGTCCGTTCTAAGAGATGTTTTATCTTCGTCCTTTAGCGCCATTTGAATCTGATGATAGCCTTTGTAGGCATCCATGAAACATTTGAATATGAAGGGCGCTAGAGATTCAATATTGATATCGATCTCGGGGAGTGGATAACAGTCTTTTGGGCAAGCCTTGTTGATATTTGTGTAGTCCACGCACATCCACCACCCACCATTGCTTTTCTTAACCATCACTGGATTCACCACCCAGGTCTGATATCTTGTTTCCCGCAAGATTCCTGCTTTTAGTAACTCACTCACTTGCTCATTCATTGCTTTTGTTTTTTCTGCGCCCATGCTTCTGCGCTTTTTTTGCGATGGGCTCCACCGAACGATAAGTATTGAGCTTGTGCTGCACGAGGTCTCGTGGGATCCCCACCATGTCTGATGGTTGCCATGCGAAAACGTCGATGTTCCTTTTGAGTAGTTGTTTCAAATGATCTCTAATGTTTTTGGAGATGGAATGCCCCAACGTAATCGTTTGTTCTGGAAATTTCTGGTTCAAGATCCATTTCTCTGGTTCTGCATGTGGGGTAGCTTTGATTATCTTGGCTGGGCGCGGGTACTCCGTCATGGCACATTCCATGTTGGCCCATACGATTGCCACGTCTGTGGGGGTGGGAAAACCGATGGCGCCATGCGCTGGGGAGGGGACCATGTTATAGGACGCCATGGAGTCGCGCCCCAAGATGATGCCATACTTTGATCTTGTTGGGATTACAAGGAACTTGATTTCTTTTGTTCTTGAGTGGGTTCCATCCCCGAGGGTGAGATGAAAGGAGATCTCACCCAACGAAGTTACCACTTTGTTTGAGAAACCCATGATCGGAGAATTGATGGGGCGCAGGCGCTCTTTGTCTTCATCATCTAACAAGTTGAAGCATTGCTCGTACATGATGTCGGAGCTGCTTCCAGTGTCCATAAAGGCTCGTGTCATTCTGTAATGATCGAAGAGGGCCGTGACAATGAGTGCGCGGGTGGAAGAAGGTCCTCCTTTGACTGTTGGGAAACAAACTTGTTTTCCTTCCACTCCGCTGTTTGGTAGCTCTTGCGCTTGTTACGCTTGTGCCTGCCGCGCTGAATCATCATGCTTACATTCTTGATTTTCTTTTGGGGGTGGCCCCTCAGTTTGTTTGCGCTCGACATGGTTTAGGAGATGTCCAAGTTTCCCAGATTTCAAAGCATTCTCTATTGCGGTCTTGAGTTTGAAACATGCGTCTGTTTCGTGACCGGTGTCTTGATGGTACGCACAAAACTTGTTGGGGTTTAAACCATCCCTCTTCTTGATGACTCTTGGTTCAGGGAAATCAATGTTTTCCGTTGCCAAAACTTGTGATGGAGTCTTTGTCAAGGGCGTCCAGGAGTTGTGACTGCGTCTTCCTGACTTATGATCAGACTATTGGTTTCCCTTGTATTCTGTAGCTTCAACGGGCTTGGTGTCCACCTGGGTTGCTCCTTGAAGCCTGTTCCAGACGGACCCTTTGCCCTTCCTTTCATGTCTGTTGTTTCTGTTTCGGAGAGACTAAGCTTGGGCATTTGTGTATTGCGGGGCATGCACTCTGTTCCCAACGGAGAGCTCTCTATCAGTGCGTGCGTAGGTCTTAGAACCCCGCATGATCTCTTCCCAATTGTTTGGTATTCCCGTGCATCCCGCAAAAGTGCGGATTAGCGGATCGCAGCGCACACCCTGTTTGAAAGCTGCCCTCATAAGTTCAAAGCCAATGGGCCCTATCTGAAGGGCTTCTCGGTTAAACTTCGTGATGTAGTCTTCGATTAACTCATTATCATGCCTTCGCACTTGCAAGATGTCGGTGGAATCTCGCTCTATTCTGCGCTGCTGGCTGAAGTGATCAGAGAACTTATCAGTAAGTTCTTTTAAGCTGTCAATTTTTCCATTGGGCAGGCTGTCAAACCACACTCGCTCAGCACTTGTGAGTGTCTGTGCGAACATGTGACACAATGCTTGAAAGGTCCAACCCGCACATTTCCCTGCTACCTCAAAGCTGTGTAGGTGATCGTCGGGGTCACCATCTCGCTGAAGGATGGAGGGTAGTAGGGTTGTGTGAGGTCATCCTTGCCGGACAAATAGTGTCCCCGCCCAACGTTGTTGGCGAGAGACTGGCTAGTGTCACAGGGAAAATGACTCTGCGACTCATCAGAGTCTTCCCTCCATGTTGGGTCTGCTTGCCTACTTCCAACGTTGGGCCCTGTGGTCTTAGACAGACCTTCGGACACCGTGACAGGTCTTCCCACCTCAAACGACAGTTGTCGGCCTGTGGCTCGGAGTTGTTGCTCTCTCCACCTCTGCGCAAATCTGCGCTTTAGAGCCTCATTTTCCTGGGCGTACCACACCTCTAAACTAACCATCGGCGCGACATTTCCAGTAGGAGTACTCGTGTTGACATTTTCGTTGACGAAAACAAATGATGGGGTTTGACGAGTCGTCGAGGAGGGTGTAGCATGCGGGCCTTCTTTTGTCATGTTTTCTTGTCTTCCTTGGGTGTTATCAGGCTGGCCGGTGTTTGCCTGAACAGCACCAGTGCCTGAGTTGTCCTCGGGGAAAGACGGTGATAATTATAACGTTTCGCATTTTTATCTAGCTTGTAATAAGGGACGTTATTCAATAAAAAGCTTCGAATCTCGACATTTTTATGAGTATTAAAATTATTTTCCATCATTTTTAATCTAGTATAATTATATATATTGAAAAAATATAGTTTATATGGAATAAATGTTCAAAATAAAATAAAATAAAATGGGTGGACCGGGACTCGAACCCGCATCCACCACTTCACCACTCAACACAGCAACCAATTGAGCCACGGGCCATATCTGTTCCATATCATACGCCAATTATATATAAGGTCTGTTTATATCATAACAGTTAACTTAGAAAGTCAACACCCACAACAATCGCCCAGATTAACCAACGATTCGTGCGTTTTATCTGATAATCTGTTATAGGAAGTTTGTTAGCATTATACTCGGCCCTATCCTAATACGAATTTTAACTAAAACAAACCAAAATGAGCCTATTATTCGTATGCGATTAGCATTCAAATTCAAAATTTGAAATCGTTCAATTCATTGCAATTAGTATATATAGGACATTTCCCTAGACCCTAAAAGCATCGAAAAATCAATTCCCACTATCAATTTCTGTTATAACACATCTTAATTCCCTGGGCGATCGTGTTTGTGCTTTCAAGCTTTATCGAGTCAATCATATACAAATACTCACTGTAAGCCTCAATTCCTTGTTGGATTTTGTTATTCGGCAATCAACAAACAATAGCCCCAAGAAATCAGAGGCTATTGTTTGTTATTTAAGATTATTAGAAAACTAGGGTTCATATAGTCTAATTGGGGAAGATGATACGAAATCACGTAAGTTTATATTATTTTCTGTAACAAAATAACACAAGTATCTGTGGTAGATCAGATGGTTATTATGTTTGTTGCCCAGCAGCGTGGCCATGGGTTCGAGACCAGGCACGCGTGTTTGTTTTTAAGTTATTTTCTAATAATTAAAAACCCACCCAAATAACCTATACTTACAATTAAATCCAAGATTTAATCGTTGTCAGGGTCAAACCAGATGGTCTGGCTTGTGATTTCAACACTAAGGAACCGGCCAAGCACTCGGGTTCGAGTCCTGGCACATGCAATCAATTTTTTTGGGCTTCTTTTATACCTATATAATCTATATTATTTTTTAAAATAGATTTTAAATACTAAACATGGTTTATAAATTCTACAAAAATTATTTTAAGTTATTCTTATGATAAAGTTTATTATCCAACTTTTAGTTTTTCAAAAATTATTATTTTATAATATATATTACAAATATTACAAGTTTATTCATTTATAACTTCAAAATTCTATAAAAATATCAAAACGACTTTATAAAATCCCACAAAAATTATTTTATACTTATAAATCAATAAACATTTCAGAAATAAATTTTATTTCAGAAAAATAATTTATTTAATATTTTTAATCCATTTTTGTTATTTTAATCATAAATAAATCATAATAAATTCATTTTTTATTATTTTTACATCGAAATTTCACATAAATTATTATTAATCATTTAGATCAAAAATATAATTTTTTTTATTCGAAATTTATAAAAAATAATATTTTTAAATATTAAGTCTATATTTTGTCAAATAAGTATTAATATATATATGTTCATTAATTAAGAAAATAATTTTATAAAAATTATTTTCACATTTATTACATTATAATACAACTACCTTTAATTAATATTGGTCAGAAATATTTTTTATTAATTATTTCTTTATTTATTAACTTATTAACAATTATTCAAATTTAATCATAAATCAATTATTAATCCCCAAATTAGGAACCCTAGCATACTTTAGACTAGAAAACTTAGACTTATTAAGTTTTCCCCAACACTTATTTATTACCTTGAAATAGGGTGATATTTGGATATACACGAGCCGCATTTATTTATATATCAAGGGTCTCCATTCTAACACTAAGGTGAGTTTACATAGCCCCCTTTTCCATTCACTATTTTGGGGTGAAACATGTTACAACATTCAATTTACAATTCAATCATAAGTGTCTATGTGTTATTCTATGTTGCATTATGTCTTAAACATTACTAGGGTAAGCACATTATTCTAGCATAATCATTAACATTGATCAGCCGACGGAATACAATGATAGATCTATTGGACTGACAATCCCACCCGGATACATGTACCTCCTACATAGGTAGCGTGGGTGATTGTTATCAAACACATAACATAATCGAGTAAACCATATGCGTATGGGATGGACCACAGTATTCTAGTCACAAGGGTTGATTATGCACTCGATTTACCTGATAGTTTGTTTTCACATATGGACTAGACTAGCCATGACACTCGAATTGTACAACATTTTTATTCAATTTACAAACCTATGTAATTCTCACCAACATTTTGTTGACCCAAAAACATTTTCAAAATTAACATGTTTCAGGGAACAATGAAGCTGAAGCTTAGGGTGTACTTGAAGAAGTTATTTGAAGTTGTCTGATTTATTTCATGTTATGTACTAGCATTTGAATTTCTTAGACAATGTTTCATTTTGGGATATTTCAATGTTATCAATAAAGTATTTAAAATTTCATTATATACCATGTGCTACTGAACAATCATCAATACGTGACATCCCGATGTTTCCGCCATCGGTTGGGGTGTTACAGATTGGTATCAGAGCCATGGTTATAGGGAATTAGGTTATTAGAAAAATAATATAGTCTATAACTATAGGATTTAAAACAGTACTTGCTTCTCCTACTTGTAACCCTATTTGCTTCCTTATCCTTATCCCTATTCCACACCCTATGCTACCCTAGCCTTACAAGTTGCCTACTCTTATTCGTCTGCTGCAATCCTAATCCACCTTTAGATTAATAGGACAAAATCCCCAGGTTTAGCCTGAACCACCTTGAGATCTCGTCGAAGTTCTAGATTTTAATAGCGAACACGTGCAATCTGGAAAGGTGAACGCCTGTATTCTGAGTCTTCTGTCTAGGCTGGCATTGCGCATATATCTCAATCAGACGAGGGACCCGGATGCCTACCTGAGAATTCTCGAGATGAGTGTTCACTTATAGGCTAAAGCATGTCTTCACTATGTTATTAGAATCTAGAATCTTTGATAAGTCAACGTTTTCGTTTATTCGTTTTAATTAATGAGTAAATGATTACATTCCTTATATTATCTCATTCATTTCATGTCTCATTGAACCTTCATTGTGTCTCTTACAGATCATGCCTCCTCGTCGCAGCACTCGTCTTGGCAGTGACAACAATCTTGATGGTGAAAACAACAACAACAACAACAACCATGACAATGATGTCCAACTCGCTGCAATCATTTCCCAACAAATGGCTCAACAAATTGCGACAATAGTTCCCAATTTGGTGGCTCAAGTCATACAGATGAATGGCAATGGCAATGGAAATGGACATGGCAATGGGAATGGTAATCACAATGGGAACGGGAATGCTCACCCTGCTTGCACCCTCAAACACTTCAACACTTGCAACCCTCCTAAGTTTAGCGGGGACGAAGGTGTAACTGTTCTCCTTCAGTGGTTCGAGGGTATCGAAAATACCTTCATTAATAGTGAGTGTCCCAATAATCTCAAAGTTCGCTATGCTATGAGAGTCCTCCACAAGAGGGCACTCACATGGTGGAACGATGAGAAAAGGACTCGTGGAGCTGAAGTCGCACTAGCTTTGACTTGGGAGCAAGTTAAGGATATTATGAAGGAAGAATTCTGTCCTCGTAATGAAGTCAAGAAGTTAGAGGATGAGTTTCACATTCTGGTCCAGGACAGTGGGGAGAATCTGGCCTACAACACTCGTTTCCATGAACTGAGCCTCTTGCTACCACATAAGGTCACACCCCTCCCTATTGCTATTGAAAAGTATATTGGAGGTTTACCTATGCAGATTCAGGATACTGTGTAGGGAAGAAATCCTACCACTCTCGAAGAAGCCAAGCGCCTAGCTGCTACACTGACTGATAACCATGTGAAGAATGGCACCCTTTTTCGCAAGGATACGAAGAAAATTGTTGTGAAGGATAATCCTCAACCTGCTAATGAGGTTAAGTCTGAGCCCTCAACCAACAAAAAACGCAAGGCAAGAAATTTTGCAGTCGTTTCCGCTCCTCCACCCGACAAGAAACCATATACTGGACCCCATCCTTTGTGTAATACCTGCAAGTATCACCACCCAACTCAAGCGCCTTGTCGTTTTTTGTATTAACTGTCAAAAGTATGGGCATCTCGTGAATGTTTGTAGAATTCCTCCTACTAATGCCCCTGCTGCTCCAAATAACCCTGCTAGAAATGCTCGAGCTCCCAATCATCAAAATGATAGGCCTACTCGTGGTCAGTGTTACGAGTGTGGCAGCACAGATCATTACAGGAACACGTGCCCTAATTGTGGAAACCAGAACCAGAACCAAAATCGTAACCAGAACCAAAACCGTAACCAGAATCAAAACCAAGGTGCTCGTGGTCGCGCGTACAACATCAATGCTGATCAAGCCCGCAACAACAATGAAATGGTTAATGGTACGTTTCTTGTTAATAACCACTATGCTTCCATACTATTTGATTTGGGTGCTGATAAGTCGTTTGTGTTACTAAATTTTGAACCCCTACTTAACATGCCCCAAACCAACCTAGAGGAACCCCTAGTGGTAGAAGTAGCTAATGGGAAGTCTATCTCGATTGATTCTGTTATTCGAAACTGTGAGTTGAACCTTGATGACCATACCTTCTCTATTGATCTCATTCCTATGCATCTTGGAAGCTTAGATGTTATAGTATGCATGGATTGGTTGTCAACCCACCGTGCTGAAATCTTATGCTTTGAGAAAGTTATTCGCATCCCTCTTGTATCGGGTGACGTTTTGAAGATTTATGGGGAGAAACCTTGTGGTGAACTTAAACTCATGTCTTGTACGACTGCTCAAAATACTTACGAAAGGGGTATATGGCTTTTTTGGCTAATGTGATAAAAAAGAAAGACAAGGGCAAGAAAATACAAGATATTCCAATCGTTCGGGATTATCCTGAAGTTTTTCCAGAGGATCTACCTGGTTTACCTCCTTCTCGTCAAGTGGAATTTAGAATTGACCTTATACCTGGTGCTAATCCGATCGCCAAATCTCCTTATCGTCTTGCACCCTCTGAGATGCAAGAGCTCGCCAGTCAACTTCAGGAACTCTCAGATAAGGGTTTCATCCGCCCCAGTTTTTCTCCTTGGGGAGCCCCTGTTTTATTCGTCAAGAAGAAGGATGGATCTCTCAGTATGTGTATCGATTATCGTGAGCTTAATAAACTTACCATCAAGAATCGTTATCCTCTACCCATAATTGATGATCTTTTTGACCAACTCCAAGGAGCAACTCATTTCTCGAAGATCGACCTTCGTTCTGGTTATCATCATCTTAGAGTTCATGAGGAAGATATTCCCAAAACAGCTTTTCGCACACGTTATGGTCATTACGAATTCATGGTCATGCCCTTTGGATTGACCAACGCTCCCGCAGTGTTTATGGATTTAATGAATCGGGTTTGTAAACCTTATCTCGACAAGTTCGTGATCGTCTTCATTGACGACATTTTGATTTATTCCAAATCAAAATCCGATCACAAACAACATCTTCACTTAATCTTGGATCTCCTCAAGAATGAACAACTGTATGCCAAGTTCTCAAAGTGCGAATTTTGGCTTGAGGAAGTTCAATTTCTGGGTCACGTCATCAACGAGAATGGAATTCATGTTGATCCCGCAAAGATCGAAGCTGTCAAAAATTGGAGTGTTCCTAAAACTCCAACATAAGTTCGTTCTTTTCTTGGTCTAGCTGGTTATTATCGTCGATTCATTGCTAACTTCTCCAAGATCGTTGTTCCTCTCACTGCCTTAACTCATAAGGGTAAACCTTATGAGTGGGGACCAAAACAAGAGGAAGCATTCGAGGTTCTTAAACAGAAACTCTGTGAAGCTGCTATCTTGACCCTACCCGATGGAAATGATGATTTCGTGGTCTATTGTGATGCATCAAACCAAGGTCTTGGTTGTGTTCTTATGCAACGAGGCAAGGTTATTGCTTATGCGTCCAGACAGCTCAAGATCCGCGAAAAGAATTATACCACCCACGATCTTGAATTGGGTGCAGTCGCCTTTGCTCTCAATATTTGGAGACACTATCTTTATGGTACCAAATGTGTGGTCTTCACAGATCACAAAAGTCTCCAACATATCTTCAACCAGAAGGATCTTAACATGAGGCAACGACGTTGGGTTGAGTTACTTAACGACTATGACTGTGAGATTCGCTACCATCATGGTAAAGCAAACGTTGTGGCAGATGCACTCAGTCGTAAAGAACACATCAAACTTCTTTGTGCAAGAGTTCGTACTGATCTTCAGGACCGTATTCTCCAGGCTCAACATACCTCAGTCACTCAAGGTAACATGTATGAGGAAATGTCTTGTGGTGCTGAGAATCAACTTGAAACTAAACCTAATGGTCAACTTTATTTTCTCAATCGACTTTGGATTCCTGACCGCGATGATATTCGTACTTTTCTTATGAATGAGGTTCATAAGTCTCGTTATTCTATTCATCCTGGTGCTGATAAAATGTACCAAGATCTTCGGTATTCGTATTGGTGGCCTGGTATGAAGAAGGATATTGCTCTTTTTGTAGCAAAATGTCTCACATGTTCCAAGGTTAAAGCTGAACATCAATGAACCTATGGTATGCTTGAACAACCAGAGATTCCTGTATGGAAATGGGAGAGCATAGCAATTGACTTCATCACTAAACTCCCTCGTACCCCCCTAAGGTTATGACAACATTTGGGTGATCATCGATCGTTTGGCTAAGTCAGCTCATTTCTTACCGATCCGTGAGAAATATTCTGTGGAAAGGTTGGCAAGGATGTACATGAGTGAAATTGTATGTCGCCATGGTATACATTTGGATATCATTTCTGATCATGATGGTCGTTTCACCTCTCGTTTTTGGGATTCCTTACAAGACGCTTTGGGTACCAAGTTAAACCTGAGCACAGCTTATCACCCTCAGACAGATGGTCAGACCGAACGAACCATCCAAACTCTTGAGGATATGCTCAGGGCTTGTGTCATCGATTTTGGTGGCACATGGGATTCTCATCTTCCTTTAGTCGAGTTCTCGTACAACAACAGTTACCATGCCAGTATCAACATGGCTCCATTTGAGGCACTTTATGGTCGCAAATGTCGTTCACCTTTCTGTTGGATTGAGATTGGTGAAGCCCAGATCACTGGTCCTAAACTGATCCAGGAAACTGCAGACAAGATTCAACTGATCCAAGATAATCTTCTTAAGGCTAGAAGTCGATAGAAGAGTTATGCTGATAAGCGTTGAAAGCCTTTGAAATTTCAAGTCGGGGATCTTGTACTTCTTAAGGTATCTCCTTGGAAGGGAGTGATTCGCTTCGGGAGAAAGGGAAAACTAGCTCCTCGTTATGTGGGTCCTTTTAAAGTGCTTGACAGCATTGGAAAGGTGGCCTACAAACTTGATCTTCCACCTGAGCTAAGCAATGTTCATCCGACTTTTCATGTTTCGAATCTGAAGAAATGTTTAGCCGATGAGAACCTCCATGTCCCTCTTGAAGACGTGCAAATCGATGAAAATATGAACATTGTTGAGAAACCTGTTGAAATCATGGATACTGGAGTCAAGAAACTTAAGCGCAGTCGCATCCCGATTGTCAAGGTTCGTTGGGAATCTAAGCGAGGTCCAGAGTTCACTTGGGAACGCAGGGACCAGATGAAGTCTAAATACCCACACCTCTTTCCAGCAGACTCTCCAGCTCCAACTTCGGGATGAAGTTCCTAAAATTAGGGGAGACTGTAACGTTTCGCATTTTTATCTAGCTTGTAATAAGGGACGTTATTCAATAAAAAGCTTCGAAGCTCGACATTTTTATGAGTATTAAAATTATATTCCATCATTTTTAATCTTGTATAATTATATATATTAAAAAAATATAGTTTATATGGAATAAATGTTCAAAAAAAATAAAATGGGTGGACCGGGATTCGAACCCGCATCCACCACTTCACCACTCAACACAGCAACCAACTGAGCCACGGGCCATATCTGTTCCATATCATACGCGAATTATATATAAGGTCTGTTTATATTATAATAGTTGACTTAGAAAGTCAACACCCACAACAATCGCCCAGATTAACCAACGATTCGTGCGTGTTATCTGATAATCTGTTATAGGAAGTTTGTTAGCATTATACTCGGCCCTATCCTACTACGAATTGTAACTAAAACAAACCAGAATGAGCCTATTATTCGTATGCGAGTAGCATTCAAATTTAAAATTTGAAATCATTCAATTCATTGCTATTAGTATATATAGGACCTTTCCCTAGACCCTAAAAGCACCGAAAAATCAATTCCCACTATCAATTTCTGTTATAACACATCTTAATTCCCTAGGCGATCGTGTTTGTGCTTTCAAGCTTTATCGAGTCAATCATATACAAATACTCATTGTAAGCCTCAATTCCTTGTTGGATTTTGTTATTCGACAATCAACAAACAATAGCCCCAAGAAATCAGAGGCTATTGTTTGTTATTTAAGATTATTAGAAAACTAGGGTTCATATAATTGGGGAAGATGATACGAAATCACGTAAGTTTATATTATTTTTTGTAACAAAATACAACAACCATCTGTGGTAGATCAGATGGTTATTATGTTTGTTGCCCAGCAGCGTGGCCATGGGTTCAAGAGCAGACACACGTGTTTCTTTTTAAGTTATTTTCTAATAATTAAAAACCCACCCAAATAACCTATACTTACAATTAAATCCAAGTTTAGTCGTTCTCAGGGTCAGACGGCTTGTGATTTTAACACCAAGGAACCAGCCAAGGACTCGGGTTTGAGTCCTGGCACATGCAATCAATTTTTTTGGGCTTCTTTTATACCTATATAATCTATATTATTTTTTAAAATAAATTTTAAATACTAAACATAGTTTATAAATTCTACAAAAATTATTTTAAGTTATTCTTATGATAAAGTTTATTATCCAACTTTTAGTTTTTCAAAAATTATTAATTTATTATTTATTATAAATATTACAAGTTTATTCATTTATAACTTCAAAATTCTATAAAAATATCAAAACGACTTTATAAAAACCCACAAAAATTATTTTAAACTTATAAATCAATAAAAATTTCAGAAATAAATTATATTTCAGAAAAATCACTTATTTAATATTTTTAATCGATTTTTGTTATTTTAATCATAAATAAATCATAATAAATTCATTTTTCATTATTTTTACATCAAAATTTCACATAAATTATTATTAATCATTTAGATCAGAAATATAATTTTCTTTATTCGAAATTTATAAATTTTAATATTTTTAAATATTAAGTCTATATTTTGTCAAATAAGTGTTAATATATATATATATATATATGTTCATTAATTAAGAAAATAATTTTATAAAAATTATTTTCACATTTATTACAATATAATACAACTACCTTTAATTAATATTGGTCAGAAATATTTTTTTTATTAATTATTTCTTTATTTATTAACTTATTAACAATTATTCAAATTTAATCATAAATCAATTATTAATCCCCAAATTAGGAACCCTAGCATACTTTAGACTAAAAAACTTAGACTTATTAAGTTTTCCCCAACACTTATTTATTACCTTGAAATAGGGTGATATTTGGATATACACGAGCCGCATTTATTTATATATCAAGGGTCTCCATTCTAACACTAAGGTGAGTTTACATAGCCCCCTTTTCCATTCACTATTTTGGGGTGAAACATGTTACACATAACATAATCGAGTGAACCATATGCGTATGGGATGGACCAGAGTATTCTAGTCACAAGGGTTGATTATGCACTCGATTTACCTGATAGTTTGTTTTCACATATGGACTAGACTAGCCATGACACTCGAACTGTACAACATTTTTATTCAATTTACAAACCTATGTAATTATCACCAACATTTTGTTGACCCAAAAACATTTTCAAAATTAACATGTTTCAGGGAACAATGAAGCTGAAGCTTAGGGTGTACTTGAAGAAGTTATTTGAAGTTGTTTGATTTATTTCATGTTATGTACTAGCATTTGAATTTCTTAGACAATGTTTCATTTTGGGATATTTCAATGTTATCAATAAAGTATTTAAAATTTTATTATATACCATGTGCTACTGAACAATCATCAATACGTGACATCCCGATGTTTCCGCCATCAGTTGGGGTGTTACAATAATGGTAGAGAACTCATTGTTGGTTTTTGGAAAGATATAAGGTTTTTAAAGATTGATGTTCTAATATGCTCAAAATACGGATGACACCAATGAATAAACCCCAATATAACAATCTAATATAAGAGCACAATAAAGAGATATTTGTATTACTGATTGCTAGGACGATTACAGGTACTCGAATACAAACTGTTACAATGTTTCGACTATAATCTATCTTTCACAAATATCACAGAAATTCTCTAAGTATTTCTCTATTCGAGAGTGCATGAATCCTTCTCCTCAGAGAGAAGGGGTATTTATAGGCCTTAGAGACATCCTGTGATTGGCTGGATCAAGCATGACAGTTGTCTTGTACGATCGCAGACCGTTAACGTGGTTGGCGCTGTCCTCCTGTGATTGGTCCACGTGTCCTGTAATCGTCCTTTCTGTCCTTTTCTGTACCTCATACTTGCAGGCGATCGTGGAGCAGAGAATAATGGCCTCTGATTGGCTGCACGTTCCTTTCCTTGTCGGGTCACAGCTGACATGTACGACGTTACGTGCGCAGGCTTCTAGAAGGTTTGGTCAGCGCTGTTGCTGACGTGTGTGGAGATATGGGACCGTGCACACGCTTTATATCTCTTCAATACTAAAACGAATTAATAAACATAAATAGGGAACCGCATCTTGTGATTTTTTTTACACAATTGCAATTAAATGAGTAAACATAAATATGCCAAACGAGCACATGTTTAGTTTTGTTGAATACAGACGCGTCTTTGTAAGTTGTAACACTAAAAAAGAATCATTTGTATGTTATTCAAGGGAGTGAATTTTTAACTAGTCACAAGTTACACCACAAGCCAAACACAAATTCACTCTTTGAGTTTATACCAAACGAGATCGGATATCTGGTTAAGACAGTGCCGGATCCAGAATTGTTTTTCAAGGGGTGCGATTGGGGGCTTTAGGTGCGATCGGGGGCTTTTTTCAAACTTTCAAGGGCCATGATCGGGATTTTCACCTATAAAATACACTAATTTTTTTTTTCAAGGTGTGCAGTTGTACTTGGCTACGCCTTGGGTCAAGAAATCACCCACACATGTTGGGTTGGGCTTCATACTTTTCTTCACTCACTATGTGACTAAAATCACTCATCTGATCTGTCACATAGGTGGTGTTGCTAACTAGAGATTTGAGATCCATGTACTATACGAATACAATTTCTATAAAAAAATAATAATAATAACCATAATAATAATAATAATTAAAAAAAGTTAGGGTGTGTGTGTTTTTCCTTTATTGTGTGGGCAATGTGTTTACATTATGGGCCTCTTATTGTTGACTCCTCCTAGAGGTGAGCAAAAAAACCGGTTCGGGAACTGAAACCGGTAAAACCGACTTGAACTGAAACCGGTCAAAACCAGTTTCACGTGAAACCGGTACTAAAAAAATCTCAAACCGAACCGAATCGAAAACCGGCCTAAAATCGACGGAAAAACCGGTCAAAAGAAACCGAAACCGGTACACAAACCGGAACCGAACCGAAACCGGTATCGCTAAAAACCGGCCGAAACCGATAAAAAACCGAAACTGAACCGAAACCGGTTTAAGAAAAATACATTTTTTGGCCATAAACACAAATAAAACTTTGTTTTTTTGTATTAATATTCAATTTCCTTCTTTAAAAAACCCTAAAAGTTATTAAAAGTTAAATTTTATGTAATATATACGATTTTAAAAAGTGCGCGAAAAAACCGATCAAGAACCGAAACTGAAACCGAACCGAAACCGGTCTTACGAATCGACAAAACCGGTCCAAAACCGAACCGATTTGAAACCAAAACTGGTTCAGCCAGAAACCGGTACTGTAGCGAACCAGTTTGGAACCGAAACCGATTCAGCAAAAAAAACCGATTTGCTCACCTCTAACTCCACCAGCCTCTAATCTAATCTATTAGTCTATTTCCTAACTCTATTAACATTACATGGCTCACATCCAACTTTGATGGGAGGAGGTGTTTAGTACACCTACTTTGAATAATTGAATACCACTAAACTTTCTTCTAACCTATTGTATCTATAACATTTAAATTGTGGTTATTTTGGGTAGAGACTAATCTATATCTATATTACAGAATTACAGATGGATAACAAAGTATTTAATTTTATTTGAAGAAAGTATTATTGTACTTTACTTCTAATCTTTAGACACATTAATGCATTATTTAATAAACTTTTAATTAAATTTTCTTAAATTCACTAAGACCATAAGTAATAAGTAATGGTTGATGCCTTTTAAGGGCATTTTCCTCCACATCATTATCATAAAGCCCCTAAAAAATGTGTAATGGTTAAAGCCACTTAATGCCCTTTTTAATTATTACTTTCCATATTTTTTATCCTATTTGGGCACTATACTAGAAATGCCCCACCCTCTTAATGCCTTAGGGGATGGTGTTGAGGGCATTATCATAATTATTCATGCCCATATAATGCCCATTACACATGGTCTAAGTGCACTTTTTCAACAATAATTATTGCACTTATATAAATTATCTATATATTAAGAGTTGTGGTATTTAAACACTAACTACCGGTCGTGACAGTTTCTGTTACTGTAGCCGTTAAATTAGACGCCTTTTCCGACGACCACATGTTTACTATACAATTAAAAAAAAGCTCTAGGGTTATATATATATATATATATATATATATATATATATATATATATATAGGGTTAGGATCGTGTGAGAACCACATTGAGTTGTGAGAACTAGAGAACTCTTGTGGACTATTGATTTTGATGATCCTATGGTTAAGATTTAATCTTGAGGTTTTTTTGTCTTTACATGCCAATTAAAATATTATTAGTATATTTTAATACAAAAAAGTACAATAAGGGGTATTTAGGTAAAACCACCATGAAAGAGAAATAATTATTATAATAGTATTTTAATTTTTATTTAGTTATTCAAAAAAATCATTTTTTAAAAGAAAAAAATCTGATGAGATGCACCTTATATTTTACGCTGGTGTAATTATTTTTTATTTCATTATTAAAAATAATCATATTTTTTAAACTTTATTTTATTTTTTTAATTAAATTAATTTAATTCTTTTAAAAAAAATACTTTTTTAAAACAAAAAAACAAATATGTGCATTTTTTGTCGTCTCCATCTCTTTTTTACAGTTTACACCAGTGTTTACACACATCTATATAAAAAACAACCATCCATGAATCTGTTTAGTTTTACACTCGTCTAATTATTTACATCAGTGTAAATCTTCCATACCCAAAGTTTTACAAAAAAAAAAAAAAAAAAAATACAAAGTGTGAAAAAAAAAACCAAAACAAAACTGGTGTGATTATTTACACCAGTGTTTACTCACATCATACTACATCACTGTAAAAAAAACCCACAACGTCTATAATTTTTGTGGCATTTACACCAGTGTTTACTCACATCATACTACACCATTGTAAAAAAAAACCCACAAACATCAAAAACCAAAATATATTGCATAATTCGTATTTACACTTGTACTTTTCTTACATTACATCAGTGTAATAAAAACCCACAACATCAACAACAAAATATATTACATCAGTGTAAAAACCCAAACATCTATAAAAACAAAAAAAAAATGTATTTCACTAATGTTTTCTTTACACTTGTACTTTTCTTACATTACATCAGTGTAAAAAAAACCCACAACATCAACAACAAAATATATTACATCAGTATAAAAAACCAAACATCTATAAAAACAAAAAAAAATGTATTTCACTAATAATAATAATAATAATAATCATAATAATAATAATAATAACAAAAATAATAATAATAATAACAGAAAATAATAATAATAATAATAATAATAATAATAATAATAATAATAATAATAATAATAATACCTATTGTGGGTATCTTCATCACCATCACCATCAACCCTCAACCACCACAGATCCACCACCCTCAGCCACCACAGATCCACCACCCTCAACCCTCAGCCACCTCAGATCCACCACCCTCAACCACCACCGCCCTTCGTCCAGAAAAAACTCCGGCGTCCTCAGCGTCAAACCCTCTGCAACCACCATCAAACCTTCTGCAAACCACCACGATTAAAAACCCTCTGCAACCACCATCACCCTCCGGCGTCCCTCAGCCTCAAACCCTCTGCAACCACCACGATTAAAAACCCTCTGCAACCACAGATCTCGTTCAATAACCACCACCATTAAAAACCCTCTTCAAAAAAACCGTCTACAACCACCACGATCCTAACCCCACCAGTCACCACCATGTCGAGCTACCTAAAAACCCACCGGTCACCCTCTCTCTCTCTCCCTTCGAGATCTGTTCAAACCACCCATGAAAAACACCCCCACGATCTGTTCGTCTTCAACCCCACGCCGTCCGCCGCCCTGCACAACCACCATAGCCCCCACCGTCTATTAAAACGTATCGAGAGAGAGAGAGAGAGAGGAGAGAGAGAGTGATTTTAGAGAGAGAGAGAGAGAGGGAAGAGAGAGAGCAGAGAGAGATTTAAAAAAAATCTATAACCTTTATATAAAGGTGATTGGGTGTGGGTGGGGTGGGGTGGGGTGGGGTAGGGGAGGTGCTAAATTACTATGATACCCTCTTATTATTATAGTGCTAATATGTGTATGTGTGGTCCAGATGAGTTCTCTAGTTCTCACAACTCAGTAGAGTTCTCATATGATCCGGATCCTATATATATATAACTAGAACAAAACAAAATTAAAGAAATTTATAAAACCCAATTACACAATAACTAACAGTATTATGTTATTATAAATAACGAGCAAATAAACATACTTAAAGTTATCTATTTTCAAGTATATATCTTTGATATGTAATAAAAGTAACTTATTTAACAGTTTGTTAATTGTATTATATTTTTTAAATTAAAATAACATTATTTAATGATATGTAATAATATTAAGTTATTTAACTGTTTATCAAATGTTGAAAATATGTAGTACTTGTTGACTAAATACAGTTATAGAATATACTTCTTTTTAGTTTGACGGTCCCAAAAAACATTGCGTTACTTATATGGTTGTAAAGGTCGCTAGGCGGTGCTAACTTGGTTGACTGGGAAGTTGCGAGTACTCAGCCTAGGCGGGGTTGATCATTGAGTAATTGGCGCCTAGGCGTGATTTTACAGCCATGCCTATTAGGAACATTATATAAAAAAATAACCCTTGCACAGATAATAATTTCAATGTATGTGAAGATATGGGTCCATTGCAGTTATTACTGGATATTCATGTTGGTTTAAGTTTTTATTCGTGCTTTTGAATACATGTAACTATTGATACGAAATGGATGTTGAAGTGATGCGTTAAGAAACTTGTATTTCAACTTCTTTGATGACAAAATAGAAAAAAAAAATTTGCCCTAAAAGTGTCCACTACATTAACCGAACCTAGAAATAACCCACCCTTTTCCCCTCAAACCAGTTCTGGTTCTTTTAAGAAGGATTAGAACTGCTTTTGGCCAAATCGGCACGGGTTAGAAATTGGGATGAGCCATATATAAACCAAACCTCCTATAACCGATTAGAATTGAGGGAAACCAATATTTTTTTTTCTTTTTTTGATTTTTGTAACATTTTAATTTTAGGCTTTTTATTTGTCCATTAAGACCAAATGGATGTTAAAGTGATGTGTAAAGAAACTTATATTTGAACTTCTTTGATGATAAAATAGAAAAAAAAAATTGTCCTAAAAGTGTCCACTATCTTAACCGGACCTAGAAATAACTCACCTTTTTCCTCTCAAACCATTTCGGGTTCTTTTAAGAAGGATCAAAACTGGTTTTAGCCAAATCAGCACGGGTTAGAAATCGGGATGTGCCAGAAATAAACCAAACCTTCTAGAACCAATTAGGATTGAGGGAAACCGTAACATTTTTTTATTTTTCTTTTTTATTTTTATTTTTGCAACATGCTAGTTTTAGGTTTTTTTTATTAATGTTATTATTATTGTTTTGTCTACACTTCTATTTGAATTTCATTTAAAATTGGTATGTCCCATTATAAAACACGGGGTCACTTCTAGTATTTAATAATAACTAACTTTAATGTAGTATTTTTGTCGGTAATGTCACCATATATATATACGATTTTACTCTATAAATATGGGAAGAGATCTAAATTATTGGTAAAGGAATATAAATTACTAATATCATGTGTAATGGTTAATGTCTCTTAAGGGGGGTTTTTTCGTCACATTATCATTATAATGCAATTTTAAAGAATGTGTAATGGTTAACCCTTTTAATCATTACTTTCCTTAATTTTCTTCTATTTGTACATTATATTAGAAACGCACCTCCTTCTTCATGCCCCTATAATGCTCAGAAGAACGATGTTAAAGACGTTATCAACTTTATTCATGCCTATTATACATGGTCTATGATGGGATGATGATATTGTAGTAATTAACCGCAATTTAGTTATGACTAACAAAATACAAAGGAAATATCATCGTTAACTTTTTTTTGTTGAGTTCCACTATTCTTTATTTTTTATTCTTTTTTAATGCACATAACTTTCATATACTTTATTATTCTTTCTACTAAAAATTATAATTTGAGTACATTAGCCTACTACGCACAAAATCATCGTTCTAGTTTAACTATAGATTTCTCTGGGAATTTGCTTACTGGTCTCATTCCTCCGGAGTTTGGCGATACGACCTTTACCACAATGATGCTGTCCATAGATCAAATTATTTCGTTGCCTAAAGTAACTATATATGGATTGATAGGTCAAGTTTCTTTATAAACATGAGCATCTGCCAATGACTTCGTTGATGTTGCATATTGCTTGACTATACACAACTTGATGTTGTGGATCGATTGGCTAAGGATAGTTAATCAAGAAAAAAGTAAGAAGCCAGAGTAAAAGTAGAAGGAAGAGAGGAATAAGAACTTGTTAAAAAATACTAGACTTAGTATTTTTCAGGTTGTTTAGTTAAAATATTTTTATCTCTTATAATGCATTTATTTTTTCATTTTGCATAAGTGTCTTGTGC
Organism: Ambrosia trifida; assembly: GCA_028751855.1. NCBI lineage: Eukaryota > Viridiplantae > Streptophyta > Magnoliopsida > Asterales > Asteraceae > Ambrosia > Ambrosia trifida. The sequence continues at coordinate 28,558,127 of CM054123.1, read as the reverse complement.
AGGTTGTGGTCCGGTCCATTAAGGGTGCTTTGGAGAGCCCCTGCTGATTCAGTCCAAGGAGCCCAAGTCCTAGCTATTCAGCCCAAGACTTTAGCTGGACACGTGGGTAGCTGCTGTTGGTGCTTTGCTTGTCAAACGGATTCAGGATGGACGGTTCTGATCTTTGCTTAGTGTGTTTGTTCAGATTGATCTGGTGGCCCATATAGAAGGGCCTTTCTCTCTCTCTTTTTTTGGCAATAATCTCACCTGCTCTCTCTCTCTCTCTCTATCTCTCTCTCTCTCGTTCGTTCACATTCTGTACTCTAAAAGGCGATCTAGGGTTTAGTTATCAGACATCATCTTGTATCTGTTTATAGTGATTCCCGTGTAGATCATTGTCTTGTATTAGAGGTGTTTGTTTGTGATTACAGAGATTTGTAATCTTTCAGTTGTAATCTTTCGGTACTGAGTTTTGATTAATAAAGCATTCGACTCTGTTTTGGTTACAATTTTGACATGCTATCAGAGCTGTAAGGCTCTGGTCTCTTCGTCTTCCGCTTATTCTAGGGTTTGTCCCGTGTTCTTGGGGTTTCGTGAGTATTAGGGTTTCTGGTGACGGATCAAGTCGGTTCTTGATTGAAGAAGACGATCTGCACTGTGAATCCTATACCTGAAGTTCATCGTCAGATCTAGGGTTGGAAAATCCTGATTGGCTTCTAGTTGGACTCTGGAACACTTGGAAGCTTTTTCTTCTTGCTCTCTGATATTCAACCCTTAGTGAAGGTTGAATATTACGAGTTTATTGGCGAGCCCTAACTTGGGTTTTTATTGGTGAGATCGTTCCTTTTCTTTAGGGTTTTGTCCTAGGGAGTCTCTGTTCTAGGCTTGTGCCTGTGATTAGCTTTAAGGTTGTGTCTAGTGTTTTGTGGTTCCCTCGTGAGGACCTGAACCGGAACCTTTTGAGTGACGAACAGGTTATCTGGATCACCCACGAGGCTTCGCCTGGTTTGGTTGTGTCTTGACTGTTTCGTGCGACTGATTGTGTAAAAACTGCTTCTTATTTGATCAATAGGACCCCTTCCTCTGTGATTAATGGAAAGACTCCCTATCATCAAATTTATGGCTTTGACCCTTTTCTTGATTATTTAAGGGTGTTTGGGTGTTTGTGTTTATGTACTGTCCTTATTGAATCTAACAAACTCGAGAGTAGAGCTGAGAAATGTGTGTTTCTAGGCTACTCTCAAGAGAAGAAAGGATATAAAGTTTTCAATTTAGATAATAAAACTATCTTATATTCCAGAGATGTCAAATTTTTTGAGAACTGTTTTCCTTTCAAGGAAAAAACTTTTTATGAAAATTTTGATGCAAACTCTGATAAGATAGTTAATAATCTAAATTTTTTTGATCTTTTTGAAAATACAGACTCTGAACATATCCTAAATATGATTGATCCCAATGATGAGGAAAAGGGAAATGGTAATGAGGATCTGGGAACATAGGGTCCTCAGCAACCAGAACATTTACCTGATACTAATGGCTTGGCTCCTGATCAGTAGCCTAGTAACAGTGTAAATGATTCTGGAAGGGCAGAGGCTGTGAATACCAGAAATGAGAACTTGAACTTTTCTGAGGGGACATTGTTTAGGATAATGTTAAGCGATCTGTGAGAAACACTACCTTTCTAAAAAAAAAAAATTGAGTGATTTCATTATTAAAGGAAAGGTGAAATATGGATTAGAAAAGGTAGTAAATTTTTCTAACTTGTCCATTGAAAATAAGTGTTTTTCTGATTCTTTGGATAAGAATTCTGAACCTAAACATTATAATGAAGCTGTTAAAAATGAAAATTGGGTCAAAGCTATGAATGATGAACTAAAGGCTCTTTATAGGAATGATACATGGGAAATAGTTGACCTTCCTAAAAATAAACATAAATTGGGTGTAAGTGGATTTATAAGATAAAATATAAGGCTTTTGGTGAAATTGATAGGTTTAAAGCCAGATTAGTTGCCAAGGGCTATAGTCAAAAGGAGGGGGTTGATTATGAGGAGACCTTTTCTCCTGTTGTAAAAATGGTCATTGTTAGGTGCATCCTTAGTTTGGTTGTCCAAAATAGTTGGAATGTTTTTCAACTGGATGTTAACAATGCTTTCTTGTATGGAGACCTTCATGAAGAGGTCTACATGGCTTTACTTGATGACATTAACTGTGATTCTGATAATAAAGTGTGCAAACTTAAAAAGTCTCTTTATGGCTTAAAACAAGCTCCACGTATGTGGAATGAAAAGCTTGTTAGTGTCCTTGTAGACTTTGGATTTGTCCAAAGCAAGTGTGACTATTCTATGTTTGTTAAAATAAGTGGTGATATAATTGTTGTGCTTCTTGTATATGTTGATGACATTATTATCACTGGAAATTCATCTGTTGAAATAGAACTTGTCAAAAAATTGTTTGAAAACTAAATTTTTGATTAAGGATCTTGGTGAATTAAAACTTTTCTAAGGTATAGAAGTTGTTAAAGACAAAGATGGTCTGTGTCTTACTCAAAGAAAATATTGTACTGAACTACTAGCTGAGTATGGCATGACAAGGGCTAAACCTGTTTCTAACCCCATTGAACCAAATCATGTTTTGACAAGCTTGGTTAATAGTCATAATAAATCTCTTGATGATATTGTGGGATATCAAAAATTGGTTGGGAAACTAATTTATTTAGCCCATACCAGGCCTGATATCTCTTATGTTGTTCATTACCTTAGTTAGTTTATGCATAGTCCTTGTGAGGGTCACGTAAAAATTGCTTTTAGACTGCTAAGGTATTTAAAGTCTGCTCCTGGGACAGGTATTCTGTTTCCAAAAGGGGATAGTTTTAATGTTTCAGTCTTTTCTGACTCAGATTGGGGGAAATGTATTGTTACCAGAAAATCCGTTACTGGTTTTTGTGTTTTTATTGGTAACTGTCTTGTTTCGTGGAAAAGTAAAAAGCAAACCACTGTTGCCAGATCTTCTGCTGAGGCAGAATATCGAGCAATGTGTGCTGTTGCTTGTGAAGTCTTATGGATTAAGAATCTGTTGTCTGAATTGAAGGTTGTTATTGATCTTCCAGTGGTCTTAAACTGTGACAGTACTGCTGCTATTTCCATTGCAACAAATCCTGTCTTTTATGACAAGACTAAACACTTTGAGTTGGATCTTTTCTTTTTAAGAGATCTTGGTCTAAAGGTTTAGTTAAAACCAATAAAGTTGATTCTAATAATCAGTTTGCTTATTTGTTTACCAAAGGGGTTTTGACCCATCAGCATCATGCTTTGTGTAAAGAGGTAAAAATGTTTGACCCATTTAACTAATCAACCTGATGAGGGGTGTTAAAAATACTAGACTTAGTATTTTTCAGGTTGTTTAGTTAAAATATTTTTATCTCTTATAATGCATTTATTTTTTCATTTTGCATAAGTGTCTTATGCAGGTTGTGGTCCGGTCCATTAAGGGTGCTTTGGAGAGCCCATGCTGATTCAGTCCAAGGAGCCCAAGTCCTTGGTATTCAGCCCAAGACTTTAGCTGGACACGTGGGTAGCTGCTGTTGGTGCTTTGCTTGTCACACGGATTCAGGATGGATGGTTCTGATCTTTGCTTAGTGTGTTTGTTCAGATTGATCTGGTGGCCCCTATAAAAGGGCCTTTCTCTCTCTCTTCTTTTGGCAATAATCTCATCTGCTCTCTCCCTCTCTCTCTCTCGTTCGTTCACATTCTGTACTCTAAAAGGCGATCTAGGGTTTAGTTATCAGACATCATCTTGTGTCTGTTTATAGTGATTCCTGTGCAGATCATTGTCTTGTATTAGAGGTGTTTGTTTGTGATTACAGAGATTTGTAATCTTTCAGTTGTAATCTTTCGGTACTGAGTTTTGATTAATAAAGCATTCGACTCTGTTTTGGTTACAATTTTGACAGAACTTTTATGCATAAATAAAATCTTCAAGAGTTCTCCAATATATGGAGTTACAAAGCAACGTAAACAAAAGTTGTTCCTAATTTTACTGAGCACATGGAAGGTGGCATGACCACTTCTTCCTTCATTCTAGCACATAATTTGAAAAGATAAAACAAACAAATACGTTGGAACCCTTTGAATGCTTCTTGCTTGGAGTGCATGGCGACTGGGCTTCCTTGATGGGATACATGGGATGGAGATTGGGTTGCCTGAATTCAGGCCTGGGCTCCCCAGACACGTAACACTTGAACTGTAAGAGACACTTTGAGTAATGGAGCTAGAAGGGTTCACGTCGGCAAGTACTCTTGGTATGAGTTGAAATGTCTCGGAGCACATGTTGTCCATGATAAAACTTGAGGTCGAAACTTCATTGGATGTAGTCAAGGATGCAATCGGAAATGAACAAAGAAATCGAAAAAATTAAAAAATAAAATAAAGTAAGCATATTATAATTCGATCCAAGTATCATACATAATCTGGGTGGAACTAGGGAGGTGCGAGAGGTTCGCTGGTAAATTTTCTATTAATATGCATAACTATACACTCCAAAACCGAAAAACAAGTAAATATATACACATGCTTTGTAACTTATAAAAAAAAAACATATTTGGGTACTCTTGGAGTATTTGAATTTGTCGAAATGGTGTCCCGAGAGTGGTCGGGTTTGATTTATTGGCGATTAAAAAAAATATTAAACCATAAACAACTTTCACTACTCATTGACCATTGTAGTTCGCAACTGAAGGATACAAAACTAGGAAAACACTGGAAATTTAGAAAAGTTCAAAAGTAAAGCCCAATATATAATTATGGGCTTCACAGTTGGGCCAAACACCAAAAGGCTATTTCATATTGTAAATGCTTGTGGTTAGTCATGGGGTATTTGCAAATTGCAATCCCGTATAACATTATGCTTGTAGTTAGAGTATGTCTTCAATCGACCCTCATAAACACATCAAGTGATCAATTTATAAGGTCCGGGTTATACTATATAGTTGATCTACGATAAGGGTGTCAACACTGGCGGAGCTTGAAAAGTTTTTTAGAGGGGGATGAAAGTCGCGTGACACCGTGACCCTTAAAACGGTGGGGGGCCAGACTTAATATATATAAATTTTTCGGATGAAAAAGCGTAAAATTACACTACGGAGCAAAAAAAAAAAAAAAAAAAAAAAACGGCGGGCCGGGCACCCCCAGCCCCAACTATCTTCCGCCTCTAGGTGTCAATCGTGTCAAGTTGTCGGGTTGAGTTCTTAACCCTAGCTCAACCCATATGCTTGTTCATGTCGTGTTAGACCCCTTTGAAAATGCTGTCATTTCAAGTAATATCGAGTGACTTAGTAAGAGCAATTGTAATTTATTTTTTGATCTCTCATTCCCATTTCCCAATTAAAAAAAGTTGGGTTTTTATATAACTCAAGATCAGAAGAAACAAATAGATAAAATTGTAGAAATGGCACTTAAAAATAATGTAACAAAATTGTTAGAAGTGAAGATTTGATGGAAGGTTCAAAAGTTGGAAAATTAATTTCACTATAAAAATTAAGGGGGGGGGGGGGGGGGGGGGGAGGGAGGGGGGTGGGGTGGGGCTATCAGAATTGGCTACGGGTACCACAATACCAGCACGGTAACACCGCCGTCATCGTTGCTGGTAGGGGTCCCGTGAACCAATTTTTGGTTCCATCTAACGGGCTGGTAGTGTGGCACGATGCAAACTTTTAGGTGGTTTTATTTCTTTTTTTACCGTTTTAATGTTTATTAATTGTTTTTGACTTTCAAACGGTCATATTTTGTTACCGTTTAAATCTTTAGGTTTATAAAAACACAATACATTCCCACGGTTTTGAATCAAAAACATAGAAATCATATCAATACTTTTAAAAAAATGAGTAACATTGTCGTAGAAGATGTTCAAGTAATCGTTCTCCCTCTCGACGTCCACCCGATTTTACACTCAGGCGAAAGTAGCCTTGAGTTTCTGACGGACCTTGCACGGCGGGCAGAGGAAGACACAACAACATCTAAGAAACGATACATGCCACGTGATCGCGAGGGAGGCCATGCCCGGTTAATGAATGACTACTTTGCTGAAGTACCAAAATACACCGACACACAGTTTAAACAAAGGTATCGCATGTCAAGGCGTCTATTTTTGAAAATTGTAGCAGATGTTGAAGCAAACTTCGAATGGTTCAGAGAGAGCATGGACGGTCGGTTTAGAAAGAGTTTTACGCCCATGCAAAAAGTATCTTCAGCAGTGAAACAACTCGCAACCGGTAATCCTCCAGACGAATACGATGAGTATTTATGTATCTCTAAGAGGACGTCGCAAGAATGTTTACAATATTTTTGCAATGTCGTCATTAAGTTATACGGGTCGAGTTTTTACGATGACCAACAAGCCACGACATTGCATGTTTGTATGAAGCACACGAAGAAAGACATCACCTTCCCGGCATGATCGGTAGCATTGACTGCACGCATTTAGTGTGGCGAGCATATCCTAGGGAATTACGAGGACAATATATGCGAGGCGATCATCAATACCCTACGATCATGCTAGAAGTGGTTGCTTCGCAAGATCTTTTGTTTTGGCATGGATTTTTTGCCCCCCCCCCCGGTTCACTGAACGACATAAATGTCCTCCAACAATCCCCGGTTTTTCTTACCCAACGAAACGGAACGACGCCACAGTGTCCATTTACTTTAAATGACCACTTATATAAATGTGGATATTATCATACCGATGGCATCTACCCAACTTAGTCAACGTTTGTGAAAGCGTTTCGATATCCTACCGACCCTAAGGAAAAGAAATTCGTTAAGGCGCAAGAGTCGGTAAGGAAGGATGTTGAGCGAGCGTTCGGAGTATTAAAGGAGAAATGGGGAATTACCGCACGACCATTGAGGCCCAAAACTGTCGCTGTGTGTAGCGTCATCGTCTATACGTGCATGATATTGCACAACATGATAATTAAAGACGAGGGGTGTGCGATATCACCGGTCCACATACACGATCCCCCAATCCAACCGTTCTTCGACGAGGAAGCACTTGCGGAGTTGACAGAGTCCGATACGCATTTCCGACTTCGAAATGATCTCGTGGAACATCTAGACGGATTTGATCTACCGCATCTCGACGTGGAGGATTCCGAATAGTTTTTCTTTTATCTAGTTTACATTTAATTTATGTGTACTTGTATTTCTAATTTTATTTGCTTTTAATATTGTAAATTTATTTTATTTATAAATAATATGTTAATTAATGTTTTTTAAAAAACTAAAAAATAAAGATTTCAGTGAAGTGAATCAGTTAAGTGCTGTCAACAAAAAAGTGAATCAGTGAAGTAAATTAGTGAAGTGATGTGACAGTGCAGAATTGGTTAAAATTAGTGAAAGAAAAATTGAAAACTAGTAGTGTCCATTGTGCCCTTAAGGAAAGATTATAAATAAAAAAACTTCAAACTTTGTAATCTAAATATCAACTATAAAAAAAAAAAAAAAAAAAAAAAAAAAAAAAAAAAAAAAAAAACCTTAAATTGTTTAACATGTCAGCACACTTATTAATATTAAATGCGTTGTGTAATTCACATTGACATGTTTAATAAACATGTTGTGTTAGCCGGCTCAAAAGTTGTTTCTTTTTCTTAGTCGTGTTTCAAGTCGTCAGTAATTGTGTCTGCAATTGCGGACGTGGATAGTTTTTTTTGCCTATAGGTGTATCAGGATAAGCGGACTTTGTTGTGTTGGAATAAATATACGTAACATTTGTATATTTATCGGTAGCCATTATAATCATTTATATTACTAGTGGGAATGCCCACGCGTTGCAGCGGGTGTCCCAGCTAATACTGATATTAGATTCAATTAATTATGATGTCTTTTACGAATCACAACCTAGTACTCCGGATTTCTAATATTTTACTCCATTCAACGAGAAATAGCCGTAAACATGCAAAGAAAGTCTATAATTTCCATATGAAAGAAAGTCTAGAATTTCCATACGAAGAGCCAATTTTATTAAACCAAAAGAAATTTTCATTAAAAATACCAAATGTAGGTTAATCTACAACCTTATTAACAATAATGATATCATATGCTAAATGTATCAGATTATATATGGGCATAATTTTGTACCCGTCCATATACTCTAATTCAATCCCATTCCAAACACTATATGCTTTAGTGATACCAAATATAATACGATTCAAATTGACTCGTTCTCATATTAGTAGGTTCAAATGGTATTTAGTAGGTGAAGATAGTAAAGTGTTAATATGATAGTCATGTCAAGAGAAAGTATACCACCTAGCCTCCCATATGTAATGAACGTGTTAGTAGCGCATTTATAGTTGATTTCATATATGTGCATTTTAAACAAGTTTAATATATTAAGTTTGAATTGAGAAACTTTTTTTTTTTCAAAATTAAATATATGTTTGTTTATACTTTATATAGTATTACCCCTACTTTTAAATCTTTAACATGACGAAGGAAAAATGATTTTTAATCGGAATTAAATATGAATGCTTGTATAAATTTGAGTGTTGACTTTTAATTATATTAATCCAGTAAACATCATATTAACTTGAGCAATAAATGCATTAATAATCAATATATGTGAAGCCGTTTATTTATCAAGCGCATGTGAACTTTGCCAGGCTTGTCGAGCCTTATCGAGCCTTCTTGTAAAAAAGTGATTACCCTATCTATTAATATGTGAACTACTATGAACAATAACTTGATGTGAGGGATATTTTATTAATATTTAATAATATTTAACCCACATTTACTAAATGAGCTAAGCTCTAACCTAAAAATAAGTTTGTTTAGTAAACGAGCCCGAGCGTCACTTATCGATCTCACAAACCTAATGGAGACTATTATTTATATTATTTTTAGTTAATGTATTAACCTTTGTTGCAAAACAAGGCCGAGTTGACCGATTACTCCCCGAGTACTCGCTCCAGGGTTGGTCGCCGAGTATAGCCGAGTTGGCCGAGTACTCCGAGTATTCCCCGCATGGGCCCATTTGAGCCCCGAGTACTCCCCTGATTAAGCCGGGTACTCGCTCCAGGGTAGGTCGCCGAGTACAAGCCCAAATTGAGTTTTGCTACACTGGTATTAACTAATAAATAATACACGAGCCGAGCCCGAACCTATCTTGAGGTTAAGAAACTACCAATGAGCCGAGCTCCAATTCCAGATCTCATAAATTAATCGAGCTCGAGCATGGTGGAGCTCGGGTTCGGCTCAGCACGTTTGCACCCATACATAATATATTGTAAGTGACATCTTAAACGTTTATGTAAAATACATCTTTGTCCATTTAATATGCTTTTAATAATGTAATTTAGTCCGCGTGTGTTGTTGCGGTACTTATATGAATTCCAAAAACATGTAAACAATAGTGTATGTTACACAGAAAATGTGAATCTAACATTCTTTGTCATTGATGGTTCGGCTTCTACTGATAACTCGGATCTCAAGTGACTCTCTAGTAGATTCGGGTGTACGAGTTGAGAAACTATCTTGGTAGCAATTTTAAGGATCCTGTTAGAATGAAATTAGGAATGTTAATATCAATATAAAAGCGCAATTTGTACGTATTAAGATCATTTCAGCATTGTTGTTCAAAAGCAATTCTACACATTCACTTCAGCATTCCTGCACAAGTATTAGTTGTTTTCTATATAAAAAATAAGTATCTCGTATGATTAAAAGCATTATATATATATATATATATATATATATATATATATATATATATATATATATATATATATATATATATATATTATACCAGAATTTTCAATAATAATTATGCAGTAAAAACACAATTGAGTTTCAACCCATTGTCAACTTGGAATCAACCAACAAAAAGATTACCTTTATGTTCACTTCAACATTCCTCCTCAAGCAATAACACTCCTACAAATGTGAACTAAAGAAATTTGTTTCTAAATTATGCATTAGGATATATGTTAAAAATAGATTAAGAATAATTATTTTAAGCATGGAAACATTTATTATAAAAAATATCTTTTTAAGTTCACTTCATAGTTCATCCTAATCAAAAGCAATTCTGCATACACAGTATTCTCACATCAGCATTCATGCTCATGAATCAGTTGTCACTCCACGAGTGGTACACCACAAAGTATAATTTTTTAATAAATAAGATCAGTATTTATGTGAAGTTATATGCAATTTGTTTTTATAATATGAATTTGAAAGCCACTCTTTATGTCTGTATCTTGGACTGAAGTTCAAGACTTATTGGTACTTAGTAATAGAAAAAATAATCCGTTTTGATCCCTGTTTGTGCAGGACTTTTGACGCATCAAAAAACCCTGTGAAATCGTCTACCTCTAAGCTAACTTAATGGGTTTTTTTCGGTTAACAAATGACTTATTTACCTATCCTAAGGTTATGACATGCCTAGGTATTAACTGTTTCCTGAAATCAAGACTGCGGAAAAAATTGGTAGCCCAGCCAGCAAGGAAGCAGCAGAGCACTGTCTTTATTAGCAATGCGTAAATCATGTCAATGATTTGCATATTTATTCCTTTCTATATATTGTAAATGTTTTGTGAATAATAAACTGGAGAGATTGAGTCTTAATATTATCACATGGTATCAGCCTAAAGACGATCCTTTCTTATCTCCTTTTCCTTCGGCCTACCCTATCTCTTTCTTTCTGTCCCTGTTCGCTGCCGCCATCATCATCAGATGGCTGCCTCCTCTTCATCGACCACCACCAATATCACCACCACTCTCCATTCCCTTCTACACTTTATACCCCACAAACTCAACTCGTCCAATTACCTTGCTTGGAGTCAACATGTTAACCTTGTTCTCTCTCTACAAAACCTTCTCAGCCATATTGATGGCTCTGCGAATGCTCCTGCAGACACCATCACCATCGCCGACAAACCCTCCTCCAACCCTGAATACGTTACCTAGTCAACCAACAATCAGGCTGTATGTTTACTGATTCAATCGACCCTTTCTGAAGAAGCCATGAATGAGATTATTGGCCTCCATAATGCCCATCAAATCTGGCTCGCATTAGAGAATGCTTATAGTCATCGTTCCATTGATAGAATGCACACCCTTCGTGATAATCTCCGCCTTCTTCAGAAAGGCTCTTCATCTGTTGCAGAATTTGGGCGCAAGTTCAAGTCCCTTTGCGATCAATTAGCCGCCATTGGCCACCCTGTCAGTGAGAGCGACAAGTGCCATTGGTTTCTATGCGGTCTTGGCTCGTCCTACGAGAATTTCTCTACCACCCATCGTTCTCTTTGAACATCTTTATTCCGTGACTTATTGGCTAAAACAGAAAATCAAGAAACCTTTGTACAAGGGTTACATGGTCATTCGGCCCTTGCTGTTGCCTTCACGGCCAACTCCACCAAATCTGGTAGCACTTCTCGCTCTTTTTCTGCTTCAACTTCATCTAACCGTGGTCGAGGTCGTGGCCGTAACCGAAGACCTCCTCATTGTCAGTTATGCAGGACTGATGGACATTATGCCAATACCTATCCACGTCTTGCCACTTTCGCCAAAAACGCCCCACCTTTAGATGCAAATCTTGCACATGCTTTCCATACTCAGTGCCATGTCATTGATGAGGACCATCCTGACTGGACCGGCGATACAGGTGCGTCCGCTCACATGACTCCTTTTCAAAAGGATCTTGATGTCACTTTCGGTACCCCTAAAAATGAATATGTTCGGTTTGGTGATGGTAATACATTGCCTGTTACGAACGTTGGTACCAAAACCCTTTCAAAAAAATATCACCCTTAAAAATGTTCTCGTTGTTCCTCATCTTACTAAACGTCTCCTATCGGTTAGTAAGCTTACCCATGATTCCCCCGTAGATGTCATTTTTTCTAACAATTTCTTTCACATTCAGGATCGACGCTCAAAGGAGATTCTGGCAAAGGGCACCTGTGAAAATGGACTCTACATCCTTCGTGAAGGGAATCATGCTTTCATAGCCTCGTACTCGGATCACCATCTCAAGGCATCTTTTGTAAAGTGGCACGATCGACTTGGCCATGTGTCTTTTGATGTTATTTCTAGTTTGCATAGACATGGTTTTTTATTTTTTACCTCTCTTTTACCTAAACCTGGTGTTTGTTCTTCATGCCAATTATCTAAATCTCATCGCTTGCCTTTTACTTTAAACCATAGTCGTTCATTGCATGCTCTAGATTTAATACACTGTGATCTATGGGGGCCTGCACCTGTTACATCAACAAATGGTTATCGTTACAATGCTATCTTTATTGATGACCATTCGCGCTTTACTTGGTTTTATCCACTTAAGCAAAAATCTGAATTTTTGATGCATTGTTGATCTTTGTACCTTTTGTTCAAAATCAACTATCTTGCAATATTAAAACATTTCAAAGTGATGGTGGAACTGAATTTACTAATAACCGTGTTTAAAAGTTTTTCCATGAAAAAGGAATTCATCATCGTCTTTCTTGTCCCCACACTCCTGAACAGAATGGTCGTGCCGAACGTAAACATAGACACATCACCGAGACTGGCCTTGCCATGCTTTTTAACTCGCATGCTCCTGCCACGATATGGACTGATGCTTTTGCCTCTGCCACACTTATCATAAATCGCCTCCCCTCACCCATTCTAAAATCTAAATCACCTTTTGAAATTTTATATGGTTGCACGCCCATATAATCCAATCTTAGAGTGTTTGGTTGCCATGTTTTCCCATATTCACGGGATTATGCCAAACACAAATTATCTCCTCGTAGTGCGGAGTGCATTTTTATTGGCTATGATGCAAAATATAAAGGCTATAAATGCTTGGACCCACGCACTCATCGTGTTTATGTTACTCGGCATGCTCAGTTTGATGAGGACAATTTTCCGTTTAGTAATCATGTCTCACCTGTTGATAAAGCTACCTTGGTTTTCTTGAATTTTGATGAGTCCTTACCAACACCATCTATACCGAATCCGCCCCCTATTATTTCCACCACTCCCAACCTTACCGCTCCCACTTATGACTCGTGTCCAGCTCCATGCACCCTCTGTTCTCCTAACATATCTATCAAAAACCCCTCCAATGCTACTCATCCTCAAACTCCACCACCTACACTTGATCCCAACTCTACATCGGCCCATACTTCCGCTCCTCAGCCCACATCTCCATCCCCTTCCCCAACCGGCCCACCCTCTGACCCGTCCCATACTCCCGGCCCAACTCCCACCACTTCCGCTCCAGCCCAACATCATCCTCAGCCCAATCCCTTACAACAGCCGCATCTACCAGCCCACACCCAATCCGCTCACCCACCTGCTTCCGGATCCTCTTCTGAGCCGGTACCATCACATCCTATGAGGACTCGATCGAAAAACGAAATCTACAAACCAAAAGATTATGCTAATCTTTCTTTGATTTCAGGTCAATTACATCATGCTTTTTTTGCAGCTCAGGATCCTCGTGGTTATAAGTCTGCTGCCAAGCATTCCAAATGGGTACACGCTATGGAAGAAGAACTGCAAGTTTTACGTCTCAATAACACTTGGGTCCTTGTTCCACGACCCTCGAATGCAAATATTGTTGGTTCAAAATGGATTTTCAGAACCAAGTTCAATGCAGATGGATCGGTCGACAGGTACAAGGCTCGTTTAGTTGCTCAGGGCTTCACTCAAGTCCTTGGCCTTGATTTTTCGCATACATTCAGCCCTGTTGTCAAAGCCTCTACCGTTCGAGTTGTTCTTGCATTAGCTACTATTTATGGCCGGAAACTACGCCAGTTAGATGTCCGAAATGCTTTTCTCAATGGTGATCTCACCGAGACAGTATACATGGAGCAGCCTACGGGTTTTGTGGACACCCGTTTTCCCAATCATGTTTGCAAATCGAAAAAGGCTATTTATGGTCTCAAGCAGGCTCCACGAGCCTGGTTTCAGCGTCTTAACAATTTTTTGACCTCAAATGGTTTTGCGTGCAGCAAGGCTGACACATCTCTCTTTATCTCAAGAATGGGTTCGCTCACTACTACAAAAATACCCTTTCTTGACACTTTTTTTATGACATACCCCATTTAATGACATGCAAAAGTGCATGTCATAAAAAATGTCATCTTTGAAACAAAATGATAATTTCTTGACGTTTTTTTATGCGTGTCAATAATTTTCCGTCATAAAATAAAAAGCATGACGGTTTTAAAATTAGCGTGTCATGGTTTTGTGTCACCTAAAATCTCAAATCCTACTCTCCCCGCACGCTTTTTCATAAGCCTTCCCCTCCCTCTCTCATAAACAATAATCTGCTGCTCGTTCCAATCACCATCTCCGTCAAACCCTAATCAAACCTCTCTCTCGTAACAGCCACCATCTCCGTCAAATCCATAACCTGCCCACCTCCTGCTCGTTCCAAACCTGTGTCTCGAGTAAAACCCATCCAAAGTCACCACCTCCTGCTAGTTCATCTAGGAATCCATCCGTACACTCGTTACCACATTAAAACAATGAAATTTTGACCTGTGTCTCGAGTAAAACCCATCCATCCGTACCCGAACCATTCTTAACCGGGTCAACGTGAACCCTCACAGCCCTATTCTCACTCATCATCACAGCTTCCAAACTATTCACCCACAAACTAACCAATTTAGCCCTAAACTTAAACCTGCAACAAATGCTAGTGTCTACAACCGGCCCTTTGTTCTTTGCAACAATGAGTGGGAGGCCGGCGCGGCTGCACACGCCGCTGACGGTGGTGGCGGCTGGGATGGCTAAATGGCTGGATATTTATAGTGGGGGTTTGTTGGTTAGGGTTTTGTTGAGTTGGTTTCCGAATATTCCGTGGGATTGGCAGCCGTTGTCCGCTATTAGGGACTTGTGTGACTCGTATTTGAATTTGTTTAGGAATATTATTCCCCCGGTTTTCGATACGTTGGACGTTAGCCCATTGTTGGCATTTTCGGTGTTGGGGTTTTTGGGTAGGGTGCTTAAGAACAGCAGGATTGGGTACTGATATAAGGTATGGGTTATTATGAATTTGTGGTGAATTTTGAGTTTGTGTAAATGTGTTATTGTTTGTTTATGTTTAGCACTTTACAGCTAGTTTGATAATAGGAATGAATGGTAGGATAGTTTGGTAATTAGGCATGTAAAGGACCCGGGTGAGGTAGTTGAGATTGGCTCGCTATAAGTTTGAATTGCTTACCTGTATATCATCAATTAATAGAGTTTTTATGTCCTCTTATATAACCTGAATGGTGTGCATATTACTAGTTGGTTATAGTAATTTAATGCATTACAGGGTAGCCGACGGCGAGACAACCTCCGGTCTCTGCTCTCTACATGTGATGATTAGAGATGATGGGTGCTCATATGTAGAATGGGTTTAAAAGGAAGCAGGACTATTCGGGTCAGGGTATCTATCCTCTCTCTTTCTGTTTTTGTTGTTTATTTTTAGTTTTAATTCGTTATTTAGGGTTTTAATTGGGATAATACTCCGAATTATGATGTTAGTTGTGTGATGAGGTGTTGGTGGAGTTTGTTAATGAGAATTTTGTGGCGTAGGGTGGGAGTTTTAGGGGAAGTTAAGGGTTTAAGATGAGTAATAGTTTGAAGGCGGATAGGTTTCCGTTTAGTGTCGTGGTTATGGCTGTTACTAATTAGAGGATTGCTTTGTTGCAACAGGTTTATATTAACTTATGTGTTAATTTGTTTTATGATCTAGGGGTGATTGGTTGAATGATTGTACAGGTACTCGAAGCTGTTTGCTTTGGAAAAAAATAAAGTAGCAACAGTTAATGAATGCACTGTTGGATGGGAATGGAAACGCGAGCCAAATCTGCCAAATGAACGAGTGGAACTGACTCGCTGCGAAGAGATAGCCGGGAGGCTGCAGTTATCCTCGGAGCAAGACAAATGGAAGTGGGTTTGCAATTCGGATGGTACCTTCTCATTAGCATCGTGCAGAAGGCTTCTATCCCAGCATGCGGTGCCGTATTATCCCTTTGAATGGGTTGCTTGGGCTCCGAGGAAAGTTAGTATATTCATGTGGCGTGCAGAACAGGATCGTCTGCTTACCCTTACTGCTTTGCAGAAAACAAATATTCTGCACGGGTCAGGTAGGTGCAGACCGTGAGGTTGCTCGCTTTCCCTATTTCGTTTTCCCTTTTTTTTGTTTTTTTTTTTTTTTGGGCACCGTTCTAGGGTTTTAAGTCTGCAAAGGCGATGAAGTATACGGAGATGAGGTTGATATCTGCATCTTGAGGCATTATAGGGTTTCAGGTCTGTATACCTCTTATCTGGATTTCACTTTGGCAAATTTTGTCTTGTATACTAAGGATGGAAATTGTGTCAACATTCATAGCTGTATTCACGATTTTGAAGTCAAAGCTTAAATCAAGGGATATTTCTTTTTTATCTTGGTATTCTCTCTTCTCTCTGAATAGATAAAACATAGCAGACCAATCGGTACCAAACCAGTTTTTTTGATGAGTCAAACAAACTTCCAAGTGAGTCGATTGGTGGCTATAACGAGTCGAAAGATGAATGATTGGGGCTGCAACTGATGAACGATGGCTATCTGCGAAGAAAGATGAAAGGTTGGGGTTGTTCTTCTCTATGATGAGTTGAAGGCTGCTGTGCTACAAGTCCCGGACTGCTGGAAATTTAAAAAAACGTCCCCAAAACTAGAAACGGTACAAGAAACGCCCGTTGACTTATTGAAGCGGTCAAGAAACGGCCAAGCAACATTTCCAGGCGTTTCCGTCCCCTGGGAGTTTCGGGTACGGGGTACGGTCTCTCTTAGGCGTTTCCATGCATAGAGATATTAACCTTGGTTTGCCATCCTTTTTTTTTTGTTTTTGCAGATTTTACATGACAGTGAGAGAAAGAGAATGAGGTGATCGAGTATGGAACTCGAGATCAACATTTTCTTAACTTGTAAGTATTCTATAATTTCCAACGTGTATAGGCAACTTGGTTCTCAAATGAAGGATTTGAGAAATAACACACATTATAATTTTCATAGATGTCAATTACACAATTGTGCTGTTGTACTATTAGTTTTGTTACGCCCCCATTGTTTGGCATGAGTCAATTGGAGTGTTGAGATTCAACATTTGGTGCTGCTTTTTTATAAAGATTTTCAAACCTATTATAGTGGTCAGTGTAGTTCATTAAACATCATTTTGACTATAGTTAATCCTTAGGTGTATCAAGTAATTATTATTTTTTGAGTAGAAACTTTCCGATCTTTGTTAGTCAACCTAACTCGACCTGTCCCTTAAAAAATATATTTTTTCCCGCAGTTTAACAAAATAATTTATCTAAAGGGGGAATGGGTTAGACGGTTAAAGAGTGTTGCCTATATGGTTTGTTGTATATATGAGTTGTTTCTTAATGTTCATTGTTTGATTATATGATATATATAACCAAACAGTTTTACTTAAGTTTGACATTGCATATTGTATTTCTTGATAATAAGTCATACTGCAACTTGTATTTTGTGCTTTTCTTATCAGTGAAACAAGATCAATTTGTAGTTTATATCAGAATGAATCCTTATAGTTTTGAACATTTTAAAACAAGTTTGACCCACCGTCAAGCGTAGAGACTTAAATGCATTTCATTGACCACCTACATGGTATCAAACTGACAACAGTTCGAATTGGCGCGACGCGTGGCCTATAGTGCTATTCAAGTATTCATGTTAAATACATATATTAAATTATAAATAAACATAAAAGTATTAGTATCAACCCTTGAGACCTTTTTATTCAAATTTATTATCAACCAAGAGTGCCAAGGTTTTATTATAAAATATAAAAGTTTATAGTTTCCCGGTTCTCTATTGAATTTATGACTTATCCCACTTTTGTTTTGAGTTCTACAGAAGTGCAGGGTTTCATTTATCTACCCAGTGACACAATAACCGGTAAAAGGGTTTAACGGTTTTGCTATTGATTTTCTTACGGCTGGGGTTTCAATAGTGGTGTATCAGGTCGCTTTGGTGGTGCTTCATTGTAGTTTAATGTATTTGTAAAAGTTAGATTTAGCAAACATTTGTGTAATACGTTTTTTTCGAGCTCAAGAAGCACAGGCGCAACGCGCCGGGTTGATTACCCTAGTTGGATTTATATGCACTCTGCAAATTTAGAACAAAGGCCACCATCTCAAAGTGATGCTCAGAAACTTGAAGGTTTACATATTATAGTTAGTTATTTTTAGTAACTTCATATGAATCTTGCATCCCAAAAATAATTTGATGTTAGTGGTACTGTTTCAATTTGATTGTTGTCTCAGGTTGGGATGAGCGGATCATTATGGGGATGAAGACATGGATGCTGTTCACGAAGAATGGTCAGGCTACGGCGCAACATTTATTTTCAAATGATCCAAACTTGTTTGTTTGAAGGCAATGTAATGTCGATACAATATTTTTGTAAACGTTAAACGTCTCGGATTATATAATGAAATGATGTTTTTGTTATTAGTTTGCTAATTATTTTGCATATAATAAAATAGCTATAAATCCAGGAGGGTAAATATGTAATTTTACAGAGGTTTTTTTTTAAATTATTAAATTTATGACACGCAAAATTTTGTCATAAAATTATGTCATAATATGTGTTGAAAAAATGTTAACAAAAACTGTCATAAAAATGTGTCATTAAAAAGTGTCATAACGTATGTCACTAAATGCTGTCATAAATGCGTGTCATAAACAGATGACACGCGAAAATATGTCATATTAAATTTATGACACCGCCATCCTTGACGTTTTTTTTCTTGTCATCAGACCCCTTTCTTGACACGCAATGCGTGTCAAGAAAGGCCTTTTTTCTAGTAGTGGCTATTGTTTATTTTCTGGTGTATGTCGATGATATTATTATTACCGGCAGCGATCCATCTCTCATTCAGTCCTTTGTTACACGTCTCAACAAAGAGTTCTCCGTTAAAGATTTGGGTAGTCTTGGTTATTTTTTGGGTCTTAAGGTTACATCAGGATAATGGTCTCTTCTTGAGTCAGGCAAAATATGCTCATGATATCCTAGCTCGTGCTGGTATGCTAGATTCCAAACCGGTTGACACACCGTTATCCACCACTAATGCCTTTTTGACAACTGGCGCTCCGTTTCATGCCCCTACCCTGTACCGGTCTTTAGTCGGTGCTCTTTAATATCTTACTATTACTCGTCCTAATCTCTCGTATGCTGTAAATCAGGCGAGTCAGCATCTTCAGTCACCTACTGTCTCTCACTTTCAGTCAGTCAAGCGTATACTACGCTATGTTAGAGGGACTATTGCTTTTGGACTTATCTTTTCTAAGCCTGCTTCTACCACAATTGTCGGCTACTCTTATGCCGACCGGGCACGGTGCATTGAAACGCGACGCTCAACCTTGGAGTGCAAAGAAACAACCTACTGTCTCCAGATCCAGCTGTGAGTCTGAGTACCATGCCATGGCAAATACCGCAACAGAGATTATTTGGCTTACCCACCTTCTTCTTGAACTCCATGCACTCCCACCTGCTCGTCCTACTCTCTTGTGTGATAACAAAAGTGCAATCTTCCTCAGTCAAAATCCAGTTTCTCACAAGCGTGCCAAACACATTGACATAGATTATCATTTTGTTCAAGAATTGGTTTCCTCTGGACGTCTCCACACGAAGTTCATTCCATCCAATCTCCAGGTTGCGGACATTTTCACCAAAAGCCTCTCACGCCCTCTTTTTGAGAAGTTTCGTGGATTACTTCGCGTTGGTCCCCCACCTGTTCGATTGACGGGGGTATTAGCAATACGTAAATCATGTCAATGATTTGTGTATTTATGTCTGTCATTGATTGTATAATAATTGTATTTATTCCTTTTCATGTATTAGTTTTTTCCAAATATTCGTCTAGCCTAGGTTCTATATATTGTAAATGTTTTGTGAATAATAAACTAGAGAGATTGAGTCTTCATATTATCACAGTCTTCAACAGCTAGAGGCTACCTAAACGGGTTCAGTTGCACCCGCGGCAAAACCAAACTATATTATAGTACAAATGACAAGGTGGCGAACCACCAACTTTGGAACAAATTGCAATTACAAAATAAAATGTAGTTGTCTACATGTTCCATGCAAAGTATTATGTGATTTTAACTACATATTACCTCTTTTTTCATGTAGATATCAACCTATTAAACCAAATAACTTCAGGCCTATGGGTGCTACTATAGTACTTTACATGGCATGCGCTAATCTTTTATACACTCGAAGGTGTTTTCGCTGCTGGGAACTTATAATGTGCATACCGAGTAGCATATCTTTCTTTACATGGCCCAGTCTCTGTTGCCTTTTTTTTTTTTTTTGGCTAACCAACATTATTTCACGTAATACTATGATATAATTGCGGCTTACGAAATCATAACTAGGAAGTTGCAAAGCAAAAATATCAGCGCAAGGCACCGACTACTTATTTAACACTTTGTAGGATACCCAACTCTAAATGGACTATAGTCTTTTCAGTGCTCTTTCAGACGTCGTTTCAGCTGTTACAACGTTTCAGTCGTCGTTTTTTATCAAGGCATTATCACAGCCACAAGATCAGCCAAGCAAATCGGTCAATGAACCGATCCCATGATACTCTCCAATTCATTATTGTACAGTCTTAGGACATTAATAGCTAGTCATGGTCTTCCTTAATTTTAGCTAGTCATGGTCTTCCTTAATCTTAGCCTATTGCCTTGTTGTATTCTCTTTATTTAAACCCATGTAAATCATTTGTAAAGATATACAAAACACATTATCATCCAACTCTCATATGGTATCAAGAGCTTCATTGCTCCTTTGAGCCATTTCTTTCCTTCTTTTTTCGATCCTCTGCACACCAGCCGCTGCAACATGTCTGCCTCCCAAACCTCTGTCGTTCAACTCTCCACAGCCACACACTTCCATATTCGCCTCACTGCAAACAATTTCCCCTGCTGGCGCAAGCAAATTCTCTACACTCTCACTGGCCTTGAACTCGAACAATACATCGATGGCCTAACCGAACCACCACCCAAAATCTTGGAAGGCAAACCCAATCCAGAATACCGCATGTGGTATCGCCAAGATCAAATCCTACTCGGTGCACTGCTCGGAAGCTGCTCCGACACCATTTAGCCGATTGTTTCCTCAGCCGAAACATCCCATCAATTGTTCACTCGTCTCACTGCTAGCTACGCGAGTGTCTCCCGCTCAAGAATCTTATCACTACGAACCAAACTTGCAACTACTACAAAAGGCAACCGTCCTGTCACCGAATACCTTCACGAGATGAAGTCTATCGCCGATGAATTGGCTCTGGCACAGAAACCGATTGATGATGATGATCTCACAGCTCACATACTCGCACACCTTGGTGAAGACTATAGGGAGTTGGCTGCAGTTCTGAAGAATCGGGACACCACCATCACTTTTTCAAATCTGTATGAAAAACTCGTTGACCACGAAAAAACCTTGCTGGAAAATAAACCTATAGCGATGACCACTGTGAATCAAACACAGAGACATCCCAACAACACAGGCCGCTTCTCCTCCAGGCCCAATACCATGTCTCGCTATCAAAACAGGCCGAACTATTCCAGCCCAAGAAACACCAACAGTGCACCACACGGCCAGCCTTCCAATTTTCGTACTAACCATAACAATCTCTTTTGTCAATTTTGTAATATTCTAGGTCATGACACAAAGGAGTGCCGAAAGTTTGCTCGGTTTCTACAACACAACAACTTGGCTCTAGCTCAATCCGCTTCAACTCCACAAGTTAATGTTTCCATGACACCGGCATCTCAACAAGAACCATCTCTCATGTTTGACAGTGGTGCATCCGATCATGCTACACCCGACCAAGCATTTGTGCACACCCTATCCGAATATGGAGGCCCCGATGAAATCGTCCTTCGCAATGGTAGTAGCCTCTCTATTTCTCACATCGGTCATGCATCGATCACAACTCCTTCTCGTTCCCTAAACTTATCTAACGTCTTACTTGTTCCACAATTACGCAATCATCTTATTTCCGTTGCTAAACTTTGCAAAACTAACAAAGTTTTCGTTGAATTTTTTCCTTTTCATTTTTTTGTTAAGGATCTTCGCACGGGGGCGCGACTCTTGCGAGGGGTGAACGTTAATGATGTCTATTATGCTTCTCCAACTCGTGTGCAACTCAACTCAAGCACAACACACTCCAACAACCTCCTTTCATGGCATCACAAGCTTGGACACCCATCCATCAAAGTTCTCAAGAAACTACTAAATAACTTAGGACTTGCTTGCAATAATGTGTCCAAAAATTTATTTCATTGTCATGCTTGCTCTATTAATAAAAGCCATAAAATTCCTTTTGGTGAAAACTCCTAGAAAGTGTCTAAACCACTTGAACTTATTTATTCCGATGTATTTGGACCGGTACAATCATCAAATGACGGGTATCGATACTACGTAATCTTCGTTGATTTCTTCTCCAAATACACGTGGTTGTACCCCATTAAAAAGAAATCCGATGTCTCCACTTTATTTCCAATTTTTAAAACTCTAGTTGAGAAATTTTTCAAAACTCCCGTCATTGCTCTTTTTTCTGACAATGGTGGCGAATACATTGGCCTAATTCCCTACTTACAACAACATGGCATCTCTCACTTTACCACTCCTCCACACACTCCGGAACAAAATGGAGTAGCAGAACGTCGACACCGACACATTGTCGAAACTGGGTTGTCACTTTTACACCATGCCAACCTACCACTCACTTTTTGGACGCATGCCTTCCAAACGGCCGTTCACCTCATCAATCGCCTACCAACTCAAATACTTGACTTCAAATCCCATTTTGAAGCATTATATCATACACCACCTAAATACACCAAACTAAAACCCTTCGGGTGTCTTTGTTATCCATGGCTTCGTCCATATGCTAAATCCAAATTACATCCCCGCTCTACAAAATGCATCTTTCTTGGATATTCTTCCTCCAAGTTCGCTTATAAATGCTACGACCCTGTCACTCATCGTCTCTATCACTCCAGGCATGTGGAGTTTATCGATCACATCTTTCCCTTCATCACAAATGGTCCCCTCCTACTCCACTTCCAACTCCCGACCACTTCCTCGATTTATCTACTCAACCACACACCACCAACCCTTCGGCCCAACAGCAACCAACTGCAGCCCAACCCGATGCACCACCCTTGGTCCCAACCGAAACACCTCAGCTGACCCAATCCTCCTCCAACTCTACGGCCCAACACTCTCCCAGTACACCACAATCATCGCCCCACACACCCACTTCACCATCAACTCAATACCCTTCCACTCATTCACTTGAACCCACTACCATAGTGTCCTCTAATGACACAACTATATCCGGCTCTACCAACTCCGACTCCTCACCTCAATCGGCCAATTCCACTAACTCCTCACCCCCTTCCACCGCTACACCTACTTCTCCCCGTCCACAACGAACTCGCAAACCCAACCCAAAATACTACCACACAAATCTCATCAACAATACCACTCTTCATCCTCTACCACCATCCCTTGAACCTTCCACCCACATTCAAGCCTCTAAAGACCCTCAATGGCGCAACGCCATGGACTTGGAGTTTAATGCTCTCCTTCAAAACCAAAAATGGGAATTAGTACCTCCCACAAATCACACACCTATCGGATGCAAATGGCTCTTTCGCATCAAACGAAAACCTGATGGCTCCATTGACAAATTTAAAGCTCGTCTTGTAGCTAAATGCTTTCACCAACAATATGGGAAGGACTACTTTGACACCTTTAGTCCTGTCTCCAAACCCATAACCATTCGCACCATCCTTTCCATTGCTCTCTCCTGCAATTGGCCTTTGCGTCAACTCGATGTCAACAATGCCTTTCTCCATGGCACTCTCCATGAAGATGTCTACATGACTCAACCTCCGGGATATATTAACCCCCAATTTTCTAATCACCTTTGCAAACTTAAAAAATCCCTCTATGGCTTAAAACAAGCCCCTCGAGCTTGGTACAATGAGCTAACCAACTTTCTTCTCAAGTTCGGTTTTCGTAAGTCCATGGCGGATGCTTCTCTATTCATCTACCAACAACAAAGCATCATTTGCTACTTCATGGTCTATGTTGATGACATCGTTCTTACGGGCAATAACACAAATTTTCTAAATACATTCATTCAAGCCTTGAGCAAAACCTTCTCCATTAAAGATCTTGGAATGCTTCATCACTTCCTTGGAGTTGAAGTCATCCCTACATCCACCGGTCTATTTCTATCTCAACATCGCTACATCCAAGACATTCTCCATCAATTCAATATGGATGGTGCAAAAGATGTCTCCACCCCTCTTGGTTCCACCGACGTACTCTCGGCTTCGGACACCTCACCCGGAGTTGATGTAACTCCATATTGCAAATTAGTTGGCTCCCTCCAATATCTTGCCTTCACTAGGCCGGATATCTCCTTCGCCATCAACAAACTATCTCAATTTATGCATAATCCTCGCCAAACTCATTGGCAGTTCCTAAAACGGGTCCTTCGTTATCTCAAGGGTACCATTCACCATGGCTTGTTCCTAAACCGGAACTCCTCTCTTGATCTCTCGGCATTTTCAGACTCGGATTGGGGTAGTGTACATGATGCGGGTCGCTCTACAACCACCTATATCATTTACCTTGGGAAGAACATCATATCTTGGAGATCATCTCGCCAAAAGTCCGTCTCTCGCACCTCTACCGAAGCCGAATACAAAGCTATTGCTAACGCCTCTGCGGAACTCACTTGGACAAAGAGTTTATTACGTGAACTTGGTGTACCCATTACAAAAACACCATCTCTATTTTGTGATAACTCCGGGGCCACCTATCTTTGCGCCAACCCCGTCTATCACTCCCGAATGAAGCATGTTGCCTTGGATTATCATTTCGTTCGTGAGCAAGTTTCCTCAGGCAATCTACGGGTTCTTCACATCAACTCGCAAGACCAGGTCGCTGATATGCTGACCAAACCTCTAGCACGGGCACCCTTTCTAAGAAACCGCTCCAAGATTGGAGTCTCCGATGGATCCTCCATCTTGCGGGGGCGTATCAAGGCATTATCACAGCCACAAGATCAGCCAAGCAAATCCGTCAATGAACCGATCCCATGATACTCTCCATTTCATTATTGTACAGTCTTAGGACATTAATAACTAGTCATGGTCTTCCTTAATCTTAGCTAGTCATGGTCTTCCTTAATCTTAGCCTATTGCCTTGTTTTATTCTCTTTATTTAAACCCATGTAAATCATTTGTAAAGATATACAAAACACATTATCATCCAACTCTCATAGTTTTCAGCTGTTTCAGCGTTACAGTCGTCATTTTCAGTTGTTACAGCGTTTCAGTGCTGTTTTCAACGCATTTCAGCCCTGTTTTCAGCTATATTTTTATGCTACTATATTGCTCAAAATAATTGAAACTATACATGTACGAGTAGATAAGTTTCCTATTTTTTTATACAACTACTATTCTAGGCATTATCTGTTATCTACAATGTTGAAAGTAAGTTTCCAATCTAATATACTAATAATAACTATGCTTATTAGTAATTAATTTTCTTGCTTCTATTAACAGGTGTTGGTCGAAGCTTAAATCGCTGGTGCACTGTTTGGTTGACACTACCTCGTAAACAAGATAAATACTATAGGGTCTTCTGTTTCATACGTTTTAACTTGATCACATGGGTCAAATACAGTGGCGAAGCTTCACCCGAAGGTTCGGGAGGTCGGAAGTCACTAGTTTCAGGAGGTCGAAACCCTATATTTCCAAAATTTTCTATACGAATACTATATAATCGAAACTTCTACGCGAAAATTCGGGGGGGGGGGGGGGGGGCGCCCCCTCCCGCCCCAACAATGTTGCGCCCCTGGTCAAATACACATTTGGTTGTATTTTGTGATTTATCTCAAACAGGTCAAATGAACTTTGAGTTGTGTTGTTCGGAAAGAGTCAAATAAACTTTGGGTTGTGTTTCATCCTAGGCGAGTCAAATAAACTTTGGGTCGTGTTTCATCCTAGGCGAGTTAAATAAACTTTGGTTGTGCTTTATCTTAAACGGGTCAAGTAAACTTTGGGTTTTGCTTTACATATGGGTCAGTAATTTTGAAATTGCCAGATATCTATACTTATTGCATATAGCATCTTAAACCATTCTTTTTGAAACATTTGAATTATTATGGTACGAACATTGTTGTGATAAAGTGTGTATGTAAGTCGACCCAACTGAATCAGTAGTTAAAATTTTACCTTGCCAACCGTGTTCCAGCCTCTTAGTGCGGGCAGTGGCGGATCCAGAATATTTTTTGATGGTGGGCACAAATTGATTAGTTTAAAAGAAGGCAGGTCAAAATGAGTCGGGTAAAAGCAATTCGTACTTAGATTAACAATTTAAATAGTTTTTGATAAACTTCTATTAAAAATTGCACCTAATTAATAATTAGCATGTTAGCTGATTAATAACTAAAGTATATTAAAATTGTGTTTAACTAGATTTTTGCCCGCGTGTACACGCGGTTCACCAACGTACATCTATTTAGGGAATTATAACGTATAAGAAAAATACAGTAAAAATATTGTATCAAAGTATAAAACAATGAATATAAATTTTATTCAAATATCACTAGATATTTCTTTATACACCACGTTTCTGGTTTTAGTTTTCACATTCCCATTATCATCCAGTATAAGTAACTTCACTCCTGCCCTGCTTTTTACTCTTGACAAAGCAACATAAAGTTGGCCATGTGAGAATACAGGTTCTCTTAAATACAATCCAACCTTAGATAAAGACTGACCCTGGCTTTTGTTGATGGTCATTGCGAAACATACACTTATTGGAAATTGAAGCCTTTGGAACTTTACAGGAATCTTGACATCAGATGGTATCATATTTATTCTAGGAATAAGAGTTTTGATACCAATGTTTCCACCTGATATGATTTCGGCCTCAATAACACGCTTTGCAAGTTTGGTGATTCGTAATTGCGTACCGTTACACAATCCATTTTGTTGATCTATGTTTCTCAACAACATAACGGGAACACCAAACTTTAGTGTTAATCGATGATTAGGCAACCCAGAAATTTTTAAACCATTAAGGACATCAGGAGAATATAAGTCTTCCTGCGAACGATTATTAGCGTTCTCAATCTGACATATACTATCAGAGCTTAGATACTCGACTTCATCCCCAGGCAACAATGCAAGCAACCTTTCATTAATTTCATGTACTACTTCGTTTGTAGGTGCAAGTATTGCTCGTTCTCCAAAGTAATCTTTATCTTTGTAAAGTTGAAGAAGTGAAGGGTAGACGAAGTCAATTAATCTTGAAATCGGATCTGATGAATCCTTAATAAGAAGATCATCTGGTATCTCCACATCTGCCTCATCATCATGAATTGAATCACCAACTTTACCCTTACCTAATTCAAGAAGCCAGTCTGCAAATAGCTTTGTTTCTGCGGTTTCAAATGTGTTGTTACCCAACGTTAACCTCATGTTTTTGGTTAATGTAAGCACTTTGCAACTATTCCAAATAGGAGAGGAAGTTATTGAGGCATTTAAAATATCTCTTCTACTACCATTGGGAACAACAGGAAGGATCTGTCTAAAATCAGCACCTAAAACCATAACCTTACCACCAAAAGGCAACTCAGAATTAAGTGAAGAAGTTGACTTCAAGACATCCTTCATTGTACGATCAAGTGCTTCAAAAGCATGTTTATGAATCATTGGAGCCTCATCCCAAATAATTAACTTAGTTTGTTTCAATAAAGCAGCCTCATCACTATTTGGCTTTATACCGCACAAGGACTGTTCAGTAACATTCAAAGGTATACGAAACCTAGAATGCGCCGTCCTTCCACCGGATAACAAAAGAGAAGCAATACCACTGGATGCAACGTTCAAAACAATTTGTCCTTTAGATCTTATAGCAGCAGACAAAGTTTTCCATAAAAAGGTTTTACCAGTGCCTCCAAAACCATAAACAAAGAATAGACCACCCTTGTTACAATCAACCGCATGAATGATCTCATCAAAAATTGAGCGCTGCTCATCAGTTAAAGAACGTGAGTTTGTAGCAAATTCCTCAGCAAGCGAACCTACTTGATAATTCAGCTCATCAAGAATCAAACGGTTATTTGCAGCTGCTATAGAATCAGTATTAGGATACGGCATAGAAGGAAATCTACGTAGGCTTGAGTTATTCCGAAGCAACTGTTTCTCAATCTCAAGCAATGTAATGTTCTTGATTTGATCATCAGTGAGACACAACCCTGATAATGATAAAGTGTGTAATTATTAATATAAAACAAAAGGGACAAAAAAAAATTAAACGTAAATTATTTACCTTCAATATCGAATAAATCTTCGTGTCTACGCATAATACCATCTGACAGGTATTTCCATGTTTTTTCCCAAACATGCTCAGGCCTAGATAAGGTATTAGACACCAACATCGTCGCAAACAAATTACGAAGAGAGTATCCTGAACCAATATAATGAGCTTCCTCGATAGCTTCTACATATTCGTTGTCATCGTCTAAGAGGCCAAGAGCATAACATGCATCACGAAATGTTGGTAAAACTTTTCCATTGACCATTCTTATCTCCTCAAATGATCTAGGGCCTTTTACTTTATTGAGAAGAATTCTCAAGAAATACGCCTCGCCCATGGATGGAGTAACCATGTGAACACGACCAATTGACTTACCTATCTTTCGAAAGTCCCATTTTTTTTCTTCTGTTTTCCAAACAAATTTACTTGGGATTTCAATGTAACTTAGTTCACGTGCCACAGCCTCACTTTGGTTTAGTTCCATCTGTCACACCCTCAAAATCCACTTGCGGAGTTTTACCGCGAGGCGCATGACAAACCAGGATCCAAACCAACGATCACAATAAACAAGTCTAAATGAATTAAAATGCAATTTCAAAACACAGTTTAAAATCCCGTTTACAGCGGAAGCTTATTCAAAACATTATCCAAAATAATAAACCAATGTTAAATGTTGTAAGACCATGCAACCCTAACATAGACGCCGTGCAGACGCGTGCGTCCTAGTCCAGTCGTGCTACCTTAGCGACCTGAGAAAACATGTAAAAGTTTACGTCAGCACAAAAATGCTGGTGAGTTTACAGGTTTTGTATCCAAGTACCAAGTCCACCTGTCCATACTATAATAATCGAAAACCAGTATACGCTAGCTAGGCGTACGTTTTGTTACTACCACGATTGGAAAACCATTACTAACGCGAATACCAAAAGTATGCCCGATGTATGTTCCTGTTGTTCCTGTTGTTCCTGTTTGAGACAATATGCACCCGCCGACCCTCCAAGTCGACGAGCGGGGTTGGTCACTCCCAATAGCGCTATTCACATTTCCCCGTTGTGCAAACCCGCACATTCATGGTTCCCCCCGGGACTTCCAAAGATCGTGTAGTACACAGTATAAACCCATAGTATGACAGTAGTTACCAAATAGTTGTTTTAACACATGTTTTCTCCCCCGAAAATATGAAACCAGTTTAAAAGAGGGGCCGTAAACTCACCTTAAGTTCCGTTACTCCTTAACCCGAGTAAACTCAGCTGCTATGCTAGTCCCGTAAAGCGGCGACCTAACATACGACAGTTACAAGTACTTAGACTAATAACCCGCAGGCTAATTAGTCCCTAGATGTCCAGACCATAACCAAGTTCGTTTGAAAACACCGTGACTGTTTAACCGACCCAAAGTACAAGACTCGACATCCCATTGGTGACCCGAGACTCCCCGTGTTATGTTTACGCTCCAAAACATACAATAACGCAAGTACACTTAACATACGTTAACGCACAACAAGTTATAGCACATAGTTCACGTATCACCGAAATACATCCAAATATATGTTACCAAGTTATTAGACATGTTACGGGGTTCCTAGCATGTTACTACATGTTAAATCGGGTCTCGGAATGCTAATTTACACTTACAGCAGCAGTACACGCGATTAGGAAAAGTCAACTAGCATTTAGGAAAGTCAACTAGTGATTAGAAGTCCTATTCGCCCCTATTATAGGCGATTAGGGGCTATTCCCCTGAACTTACTAGTGATTAGGGCTATTCCCCTGAACTTACTAGTGATTAGGGCTATTCCCCTGAACTTACTAGTGATTAGGGCTAATCACCTGAACTTACTAGTGATTAGACCTCTACTCGCCTGTGTTATAGGCGATTAGCAACCTACTCGCCTATAACATAGGCGATTAGGAATGCTACTCGCCTGTAACCTTGCTGTTCCGGTTTTTCGCGCGTTTAACGCTCCAAATCAGATCCAGAACGTGTGTAACCACCCAATATCATCCCAAACACTATCCTAAACATGTTCAACCCAAAATCCTTCGTTTAACCTTGTATAATCAGTCCTGCATGCAACCAAATAATCCAAATACCAATTCACATAGCATGCAACATCATACTAACACATGTAATCATAACCCTAATAACCGATTACTGAGATTTCTAGCATCATAATATCAATATCAGTTCTGACCTAACATAATAACACATCAATCCATCATCATGAATCATAAAAACCCTAGCTTTCTAATCATACACACCCATAACGCATGTATATTAGTTATAATCCGATTAACAACCCTTATTGACGATTTTCAGAAAGCTTTTTCGTTTATGAACAGGTCTGGACCATTAGGGATTGATTAAAAACGTTTACAAAGTGTTATGGATGAGAATCAAACCTTAGGATTATGAAAGAATGATGGTTAGACCTTGAAACCTTGTGTTTTTGATCAAAATCGCCTTCCAGAGGTTGTTTACGTGTTTGGGGCGGTTATGGGACGACTAGGGTTGATATTAGGAAGTTTAGGAGGTTAAGCATTGTATTTATAGGCGTTTCTAGTCGTCCAGCACGTTACTAGCGAGTATGCAGCAGTTCAGGCGATTAGGGCTTGTAATCGCCTGAAAGTTCACGTGATTAGGGCCTACTCGCCCTTAGTTATACACGAGTAGGGCCTACTCGCCCTTAAGGGCTCCCTACTCGCCTCCCCTATAGGGGAGTAGACCTCCTACTCGCCTATAGGGTTTGGTCTTGTGTGTTTTGCGCGTTAAACCCCGTTTTAACATATGTTAATGCATATTCACGTACCGACAAGTCATATAATGATTGTAAACACATAACACAAGTAAATACACATATTTACACTCGTTCACCAATTCCCGGGACTCGAGACTCGTACGTTCCGTATGCCCTGACGATCCTACAAATCGTCACCGTTTGGACCCTTGGTTAAGGACTGACATCTAACGAACCTCTAGACCAATATCCAATGATCTTCTAGACTAACCAGTAGTTCCCGAACCATAACCCGACTTAACTAACCCAGTTAAGTACAATATACGCGTGACTCGCTAAGGTAGACTTTCATCTAGACAACGTTGTTAACCAGAATTTGCCAGGTGTCACATCATCCCCACGTTAAAAGAATTTTCGTCCCGAAAATTTGTACAAGTACAGAAAGAACAAAAGAAATAACGAAGGAACAAACAAAAGATAGAAACCAAAAGAGAGATTTACCCGAGTTGTCACATCATCCCCACGTTAAAAGGAATCTCGACCCGAGATTCATTCAGCTGCCGAAGAGACATGTCTCGACTCGAACGCTTCCTTAGGAAAGAGATGAGGATACTTAGACTTCATCTGATCCTCCCGTTCCCACGTATATTCCGGTCCCCGGTTCGAGTTCCACCGAACCTTAACGATACGAATCTTGCTGTGACGCAGGCTGCGAATCTTGTAATCAAGGATCTCTACAGGTTCTTCCACAATCCGAAGACGATCATCAACCTTGATCTCTTCCAGTGGGACGATGAGAGACTCGTCAGCCAGACACTTCTTCAAGTTTGACACGTGAAAGACGTTATGTACGTTACCGAGCTCCGTCGGTAGATCAAGTCGATATGCCACCGGCCCAATCCGTTCCAGGATCGTAAATGGGCCGACATATCGCGGATTGAGTTTGCCACGCTTTCCAAAGCGTATGACGCCCTTCCACGGTGAGACTTTTAGAAGTACCTTGTCATTGACTTGGAATTCCAGTGGTTTGCGACGCTGATCAGCATAACTCTTTTGCCGGTCCCGTGCCGCCGCCAACCGATTACGAATCTGTACGATCTTTTCCGAAGTTTCGTACACTAGTTCAGGCCCAGTGAGTTGACTCTCACCCACTTCAGCCCAACAAAGAGGAGAACGGCATTTCCGTCCGTACAGTGCTTCGAACGGAGCAGCCTTGATGCTCGTGTGATAACTGTTGTTGTACGAGAATTCTACCAACGGCAGATGAGCTTCCCAACCCTTGCCAAAATCGATCACACATGCCCGCAGCATGTCTTCTAAAGTTTGTATCGTACGCTCACTCTGACCGTCAGTCTGTGGGTGGTAAGCCGTACTCATGTCTAGTTGTGTACCCAAAGCTTTGTGCAAAGACTTCCAGAAGTGAGAAGTAAAATGGGAGTCACGATCCGAGATAATAGAAACTGGTACCCCGTGCTTAGAAACAACTTCTTTCAAGTAAAGACGAGCCAAACGATCCATGGTATCGGTCTCCTTAATAGCAAGAAAATGGGCTGATTTCGTCAACCGATCGACAATCACCCATATCTTGTCATTCCCGCTTGGTGACTTAGGAAGTTGTGTGACAAAATCCATAGTAATCCGTTCCCATTTCCATTCCGGAATTTCAGGTTGTTGCAGGAGACCCGACGGTTTCTGGTATTCCACCTTGACCTTAGCACAGGTCAAGCATTTGCTCACGTATGAGGCTATGTCCGACCTCATGTTTGGCCACCAGTAAAGCACCTTCAGATCTTGATACATCTTATCCGAACCAGGATGAATAGAATACCGGGACTTATGAGCCTCATCAAGGACAAGCTCCCGTAGTCCCCCGAATAAAGGAACCCATATACGTTCTGCGAAATAGTGCAGGCCATCAGGCCTTCGCTCTAGGTGCTTGTCGGCACCGTGCATGGTTTCAGCTTTAAGGTTTTCCTCCTTCAAAGCTTCCAACTGGGCAGAACGGAGTTGATCAGGTAACGACGAATGAATGGTGAGCTGCAACGCCCGAACACGACGAGGTTTAGTAGATTCCTTCCTGCTCAAGGCGTCTGCTACAACATTCGCCTTGCCAGGATGGTACTTAATAGCACAATCATAGTCGTTCAAAAGTTCGATCCAACGGCGTTGCCGTATGTTCAAGTGTTGTTGGTCGAAAATGTGTTGGAGACTCTTGTGATCGGTGTAGATGGTGCATTTGGTACCGTACAAGTAATGTCTCCAAATTTTCAACGCGAATATCACGGCACCCAACTCTAAGTCATGAGTTGTGTAGTTCTTCTCGTGTACCTTAAGTTGACGAGAAGCATACGCAATCACTTTCTCGCGTTGCATCAACACGCAACCGAGTCCATGAATGGAAGCATCACAGTAGACAACGAAATCATCAGGACCCTCAGGTAAAGACAAAATAGGAGCAGAACACAGTTTAGACTTTAGTTCTTCAAACGCGGACTCTTGTGATTCACCCCAGTCGAACTTCCTATCCTTCTGAGTGAGAGTGGTGAGGGGTTGAGCAATCTTCGAGAACCCCTGAATGAAACGACGATAGTAGCCCGCAAGGCCTAGGAATTGCCGCACCTCAGTTGGCGTCTTTGGTGCTCCCCAGTCCTTGATCGCTTCGATCTTAGCTGGATCGACATGAATCCCTAGTTCATTAACCACGTGTCCTAGGAATTGAACTTCGCGTAACCAAAAGTCACACTTTGAGAACTTGGCGTAAAGTTGCTCCCGTCGCAAGAGTTCCAAAACTAACCGCAGATGTTCCCCGTGTTCGGTCTCGTTCTTGGAGTAGATCATAATGTCATCAATAAACACAATGACAAACTTGTCCAGATACGGTTTACAGACGCGGTTCATCAAGTCCATGAAAACCGCCGGTGCGTTCGTGAGACCGAAAGGCATGACCAAGAATTCGAAATGGCCATAACGTGTTCGAAAAGCAGTCTTTGCAACGTCAGCCTCCCTGACGCGCAGCTGGTGATAACCGGACCTCAAATCGATCTTGGAATAATAACTAGAACCCTGAAGCTGGTCGAATAGATCATCGATACGTGGAAGAGGATAACGGTTCTTGATGGTCAACTTGTTCAGTTCTCTGTAGTCTACGCATAATCGGAAACTCCCATCCTTCTTCTTAACAAATAAAATCGGGGCTCCCCAAGGGGAAGAACTTGGCCGGATGAAACCCTTGTCCAAGAGTTCCTGTAACTGGCTAGACAATTCCTGCATCTCGGGAGGTGCAAGACGGTAGGGGGCCCGAGCAATAGGAGCAGCCCCTGGTACGAGGTCAATACCGAACTCGACTTGACGATGAGGAGGGAGACCAGATAAATCATCGGGAAAAACATCAGGAAACTCGCGTACCACCGGAATATCGTCGATCCTCTTCTCATCACTAGTGGAAACAGATAAAAGCGCCAAAACGGCTGGATAACCCTTTCGAAGACACTTAAGGGCTTTCATGCTAGAGATGATGTTTAGCGGAACACCACCCTTGATACCGTACACAGAAAGAAATTCTCCATCAGGGAGAGGAATCCGAATAACCTTATCGTAACAGACAATCTCCGCGCGATACAAAGATAACCAATCCATTCCTACCACAACGTCAAAACTACCCAATGGTACCGGCATAAGGTCGATGGGGAACGATAAACCCGACAACTCTAACTGACACTCCCGAAGGACACTAGTAGCTTCAATCGTTTTACCGTCAGCCAACTCAATAATATACTTGGTCTCTAATGGTACAGGTACTACATCTAGCAGTCGACTAACATCCATGGATACAAAACTCTTGTCGGCACCAGAATCAAATAACACGCTAACAGAACGATTATTGAGAAGAAACGTACCGGTGACTGTATCAGGGTCCTGTCTAGCCTCAGCGGCTCCAATGACGAAGGCACGTGCATTTCTGTCGCCGCCCCCGTTGTTTCCATTCCCGTTGTTTCCACCCTGTTTCAGTTTTGGGCAATCCTTCTTGTAATGCCCAGTGTCACCACAGTTGTAGCATCCTTCTTTCCCTGTAGTCCCCTGAGTAGTCGGAGCTGAACTGTTGGTCGGAGCCTGAGTCGATGGAAGTGTAGCCCGACAATCTTTAGCATAATGGCCTGTTCGCTGGCAGCGGTGACAACGGTTACTGTCGCAGTTCCCTTGATGATGGCGTCCACATTTGTTACATTTGGGCAGTTTTCCCGCATAACCACCCTGCTTGTTACCCGAAGACGATGAACCCCCATTATCAAACCTTTTACCCTGCTGTGCAGACCCAGACCCTTTCCCGTCATTTTCCCACTTGCGCTTGTTGTTCTCTGGAGCCTTAACAGTTGAACCTTTCGCAGGCAAAATCCCCTCATTCACCTTTAAGTTAGTCATCCTATGTGCCGATCGAACTACCTCCGCATAAGTAGGATGATTTCCAGCAGCTACCAACCCTGCAATTTCCGGCACTAACCCTGAGACATAATGTTCAATCTTACGATACTCTGGCACGTGCAGATCGGGACACAGCACTGCCAACTCATTCCTCCTCACAGTATACTTCTCGGTTTCCGACCCAGTCATTTTGAGGTTCCACACCTCATGCTCCAACTTCTGCACCTCTTCCCTCGGGCAATACTCCCGCTTCAGCAACTGCACAAAGTTCTCCCATGGCATAGCATATGCCTCCCCAATACCCATGTCCTGGGTGATACCATTCCACCAAGTCAATGCCACGTCCTGAAATAACGCAGCCGAATACTTCACCCGATCTTCTGGGAGACAGTTACACATCAGAAATACCGACTCCACTTTCTCCAACCACCTAAGCAAGCTAACCGCACCCTCGGTGCCAGAGAATTCCTGGGGCTTGCAGTCCCGGAACATCTTGTAGGTGCACATGGGTGGGGGTGGGTCAACAGGACCACCACCACCGTTGTGCCCTAACTGAAAGGCAGCCTGGAGCAAGTTGTTCAGATCAGCCTGTGATAGGTTAATACCTCCACCACGACCACCAGCACCACCGCGACCACCACCACGTCCACCATTGCGACCACCTCCACGTCCTCCACGCACTCCAGACATGATTCTGGCAGAAGGAACGAGAAAATTTAGTTTCGCAGTTAAACATAACCACTAATGTTCACAAGATCAAAGCCAGATCCAATCCAGGACTATCCCCTCAAACCCAGAGCTCACTAAGGCTTCCATGCATTTCGTTTTATGATTTTGTGTGCACCCAAAATGATAAAACGCTCTACATGGTCCTCCCAGTGTTCTCCTAGTTCAAAGATCAAATCACCGAACATAGACTCTTAGCTACACACCGTAATACTACGGTAGTTCATGACAAGTGTTTCTATTGGAGTGCGAAAGGGAGATGTCCGAGCCTTGGACAAATCTCAAGAGCACACGAGTTACTCCAACAGACCACACTGCCTAGAAAACAAGTAACCCAATCTAAGATAGAACGGATGATGTAACGTAGAAAGACCAACGATTTAGAGACACCCCAACAAGACCATACGTAAACCACTATAACGTTTAGTACCATGTGATCGTCTAGTGTGTGCGACTCGGCTATAGACTAGACTCTATATGCAGTCCTAGTTCACTATAACCATTGGCTCTGATACCAATCTGTCACACCCTCAAAATCCACTTGCGGAGTTTTACCGCGAGGCGCATGACAAACCAGGATCCAAACCAACGATCACAATAAACAAGTCTAAATGAATTAAAATGCAATTTCAAAACACAGTTTAAAATCCCGTTTACAGCGGAAGCTTATTCAAAACATTATCCAAAATAATAAACCAATGTTAAATGTTGTAAGACCATGCAACCCTAACATAGACGCCGTGCAGACGCGTGCGTCCTAGTCCAGTCGTGCTACCTTAGCGACCTGAGAAAACATGTAAAAGTTTACGTCAGCACAAAAATGCTGGTGAGTTTACAGGTTTTGTATCCAAGTACCAAGTCCACCTGTCCATACTATAATAATCGAAAACCAGTATACGCTAGCTAGGCGTACGTTTTGTTACTACCACGATTGGAAAACCATTACTAACGCGAATACCAAAAGTATGCCCGATGTATGTTCCTGTTGTTCCTGTTGTTCCTGTTTGAGACAATATGCACCCGCCGACCCTCCAAGTCGACGAGCGGGGTTGGTCACTCCCAATAGCGCTATTCACATTTCCCCGTTGTGCAAACCCGCACATTCATGGTTCCCCCCGGGACTTCCAAAGATCGTGTAGTACACAGTATAAACCCATAGTATGACAGTAGTTACCAAATAGTTGTTTTAACACATGTTTTCTCCCCCGAAAATATGAAACCAGTTTAAAAGAGGGGCCGTAAACTCACCTTAAGTTCCGTTACTCCTTAACCCGAGTAAACTCAGCTGCTATGCTAGTCCCGTAAAGCGGCGACCTAACATACGACAGTTACAAGTACTTAGACTAATAACCCGCAGGCTAATTAGTCCCTAGATGTCCAGACCATAACCAAGTTCGTTTGAAAACACCGTGACTGTTTAACCGACCCAAAGTACAAGACTCGACATCCCATTGGTGACCCGAGACTCCCCGTGTTATGTTTACGCTCCAAAACATACAATAACGCAAGTACACTTAACATACGTTAACGCACAACAAGTTATAGCACATAGTTCACGTATCACCGAAATACATCCAAATATATGTTACCAAGTTATTAGACATGTTACGGGGTTCCTAGCATGTTACTACATGTTAAATCGGGTCTCGGAATGCTAATTTACACTTACAGCAGCAGTACACGCGATTAGGAAAAGTCAACTAGCATTTAGGAAAGTCAACTAGTGATTAGAAGTCCTATTCGCCCCTATTATAGGCGATTAGGGGCTATTCCCCTGAACTTACTAGTGATTAGGGCTATTCCCCTGAACTTACTAGTGATTAGGGCTATTCCCCTTAACTTACTAGTGATTAGGGCTAATCACCTGAACTTACTAGTGATTAGACCTCTACTCGCCTGTGTTATAGGCGATTAGCACCCTACTCGCCTATAACATAGGCGATTAGGAATGCTACTCGCCTGTAACCTTGCTGTTCCGGTTTTTCGCGCGTTTAACGCTCCAAATCAGATCCAGAACGTGTGTAACCACCCAATATCATCCCAAACACTATCCTAAACATGTTCAACCCAAAATCCTTCGTTTAACCTTGTATAATCAGTCCTGCATGCAACCAAATAATCCAAATACCAATTCACATAGCATGCAACATCATACTAACACATGTAATCATAACCCTAATAACCGATTACTGAGATTTCTAGCATCATAATATCAATATCAGTTCTGACCTAACATAATAACACATCAATCCATCATCATGAATCATAAAAACCCTAGCTTTCTAATCATACACACCCATAACGCATGTATATTAGTTATAATCCGATTAACAACCCTTATTGACGATTTTCAGAAAGCTTTTTCGTTTATGAACAGGTCTGGACCATTAGGGATTGATTAAAAACGTTTACAAAGTGTTATGGATGAGAATCAAACCTTAGGATTATGAAAGAATGATGGTTAGACCTTGAAACCTTGTGTTTTTGATCAAAATCGCCTTCCAGAGGTTGTTTACGTGTTTGGGGCGGTTATGGGACGACTAGGGTTGATATTAGGAAGTTTAGGAGGTTAAGCATTGTATTTATAGGCGTTTCTAGTCGTCCAGCACGTTACTAGCGAGTATGCAGCAGTTCAGGCGATTAGGGCTTGTAATCGCCTGAAAGTTCACGTGATTAGGGCCTACTCGCCCTTAGTTATACACGAGTAGGGCCTACTCGCCCTTAAGGGCTCCCTACTCGCCTCCCCTATAGGGGAGTAGACCTCCTACTCGCCTATAGGGTTTGGTCTTGTGTGTTTTGCGCGTTAAACCCCGTTTTAACATATGTTAATGCATATTCACGTACCGACAAGTCATATAATGATTGTAAACACATAACACAAGTAAATACACATATTTACACTCGTTCACCAATTCCCGGGACTCGAGACTCGTACGTTCCGTATGCCCTGACGATCCTACAAATCGTCACCGTTTGGACCCTTGGTTAAGGACTGACATCTAACGAACCTCTAGACCAATATCCAATGATCTTCTACACCATTCAACATTGATATGTGCTTGGTAACGCTTTAAAAGTTTTGCGTTATAAGGAACCACATTTCTGTTGTCTAACTTAGCAGTTCCTTTTTCAACAATTAGCCCTGAGTCTCTTCTTCTATAAACCGGGTATCCATTTGAATCTAACGTTGATGCAGAAGAAAATTTCTTTGGAAATTTCTTGGAGCACTTACCGTTAAACATGCACGGACAGTTGGGATATTCACGTCCGCAGGGTCCATGAATCATAAAGTCACTCACAAGACTAAACAACTCCGGATCTACTTTCTTATCAGGGATTTCAGCAGAAACAAAACGATCAACATGGTCAATCGTGGGAAGCTTACTGTCATCTTTGAGAAACAGACAGATGTGAGCATGTGGTAAACCACGTTTTTGGAACTCTATAGTATAAACAGCTGTAATATTAAGTTAAAAAATGTAGTTAGAAACTTAATAAATATAAACATGATAGTAATTATATAAACATGATAATCTATGAATACGTATTGAAACCTAATTTTTTTCGTAAATAATTATACCTGCTGAAGTCTTGCCCAATAATGATTTTTCACGTAAATCTTTCATGATTGAGTCTAGCTTAACTTTGAATAGTCTAGCTAAAATGTCTGGCCTATCTTCTGGATTTGTCTTCTTGTCCTTAAGAAACCTTCTAATTTCAGGCCATTTGGGATTGCATGTGATTGTAATAAAAAAAAATCAGGGTATCCATGCTTTTTACAAATAGCCATTGCATCAAGATAATTTTCCCTCATGTAACGTGCACCACCAGTAAAAGAAGAGGGTAAAATTACAGGCGTCCCTACTTTTGACAAATCAGTAGGTTCATTTTGGTTCAACGTTTGAAGATTGGTATAAGTCTCGCACCTAAGTTTATGTTGCTGGAAACGGACATAAAATAAGCGCTCACTCTCTATCATGGTATAAACGTCAACCAAAAACTGTTGAAGTAGTCGCCTTGCATTCAAAATCAATGAGAACTTACCAACTCTGTCTTGGATATGATATGCAAAATACTCTCTCATTGAACATTTTGAATCTACTTTCTTTTTAGATTTCCTTTCTTCCCTGTGTGGTATATCAACCCTATAACAATCTTCTCCAAAGGGAATAATCAATGGATACTGGAGAGCTAGATATGACGGATGAAGTTCACTTATACGCTGAAGACCCTCTATTCTTGACTCGACAACAATATCTCTATTGTCAAGCTGGTCATCATCATTCGACAAAATAAGGGCGGCAATTTCTGATGAAGTGGGTAAATTGTATGTTCGGCCGTCTTTAGATCTCCTACCAATAAGACGTAATTTAAGGTTAACTTCATGATTTTCTTGAAATCGATCACGTACAATCCTATAGCTTTTCACAAGCTGAT
Source organism: Ambrosia trifida (assembly GCA_028751855.1). Classification (NCBI taxonomy): domain Eukaryota; kingdom Viridiplantae; phylum Streptophyta; class Magnoliopsida; order Asterales; family Asteraceae; genus Ambrosia; species Ambrosia trifida. Next base: position 28,517,433 of record CM054123.1, on the reverse strand, counting down.
TATTTGAGTCTAACATCGACTTCAAGTACTGAATGATTTCAATGTCAAGTTCGTGAGAAATATTCTTGAACTCTCCTTTTTCATTACTGAAAAGATCAAAAAAAAAAGAAAATTGAGAAAAATTAATATTTACCTAAAAAACTAAAAAATAAGTAACAAAGTAAAGAATATTACCTATAAATCGTTTCCCGGTTTGAGACTTCATTTTCGGTGTCATATATATATATATATATATATATATATATATATATATATAACTGAGAAAATTTCGGTTTAGAACCATCTTTAGGAATAAGACCACCCAAGGTGTGATAATTTTCTCCACATATTCTATATATGAATGGAGCCTTTCCTCTATTGATATTTGAGTCAACCTTGGCTCCCATTGAAGTAAAACAAAACATGGAATTGAAGCGGCGAATGTGTTTTAAGAAATATTTGCTCTTCGATTCTGTGTTTTTGAAAAGATTCTGATAATCTAAACTGCTCTCTTTGAAATCTGGAAGTTGTACCTTTCCATAAACACAACATAGCATGTAAGTTGTTTTTCCAGAAACCTTAAGGCCTTTACCAGCTTCTGATCTCCACAATTTTGCGTTACACATCTCACATACAACCGTTTGATCACCGTGATCCAGATAATCTGGCAAATATAAACCAATAAAATAATTAACGCATAAAAGACATCAATATAGTTGTAACTGTTTTGTAAACTTAATATTTACCTTTAGAGACACCCTTATATTACAAGTCTTTAGTTGGTTGAGGGTTGACAGCTTCTTCGTCAGACAAACTAACTATGCGAACAGGTGAGATGCAACGTCGATTACTTCTTGATGTATTCATGGTTTCTGATTGCACAGAAGATGATGCAAGTGAAACTGTATCAACATTAGTGAGTCCACCTGAAATTAATATTAACTATTTCAAATTTTATATTAAAAAAATTAAAAATTTTGAAAATTAATAGACACATAGCAAGTTGTACCAGATGTGGTTGGATAAGTAGGAGTTGTAAAATTAGATTGTTTTTGAGTTCCAGTAATAGAATTTACTTTACGTCTTTTTGCATCAAGTTGTAATTTTCTGAACTTTCGAAACTCTACAGAATGTTGTGTTGTGAGTTCAGACACTGAAACAATAGATAAAAATAAAATAAGTTTGGACTGAAGTATGATAAAAACTTAAGTAAGATAGAATTACAATACCGTTTGTAATATTGGACAAAGGAGTGCGTTCTGTAGAATCTGTTGATACATAAAGTAAATAAAAAAATAACGGGTTAAAGTAAAAAAATTGACATAAAGTGAAAAAATTAACGCTTAAAATTATTAAATGTTACAAACAATTATTACCCGAAAAAGATGTGTTAAAAGGGTTGTTGAAGGTTGTTGTAACGGATGATATATCGATTGAAACCAAACTATTTTTGAATTGTGAGGGATTTGTATTTTCACATTGCTTAACACTCTTTCTCTTAGCATCCATTTGCATATTTCTGGATTTTCGAGAATCCGATGCAATGTTCACGTTGACTTCAAATGTATAAAGAACATATAAAGTAATATTAGTTTATATAATAAAGTGAATAACAAAGTAGTTATTTCTTATAAGATGGAATATGTTATTTAAATAAATAAAAATACCATTTGAGATATTCGACAAAGGCGTTGGTTGCAATTGACCTATAAAAAAACAGACACAAACAAAATTTACTCTAATCATAAATAGGGATTGGAAGTTGAAACTTTATATATAGATATAAATTAAAAATTGTTATTCGTTTACCGGGTGTAAAAACATTCAATGTAGTTTGGAAGGTTGAGCCTTGCGGAATAGAATGGTTGGAACATTGAATTGAATCACCGTTGAATATTCTAGGTGGCGGTAAATGTTGTAGTACATTAGTATGATTAGTGACCTTGCATCTCTTTGCATCCAAGTGTAATTTTCTAATTCGGCGACACTTGGCCGCGTTATTTCTTTTTTGTTCATCAGACAAAGCTGTGAAAAAAAATTTAATTACTTACATAAAACTAAGATAATGTAAATACAGATGTCAATAATATGAAATTTGTGTACCGTTTGAGATATTAGATAACGGCGTTCGTTTGTCATCACCTTATACAAAAATTGAAAAGTTAAATGAGACAACACAAATAATAGAAATATAAAAACATTGTAGATAGAATAAAAAAAATTACCTTTTGAAGTATTAGAGAGTCTTTTACGTCCCATTTAAACTAAAAAGAGGAAATTTCTATGTAAAATGTTTAATAACAGTAATACATATAAAGATTTAAAGATACATAATAATAAACTAACGATTGATCTTCAAGAGTTAGGCTACCAATAGTGAAGTATTATTGAGGAATATGGATTCAAGAAAAATAAACATACATCACGATGATCATGTTTTAATAAAATAATTGATATTGAAATAAAAGAAGGACATACATTCAACTTGTACGATAGAAGACTTGAAGGTTTGATTGATTTGATTTCTTGGTGTGATTATTTTTTTAAAGTAGTATGGTTTATATAGACTCAGAATTAAATTAGTAATTAATAATGATAATTAATATGCTTAATTACCTACCATTATTAAAGAAGACTAAAAATTTGAATTTTTGGTGTAATTGAATTTAAAATTTAAAATTGAATTTAAAATTTAAAAATTTTGAATATTTTCGAAAATTAATTTTTCGGTTTTTTTTATTACAATTTTAGTAACTGTATGGTATAATTACTTACCATTATTAAATATTTCTACACAATTGAATGTTTGGTGTAATTAAAACTTAAAATTGAAAATTTTAAAATAATTTGTATTTACAATTGAATGAATTTTTTAAACTCGATTTTTGCTGATTCATTAATTACAATAATTGTGTTTAAATTGAAGGGTATGATTGAAACTTTATAATTTGAAGGTAATAAATTCATTTGATTACTTTGAAATTGTATATTAAACTAATAAAAATATTTTTTTTAAGTATAAAGTTATAAATGAAATGTAATAATAGTTTTTGTAAAATTGTTTGATTAATATTATTGAGTGTATTACATTTTTTTAAAAAAAACTACAAATGTTGTATTTGTAAACAACTTGATAAAAAGAAACATAAAATGCAACCACATGTCATTTATAAATGTAAAAATAGTCTCAAAAAACCACATAAACCATAAAGAAAAACAAATTATCCAAAAAACACAACCAAGCATAAAAAAACGAACTTGTCCAACAAAACCAAACGAAGCATAAATGTCTAAGGAAATTGTTCATTGTCCCTATTTCTCAACCTTAGGAACCAAAAGGGGGATCTCGGGTGATTTCTTTGCAGCTTTTGTTGTAGATTCACTTGTATCATCATCAAGGTCATACACTTGATCTAGGCTACGCTTGACTTCCTCATCATCACGAACAGCACCAACTCTAGAAGATGACTCAGGAGTATTGTTATCTCCAACAGAATCCTACAATATTAAATGACATGTAAATTTGGTTAGAATAAACTACATAAAAAAGTTAAATATAATATATGATTAAATAAGTAAAAGAACAACCTTCAAAGACAATGCATTCTGTGTTGAAGATTCATCTATATCAGTGTGTTCAAAAACAGGTTGATCGAGTTGGAAAAAAAATATACATGTAATACTTCAAAGGAAACGTTGATAATAAAAACAAAAAAAATTAATAAGAAGAATAATAAAAATGTACTAATGATTCACAAGAGTAATAATAAAGGAATATTTCAATGATAATAATAACCTGAATGTCTGGGAACCTTTATTCCAGCGAAGCAACTATTGAAGAATCATCGGTAAGTTTGCGTATACCATAACCATCCATATGCTTATCAATGTTAAATTGGCCAATTTTAATTTTGAAAGCAAACTTTTTATCTTCAAATGAAGCAAATTCAGGAGGAGTTATTTTCTCTGACTGGTCAGAAACCTAGATAAAAATTTTCATAAGTAACATTAGGTATAATAAGATATATTGTTTAAGGCAGAAAAAAAAAATTACCTGCTTGGATTTTTCCAGGAGTTGCATCGCTGACATGCCCAACATTTTTTTCGATTCTCGATCAAACAATGTGAGTGATGTTATTCCAGTACAATCTTGTACCCTAATTGGAATTCTAAACCTAAAGGAAGTAATAACAACAAATTATTTAATAAATGATATCGTAAAATTTTAATTTATGTTTATGAAAAATAATTCTTACACAGGTTCAGTAGATACAATATGCTTTGGACAGTCGTTGTTGGTGCAAACCAAAACTTGCTTAAATGAATTAACATCTTTTTCCTCCTCGTCATCAGGTAACATGAGAGTTGGCTCAACCTTGCGATTACATGCCTCACAACCTAAGTAATACCAATCATCGTTGGCATCCACACCCTTCACTGTACCAACAACAATGACTTGTTTGTTGATCTGCAAAATAAAATAATATTAATGTCAAAATTTAATATAAAAATAATTTAACACAAAATGACTAATAGTGTATACATTAAAATACATAAGTGATAATATTTTGAATGGAATATAAACATTCATATTAGATTATTATAAGTCGAAACTGATATACCTCTGTTATTAACGGAAGATCACGAATGGTGCTGAAATGGGTCTTGTTCAGAAATTCATCTGCCAAATTCATGCTTCTAGAAGATCCGAGAGATCGTTGAGCAGAAGAGGATTCGGTAGCAATAAACTTTTCAATATAACTGTTAAAAGTCAAATAAGACTATCAGTTCAGTATATATAAGAAAAAATATATGTATATATAATATAACAAAAAGATAGATAAATATCTTACCTTTTCTTAAAAGCAAGAATATCATCAATGGCTTCGTTGATAAACAGCCGAGTGATATTAAATCCATTTTGAACAGTTATATTCCCTATAATAGATTAAAATTAACAAACGGTTGTATATATTAAAAAAGTAAAAATATGTACAATCTAAAAAAACATTAATAAAGTACAAACCTTTGTAATTGTTAAAGCTACCAAACTGAACAACCAGAACCACATGGACTTCCGCTTCATTATGCTTGATGTAGTCAAACATCTAGTCAGAATACTCATCCCACAAAGTACAGCTAATTTTTACACCACTACATAAAAATACATTGGTTATTAAATGGAAAACATTCAAATATGGATTGCTACCAATTGATAGTACATACCTAAATTAAAATAATGTTATAGATGATGAAATAATAAACCATTTAATTGAAAAGATGAACCACATACTCTAGATCAATCAACACAAGACTCATCTTGTTCTTCCACCCAGATTTAGTTTCTGTTGGCTCTGGTGAAGTCCATTCATCAACAAACCCAATGAAATCTAAAAAGATAAAAAGTTAACTAAAATAGTATAAACGAATAAAACCAAACGTATATGAAACTTTACAGTGAGTAAACAAACCAATTCTATTTTCTGCAGACAGGTTACCAGATTTAATTGTCTCAAATGAAGAAAAATTAAAACCATAAAGGCTGCCTTGAAAATTTTTACATTTGGTTATATTAGTTTCAAAAGTAAATGAAAGTATGTCACTCTTAGCAAAGTGTTTTGTAGATTTGTTATCTGCTAGTTGTGGTCTAAATATATAGTAAGCTTCATTTTCTTTTAAAAAATTTTCGTGTTTCTTCATATAGCGATTCCACACCATAGCTTGCATTTTAGAACCCTGTTAAAACATTAAAAAAAACAACGAATTATAATCAGAAATAATATAACAACACTTGTATAAACAATAAATGAAAATAGAACTGATGATAGAAAATCTAACCTGTTCATCCATAACAACCATATCAATTGCAAGAGTTTCCCCTGGTATCTTACGATTTGCTCTCTTCCATATTTTAAGTACCCTCACTTTGATTGTATAATCATTAAGCCGCCAAGTAATGTCATTTAGAAACGTGACATTATTTGGATCAATGATTCTGCAATTTTATACTATGTAACAAACAACAGAGTTAATGCTACATTGTTTGTTTTTTAATGATATATAAATAAATAATTAAAGAAAAAAAGAGTAGATACTACCTTAGCAAGTCTGCAAAAAAAAAAAATTACTCAAAAGATGATGATTAGATCAGTCTATTTATAATGTTATTAATATTGTAATAAGAAACATACACACAAAATGTATTTTTAGTATTGGTTTAAGAAATGGAAACAATATTATGATAATGTAAATCATACTTAATATTGTAATTTCGAAAAAAATAAATGTATTTTTAGTATAGGCTTAAGAAATGGAAACCGATTTATAATAATATCAATCGTATTTAATAATTGAAATTTTAAAGAAATGTATTTTTAGTATAGGTTTAAGAAATGGAAACCAAATTATGATAATGGAAATCAAAAAATTTCGAAATTAGATTAATAAAAATTAAGTTTATTATGTTATTCAAAAAATTGGAAGGCTAATTATACACAACTTTTGACCTTGATTTTTTTATTAAATGCGTTTACTTTTGAAAGAAATTTGGAAATTTTGACATGTTTAATATGATTTAATATGTTAAAAAAAGTGGCCTCATGTAAAACACTAAAAAATGAAATCCCGTGTCTATATCAATATACAACCAATTAGTTTGATATTTTCAAGCATAACGATTATCTGTTTTTATGATTGTAAACCTTTTTATTTAACCGTTTTATTGTGCTTTTGATAATAATGACTTATGCAAAACTAAAGTTGTTAGAATTGTAGTTAATAATATGATTTAAATCTATGAGTTTTAACTTTGAAATTCTTTATGAAAAAAATATTATTTATAAGTTTTACGTTTGAAATAACAAAAAAAAAACTTTTTTTTAGAAAGATACAAATTTAAATTTTCATACTTAATTCAAAAAGTTGACTAAATTAATAATTGACTTGACTAAATTAAAAGTTGACTAAATTAACATTTACAATTTTAGACTACTCCTACGAACATAATATTGATGATCATTATCAACAAACCATACCAAGATATTCGGTTTAAAAGACATAACATACCAAAAAAAACACACATTTTACTACGTCAGCAGTAAAAGGTGCATAAAGTATGTGACCACCATTGGTTAATCATGTTCAAAAAACCTACCACCACTAAGGTGCAAAAAGTTACCAACCAAACATGTTAATGTTCATCAAAAAACTACCACCACAACCATAACTAATTACCATCAACCCTAACTACTTTAGTTAGCTGGAACAGACCTTGTTTGTTGAAAAAAAGGAAATGCATCTGATCACCAGACTGCAACTCCTTATCGGCAGCAAAGACTGACATACCTCTAATGTTGTAACGGTAACTGCTTCTCGAACCTTCAATACCAACAGAAACTCCCCAAGTACAACCCTCACAATCTTTAATAGTCAAAGGCCTCTTCCTGTTCAAACCATTATCCCTTGCTCAATCTACCTTCATACGCTATAAAAAATAAAAACAATTTGCTTTTTAATAAAAAGGTACGCATTCAAAATAAATCGCTATATAATATAAGGAATTGAATAGATAGGACTTACAAAATGCCTGTCAACAGTGAAAACAACTAGAACGCCAACATCATCAACAGCCTCTTCCTCCTCGTCATCATCAGATTCATCAACCTCTTCCTCCATATCATCTCCTACACTCATCTCTTCAGTATCATTATCGGAAACAAAAACGATTTCGTCATCCTTATTTTCATCATCCTCGACCTTGTAATTGTATTCCCAAAGCTCTGGAGGCAGAGTAAGCTTGTTTTTCTTAAAAAACGACACCTCATACGATTTCTATTTTATTAACAAAGAAAAAAAATGAAAACATACAAATTAATTAAAAATAGAAAGCATCTTGTATTGCGATTTACATTAGGATAAATAACACAACAACTATTTAGAAATTGACAAACAAACCTCATTGTAAATTTCAAACACAATTAGATGATCGCTTGTTATCTGAAACGTCTTCTTCATATAAGGTCATCCTTTAGTTATGTAAAGCGCACCACGATCGTTTTAAAGCTTGATTTGGAAAGCATGTTCTGAAGCAAAGATACATAAGTATTGGAAAACAATATGTCAACATGTTGATATCAGCGAAACAAAAGGCAACTGAAGCAATTGTATATTATTTCTAAACAATTTTCATGACAAATCATTGAACCCTAATTAATCTATACATGACATGTACCTATGTCTTGGCACAAATATCAAATCAGTTTAGAAATATGGATTTGAAAACATGACCTGGAAATGAGCGGCACAAAATTGAATCGGCAGGAACGACTCTATTGTGTAATCCATGAAAAACAAAGCAACTGATATGCTGAAAAGTGGTAAACAATGTTTTCAAAGTTAATACGATTTACTCTATTTTATGTCTTATATAATGTATAAACTAATAGTAGAAAACGCATACCAGACGTCTTTCATCAGTCAGTGGGTCGTCCAGCTTGCAGTAGAAAAATTTACCAGGGGCAGCTACAGCATCCTGATGAAAGGTGATCATTCTAAAACAGTTGATAATCTCCTCGTATTCGAAAACAAAGTTGCAATCAAACGGGTAATTTAGTGTTTTAATCATGTGCTTCCATCCATTGAAAAAGAACCACCTTCCAGCAATCTGCATCACTTTAACATCAAAGATTTTCTCATCCAATGTGTGAATTCTGGTTTTCCCAGTTGGGTAGTTGTACTGCTTAACCCATTCATTATACTCGGAAGGTAAGGCCTACACATAAAAAAAAACAGTCATATGTAAATATAACGAATCTGAATAAAATGACATCTAGGATAGTCGAGTGACTCCAAGAAATATAAAAGTATTAAATAAAAAAGATTGTTACATTGCTTACCAGGTTTACACGGTCGTTGCCTCACTACAACAAAAATGGGTTTTTAATACGCACAAAAGCATCCTAAAATGTTATTTTATAGGACCTTTTATTTAATAGGACCAACGGTAAAAGCGTTTCATGTAAGGGGGTCGTAATAAGTCACGAAACTTAAAAAGCGTCCTAATATCTCAAATAAGATTTTGAAACCAAGTTTATGGTCGCATAATATGTCCCAAAAAAAACTCCTAATAAAACATATTAGGACACTTTTACAAGGTTTTAACTTGTGCTTACCTAGTTTTAATATTTTAATACACATACAAGAGTCCTAAAAAATTAATTTATAGGACCCTTATGATGTAACATTATAGGAGCATTAGTACCAAAAAAGGGGTCCTAATATCTCAAACAAAATTATGAAACCAATTTTATGGTCGCATAATATATCAATTAACAAACAATATAGCGTCCTAAGAAAAGCATATTCGAACACTTTTATAATGCTTTAACAAGTTAAATAGGACAAAATTTCAAAGTCCTAACAAGTCATATGATACAACGTTTTTTTAAACATTCACACACACAATTTTATGATATACGTATATAACATCAACTAATGAAAGAAAAATAAACTTTATTATATTTCAAATAAGCATATTCATAACAAAAACACTAAACATAAATTTATCCAACATAAACTCTTGTAACATTTAACAAAGAAATTAAAAGCAATGAAAGAAACAAGCAACATAGAATCATGAGTCATCATGCGTCCTCAATCCTCACGGACTACCTACAAATAAACCATCCATGTATAAGCATTAAGTTCCAGATTATTAAAATTATTCGTATCACAAGATTAATAAATACATACCGAGATGAAAGGACAAGGCCATGCAATGGAGGTACCAATACAATTTTTGAATTGTGGAAAAAATCACTACCTTTGACTCAACAATCTGCCCATTTTGCCACCTCTAATCTTTGTTACCTATTGTTATGAGAAAAGCCAAAAAAAAAAAAAAGTGTGAAATCAAGAAGCCCATTACCAAGGAGCAAGAAAGCTTTCATCCCTGCACCTATGCTTAATCTATATCATGTTGGCAATTTTCTAGTTAGAGTTTTGAGTTTAGATCCGCTTATACAGTTGTATCTTATAATCAAAAGTGGCCTCTAGACCATTGAATCCAACAAAACCATAACAAAGTTGACCAAAGTCGAAAACATGAAAGAACGATATGCATACCTCACTGCTGCTATAATTTGGGTCATTAGCATCCATAAAGTGATTATTACCATCCGTATCACCTGCAAAGAGCGATCATTGTTAGGAACTGCAACTATACAAGAAACTGAAAATGATCTTTAAAATCATGTTCCCTGTCACATATGATTTGCAAACGGAAATACCATTCTAGTATGTTTGACTTGCAACGATTAAACGTTGTAAAAATTTCAAGATATGGCTACTTATTTGTTTCTAGGATTACCATAACAAACCATTGATGGTAGTGATTTCAACCCCACAATTCCAACCATATGACTAATAATCTAATATCCAAACACCTCTCATCCATGAAAATGATAACTAATATTTTGTTTTTGTATTTCATCTCAATATTTCCTTTTATATGATCAAAGTTTAAAAGAACGGGAACGAGCCTCGAGACGTTTTCCCTGAGCCTCATGAGGCGTAAGCCTCGAGGCGAACCGAGGCGTAAGCTCGAGGCACAGTCAAAAAATAAAAATAAAAATTATGTGTCTAAAAAAAAATTAAATACTTGACCTAGCAAAGTAAAAAACATAAAAAAACACACATCAAAAATAAGATAATTGACCCAAAAAGTCTAAAACACCTAAAAAAACACATCAAAAACACCCTAAACCACATGAGGCGCACATTTTCTTAGCACCTCAGCCCTTAGAGGCGTATGTACAATCTAAACCCCATGAGGCACGCCTCAGACTCGTTTTCTTAGAGTTTCGCCTTGAGGCGTACCTCGAGGCTTACACCTCACCCGTTTTTTTTTAAACCATGTATAGGATACTTTCATTGTTAAAATTTAACATTCATATTGCTTTTCATTAATTAGGAGAGTTGTCATTGTGTCACTATTAAAAGGTATTTTCTAATTCTAACAACGTATTAAATCGCATAAATATAATGGCTAACCTAACTTATAGATATCTTCATATGGATTAACAACATAGACAGTTATCCTAATGGGCGGCGCACTAGACTTTCAAGTACTTTTGGCTTTCTTATAATCCTATTGCGTCTATACCTCATTGTATCTCATCGTACAATACACACTATCATCGCGTATAACATTTTCTTGGAATAAATACCTTTGATCGCGCAATCTTTGCTATAAAGCACTCCCTTTTGCTCATTCGACACGTACCCTTGTTCGCCTAAATCCATCTCTACACCACAAAAAGAGAGGATGCCACAACTATTGTTTCTCATAAAAATTGAAGCCTCCTCTCAACCTGCTTATATTATATCAGCCCCAAATCAATTCCCTGCAAAATAATAATAATAATAATAATAATAAATAAATAAATATTAATTCTCAAAATCAATAATAAGATTCAAATTAAACACTCAACCATTATTATTCAATAAAAAAATTAATTTAATATTACATAAAATCCTGATTCTAATCCAAACACCTTCAAGATTCATTAAAACAAAATTAAAACTATAAAATAACAAATTAACAGTTAATTAAAAATAAACAGGGGAGAGGGTGATGACATACAATGAGACAAGATTAATAATATGTTGAAACTGAAAAAGGAAGTGCAGATTAATGGTTAATCAAGTAGATTAACCCAAAATCAATAGACCCAGATGATTAATATAAAATCCAAATTAAAGTGCCCTAAAAAAAACCCTAAATCATACCATGTGAGGGTACTTTTCTTGCTCAACAACTCTGGTGTTCTCAAGCTTGATATTAAGGTACTGATCGACGGAATGAAGGGTTCCTCGTATAGCCTCCACAGTAACTTCTCTGCCTACTAAATCCTTAAAGTACGAGAAGAACAACTGCAATAACTAAACAAGAAGATAGATAAAAGATGATATTGGAAAGAAAACATGAAGATTGTTGCAGATCTGTAGTCGTACCATTTTCTAGGGTTTCGTGGAGATCGACGGAGAGGGTGTTTGAGCAGATCTGGAGTTGTGATGTTGAAAAGTGTTTTGATAGAGTTTTGTAATGTGGAGGAGGGTTTTGGGGTTGAGAGAGGGAATGAAAATATATGGGTGGGAGTTTTAAAATTTTTAGGAAATTAAATTATGACACGAAAAAATGACACACATTTTTTATACTGTCATATTTTCTATTTGACGACACTAAATTCTTGACATGCAAAAATGTGTGTCATTAATTAACCAAATTTTATAAACCATGACAATTTTTTTATGACATACGCTTTTGAGTGTCATAAATTAGTGCGTGTCATAAAATGCGTGTCAAGATATGTCTTTTTTCTAGTAGTGATGGTTCACAAATAAAAATCATAACGAGACCGAAAAATACCAAACCAATAAGCACCGTAGTCATCGCCCCTCTTTGTGACCTTTGAACTCCCACTTATTATTTTTTATTTCTTTCTTCTCGTGACCTCGACTGCTCCTCGTTTATTATTATTTCTTTTTTTTTTTATCGATGATGACACTGTTAGGTCATCAAAGAATGTTTTTATGTATCATTTTTTTCAACGTCACCCTTTTTCTCCTATTCAATTGTTTTGTGCACTCTCCTCTAATATTCTGCCGCTAACATGTCTTACACCCTAATTTTTTTCATGTGGGCCGAGCCCACATTTCTATTATTATTTTTCTTCTTTTAGGTCAGCCTATTTTAGAAGGGGTAACATTACATCACAGAAAAAAAAAACTTAATAAAAAAGTTGGTGGTTAAAACGGAAAAAAAAAACTTAAATAAAAAGTAAAAAAACATTGTGTGGCCAAAATGATTATTAATATATTCTAATTGTATCGACATTAAGATGACTACTAGGAAAGCCTGTGCATTATAATGTAGTTTAGATATTGTATGAAATGGATTATTTTGCTACATGATTTTTTTATGATGACTCAAACATCACGTGTCATATTACAGTGTATTATAATATAATACCACTATGATTAAGCATCCTATAAAGGTTAACGTTACAAGACCCAAGTGTTAAGTGTTCTATTAAGCTATGTTATAATAACACTCTAGTAATTAAGCGTCCTATAAAAAAAACTGATGTTTTATGACTAAAATATCATGTGTCCTATTACGGTGTATTATAATAACACCACAATGATTAAGTGTCCTATAAAGGTTAAAGTTATAAGACACATATGTCAAGTGTCCTATTAAGTTATGTTCTAATATGACTTGACTAGAAAGGGTCCTATAACATCTAACATCTATGACTTAACTACAAAGTGTCGTATTTAGTTATGTTATAATAGGACCCCCGGTGATCAAGGGTCTTATTACATTACTACATAATAGGACACCAACAACTAAATGTCTTATAAATTGCTTTATTAGGATCTACATTTTAAGTGTCTTATTAAGTTATATGATAATAGGACGCCAAAGAATCATCCGTCCTATTAGTTAGCTTTTTAGGACACCGGTTTAGTAGCGTATATTATAAAAGGACCCCAAAAGTTCATCCGTCCTATTAAATAATTTTTTAGGACCCCATTTTACAAGCGTCCCACACAAAAGGTCCTTAAAAGCCCTTTTTGTTGTAGTGCCTTCAGACTTGACCCAAAATCCGTAAACCATTATTACTGAATATATATATATAGCTGAAACATAAGAAAAGCCTGTATTAGTAAACAAACATGTAGCTGAAACATAAGAAATGCTAATCAAACAACAATCCATAAAAGTAACAACACCTACAATCGTTATAAAAACATATTAAAATAACATATAGGATTCAAATCACTTATAAAAACAGATCAACCCACAATCGAAGCATCAATTACTAAAATGTTCATCTAAGTTTCCACTACCATCAACCATAAAACCGAAAAATCGATAATAACCTGAACAAAACCTAGTTATGTGATCATCAACATTTCAAATCTATGAAGATAATTAGTGATAATGGTATATTGCAAACCCTAGTTATTTAATCATCCAAAGATAAACTCCATAACAAAGAAACAAAAACCGTAACATACTAAAATCAATCAAAGACAAAACCCTAGATATAATCGGCCTGCAGAATCATACATTTAAAAAAAGATATGGAAAATCACTGAAACACAAGACAGAAAAAAAGATGGATGAATATCGATTTATTGAAAGAAGAATCGAAAGATAAACTCAATAACAAAGAAACACAAACCGTAACATACTAAAATCAATCAAAGACAAAACCCTAGAAGTAATCGGCCTGCAGAATCATACATTTAAAAACAGATATGGAAAATCATCGAAACACAAGAAAGAAAAAAAGATGGATGAACATCGATTTATTGAAAGAAGAATCGAATGGAGATTACCTTGGATTGGAGATGAAGGAAAACCTTGAATCGCTCAGATATGGAAAATCACTGAAACACAAGACAGAAAAAAAGATGGATGAACATCGATTTATTGAAAAAAGAATCGAATGGAGATTACCTTGGATTGGAGATGAAGGAAAACCTTGAATCGCCTGATTAGGGTTGAGGGTTGGTTATGGAGGCGATGAAGATTATGTTGTTTAGCTTATGTCCGTGTTTTGTTATTTGGTTTATATATTTACTCAATTTTTGATTTAAAAAAAAACAAAAATTTTATAAATTCTCACAATGGGACACTTGGCATAAGTTGATTGGCTATGTAATTTGAGGCTCAATGTGGGATTGACAAGTGTCCACATTGAGTTTCATATATTAGTTGTATAGATTTCGTTAAAAACTTTAGTTTCGTTTAATAATTGTTAAAGTGAAAATAAGTGTGACATTAATTATTAATTGAAATTTTCTTTTAGTTCAATATTTGAAAAGCTAGTATATTTAAAAATCACTAGTGGAAATGCCCGCGCGTTGCTGCGGGTACTTATGTTTTTCTGGTGCACGTTGCGGGGCATGAAAGTGCTGAGGTTGAGAGGTGAAAAAAATACCGATTTTGAAAAAAAAAAACTCGAAAATGGTTTTTTTTACAACTGGTTTAAAAAAAACTTTTTAATCGGGTTTTTTTTTTCGGTTTGCACCCTTTCGATGAAAAACCAGTTTTAAAACTGGTTTAAAAAAACGTTTTAAAACCAATCCCAACCAATAGTAATAAGGCTATAGGGTGTGGAGACACAAAAAATGCAATGTCTCAGTGTCACGTAGGATGCCACCTCACCATGTGGATGTCTCAAGCATCTTGAGACATGAGTGGGGTGTGGAGACATCACAAGGTTCATGTCTCTTGTATTATTTAATTATTTTTTTAATTTTAAACAACTTCTTTATAAAGATAAAACATAAAATGCTTAAAGTTGGGTGACCTTAATTCAATATTAAAAAAAAAAAAGAGGTAATAATAATAATAACTAAGAAATAAAGGGTTTCTTCTTCAACCTTCCCTCTACTTCTTTCTTTCTCTATTTCTTTCTCTCTGCTACTTCCTCGACCTTCATGCTTATACATCCCGCGTCACCACTTTACATTCCATTTCCAAACCATCACCAACGTTCAGAATCAAAAAAAAAAAAAAAGAGAGAGAAAAGTCTCTGATTGGTCCGTCCTTGATGTTCCAAGGAGGACGTAGGGGACGGGGGTAGTGGGGGACGGGGCAAGGGGGTGGTGTGGGGAATGGGGACGGGGCAAAATTCTTGAGACGGGGGAGGGGTTGCGTCTGTGCACCGCCCAGCCTAATTTTACTGTCTTTGCATCACATCCAAAGACCATAAAACAATTTCACAAAAACTAAAAAACACAACAATCGGATTTCAATTAAAAGACATGACACTTTTTTAGTTTTGAGAAATCAAAAGATAAAATCAAGTCCTGATTACAACTGAATGATTATATTCTCTTCTTAGGCAACTGGAAACAATAAAATATAGATAAAAAAATGCAAATTGGAAATACTTTCATCCATAACATACACTTAAATTTCTTATCAGGTAGTTTCGACCCATTGAAGATTTTGTGAATTCGAAAATCAAATATATAAATAAAAAGTACAATTTATATTTGAGCGCAATAAGATCCCTCAATGGGTCGGGTGAAATTTGGATACGAGTTGCAGGTATCAGCGGGTTAGAAGCTAATCGGTACGAGTCAATAGTTAGTATCTTAGATTGTTTAGTGGTTGAATTAAGAATAGAAAAGGTATGATTGGCCAAGTTTAGTGGGATGAGAAAGTTTCAAGAAGTCCACGTTTCCAATAGGTCAGATTGATTTGTAGTTTGACTCCATATTTTGTGGTGGTAGTTAGACCACCCGTAGTGGGGCTCCATTGGGGCTTTATTTTTGAAAATAGCGCCCCGCACACCATTACATGCGGGCGCTATTTTACATTTTCAACGGAGGGCTTGATTTTTATAGCGCTAGATCAATTTTGTGAGGTCCAATAAGATTCATCCACGTGGCTCGATGGCAGGCTTTTTTTTGAACGGTCAAAAAATGGACCGTTGTCCAATTTAATTGTTGAACGGTAATTTTTTTTAAAAGGTATTTATATATACCAAACCATTATACAAACACACATACAAACATAATACTTTCAAACTAAAAACCACACACAAACTAAAACGCGAAAGATGTTTCCATATGGTTCACCGTTCGGGGTCCCGGGTCGACCGGGTGCTAGGCCAAACACCACGAGGCCAAACACTACTACTCCGCTGCCACCAAACTGGGTCGAGTTTGACGCGAGTACCATGCAATACGCGCAACTTCTGGGCATGCCCGGTCAATTTTATCCGGGCCCAAACATGCCCGCTCAATTTTTTCCTCCACCAAACTATATGCAACCTTCACAAGAGGAGCCCGAATCGGTACCAGAAACTCAAGACGAACCCAAGGGTTCTGGGCGCGGGCGCGGGAGACGCTCGCATAAAAAGAAAGACCCGAACGCTCCTCGTCAAAAAAAGCAACAGGAGCGTTGGGAAAAAGATGAGGAGTTCAAGTTAGCGCGAGCCTGGCTCGACATATCCGAGGACCCGGAAGTTGGTTAGTATTTTTTTTTTTGTGTTTACATTTATATATATATATTTTTTTGTGTTTACATTTATATATATATTTTTTTTGTGTTTACATTTATATATATATTTTTTAAATCGTGTGTTATTTTTTTTTTGCAGCAAACTATCAAAATACCCCGGTTTTTTGGCACCGGATTCGGGAACTGTTTTTTCAGGCGGTGGGTAGAGGGGAGCATCGAGACAACGACTCCATATCTGGAAAGTGGTCGGACATTAATAACAAATGTCATGGGTTTGCCGAGGTCTACCAACGCTGCAAGGACAACAGGGCCAGCGGAGAAGGTGATGACGGTGTGTTGGCCAGGGCGTTGGACGAGATGAGAGAGACCCGCGGGACGTTCCCGTATTTGAGGATATGGGAGATGTTGAGACATAGTCCTAAGTGGGCTGATGTCCCGCCTATGGGGTCGGGCAGTGGGCGCAAGATTAGGAGAGGAAGAGGAGCAGGAGGAGGTGGACCGTCAAAAAGAAGCAAAACCACCTCCACGTCGCGAGATCCGGATACACCGACATCCGATGCTCGCTTTGTGAGTTTAGATGATCCTGTTGACTTGGAGGATGAGGAGGAGGAGTTTGATATTCCAAGACCACCCGGTAGACGATCAAAAAAGGGTGGCAAGGCGGAGTCGTCGTCTTCGACAGCAGGTGGTTTTGATGAAATGAATCGACGACTACAGGATCTTCAAGACCTCGGCCAAAGACGTCTACAAACTATGGACCAGAGAGTGGCCCAGAATAAGAGGTTCGTCGACATTCAAGAGGCGAGGCAAAGGGAAAAGGACATCGAGTTTTTGTCCAAACCGATCGACCACCTCGAGGGAGAAGCCCTACTCCTCGCGATGCATCACAGACAACAAATCCTTGCGAAATATAACCTGCAGTAGTTTATTTAAGTTGTTTGTTTTTTTTTTTTAATTTGGTATTGTAGTTTATTTAACTTGTTTGTTTTTTTTAATTTAATTAATATTAGTTGGATGTTTTTATTATTATTTGTAATTTTTTTATATTTATTTGCATTTTATTTTAATTATTTTGAATTAAAAGATTAAAAAAAAATATATAAAAATCAACCAATCACAATCAGGGGCTTTATAAATAAAGCCCCACCACTACACCCCTTTTTCAGTTTCTCTCTCCACGCTGACTCAGCAGCCACGTGGACCAATCACATTCAGGGGCTTTATATTTATAAAGCCCCACTACACATGGTCTTAGTTTGTATCCATTAGTTTGTTGGTGACTTACAGGGAACTGAATAGAAGTGTTGGTTCCTTGTGTTCGTGAGATTTGGTTTTGGTATATATATATATATATATATATATATATATATATATATATATATATATATATATAGGGGAGGGTTATCTTGAGAACGCTAAATATTGTGAGAACCGTGAGAACAAGTACAAAAATCAATCAAAATCAAATTTTTTTAATACAAATCCCATTATAATCAAAATACAACATTAATAAATGAATTTTCTTTTCAAATAATTCATCTTTTCTTGCAAAAACACTTTTAAAATTAACTTTTTACACATGTGTAAATGAAACAGTTTCTACATGTATAAACAGCAAATTTACACATGTGTAAAAACAAATTATTTCCATATACGTTTGAATTTTTACGCGTAAATTGTGTTTTGGGGATTGTATTTTAGTAATAAAGACAAGTGTAAAAAGAAATTTTGAATTTGAATGGTTTTAGATGTCGTTCTCACGGTTCGCACGAAATATAGGTGTTCTCAAAATAACTTTCCCATATATATATATATATATATATATATATATATATATATATATATATATATATATATATATAGGGGAGGGTTATCTTGAGAACGCTAAATATTGTGAGAACCGTGAGAACAAGTACAAAAATCAATCAAAATCAAATTTTTTTTAATACAAATCCCATTATAATCAAAATACAACATTAATAAATGAATTTTCTTTCCAAATAAGTCATCTTTTTTTGCAAAAACACTTTTAAATTAACTTTTTACACATGTGTAAATGAAACAGTTTACACATGTATAAACAGCAAATTTACACATGTGTAAAAACAAATTATTTTCGTATACGTTTGAATTTTTACGCGTAATTTGTGTTTTTGAGATGGAATTTTAGTAATAAAGACAAGTGTAAAAAGAAATTTGGAATTTGAATGGTTTTAGATGCCGTTCTCACGGTTCGCACGAAATATAGGTGTTCTCAAATTAACTTTCCCCTATATATATATATATATATATATATATATATATATATATATATATAGGGGAGGGTTATCTTGAGAACGCTAAATATTGTGAGAACCGTGAGAACAAGTACAAAAATCAATCAAAATCAATTTTTTTTAATACAAATCCCATTATAATCAAAATACAACATTAATAAATACATTTTCTTTCCAAATAAGTCATCTTTTCTTGCAAAAACACTTTTAAATTAACTTTTTACACATGTGTAAATGAAACAGTTTACACATGTATAAACAGCAAATTTACACATGTGTAAAAACAAATTATTTCCGTATACGTTTGAATTTTTACGCGTAATTTGTGTTTTTGAGATGGAATTTTAGTAATAAAGACAATTGTAAAAAGAAATTTGGAATTTGAATGGTTTTAGATGCCGTTCTCACGGTTCACACGAAATATACGTGTTCTCAAATTAACTTTCCCCTATATATATATATATATATATATATATATATATATATATAGGGGAAGGATATTTTGGAAACCCTCCCCAGTTAAGAAAACCCATGAAACCCTTCATCTGACCATCCATTTTAGTGATCAAGGGTGGTGGTTGTTTCTGCTTTTTCATTAAAACCAAATATTTGTCTTCTAGTCACCAAGGGGTAATTTGGTCCATACAAAATTTAGTGTTCTCTTCTCTCTCCTCTCACCTCTCTCCTCTCTCTTATTTTTTTAATAGATTCATGTGTTTTTCTAAAAAAAAAATTCATTTCTGCTTTGTTTTACCCGGTTTCAATCTCATATACATATGTTTTTTGTAAACAAAAACATATGTTTTCACAAATTTATCTCACTAAAAATTCAACTTATAAATCTAAACAGCAAAAAACATATGATAAATTATAACCAAAGAACAAAAACATATGATAAATTATATCCCAAACAAGAAAAACATATGTTTTTAAATGAAAACTAATGTTTTTAGATGAAAAACAAGCTTAGATATACAAAATAAATAAATAACTAAACACACAGATCTTCCTCGACACCCCTTGTTCCGACTGAGCACCAACTTCATCAAAGCCCAGATCCGGATCTTGAACAACAAAACACCAAAATCATCTCTGCCTTTACCGAAACCAAGGGCTGCACCAATCGACCAGGTACCATCTATGATCAAAACATGTCAATATGTGATTTATCTTGCTAAAAATAATGAACATTACCAAACCCACAAATGAAAAAACAAACCTTAAAATGTAAATAAAAAAAAATATAGATCTGATTAAATAACAAAGACACGTTTCAGATCCAAAGGTAATAACAAAAAAAGGAAAAAAAAACCTAGAAATCCCTAATTTGAGATTAGAGGCCACCTTAGAAAAATCCAAAACAAAATTGTGCAAATTCCAACATTAAAGCCTTATCTACAAATTCATAGCTAAGATCATAATGAAAATGAAGAAAAGACAAACGGAAAAAAACAAATCTTGATTTTCATACACAAATCAAATGGTTTGGGGTGGATCTAGCTCGATATTCCAGGAAAAAAAAACATATCTTGATTTTTAAGTAACCTTTGGTGGTGACCAGAAGTGTTGGCATAACTTCATCTTCTTCTTCTTCGGTGTAGGTGGTGGTGATTACACGGTGACAGTGGTGTTTCGCCGTCGCCAGTAAACCATAGTTTTATTCATAAACAACCGCCTCTGTTGCCGAATCTTCGAAATAAAAGATGACTTGAAACCGATAAAGATCTGGGCATGCACCGGTCCGACCATGTACAGATCTGGGTCTGACCATCTGGGTTTGCACCGGTCTGACTTGAAACCCCTCATCCACCAACACCGAAGCACCCTCTGGATTTGCACCGGTCCGACCATGTACAGATCCGGGTTGTTTGTTTATGACCGGAAACAACTAACCATTGTCGCCTACACCCAAACCACTAACCACCACCCTTATTGTTGTGTTTATATAGTAAATAGAGAAA
Organism: Ambrosia trifida; assembly: GCA_028751855.1. Classification (NCBI taxonomy): domain Eukaryota; kingdom Viridiplantae; phylum Streptophyta; class Magnoliopsida; order Asterales; family Asteraceae; genus Ambrosia; species Ambrosia trifida. The sequence goes on along the minus strand of CM054123.1, from coordinate 28,496,167 downwards.
GAGAGAGAGTAGTGTTTCAGGTTGTGGTGATGTCTTTGATATTCAAAAAGAAGAAAGGATAAGAGAGTAGTGTTGCAGGTTATGTTAAAAGAAGAGAGAGAACTGGATCTTGTAAAGAAAATTAAAGAGGAGAGGGTTATGGCAGGTGTTAAAAGGAGAGAAAGAGAAAAGAGATGGTTTACCCAAACTACCCTTGCACTCTAAATCATAAGAGTGTATGTGGAGCATTAACAACCACAAATATGAGTTTTTTGGGTTTTCATAACTCAAACTGGTTTTCAATCTATAATTGCCCTATATATATATATATATATATTGTGATTAAATCTTGGAAACCAATAAATACTTTTTGGTGAATTTCAAACAAGAATCTATATCTATATCTATATATATAATAAAGCAAAGTCATTTTAATGACATGACATTCAAAGAGGCACTCTCTTCTTTGAGTGTGCCATGTGTCATCCCATGTGGCATTGAGATATTTTAGGAAAAAAATAATTTAAAAACAAAATTGGATTTTTCACCCTCATATTTCCTCCCATAATTTTAAACGTTAATATCTTTAATATACGAGATTTTTTAAAGAAAAAAAATTACACCAAATTAACGAGCGTTTTATTATCTTTCCAACGAGTACCATAATGCTATATAAAAAACGGAGAAATTTTTTTGTGAGGTTTTGTTCATACAGGAAAAAAACACAAAGCGTTCAGGTAAATCATTAATCATGTATAGACAAGTCACTAATTATGTTTAAATCAGTAAATATGATTTTTTTTTCAACTAGAGCCGAATAGGTTAATAGAGTTATACGTTGTTTTAAGTTAGGTATCAAAATTAGTATGTTAGAGTTGTCCATTTCTTTAGTCTTTAGGATAGGTGTTAATATTAAAGTTACATTAAAGTTCTACATTATTTTAGGTTAGGTGTTAGCATTGGAGTTGTACATTGTTAATTTGTTTTAGGTTAGATATTAATATTAGAGTTATACATCAGTCTATTTCATGTGTAAAATTAATGTATCATATTAAATTTCTCAACTCGGGACACTCCCGGGGTATAATCTAGTTCAAATATAAAGGTTTGACATAGACATGGGTTACTGAACAATAATATATTTCAATTTGGACTTCTAATCTATGGAATGCTTGTTACAGATTCAGAAAGCTTAGTCATCTATAATTACAAACAGACACAATAAAAAAGAAAAATAGAAATCAAAGCCCTAAAGCACAATACATGTTTTATTCTTAAAAAGTTAGTGGTTGATCTCTAATATCATCACCTCAGCTTGAAAAAGCATGTCCATCCAGTAATGGTTGAACTGGCATAGCATAAAGCGAACTCAAGTCAACATCAAATATCTGCTGAAGCTGCAGACTGCAACACAGTAGAGTCTAAAGTATTTGGCGAATCTTACAGCGTACATAAAGGAACGAGAGCGCATATAACAAAGCAAACTCGGGACACATAACGAGAAGTCATTCCAGAAGCATTTCCACGACTTCTAACCAATTCAAAGTATTCTCTGGTCTGATTTTCGTTGTTCCAAATCTGCATCCTCTTGAACCATTTCCAATTACCTCCAAAGTTTGTTTTTCATGTGCATTTACATCCAATGTCCATCAAAGGCAATCATTATTAACAAAATGTTTTGACTGGAAGATGGAATCACATATTTGAAAAGTAAAGCAGGCACCTTAGTTGACCCATCAATACGATTGGCAAGAGTAGATACAAAATCTGCATGCCCATGCATAAGAATACAAGAAAATTATACCCCAATTAACATCATTAGAACTTTCAAGAGTGGAATTAACATGAAACTAAAGAAACCAAAACTTCTTACCAAAGATTGTAGGTCCATTTTTCCACCAAAACAAGTAATTTAAACCCTTTATATTGCAGGAAACAGAAACCAAAACGCAACAGCCCCTGAACTCATTTACCGTCAACAACATATCCCAAAATCACTTAAAAGTTTGGTAAACATTACCTTCGATTGCGGATCAATCCTTCCACCAAAACAAAACAACTCAAATCAAGAGGTTGAAACCTTCATTTCATAGCAGCCACATTCCGGTCCAAAACGACCTCATAACTTGCTTCAAGGCAACAAAAAACCCATCATATTCATTGCCTAAGACTTAACCGATTGTCATTCATCAAACTGAGTCAAATACATTCAAAACTCACCTTGTAACTATTGGAAATCGTGTCTCCGATTAGCACCTTCGTGGGCAGCCCCTAACAGGTTAGAATTTTCTTCGCCTTGACTAATAAAATCCCAAATACGTCTCCATATGTTAAGGTTTAACCATTATACACACATGCAACAATTAGCTCAAGATCAGAAGTTATAAACCCATGAAAATGAGTTGCTAACCTAGTTTCGAAAGCCTAAACAATCTTTCACCAAAGCAACCATCTGCTTGTTTGCATCTTGACTCGAATGATTGATCAATAACCTGTAAATAACAACAAATTTCCAAGTTTAGATAACCAAACTTAATAGTTGTAACATACCTTAGGGTTAAGAAAAATGACATCCATACCTTCCAAAGGAGAACAGGATTGGAATCCTTCTCCGCCTGTTAAATAAAGACGGTTCATTTTCTATTTGATCTTTCACTTCCAAAGCAATACAATTATACCATAATCACAAAACATTACACAATAGATTATCACAAAAAGATTTGCAATTATAGCTGCTATTTGTTAACCGTCACAACGCACAGATATTTGTAGTGAGAACCGTCGTGTTTTTGTACACAAACCCGCCTGATTGCCGCCACTCTGCCACTCATGTTAACATTTTAAACATTAAATGCATTCTACATGTTTGCCAAATGATCCACTCTACAAAAGCACCCAAAAGTTTGTTGATTTAGTTAGAAATAACCCAATTATAAACCAAGCTTAATTGTTGTATTTGTATGATTTCTTGGTGCAGATAACTTACTTTATAAATAAACCATAAAAAAATAGAATAAGCAAAAAGATTAATACTTGAAAAATGTAGAATGAAAAAGAAAATGAATATCAATGCACATACATTCAAGCTCTTGATTAGGTAGAAAATCGAATTTAAAGCCATTGAAAAAAAAACTAAACAAGAATTTAAGAAATCTAAGAAGAAGAGCATTCGAGTGCTGAGAGATTGGTGTTCTTACTTGGTCTTTTGATTTGAAGAATCTGAACCCTAGTCTCATCACCTGGGAACTTGCCGGACTTTTGTTGCATTCATTGCTGTTGGTTGTGGTTGTAAAGAAACCGGTAATTGCCAGAGGAAGAAGAACAGGAGAGATTAATGGAGTATAAATGACTACAACCGTAACCGTTTATTGAAGAGAAATCGAACAGACGAAGCAATTAATCTCTTCTCGCATTTGTGATAAGAGGAGGTGAAAAGAGGGATGTTTGAAGAAGAAGGCAAACGACCATTGTGGGGCAGGATGGGAAATGAAGGGTATCATAGTAAATTTGTTTTGATATTGTAAAAGTGGATGGTGGTGAAATGTCTATATTACCCTTCTAAGTGTCTTAATTGTCACCAACATCCCTATAATGCCCTTAAATGTGTTGCTTAAATATGTTGTACATGTTGCTTTTTAAGTTGTATGAAAATGAAAATTACTATGTTAGCCATCACTCCTCCTTAATAAGATAATATAGATTATATTGCTTTGAGTTGGAATGTGATGGATCTTATTAGACCATGTGTAGTTGGGGGTTTTATATATAAAGCCTCCCTTTCTGATTGGTTCACGTGGCAGCTGAGTCAGCATGGAGAGAGAAACTGAAAAAGGGGTGCAGTGGTAGGAGCTTTATAAATAAAGCCCCTATTAATATTTTATTATATTTTTTAAAGTAAAAAATTAATAAGAGAGAGAGTGTGTATGATGTGGCATGATGTGATTGGGTGGGAGATAATTGCACCGGCGCCATAGTCATAACGCCAAAACAACTTTTTGAAAAATAAAGCCCCCCGTAGCGGTGTGGGGGGCTTTATTTTGTGATATAGCGCCCAATATTTTGCCCACTACGGTGGGTCTTAGTGGATGGAAATAATGTAAAAGAGAATGTACAGTCATGGACTTTAATGAAAACTCAACATAAAAACATATGCATTTGGGCTTGAATTGGACGGTGGGCACAGGCCCACCTTCCCTTGCAAGTGTATCCGCCAATGAATGCGGGGATAAGTGCTTTTGCATGCTGTTAAAAAATTCAATCGTTTATGGTAAAATAAAACATAAATTCGGTTTTGAAAATAATTCGTCGCAATATTATTAACTGATCTTATACATAATATGGATTTCTCATTGGATCTTTATGCCTGTAGAATTTTGGCTCCAACAACATATATATTCTTCGCTTTAGCAATTCGATTCCGGTTATATCATATGGCGAACAACTAGAACGAAATACTGGTACGCAAAATAGATATGAAAATTAGGCAACTGATGTGTGTGTGTGAGTGTGTGTGTGTATATATATATATATATATATATATATATTATGACTTTGTTTGTTAACTTTGTGTGTGCTTAATTTGGTGATTGCAGAAAGAGCTTTGACTGCAGTTCAAACATTGGCTTCTACTGCAATATGTGGAATTATACATTCCATTATTGGTGGTCAACCTTTGTTGATTTTAGGTGTTGCAGAGCCTACTGTTCTTATGTAGATGTAGACCTTCATGTATAATTTTGTTAAACAAAGGCCATAATTGGGTCATAACTTGTTTCTTGCGTAGACCGGATGGTTAGTTTGTTTCTTTTTTTTTCGTATTGTTTTAGGTGATTATCATCTTGTAGGCGAACCAAAAGTTCGATGAACGGTTCGTAAACTATTCGGCGGGAATTTCGTTCATATTCGTTCGTGTCAGGAATGATTTCCCTTTCCTATTCACATTGATACAAATGAAATATATAGAGTACATGGTCAACTCCCTTTAATGTGGAGTTATGAATTACATAAATACATACAATCAATCATATTATTGCCTAATTTGTGGTCCATTGATTATGGTCTATTACACCCCCGCAGTCGAAGCGAAGGGTGGCCGAAGACTGAGACTGGAGCGGAAGTCGTCGAAGAGGACCCGTGGTAACCCCTTGGTGAATATGTCAGCAATCTGATGGCGAGATGAGATGTGCAGGATACGAACGTGACCGCGTTGGACTTGCTCTCGAACGAAGTGGATATCCAATTCGATATGTTTGGTGCGTTGATGTTGAACTGGGTTGCCAGAGAGATAGATTGCACTCACATTGTCACAGTAGACCAGGGTGGCATGAGTAAGAGGATGGTGAAGCTCTAAGAGGAGGTTGCGAAGCCAACAAATTTCAGCAACCACGTTGGCCACCCCGCGGTATTCTGCTTCTGCACTGGACCTGGAGACAGTAGATTGACGTTTGGATGACCAGGAGATGAGATTATCACCGAGATAGACACAGTAGCCTGACGTGGAGCGTCTAGTATCTAGGCATCCTGGCCAGTCAGCGTCTGTATATGCACGAAGAGAGACTGAGGATGCGGGTGAGAGATGAAGACCCAGGTCGATCGTGCCTTGAATAAATCTAATGATCCTCTTCAAGGCGTTCCAATGAGATTCCCGGGGGGCATGCATGTGCATGCAAATCTGTTGGACGGCATACGAGATGTCTGGGCGGGTGAATGTGAGGTATTGGAGTGCTCCTGCTAGACTCCTGTAGGTAGAGGGGTCAATATGTAGAGGACCGAAGTCTGCGCTGAGCTTGGATTGGGTATCAACTGGTGTGGCTACCGGTTTACATGAATCCATGGAGGCACGATGGATAATATCCTTGGCGTAAGCAGACTGAGAGAGAAATAAGTTATTGCCGTCCCTTTGTACCTGTATGCCGAGGAAATAAGAAAGTGGTCCCAAATCTTTCATTGCGAATTCACCTGCCAGAATATCCATAAGACTTTTTCGCAAAACATCATTAGAAGTGGTTAGAATAATGTCATCGACATATATTAGTAAATATGCAGTATCGCGGCCGTGGTGATATATAAACAATGAAGTATCCGATTTGCTCTGTCGAAAGCCATGGGAAATGACAAAGTCGGTGAATCTTTGATACCAGGCCCGTGGAGCTTGTTTGAGACCATAAAGAGAGCGTTTGAGCCGACATACATGGTCCGGAAACTGGTGGTCATGAAAGCCATATGGTTGATACATATACACGGTCTCCTCTAGATTGCCATGTAAAAAGGCGTTCGTAACGTCTAGTTGATTTATGTGCCAGGATTTTGCAAGAGCCAATGACAAGACCATGCGAATTGTAGCCGGTTTTACAACCGGACTAAACGTCTCACCACAATCAATACCCGGTTGTTGGCGTCGACCATCACACACCAATCTAGCTTTGTAACGTTCCAGTGAGCCATCCGACCTAAACTTGTGTTTAAAAAGCCACATGCTACGAATAATATTCATGTTTGAAGAGCGTGGTACTAGCTCCCAGGTCTTATTTTTAAGAAGTGCACTAAACTCGTTGTGCATGGCATGGTACCATTCCGGTGTGGATAGGGCAACCTGTGGGTTTTTGGGTATAGGAGAGATGGTTGTGGTGTTAAGGTTAAAAAGTTTCTTTGGTTTGACGATCCCACTCATGGAGCGAGTTCGCATGTTTCGGGTGGGATGGTCCGGTTGAGGCTGTGGGAGAGTAGGAGTTGAGTTGTGGTAGTGGGCTGGTTAGGTCATGGTGAGGATTGCGTGGGTTGGGCTGGGCTGGTAGGATGAGTGTCGTTTGTGGGTGAGGAAGTGATAGGTGAGTGGAGATGATTTGGTGTGGGTAGGGAAGTGGGCTGAGAGTCCGTTGGCGTATTGTTGTGGGATTGGGCCGAGGTATTTGGGGAGGTGGTGTGATTGGAGGATGGCATGTGTGTTGGTGGGCTTGGTTGGGGTGAAGGATCGGGAGGTGTGGGGGCTGGTTGGGATGGTGTTGTGGGTGAAATATGATTCCACAAAAGTGGGTTGAAAGGGGTGTTAAGGAAATCATAGTTTGGTGGCTTGGTGGTGGTTTGGATTTGGTAAGGGAATATAGATTCCTCAAAGTGTACGTGGCGAGAGATAATTAGGCGATTGGTTTGTAGGTCAAGACATTTGTACCCGCGATGGTTGGAAGGGTAACCAAGGAAGACACAAGGTTGAGACCGGTTTGTCAACTTGTTGATGGTGGTGGATGGGGTGATAGGGTAGCACAGGCAACCGAACACACGAAGGTGTTCGTATTCGGGTAGGCAATGATATAAAAGGTAGGTTGGGGAGAGAAAGTCATGTTGTTTTGTTAGGGAGAATGCTTATGAGGTAAGTGGCGGTCTCAAGTGCATGATGCCACAAGTTTGGGGGCAGGGAAGCTTGGGCAAGAAGGGTGCGAAGCATGTTGTTGATTGTGCGGATTTTGCGCTCCGCCTTGCCATTTTGTGAAGAGGTGTGGGGACAAGAGAAACGGAATTGCATACCGTTTTGGTTACAGAAATTGTAAAATTGAGTGTTTGCATATTCTTTACCGTTGTCACATTGAAATTGTTTAATGTTTCTTTCAAATTGAGTGTGTATTAAATTGTGAAAGGCGGTAAACATGGCAAACACTTGTGATTTGTGACTAATTGGGAAGGTCCACAAAAAATCGGTAAAGTCATCAAGGAAAAGGACATAATAACGATGCCCACCCGTGCTAAGTATGGGTGATGTCCAAAGGTCACTGTGAATGATATCGAATGGCAAACAAGTAGAATTAACAGAATTAGAAAAAGGTAATCTAATACTTTTCCCAAACACACATGACTGACAAAGTTTGTCATTTATTTTTCCAAAATTAATGAAAGACGAATGTTTTAATGAATTTAAAAGGTTGTTGCCGGGGTGTTCGAGGCGTTGATGCCAACGTTCTTGAGACACAGCAGCTAATGCAGTGTGGTTGTTGAAGGTGGTGGAGAATTGTTGTGTGAGAGGGTAGAGATCGCCTGTGCTATTACATCGGAGGATAGGCGCCTTGGTTTTGAGATCCTTCACAAGAAAACCAAAAGGGTCAAATTCAATGGAAACCAAATAGTCAGTGGTGAGGCGACGTACAGATATAAGGTTTTTAATGATTTTCGGTGCAAATAGGACATTATTTAATTTTAGGGGTGGAAAGGGCGGAGGTAGGGTTTGGTTACCTTGTGCCACAACCGGAATAGTCATGCCATTTCCAACTATAATATTTTTGTCAGTGCAAATATTAAAGTTAGACGGGGAGTAAATACCTTGCTCATTGGCTGAGTGGGCGGAGGCGCCAGTGTCCATGACGCCGTGATCGGGTGGGTTCAAAGCCATAGTGTAAAGAGCCTGTTCAATGTCCGTTGGCGTGTACCCTGCATAAAAATTTTGGTCTGGTCGTGGGCCCAATACCCCTTGCCCAGCCGAGTGATTATTATTATTAGTGGGTTTAGAAGGGTATGGGCAAGGTGGAATATTGTTGGACCTATTTTGCTGTTGGGCTGATGGATTATTATTATTATTATTATTATAATTATTATTAGTGAGATTTGCCCACTGGTGGGCCGCCCAAGAAGCTGGAAACACAATATAGGGGTGTTGGCCAATGGAGTGAGTGGTATTATTACGAACAAGAAATTCCGTTGGATTAACTAAATTAACACACACGAATAAATGTCACGTTTATCATGAACGTTTGGTAACATGTTTGTTTATGTTCGTTCGTTTACATTCATTCATTTATGTCGGTTCGTGTTCCTTTGTTTATGTTCATTATTTAAAGTAAAAGAATTTTGGTTTATGAATACGATAATCTTACATCCATCCTTGCAATATATTCCAAGAACCAAAATTTACCAAATCTACACACAAAAAACACTGCCTCCATGAAATCAAGGATATAGGTTCCAACACATAATCTTAACTAAAACCTTTGTAGGGGTGGGGAAAATATAACAAATAGCAATTAAAAATATAGAATCAGGTATGTATAAATATCACATAATCCAAACAGCCAAACGTCTATTACTTTTTTTTTTAACAGAAAATTTCTACTCCTTGTGAGACTTGAACCCATACCTACCCTTAGGTGTTCCTAGAAGCATTGCTTCTACTATTGGGCCACCAACTCCAATGACAACATCTATTACTACTTCATACAACATAAGCACAATAAATAAAAAAAATTAAAGAAAAAAGGTGATAATCTAACCTGCGTTATGATGCCCCGACAGAAGCAGCAAGAATCAAATTTGCTTTTCTTCCTATCGACTTTGTACCATATTTTACCTGGTACGTCCTTTCAAAATAACTATATCTATATCTATACTACTATATAATGGGTGCTAGATGGGTAAAGTAGTCATTTTATATTTATTTATATGGACAAATTTGTAATTTCATTCACCTGGCAACACAAAATTAATACAACAATTAGTTAACACATCCAAATTAATAAATGAATGTTATTATTATTATTATTATTATTATTATTATTATTATTATTATTATTATTATTATTATTATTATTATAGGGTCAAGTTATTCTATACAGTGTAACAAAAATGAGAAGGGTGAGAAAGATTTCAAAAAACACAATAGATCATGAAATATGATACAATGAGCCACAAAATATAACACAGTACTGAAAAATATAACACAATGTCGAAGAAAAAAGACACAATAAATTGAAAAAATGACACAATGATGAAAATAAGAAAAAGATACAATGCTACATAAAAGACACAATGATATAATGTATATTCTAAAAACAACAAGCTAAAACCCCAAAAAACGAAGACCTAAGAACTAACATCGTAGGGTTCGATGAGACGATCCCAATGCCGCTTAAATGAGTTCAATCGGAGTCCGTTTAATACCCTTCCTACGACTTCCTATTTTTCTTTCACTGTGTATTTGATCCTAACCCTATTATTATAATTATTTATTATTTATATAATATTAAAATACAAATGGTTATGCAATATTATCTTGTACACAATGCTTCATAGGTTATTTGTGCTTCGTAATGTTGTAAATAGGTTTGTATAGTTGTATATCATTGCTTTCATAGGTTTCTATAACTTTCTTTGACCAAATTACAACTGCATCTTCAGCGTCTTTTAGCAACTTCACTACTATACGTCCACCTGCATCTTGTTTTGAGAAACTCAAACAATTTATTTACTTGCAATTGTAGATAAAAATTTGTAACTGACTATGACTTATGATTGTATATACAAAGATCGTGTGTGAAGATGTAGTTTTATAGGAACAAGTCAATAACATTTACTATTGAAGAAACACGAATCCTGGATTACCGTATAGACGCTAATCCAAGTAATGATTCTACTGTATTTTATAAAGAAGTGTATTTATAAAAGGCGTGTGGGTCTAAGGACAAGACCAAGGAGTTTAAGAGACTACCGATTAGAAGATCCGAGCCTCTAAAGGTTAGTATAATAAACAAGGGGTTGAAAAAGATACGAAAGAGTTCGTAGTCTTTTTGAGTGAAAGTCTTAGTGAATATCGGATGCCAACAAAAGGAGAAGGATCTCCTCCTTTTGTAGTACCTCGACGTCATGCTTTCTCAGCCCATCCTCTACCTTTGATGGGGCCCGGCCCGGGTAGAGGTGTCTCCAAGTCCCCGGCCCAAATCCTTAAGCCCATTGGTGGAAGTGGATTTTGGTAAAAGGAGAAAGTAAAGTGCAAGGAGGGATGTTACCGTCCTGATGATAGTACACGTGGAGTCCCCCTATTGGTAGACCGAGGGAGGTGGGTAATCATCCTCTTTCTTGAAACTCGAGACAAGTTGAGAAAGCCTTGTGTCAGAGAGATATGTTGGCTGGGGGGCTGCCACGTCATCGTCCTTTCTGCGTGTCAGACTGGGAGCAGTCTTTGATTGGTCGAGAACTCTAGCGGGCAGCCTATTGTGTCAGGAACAGTTGCCTGGGGCAGGGGTGTGTGTCCCAAGGCTGCCCCGAAAGGCATCTTCCAGTCGTGCTGACGAAACTTCTTCTGGCTTGCTTGGAAGCTTTGAAGCGTACTAGGCCCACCGACGTAAAACGGGCAGGTGAGCCTGCGTCTGGCATCGGTTGGACGCCAGATGTATCGCCGATGTAAAACGGGCGGGTGGACGCTAGACGTTCCGCTGACGTAAAACGTGCGGGTGGACGCTAGACGTTCCGCTAGCGTAAAATGGGCAGATGGACGCCAGGCGATGCCTGTTTTAGTTGGGCGATGATATGGTATTTATGATGTTTTGATATCATATCCCTTCAACTATATATGTAGTAAACATACACATTGTGCAGCGAAAAATTCCATTTAATTAAGTTAACTACGTTTTTATTTAGTATATACACTTAAATCATTTTATTTAAATAGGAGTATCTTTTATGAATTGATGAATACTAGACAAAAATATTTATATATTCTCTTGAGAAAAAAATAAATAAATAACTTGGTTTAAAAACTGGCGTATTATTTCATACACAATTTTCGTATTTATTAAATTGTTATTATTATTCAAGAAAATTGTGTATATTAGGGCACAAGGGGCGCTCCACTGAAACTGTTTGTACTTCACTGATTTCTACCAATCTTGCATTGCCACATCACTTCACTGATTTCCTTCACTGAAACACTTTTTTGTAGGCAGCACTCCACTGATTCTTTACCCAACTATCAATTATTTTCACATATAATTATAATAATAATAATAATAATAATAATAATAATAATAAAACTCACGCCATTCAAAAAAAAAAAGAAAAGCATATTGCTATTTTGTCTTTTATTAATTTTAACTTTAAAAAAATAAAAAACAACTCTCTATATATTCCACACACACACACAATACACATATCTTATATCTATCACCATCTTCATCTTCATCTTCTTTTCAACATAGATAAAAAAAAAAAACCTTGCAACTAAAGAATGGAGAGAGAGAAAGAAGAGATTAAACTATAAAAAAAGAATAAAATTGTGTGAAAGTTTGTGCCACATCCGTGAACCAGCACGGTAACTAGAACCAGAATTTGGTTCACGGGACCACTACCAGCATGGGTGGCGGCGGTGTTACCGTGCTGGTAGTGAGGTACCCGTAACCAATTCTGGTAGCGCCCCGTCTCTTCTTATGTCTTACACTAATATACAATTTGCTTATATATAAATGTTATCATTGGGAATATATATAAATGTTACTAAATTTTATATAAGATTTGTGAAATATTAGAAATAGTAATAAGAAAGAATCAATTAAGAATATAAAAGGTCATCGCTATAAAATTAGTAAATAATAACAATAAAACTATTAAACGTATAACTCACGAACAAAATATTGTAGGATCGAAATTTTGTGAATTTGGGATAATAATCAATTGATTTTTTTTTTTTAATTTTGGATGGAATTATATTTTATTAATTTGGTTTTAGTCTGGAACGCTTAATTAGTATATGGTTTATGAGTTGTACATGCATGCTACTTTTGAAGTTGTTAGCTCTTAAGTATAATACTCGATTATTTTTTGTAGGTCACTAACTTTATGCTTGAATGATTTGAGTTGCTCAATTGCATTTTAATCTTAAGATATGCATCATTATTTCCTCCCTCCTGTGTATTTTCCCTGTTTTATTCATTCATTGGTACCTCTCTTCTACATGTTTTATTAGATTTATGTAATGGTATTTTAGTAATTTGTACTAAACCTGTCTTACCAAAATAGCGTAAATGAGAAAACAAATAAATAAGTTATAAATCCAATAACAAATGTCTTGTGCGGAAATAATGAGATTTACAAGTCATGTACGTTTTTGTTCTATCATGCATACAGGAGATATTACTTGTCACATGGAGTGAGATCGTTTTTATTGCTTATTTCCCATGGTAATACTCTTTTACGAAAAAAAAAAAACCGAAAAACTAAAATGAAGCTAGAGTAGAAAATGGCATCTTCATTTTTCAAGATACTATGCCACAATTGACAAAACAAACACAAACGCTCTATATGAAGTTACTATGTCCGTTTATTATGTTTTTCTGGTCCGCTTGGCCCATAAGCAAATTTTCAACATGGTTATACGAGTACGCTTAAAAATGATTAAATATCAATAACGAATAGACGTAGCAAAATGTGTATCAACTTTTAATTCTATAAGAACAAGATGTATGTGTTTTAATTCATATATTATAGATTGTAAATACGTCTGTATAATGTACAAAATCCGTGACGTTATTGACCAGACGCAACCGCAAAACACAGTGCAGCCCCGCCGCAACACGCGGGTTCCTACTAGTCCGTAAAAGTACACAAATTGTGCTATAAATGATCGCAGGGGTTACGAATTGAATGATTACTAACACGTAATGAAAGAATTGAAGTTACCTAACTATAATTGGTAACGGTTCTGTGATGAGAATATGAGCAGATTGATTTAGGCCTGATGTTGATTTACTACTGTAATAATTCAGGCACATTTAAGAGCATGTTTGGCTCTCCTTATTTCCACCAACTTATAACTAATTACTTTTTCAAAAAGTTAATAAGTTACAAAAGTGTTTGGCAAACCCAAAAGTCCTTTTTGTTTTAAGTTTTCATTTGTGTATAATAAGTTGTTTTGGAAAAGTAAGCAATGCGTGACTTTTTGAACCTACTTATAACTTTTGGGAAAAATTTACCTATATTCCCTCATTATATCCTTATACTTACCATCTATGTATCCTTTTTGGTCATTTTACTTGAAAATCTAATTCAAAAACGTTTTTAAAAACTCCTTTTTGAAAAACTAATCCAAATACTTTTCTAAAAATCATTTTAAAAAAGTCATAAGTTAATAAGTCATTTTCACCAAAAGTCCTTTTTGCCTCAAATAAGTTTATCCAAACATGCCCTAAAACATTAAATTGGTTGGGAGTTAGGAAGCTGAATGATTGGGTAGAAGGCTGTATGATTTAGGAGCAGTAGGGGCATAAGGGAAACAATTTTCTACTTTAACTAAAATGTCATTACAAATTTACTATTATATCCTTGTAAGTGTCTTAATTGTACACAAAGTTTCAATTATACCCTCATTATATAAACATAAATCACTTATGCATGTTGCTTCTTAAATTGCTAAAATACTCTAAGCTCATAATCGATTTGTCTTTGATGGACGAGCTTATCATTAGTTGGGCCTGTCTCAAAACGATCAAACATAAATTGTTCAAATTTTATTTTAAGCTCTAGGTCCAAAACCTAAGCGTGAGTAGCAAGCAATGATCAAACTTCACCTGAAACATGTACAAAATAATTTTGTCAACACATATAATGTATTGGTGAATATATCTATTTCGTTCAAAAAGTATTTCGCAATTTATGTGCTATGATATTTGCAATATGTAAAAGGGTCAAAATCAAGCCTAAAAACGTTCCACAAACGTTCAAGTCACATTTGTAACATGAATATTGAGGGAACTATGTGAGACGGCGGGGGTTATATTCCCGGACTCTATTCCCCTTAGTGGAGAGGAGTCTGGTATTCTACGGAATCATGGGAGGCCCACCGGTTTCTACTTGGAAGCGTCAATGGCACAGGCGAGCCATATTAAACCCGAGTCTTGTAGGTTCACAAGTCTGCGCGCTACCACTTAATCTAGCCGTTTAAATACATATATATACACACGTGTAGTAATGTTTGACTATTAGTGATTATATTGCTTATTTCAAGTAGCTACGTGACACCATGATAGGCTTTCTAAACAGTGGCGAAGCTTGACCCGAAAGTTCGGGGGGTCAGAAGTCATCGGAGGGTTGGAAGTCACTAGTTTCGGGGGGTCGAAACCCTATATTTCCAAAAAAAATTATACGAATACTATATAATCGGAACTTCTGCGCGAAAATTTAAGGGGGTCGGCCGCCCCCTCCCGCCCCTACTAAGCATCGCCACTGTTTCTAAACATATTCCCCTTAGTGCATCAAATCTATAATCAATAATCTATAACTTATAATAAAAGAATTGAATATTAATGAGGTGACATTCAATGGAGGCCTAAGAAAGCCATTTTAATGACATGACATTCAAGGAGTCATTCTCCTCCTTAAGTATGTCATGTGTCATGCCATGTGGCAAATTAAAAATAAATAAATAATAATATAAAACCTAATCTACTAAATTTAAATTGAGTTATTTTAGGAAAAAAGAATTTAAAAACAAATTTAAATTTTTCTCTCTTATTTTCCTCCCATAATTTTTAAACGTTAACATCTTTTATATACGAGATATTTTAAAGAAAAAAGTTACACCAAATTAACGAACGTTTTATTATCTTTCCAACGAGTACCATAGTTCTATATAAAAAACGGAGAAAAAAACAACTATTTTTTGTGGGGTTTCGTTCATACAGGAAAAAAACACAAAGTGTTCAGGTTATTCATTAATAATGTTTTTTCTTTTAAATCAGGTTCTTATCTACGATGTTGAAATTCAGCTCAATCGCCATGCCTTCATTGGAATTTTACTCTTTTAAAGATGCATAGGTATACTTCATCAAGAGAAGCTATGAGAAAGAATCGCGCAACACTGCAACACATGGTGTCACCTTATAGCAAGGTTATTTTTTTATTTATTTAATTACAAGGGTATTGATTATTACTATTAGTATTAGTATTATTAGAATTGTTATATTTTTTTAATCTCGGGATACTCCCGGGATAAAAGCTAGTGAAGGTATAAAGTAATATTCGAGTTTACTCTTATATACGCCGTGTGTCACCACTTTCTATGCCATATCATAATCATATCGAGGGAGGCGAAACCACATTCAAATATCCCTTTTGGCTCATGTAGTAGAACTAGTTTTATACCCGCCGCGCGTTGCCGCGGCGGGGGCAAACGGATACTCGGCGCATGCATGCGACATTCCATATGCAGCATATAAAGAAAGAAACGGAAACGGCAAAGCAAGCGACTCAGATATGCAGGTCATCATCGTCACAGTAGGCTCAGCGCCGCTACAGCTGCAACCGAAGTTGCCATGCCAAGTAGCCGGCGATCATCATCACCGAAATGCGTAAACATTCTAATTATCGATTTGTCGGTCCATCACCATCGATGTACTTAAAAAATGCATTGTTCAAACCATTCTATAAGCAAGGATTTCATTCTAGCTGCAAGAATAATAGCATCGAAACCAACAACCGGATATACCGACGAACGCACGAATTTATCCAACGTTGGTACCTTCACATACTATGCCTAGTAAAGCTAAGTATAGGTCAAGGCTATACCAAAAGCATATAAACCCAAAAAAAAGCCACAAAACCGAAAATATGAGGCTCAGATAATCGTAAAAGGCTACACGCTGTTTGGTTACCGTGTGAGTTTATCGGCTGCCCCACCAAGACAAGAAATATCTCACGGATAAGTCCGTCATGGCTGCACGCCAAGTGAATAACACATGAAACCAAAAGCGGCATGCCTATCATAGGCGGAAAAGCGAGATTCACGATGCTCAAACCAATCTATAGCCAACGATTTCATCATAGCCTCACGACAAATATAGCCAACGTCAACACAATCATTTTGGTTTTGCAACGCTTGCATAACATCAACCTGCAATACCAACAAACATGTACCTAAAAAGTGTTAGCGTTAGTGAGCCGTTTGCGTTGTGATACAATTGTTAATTACAACGCAGAACACTTGTAATCACCATACTACAAAACAGACTAACAGAGACTTACAAAATAGAAGTATTACCATTTAATCATTTATTAGCCATTAACTGCAAAATTATTGCTCAAATATTAACCATAAGTGCATCCTTGAACACACAAAGCCCCGCTGACGGTTGTGCGCATATAATGTATATATGTGTGGCCCTCGGGGGCAAAAGTAAAGTTGCACTAATTTTAACGTTATTTTACTAATTTCGTGAAAA
The DNA here is from genome assembly GCA_028751855.1 of Ambrosia trifida. Classification (NCBI taxonomy): domain Eukaryota; kingdom Viridiplantae; phylum Streptophyta; class Magnoliopsida; order Asterales; family Asteraceae; genus Ambrosia; species Ambrosia trifida. The sequence continues at coordinate 28,479,224 of CM054123.1, read as the reverse complement.
TAACGTTAAAAATGACGGACGGTTAATCATGCATCAGGTGGTTACGTTGATAGCCAAAGGACAAGGGGTACCTGCACCAATCGGGTTTGTCCCGATTGCTAAGTGTTATGTGCCTTATGTCTAAGGCTTGATACAAAACCACTATTGAGCCGGGGGTCTCATTGGAAGCAGCCTCTCTATTCCCACGGGATAGAGGTAAGGTTGTCTACATCTTGCCCTCCTCAGACCCTACCTTAGCTTTTGCTATTGGTGGGATTAACTGAGTATGATGATGATGACGATGCATCCTTGAACACACAATAACAAAAATCAAACATTGAGAACATAACCGACACCTTATTCTAAACTTTTCTTCAACAAATAAACTACAAGAACAATCAGTTTTGCATAAAAAATGACACGAAAAGACGAAACGGATACAAATAAACCTAAAAAACTGAAATTAGAGTATCAGAGACCTAATTTACTTAACAAACAATGTATGAACAGTAGAGCATAAACAGAGACAGAGAAAATCATATACTAAAGGACATAAGTGACACCTTATAACTCAACATTCACCAATAATCAACCATAACCAACAGTAATCTTCTTATTGAATCATCCAAAAAAAAAAAAAAAAAAATCAAACACTAACTACTTTTGGTCTATTTTGTTCTCAACACAGTAATCAACACTTCAAACATCAAACAGTAATGGATTCTACACATCAATATTGCATCAAAAGCAATTGCAAATGACAGAACAGACACATATTAACATATTATAAACCCTAGGTAATCTAAGCATAATTAATATTACTAATTTAAGCTATAAAACCTAAGCTAGACTATCAGAGGCCTACTTCTCACCTTACAATAATATAATCAATGTATGAACAGCTACATGTGATTGAAGAAGCTTCTTGAATCACCTTACACAATGAGGTTACCTTAAGAAACTAACAGAGGAATAGCCAAAAGAAACCACCACAAACACCGACACCATCACTGGAAAACGAAGTCAACTGCTTGTCGGAGCCACCAAAGGTTCTGTAATCGAACCCGGCGGCAACAACACCGATTTCAATGACGTAGCTCGTGAATTTCACCACTATCCCCAATATACCATCTGACCTACAAACACAACCGGAACGAACAACACCGCCGTCACCACCACCACCACCACCACCACCTAGGGTTTCAAAATCGAACCCAACAACAGTGGGTGACGTTTTTTACGGTTTCTGTTTTCGGTTTCCGGGGTTACCGTTATCACGAACGCCACGTATGGTGGATGCAGAGTGGTAAGAAAGAGGGGAACATGCATCTTAATCGAAGCAGATACCAAGCGATAGACATGAAGAAGAGGTAGCCGGAGGTGACCGTCGCCGGCGAAGGTCCGGCAAAGAGACAGCAGGTGGCACAGAGAAAGAGGCAGGATGTATATATGACGGGCTTCTGCAATAAGGACTTGTACGTGCTTTATCGAATTGTATTGAGCGAAACAGTAACAGCCCCTCTCATCAAAACTTACCATTTGTATATATATAATGGTTTTTTTTTTTATTTTTTTTTTCAATAGAAAACTTGATAATCACATAATAACAATAAATACTGATAGGTTTACGGAGAAAACCTACAAACTCCCAAGAATATTAAGATCAAAAGAAGAGATACCAAGCTTAAAGCTTATTAATATTTTCATTCATGTTCTCCTTTCATTTGTAAAACTAAGCCTTATAAAGGCATACAAACAACCGTTCAAAAAGAGAAAGATAAGAATAAAACATGGGCTCATGAAACTACCCACTATACAATAATAATAACTACCCACTAACTTTAATAACATAGAAATAATAAAATAAAAGGGTGCATGAAGCTGCATGGGAACATGGAATGCTAGGTGAGGATGGGACATCATGTTGCACGCATCATACCTCACCCCTTCAAATTGTCCTTGTCCTCAAGGACGAAGTACTTCTACATAGCGGACGCCACTCGAGCCGAGCATTAGTGAAAGTCTCCGGTAACGGCAAGGATAACTCCAAGGTGGTCGCCACTCGCGTCTTCCGATAGCATTTGGTTCAGTCCCGATGGGCCGCCTCGATTGTTGCCACGGCGGTCGCCACTCGAGTCGAACAACCGCATTAGGGGCAGTCTCCATGTAACGCGACGGATATCGCCAAGGTGGTCTCCACTCTCGACGTCCAACTTCACCTACGCGCAATGACTCTAGCAAAAGTCGCCCTCCTTGTTGATATGAGTAAAAAGGAAGGGAGTTTATCTTCTGTTGGCAAGTAAATTCCATCAAGAGTAGAATGTGGACAGAAGGGTGAACGTGGATTGCTAACTTATCTCTATTTAGTTTTGCAAGGTCGTATGTTGGGTGTGAGATTAGAGGTCTATGGAGTGATAGCTTAGTGAGGATATGGGGACGACAAATAAGATTGGATTCAGTATGGACATGCGATGGTGCAACAGGGTTTTGTTTTTGTGGTCGAGGCGGTGGTGGTGGTTGGAAACGATGAAGCATCGCGATGGTGAAGGACTTCCAAGTGAGGCGTTCGGGTCCGCGATACCATGAATTAAACCAAGTAAACGGTTCTTCATCAAAGTATTCAACGACATAAGCATACCGTTCTTCCTCATATATTTCATACAAGGAAAAGAACCGTTCGACCTCAAAAAGCCAATGGGCCGGATTTGAACCGGTGAAGCGAGATAGAGTAGTGGAGTCATTGAGTTCTTCCAAAGCCATGGAGGCTTAGGCTCAATGAAAGCACCAATTGATAGGTTTACGGAGAAAACCTACAAACTCCCAAGAATATTAAGATCAAAAGAAGAGATACCAAGCTTAAACTTATTAATATTTTCATTCATGTTCTCCTTTCATTTGTAAAACTAAGCCTTATAAAGGCATACAAACAACCGTTCAAAAAGAGAAAGATAAGAATAAAACATGGGCTCATGAAACTACCCACTATACAATAATAATTACCCACTAACTTTAATAACATAGAAATAATAAAATAAAAGGGTGCATGAAGCTGCATGGGAACATGGAATGCTAGGTGAGGATGGGACATCATGTTGCACGCATCAAATACCTAAAACAATTGTATTTTCACTCAATGAAGATAACACCTGTATGCAAACTACGCATATTTTCTTTGATACTATACATTGTTCGTTGTTTGAGAACTATGATGCATAACTTTGATACATATTCTTCATTCATACGCTAAGTTTATGGTAATTTTACATCGGACTTTAACTGTTTTTCTAAGCCAGCACTAAAGTCATTTTACGTTACAATGTTGATGAAGACCATACATCCTCCTCTTAAGATAGATGATACACACAGTGGCGGAGGGAGGGGAGGGATCAAGGGGTGTCTAGCCTCCCCCAATGGTCCAAATTTAATTAAGTTCTTATGGTCCATATTCAATAAAATTGTATCAAGCCTCCCTTAAGATCCACTCCACTCTTCACTATATCTTTTTTTTTTCTTTTTTTTGTATCAAGCCCCCCTTAAGGCCCACTTCACTCTTCACTATATCCTTCTTTTTTTTTTTCTTTTTTGTATCAAGCCCCCCTTAAGGCTTACTCCACTCTCCACTAGTAATAATAGTTTATTATGTTGTTTGATTTTTTTTTTAATGAGCACTAGTTTAAATAATCTAAGCCCCCCTTATCTTGAAATCCTGGCTCCGCCTCTGGATACACAAATTCTTTTTCTAGCTACATTTTATTTTCCGGCATATTTCAAACCGGACCAAGGTGTTGGATATCACCACAAATTTTTTGTGATATCTAATCTAATATCGTAATATAAGAAAACACCCAATTCATTATGCATATTTGTTTGGATCATCATAGCGTAACATTTTTTTTTTTTTTTTTTTTTTTTTTTTGACGAGTATGAGATAGAAAAATGAAACACGCTTATTTCAACAACTGGCTAATTATGAACAAATTAAAAGCTTTCGTGATCAAAACAGGTGGATCGGATAACATTCAATGTTATAATCGATAGGTGGGTAGACATTAGAGATCTTTAAAGGCGTGACATAGATATCGACATCGATTTTGACATTTTAATTTTACTTTATATGATTCCTACACGATTTTAAAGATATTTATATATCATGTTTTTTTTTTTTTTTGAACGGCCAACGAATCAATTTTCGAGCACTCTCGGACACCCTTTAGGCGAATCAGGTACTCCGGGCCACCAATTCCCGGGAAAACCCGACCAATCACCCGTCCGAAAGCACGACAGTGAAACAATCGGTAAAACCGGTCGGGATCAGGACTCAAACCCAAGCCAATGGTCGGGTCATCCTTCATATCCCCTCCACCAATGTCCTCCAAATGTAGCTAGTGGGAATTGAACCCAAAACTCCCATAGGAAACTTTAGGACCTCAACCAACTGGGCTACAAGTGTTGGACATTTATATGTCATGTTAATAATACAAGGTAAAAAATGTCAGGCGGAAATTTACTTGACCATCTGATTGCTGGGTCACACGGAATAAATTGGGATGCACTTCGAGCAGTCGGTGTAGAGGAGAGGGCGAGGGCGTAGACGGTAGATCCCAGAAGATAACCCTTGGGATCGGATGTTTAATGACTGCATCTGCAATGTGCATCGGCCCCTGGCGATCAAGTTTCTGTCCACCTTCTGCTATACGCCACTTAGATTATTTGGTCAGCTCCGTACATATTCTGTTGACGAGTGGGCTACGCGTATCATCTGGTACCACGAGGTGAGCTCGTCCAGGATATGTATACTACCGCCTTGACCACATTTCCAGATGACGTGCTTTATGCGTGGTGGCCCAACATCGGTGGTCCACGGTTTGGGATGAGGCGCGAGAGGTATTATTATTATTATTACTATTATTTAGTAATATTATTATTATTATTACCATTAATTACTGTTATTTATTATTATTATTATTATTATTATTATTATTATTATTATTATTATTATTATTATTATAATTATCTTGTGCAGGATAACTAGGGCGGCCAACATTCGGGACCCCTTAGTTCGTTACATACACCGTCTGATTAGTTATTCTATTACTGGACGGTGTAGCAGTAACGAACGGGTCTTGAAGACCGACCTTTTTTATTTGTACTGCATCCTCACGGGTAGGCCTGTTGCCCTGCATCGGTGCTTGGCTGAGTACTTTGATGCCTACCCCAATAGGTATCCGTCGGCGGGCATACCTTGCGGGGGAATCATCACTGCCGTCACGGAGCGTTGTGATGCACCTGCTTTGTTTACTCATATTGACGAGCATATTCTGCCACATACGATGAGGCCCATGTATTATTATTTATTTATTATTTATTATTTATTATTATTTAATATTATTATTATTGTTGTTACGACTCGTACTGTTGATGCTGCTCTTTTGCTACTACTGCTACTGCTGCTACTGCTACTGCCACTACTTCGACTACTCCTACTATTGCTACTACTACTGCTAGTGCTACCACTACTACTACCACTATTGCCACTACTGCCACTACTGCTGGTCATGCTGTTGCGGCTGCTGCTGCTATGACCACTACTACCAGCACTACTACTACATATATAAAAAAAATCAATATTTTTTACACTTTTTATATATATATTATTCTTCAACCCATCCCAAACACCCATAGACATTCATTTTCACATCTCAAACTCATCTTAAACACCCACATTTCTTTTTCACAACCCCAACCAACTACCAATCATTGGCAATTATTGCAGGGGGTCGCCACGGGCTGTGGAGGTCTCCACAGCCCATAGAAAGCCTTTCTATGACACGTGGGGGTCTCCATGGGTCAGGGGGATGTCTAAATAAAAAACAACCAATGTGCAGGTAACCGAAGCCTTCTCAAACCCCCTTTCTTCACTATCAATGTTGTTGTTGTTGTTGTTGCTGCTGCTACCATTTTTGCCGTTGTTGCCGTCGTTGTGGTCGTCGTCGTCCTCTTCAATATTTTTTTGCAATGGAGATGAAGAAGCTTTTCACCGTAATGCCCTAATAATACCAATGACGTCAAGTGGATCAGATTTATGAAGCACAAGCAAAAGAAACGGAGGGTTAAGTTCAATGGATTCAGGGCCGGCCCGTTAGTGTATCAAACCTAGGCTAGCGCCTTAGGCCCCCAAATTCTAAGGGCCCCGTTTGAAATCTATTGCATTTATATATAATATAGAATTCTATTAAGTTGACGCATGTGACAACTATAGCCTGGTGACATATAGCCTCTGTTCGAGTCCCAATACCAACATTTTCAAGATCATCTTTTTTTTTTTTTTTTCATTTTAACATGATGAGGTCTCTGTAAGGCCTAGGCCCAAAATATCTCAATGTTTGTTCCCTTTTTGTTCTGGTTTGCAATGAGTTTATAGCCTCTAGGTTTACTACATTTTATATATTTTAAGGGTATTAGGTTTAGGTTTACGTTTATGTAACTTTTGGGTTTTTATGATCATTGTCCGTTGATCCTTCATATGGTTAGTAAAAATTTTGGCCCAAAACCCTTTAGATGGTTCAATTGTTGGACCAAAAAAGAGGGTTGTGTGGATTTGGTTCGTGGTATTTTGGGCAAGGATGGCAGTCAAGGTTCAACTCAAACAGTTTTATACCGTAAGTTGAAGATTTTCGATATAGAGCTAAGGAAGTGGTGGAACAATTTGTCTAAGTTGGAAGCCAAAGAACATGAGTCTTGTAGTAGGGAGTTGGATGTGATAGAAAAAATCTTGGAAGTTCGCAGCCTTTCGGATGAAGAAGCATGGATTTTGGAGGAGTGTAAGACAAGAATTGAGGAATTAAATGAATCAAAAAATAAAGATCTGAAGCAACGTTCTCGGGTTAAATGGGCTGCTATGGGGGATGATAACACCGGGTATTACCATAGAGTTATTAATGGGCGAAGATCGAGTAATGTTATTCCTGGTATTGATATTGATGGGGAGTGGAACACGAAGCCAAACATTGTCAAAAAGGAAGTCCTTAGATTTTTTCGCAGCCACTTCAGTGAGGTATGTAAGGATCGGCCAAAACTTTTTTTGACTCGATTAAAACCGTCTCGGCTCAACTTGGGTATGAATTAGTGCTACCATTTTCCAAGGAAGAAATAAAATGTGCAGCCTTCGATTGTGGTAAGGATAAGGCTCCCGGGCCTGATCGCTTTAACTTCCACTTTGTACATGAGTTTTGGGATGTTTTGGAGGGGGATTTTATCAAGATTTGCGCTGAATTTTATGAGAATGTTTTGGAGGGGGATTTTATCACTTTGTACATTGGTGCCTAAATGCAAGAACCTAACAAATATGAAAGAATACAGGCCCATTAATTTGATTGGTATGATAAGCAAGGTTATATCCAAACTCTTGGCGACAAGAATGAAGAAGGTTATGGGTACAGTGATCTCGGAGTCTCAATCGGATTTTCTTAAAGATAGGTATATTTTGGAAGGCCCCCTAGTCCTAAATGAAATCCTTGCTTGGTTAAAGCGGAAGTCTAAAACGGCGTTTTTATTGAAAATCGATTTTGAAAAGGCGTATGACAATGTGAATTGGGGTTTTCTAATCTCGATGTTGGAACAAATGCAATTTCCTCAAATATGGTGTATGTGGGTTTTGGGAATTCTCAAGTCAACACGCTCCGCGGTTTTGGTAAACGGGTCACCTACGTTTGAGTTTGCTTGTCATAAAGGGCTTAGGCAAGGTGACCCGTTGTCCTCGTTTCACTTTTTGGTAGTCATGGAAGCTCTCTCTCTCTAGTGATAGAAAAAGCGGTTTCGGTGGGTGAGTTTAAAGGTGTGGAGATTGAAAAAAATGGTTTGGTTTTATCTCATATGTTATATGCCGATGATGCGCTCATTTTAGGCGAGTGGTCTGGTGGGAATGTGTTGAACTTGGCCAGAATTTTAAGAGTTTTTCACGCTTGTTCGGGGCTGAAAATTAACATAAATAAGTCCAACATGTATGGAGTTTGAATGGGCAGTGAGGAAACGGAAGATATGGCTATGACTTTGGGCTGTAAACGAGATGTCTTACCCTTTGATTACTTGGGGATTAAAGTATGGGCTAGTATGAACAAGTGCTCTAGTTGGAAGAAAGTGGTGGAGGTGTTTGAATCTAGATTGGCCGTTTGGAAGGCGAAACTATTGTCTATAGGTGGTCGAGTGACGCTTATTAAAGCGGTTCTTGAAAGCTTAGCCATCTATTACTTTTCTCTATATAAAGCGCCTCGTAAGGTTTTAGATTATCTTGAAAAAAATCATGAGGAAGTTCTTATGGTCTGGATCGAACGATGGAAACAAGATAAATTGGGTGAGTTGGTCCCGAATCACCACTCCGAAGCGATATGGAGGTTTGGGTATTAAAAGATTAGAGGACGTCAATGAAGCGCTTATTTTTAAGTGGGTGTGGAGATTTCGCTCTAATCAAGGGGCTTTTTGGAAAAAGGTTATTGAGGTATGTCACAAGAGTAATAATATGTGGGAGATGCTTCCTGTTAATAAGTACGCGTCGGGCAATTGGAAGGCCATTGTCAAAGTTGCTGCAGGTCTAAAAGTCGATAATGTTATGCTGTTCACTTATATTAGAGCTAGAGTGGGGTGCGGAAATACTGTCAGGTTCTGGCTGGATGTTTGGCTTGGAGATTGTGCTCTCAATCATAAATTCCCACTACTTTATAGGTTACAGAACAATAAGAAATGTTGGGTGTCGGAGCGGACTGCAATTGTATGCAGCAAACGAGTGATTACAGCTGATTGGATAGACAATATGGCATCGGCAGATGAGCTGGTCCAATGGGTTAACTTATGCGATATGTTAAATGGGATAGACGTCGGCTCGGCGAATGATGAATGGGTTTGGGCAGCTGCAACTGATTCGGAATTCTCAACCAAAACAACGACTAAAATGCTGATGCAAAGATCGGATTTTGGGGACAACTTTAACTTCAAATGGGTCTCATGGGTTCCTTTGAAATGTTCCATTATGACTTGGGGAGCGGAGATGAATAGGCTTCCAACAAAGATGGCGCTCTTACGAAGAAACGTTAGCATTGCAGATGGGATTTGAACTTGGTGTAATGACAACGAGGAGACAGTGACGCACATCCTCTCGGATTGTATTATTGCTTCAATTGTCTGGGATTGGATTGGTAAATGGTTCCGGCTAGATCCGATATATGCTTTTGAGGTTAAAGATCTTTTGGAAGTCTACAAATCAGTGCATGGCTGCAAGAAAAAGAAGAATATAGTGCACGGGATTATAGTGGTTACTATGTGGTCGTTGTGGAACGCTAGAAACGACATGGTTTTCAATGGAACGCGTCCTACTGTTGAGAAGATCGTGGCTAGAGTAAAGTCCCTCACGTACCTTTGGGTTAAAAGTAGATATAAGTGTTATACGATTGCTTGGAAGGATTGGTATCGTTTTCCTTTGTATAGGTTTATAGTGGTTTGAGCCTTCGGTCCCCGTTTTGAGGGCCGTTTTGGTGTTGTTTTAGTGAAAGCATTTTTTCAAAAAAAAAAAAAAAAAAAGAAAAGAAAAAAAAAGAGATGAACTGTGGTTTCTCTAAATGTTTTCTCTCTCCTCCACTCACAACCACTCACACCCACCCTATATAATTTCAGGGAACCCCTCACATAAGTTGGTTCTCGGGTTGTGAATGCTCTTAGATAATTTTAGGAAAAAAATTAAAATAAAAATTGGATTTTTCTCTCTAATGTTTCCTCTCATAAATTTTAAACGTTAATATCTTTTATAGACGAGATTTTTTAAAGAAAAAAATTACACAAAATTTACGAACGTTTTATTATCTTTCCAACGATTACCATAGTGCAATATAAAAAACGGAGTAAAAAATGATGACTATTTTTTTGTGAGGATTTGTTCATACAGGAAAAAAACACAATGCGTTCAGGTAATTTATTAATCATGTATAGGCAAGTCAGTAATTATGTTCAAACCGGTAAATATGAATTCTATTTTCATCGAGACCAGAATAGGTTAAAATCACTCATTTAAAAAAAAGTCACATCTTTAAGATCATTGCTGCAATCACACCCTACAATAGTTGCCTCTGGCTCTGCTCCTCATCCAAACATATATTTTCTTTTTAATATACATTTCCACTTTTATTCAAATGATTAGTTATACATTGTTTTAAGTTAGGTATTAATATTAGAGTTATTAATTATTTTAGGTTACATGTTAACATTATAATTATATTGTTTAAGGTTAAGCATTAACAACGAAGGTTAGGTGCTAACATTAGAGATATACATTGCTAATTGTTTTAGGTTCCTGCATGTAAATGTGAAGCACATCAGTATATTTCATATGTAAAATTAAATGTCATATTAGATTTTTTAACATCGAGACGTTCACATGGTATAATCTAGTTGGTAATATATGAAATTTAGGACGGAAGTATAAAAAAAAGTCTTTTTACCTCAACAGTATTTTTAAATGTCAATGTTGTTAGGGTATTATTATTATTAATATATTTATTTTTATTTTTTATATTTTGAACGGGTGGGCTAAAATAATGACACATTTTAACTTTTTTTTTTTTTTTAGGCAAATTTCATTAAAAACAAACAGGAACCGGGAATCTCCAAGGAGGAGACCCCGACGCCCCACCGTTACATTATGTTACATCAACATCAAAAGATTGCCAATCCTTCCAACCCATAACATCCTTTTTACTTCTACTAGTAAACCAAACATAACCTATAGCTTTAATATCGGCAACCAAATTCACCACCGATCGACTATTATCTTGAAAAATCTTTTCGTTTCTAGCCTTCCAAATCCTCCAGCACGTAATAATCAACATCCCGTATATCACCATCTTTCGCTTAAGCGGCCACGACGTATCCTGTAGAATATCCTGGCTCGAAAAAAAGAAGAAAGGCGTCAACTTCATCCATCTCGAGATAGCATACCAGACATTACTAGCCAATCCGCACCCAGTGAACACATGATCCACCGTCTCTTCCTGGTCCTCACAAAGACAACACAAAGTACTACCACAATCAATGTTTCGCCTTTGTAACGCCTTTTTTGTTGGAAGTCTATCACGTAACAAACGCCACATAAAGATGTTGCACTTAATCGGAATCCACCTACACCATTTGAAAGAAGCTTCTGTTTGAGCAAATCGATCACCATCTATCCACTTCTTTACCGCTTGAACCGTAAACTCGTTACTCGACCCATGATCCCAATACCAACAATCATTAGTGGCTCCCAACCTTTGGCCGAACAAAGCCTCACAGCAAAGATCACCCGAAAGACACCATATTTCCTTTTTACTAAAATCATTTGGAGACATCTTGAATTTGCAAATCCAAAACTGTATTAAAAACTTCAACTTCAAAATGATGTCGATTAGTAACGACATTCTTTCGGTTTCTTTGATTACCAAAAGTATCCATCATTTCTACCATCTCAATCTTGTTTTTTTCACAAAAAGATGTCACCTTAGCCAACATTTGATTAAACCGGTTTTGTCTTAGATGATTCAATCATACTTATCAAACCATTTTACATTAAAACGTCTCCGACCCTTTGGCTTAGGATAGTTTGTCCATTCAAAATTATGAGCTTGTGGTTGAAAAACCTTTTTCACTATAGTTTGATTTCATTTTCACAAGCACACAAAGCCACAAAACTAATCATAACAATAGCATATTATAGATATCAATAATAATTCGTCTTTCAAATTTCCAATTAACACAATAACACAAGTACACAACATCTTAGTAACTTAATTTATAAACAAAAACCCTCTAAAAGAAACAAAGTATAATACCAATTGCCAACAAAACTAATTCAGTAACTAATAAAAAAAACTTACAGAATACAAAGTAATAGGGAAGGGAAGAAATAGGCAGCAGGAATGAGCTCCGGTCTGGTGGAGGGTAGGCTGCGGTGGCGTGACGGCAGGGGACAAGGGCAGCCGATTGATTGAGTTAAAATGGTTTGGGATTTTTTTTTGTTTGTAAGATGTCGCTGCCTTCGACACAACAGGTTTGGGGGGAAGGGAAAGGTTTAGAGTTGGGTCATTGGGCTTTTTCTTATTATTCCACTAGTGGGTCATGGGACTTGGGTTGGGTTTTAAGAGTGGATTTAGTCAATTAGTCATAAGGGTTTTGGTAACTGGGTTTAAAGAGCGTTTATTAAAATTTCGCTTCGGAGTTAACTTTGCGTATAATTTATTTAAGTGGTAACAAAAACATTATTTAAAGGGTAACATAAATTTTTTAAGGGGTAACAAAAAAATTATTTTAGGGGTAACATTTTATAAAAAAATGTAAAATAATTTTTTTTTCTACTTCGCCGGAAAAATCGAGGGGTAACGGATGCACCCCTCCCTCTTTAATACATTCGCCCTGCTGGCTAAACCACACCTCTTCCACCCGCCACAAATCACCACCGAGAAACGACCGCAACCCTGAGAAGCCAACACATCCTTGGCTCACCATCAATCACTGTAGTCGACGAAACACATTAGAAAAGCGGCCGGGCAACTCTGGAAATCAGATATAAAAATTTCCATTTAGTCAGAGACCACACAAAACGATCCCAAAAACGATGTGATGCAAAGAACTATGAGATGGAAATTCATAACCACCCAGAAAGGGGCAAAACCTGACTTTGATCCAAGTTATTATTGTATAACCATTTTATATTTTCACTCGAGTTAATTGCCAATTTAGTCTCTAAGGTTTGTCAAAAATTGTCACTTTTATCCAAATCTTTTTTTTGTTACATCTGTGTCCCTGAGGTTTCAGTTCTTTGCCATTTTAGCCATCAGCACTAACTCAGTTAACAAAAATCCAGTTAAGTCAGGGGCAGTTTCGTCTATACACAACATTTTTTTTTACTGATATCAATCATATAAACACCATTATCAAAACAACCTCTCTCCACCAAAATTATTTCTCTCTCGATGGCAGAGCTACAACCACCGTCGGACCTCCACGTCAACGGCAGCGCTGCCGCCATAGATCCAGTCACCGTCCCGACCGAACCCACAGCCGGTCCCACCAAACGACAGCGTCAACCCAGCGTCAGATTAGATGAAATCGGAGACCAACACACATACGATAATCACAGAAGACACAAACTCCGGTGACAGTCACCGGATTTGGTGACTGTCCGGTTATTATATCAGAACGATAGTTATCAATTAGTCAAACTTCATAACCCAAACATGAGAACAGGGTCACGGTTTGGAGTTCAACTTGAAGGTTACCGGGTACAATTCGTAACAGAAACCAAAGGAAATATTATCGGTATTATTGAATCAGACAAGGAACCCAAGACAGTCACCATAACTCCGGTGACTGTCCGGTTACAAAACTGAAGGTGGTTATCGGGTTTTGGTTGATAATTTAGGTTAGAAATAGAGGGATGGTTTTACCGAACTATTATCATAAACAAAAAGGGGTGGTCCGATGATTGGTTACCGATTATAATCAAGATGGTGCAAGGATGATGATGGTTCGATGAGGATTAGGAGGAGGGGTTATGGTGGTTGCCGGTTCTGATCATTAACAGAAAACAGCAGAGGAGTTATCGGGATGGTGAATGACTTACCGGAGAAGGAGGACGCCGGCGGTGGCGGCGCCGGAGATAGAGGCGGCGGCAGGTGAAGGTCATCGATTGGTGAGGAGTTCTCAACACACACAAGTGTGTGTATACGTTTGATGTGCAGAGAATCACAAAAAGATGAGGGCTTTTAGTGTATGTGTAGTGGTGGGGGTTATGGGGGTTATGGGTATTAAAATATTAAAAAGTAATAGAAGGGGGGTTATGGGGGGTTATGGAAAAAGAGGGTGTAGTGGGAAGGGGGGTTATAAATGATTGGGTAATTATTGTTTATTATTATTATTATTATTATTATTATTATTATTATTATTATTATTATTATTATTATTATTATTATTATTATATAACCCAACCACACACACAAACTCATCTTCACAAACTTCATCATCATCATCAACACCATTCATCTTCACAAACCCAAACTCCATCTTCATCGTCATCATCAACACTTCCACCACCATTCAACCATCACAGCCACCACCGTTACAACCATCACAGCCACCACCGTCACAACCTCCGGCGCTGCTCCCCCTTCTCCAGCGACACCCTTCGGCGCTGCTCCCTCTTCTCCGGCGACACAGTGTGTGTATATATATAAATAAAGTTTGAATAATAATAATAATAATAATAATAATAATAATAATAATAATAATAATAATAATAATAAAGAAGGTCAGTGCATAACGCTCGTTATATCGGTAGCGCTCAAGCCTAAAACGCCCCCATAGCGCCGGGGGGGGGGGGGGGGCGGTGTTCCCCGGCGCTATGGGGCTAAAACGCCTCTCAAAATGCTCGACTACACATGCCCTTATAGGTGATCCAAATTAGAGGGTGTTTGGGAACTAGGATAGTAGTTGATAAAAGGTGTTTGGTAATGGGTTTAACATCAGATAAGAGGATGCTTGGCAGCGAGTTTAATAGCGGAAAAAGGGCGTTTGGCTGCAATAATAGACTTTATTTTTATTATTTTTTTATAATCGGGTGGTCGGGTATGACCCGACCCGTTAACGAGACCCGTGTTACGGCGGGGTGTTACAATATAATATCTAAAAGAAAATCAAAATAAATTTAAAAAGGGTTTTGGATGAAAATGGCAAAAGGAAAAAGTTTGGTGTGTATGGACAAAAATGCCCTTGACTTAACTGGGTTTTTATTAACTGAGTTAATGCCGATGACTAAATGGCAAAAAAAATAAAACCTCAGGGACACAGATGTAACAAAAAAAAAAAAAAAGATTTTGATGAAAGTGACAATTTTTGACAAACTTTAGGGACTAAATCGACAATTAACTCTTTTCACTCCTACATGGCTTGGCTTTTTCGCTCAATTATTAATTTCATTCCTCGAATTAAAGTTAACAACATTTCAGTTAATAAGGTTACACGTAAAATCAGGGCCGGCCCAAGGGTGGGCGAGCCGCACCCCCGGCCGAGGCCCGTTTTTTCCGTGGGCCTAAATTAAGTTTTTTTCCTTTTATACGTTTTATATATAGATTTAAAAAATACAAACGAAAACAAACATATGATATGTCCTGCTGGTTGAAGTTGTTTCCTCCAAGCTTCTTTTGCGCGAGTTCGAGTCTACTTCACCCCATTGTGGTGATTCTAGTTTTTTTTTCTTTTTTTACGGTAGCTTTGTTTTCATTTTTTGTTAATTATCATTGTGGACCCAATTATAGTTAAAGTGATGGTTGACATTTAAACAATCTTTTCATTGCATACAATTAAAATTGGTAAACTTAAAAAAAAAAAATTATTAATAGTTTTTATATAATGTTTTTTACAACTTTGTTATAACTAATTAATAAATTTAAATTCAAAATAATAACATCATAATGATTTTAGAATATAATAAAATTGAGAAAAAAAATGTCTTCCTTAAAAGATTTAAAATATGTATATTAATTTGTCATTGTATCACGCGTGGGACGTAAATCTCTTCAACGTTTATTACGTAAATTCAATTTTGGGCATGTTACCTTTATATTTTTTCGGTTTTTTTTTGTTTTATTTAATAAAGCGAGTACCAAAACCGACCGAGTTCCCACTTGTCGTGACATGTAGGGTTGATTTCTTTAGGGCCTGAGGGCCTTTTTCTTTCAACTTGTGCAAGGCACTTGAATATTCAGGACCGGCTCTGCGTAAAATTTATTTATTTAATAATTTAATTCAAACCTGCTTAGTAATTAGTTAACTATAAATAACAATGAAGAGATAATGATGGTTGAGCCTACCCTCTTTGGAGGGGCCAGGTGTGATTCTGATGGCCTCTCGGATTTTTATTACCGTGCATTTACTCCAGAGAGACTTGCCTCTAGAGAGACTTACCTCTTGTGGAGGGTGTAACATCTGTCAAGTGGCAGGTGGCGGGAAATTTTCCGGGTGGAAGCCTTAGTGCCCCTTATGCGCAGCCTCGACTCACTTGTGGGCCGACCACTCTTGCGTCAGCATGGACCCGGTTAAGACAACATATTCTGACCATTGTAGAGTGGCTAGGGGATCCCCTTTAGGGGGTTGTGATGAACTCTGCCACAACATAGAAAATCACCTTCCAAAAAAAAAAAAGATGATAATTCAAATTTTTAAAAATAGTTTAATACATAAATAATTGATATGAATTAAATCAATACAAATTTTAGATACGTTTTGGTTGTATATATAGTTTTTTTTAATTGTTTAAAAACTTAAAGTAGATGTAGTAATTTAAGCCTAATTCTACCCTATTATGAGACTGTTTATGCCTGTTTTATATGTTAATTATGTGAGTCATCACTCACCAGCTTCAATGCTTCGAGAAGGACTATTAGCTCAGCTGTGGTGGCTCTCATTCTCAACAAACCCTTCAACTTCTCCGGTATGATATTCTTTCATATGAAAGAAAACCTGAGCACAAAGTACATGAAGGCAAACAAGAGATCTCTTGTTTATCTAAGATTCTTGCAGATGATTTTTGATGTTCAGATTCCTGATTTACCGAAGGTTGAAGGTTATATTTTGAAGCTTGATCATATGAATGATTTGGGGATGTCCAAGTTGAAGTATTACAAGAGTAGTACAGAACGTGCATTTAAGAGAATTATAGGTCATATCCTCAGAGAAGATTATCTTAACTATCTCAAGACAACCGGAGACACGAGGATAGTGATTCGGATGTTGAGGCTGTGGATCCTGTATTAGATAAAGGAGGAGATGATAATGATGAAGAAGGTGGTAGGGCACCTCAGGGGAATCTCCCTAGGCCCCGACCGATCCGTCGTGTTCGTGTGTCTGAACATGTGTCTGCTATTGCTGAACCTGATAAAAGCAGCACGGTTGTTGGCGAACCAGCCTCATCCACTGTCACAGAAGCTGAAGCATCCGGATCCCGTCCTGACAAAGGCAAAGGGATAGTTTCTGTTGGTGAACACCCTACAGCAAAGAAGGCTCAAACAACTGTACAATCTAGCGAAGGATTTGATAGTGAAGAAACAGACGATGAAGATCTTGATCCAGAAGCGCGTCAAATGAAGAAATCAACTAAAAAAGGAAAAGAACTTGAGCGCCAAAGGCAGGCCCGCGAAGCTACTGCCATACAGCAACGCTTAGAGCTGCAACAAGAAAGAGAAGAACGTGATGATCCAAGTTTCTTGGTGGATTTACAGGAGTTGGATGCTGAGTTAGAAAAAGATAGGCCCTCAAGAAAACGGGCATCTTTTAGCTCAAGCGGTTCTTTGATGAAAAAGTTACTGAAGAAAGCCCGAAAAACCTCCATTGCCAAATCTGTTACTTTTAAATAACCAACTCAACCAACTACCCAATCTGAACAAACCGAAACCTCAAAACCCAAAAGAAAGACCAAATCTAGAATCACCCGAGCAACCGTTATCTCTACCGCAGCAACCACAACAGCAGAAACATCAACCACAACCACTTCAGTTGCCACCACAACTCCTATTCCCACACTAGTTATGGGACAATCTGCAGTCTTAACTGAGCCGAGCTCATCTGATGTATCTGTTCACACTATCACATCTACACCATCTATAGGCTTTGAGCTTTAGATAATACTCTCTGAAATCAGGGTCCCTTAGTTCCAACCATCCCAACCAGCTGAACTCACACCCTTCATGCTATCCATTTCACGTGTACTAACCACATCAACTGCTCTATCTCTCCAATCTCAGATTAACAATCTTGTGAGTATGTTACACTTACAGATTACACAGAACTTAGAGAACTAGAGGAGGATGGAAGAGTTAGACTATTATTAATGAAACAAGGTAAGGGAACCATGCTTCATATGTTGCTTAAACCCTTTTTGTTCATTCGGCACTAGTCTTGGGTTCTTCTACAATCGGTTGGTTCTTCAACCATCTCATAAACATCACAGTGGGCACGATGAAGAAGCTATCCAACAATGAACAAGAGATTCATTTACTGACAGAATCAAGGGATGATACACGGAATCGTCTTGTCATTATCGAGTCGGAGAATGAGAAACTTAAGATGAAAATTGATAAGTACATGAACAAGCATAAGCGACTCACCTCTAGGGACGGTGATGATGGTAATGAAAGTGATGATGAGGAAGATGAAGAGGATGATGAGGAGGACGATCACGAGTCTGGTAAAGATCGTTCTGGGGATGATAATAAGGATGAGGAGGATGATGATACTTGTCCTGGTGATGCAGCTGTTTGTCAAACGAAGACGGCCGATGCTAAATTTAGGGAAAGGCGTGCAAAGAAAGATCAAGGGCAAAATGGTAGTGACTCGGGTGCAGGAGAATCTTCCTCGCAACTCGGTCCAACTGAAGAAGATCTCAGAATTTTTAGGGAAGTTGTAACTACCAAATAAGTACTTCTAGAATAGACAGAACGGTACCACAAGATGTTCTTCACTGATGACAATGGGAATCCAGTTACTAAACCTTATATGGATCTGGAAGAAGGTGAAATACCTCCAGAGCTATCCAATGAAGAAATGGCCCCGATCTTTGGCATTGATTATAAACAGTTCACACCATTGGTACCTTCTAAACCAGTTAATGAAGATATTCCATTGGATGATATTGAGATTGAAGATGTCACAACTGAAGAATACTCTGAATACGTGCATGCAACTAAGAAGAGCAAAGTGAAGATAAATGTGCCCACTGGTGATGTTTATGAGATGGTTGAAGAACCAACCGATTGTAGAAGAACCCAAGACTAGTGCCGAATGAACAAAAAGGGTTTAAGCAACATATGAAGCATGGTTCCCCAAGAGGAAGCCCGGGCCAGTTCAAGCACGAAAAGTTAACCAGAGATGGAATCTCATGTCTGGTAATATAGTTAGCCGGATGTACATGGCCCAGTTCCATGCGATCGACATTTAGTTC
Organism: Ambrosia trifida; assembly: GCA_028751855.1. Taxonomy (NCBI): domain Eukaryota; kingdom Viridiplantae; phylum Streptophyta; class Magnoliopsida; order Asterales; family Asteraceae; genus Ambrosia; species Ambrosia trifida. The sequence continues at coordinate 28,460,236 of CM054123.1, read as the reverse complement.
GAGACTAACATTCTCTATTTCTCTAGTTTTTTTAAGATCAAGACCTTACCATACTGCTATGTTCATGATCATGCAAGATTGAAGCCGATCAAGACAAATGGTGAGCTGGAGATGTAGATAAGAGTGTTAGAGAAAGAAAGCAACACACAGTGGAATCTTATATTTATCCAACAAGCTACCAGATTGATAAGATGCATCATATCACTGGTAAGCCCATTTGGAAACAAAAGATCACTCCACCAGAGATTACGACACAGGTTTCTCTCATTCCTATGGAACAAGACTTCACAGGTAAGTTCATATTCTGGTATTATGACTATTTAACCTCAGAAGCTGTCATAGTGTTGGAGAACGATCCCAAGATCTGCACGAAGATTAGAATCTGGGATCCGATGTGGCTAATGAACTTTTCTAAACAAGACATACAAACTTTGAACAAGAATCAGATCGATTTCAAAGACGAGGATGTTGATCAAGCTGTCAGATTTCAGAAAATGGTCAGATAATGTGATGCGAAGAAAATTCATGCTGGTTGTGATTGGTCAAAGTTGCAGGTGATAGAGACTTGAAACGGTTGCCAGTTGAACAAGACAAGTTTTGGTTATTTTCTTTTTTGTGTTTGTTTCAGATGTTTTGTATATATCCAGCTAGGTTCAAGGGGGAGTTTGTAAATGCACCCTACGACTATGTCCCTAGCTTGGATATACTTATCGGATCATGTTTGGACACGTTCTATGCTTGTTTTGATGTTTTATAGGCTTAGGGGTATTTTAAGAATTTATTGTATAACATACACCTCCTTTGTTATCTCATACATGTGCCCCCACACGTATGAGAGTCATACATGTGCCCCCACATGTATGAAATTGATAAGTGTGCATGAAAGGGAGGTGTATGAGTTCTACTATAAATACCCCATGTCTTAGTCATTTTGTAACCTTTTCTATTTCCAATACAAGTGCAACCCTTTGTGTGTGTTTTTTGTATTATTATTATCTTATCCATAAACACTAACCTATAACAACTAACTGGATCGTTGATTCCGCCCTCGATCCGATACGCGCGCGATATTCAATTCTTGTGTCGATCCTACGAAATTATTTAAGATGCTTAACCGGCTAAAGGAAAAAAGAGTAGTGTCTATACACAAAATCCTAGAATAGGTTGTGGACCAAGATAAAGAACCTAGAAGAAATGCAGCAATTGTTTGTAACTCAAAGTAAAAAAAAAATGCATAAGATCCTTACTAATTGTGTGTGTGTGTATAATTTGGGTTATATGGTACAAGTGGCTAATGCAATAGGGGTAATTTGAGAAAGATTTATATGACATATAGGGTTTAAAGCATAGGACCTTTCAAATGTCATCTTAAAATGCATGTATAGTTACTTTTCTAGCCATCTTTGGAATTTTATAATGTACTAGTGGGATGCCCGCGCGATGCGGCGGGGCGACATATATTGAAGCAAATAATGAAATGTTAGTGTCGCGCGATGCAACGTTGATTATAATTTACAATGCGACACTTGTTTTATATTAGTTTATCAATCCTCTCGTAATATATTTTATAGTACTTTTGTTAATTTTCTTTTTCATAGGATCATTGTGGTCTATAGATGTCATGAGCATTACATATCACAATTAAATAATAAAAAACGCATGACTAACAAAATATCAGCCATAAATATAGTACGCAATTTAAAAATAAAATTCAAATACAAGAATAGAAAAATATCAGTCATGAAGACAGTAATTTAAGAATAAATTCTGTATGTCAACCAACTGCATCGTAATGAAATCAACTTTTGTCACATACACGAGCTACATTGCTCGATCACCGGTCTTCATCATTGAGACTCTCGTAAAAAGAGCGATCGAGAGTTTCATCTTCCTACATCACTACTCTTTCACCGATAATTTTATTGTCATTTTATATTCTGTCACTATTACATCTACCACAACAGCTTAGGGCACTAAAACAATACAAAAAACTAAACTATACAAATCATGGTTAACTTGACAAACTCTATTTAGTTGTCTTGATGTAATAGACCTAGTAGTTTAGTAAAAAAAGAAAGAAATAAAAAACTTGAGTTAATAAAATCGGGATCCATCCTGTTACTATATTATTCTAACACATTACTTTTAATAAACCCTTAATATTATTATTATGGTTGCCGTCTAGAAAGCAAAAAAAAAAAAAAAAAAAAAAAAAAAAAACCATTTTGATGCTATCCAATTTAAAAGTGTTCATGAACCAAATTTGATGATAACGATCAGAAAAAAAAGTTATTAGATATTGATAAATATTGTCATTAAGATGTTTTAACATGCATGGATGATGATACTTACAAGATTTGTGTTTCAAAGACGTCAGAACGGTTTGGGTATTGCTTCCTATGTGGACTGATGTCAAAGAGCATGAGAAAGTGTTTTAAGATTTTTAGAGAAAAATATTGAGATTATCAACAAAATATGAACAATAGTGAATAAGATATGAACATATTCGTATTTACTTACCAGATTAAAGATCATTTGGAGTGTTCTTTCCCTTGATCATTGCAGAATGAGGGAGAGAAATGTGATGTTAGTGACTATTGTATGAGGGAAGTGAGAAAAGTGAAAGGTTGTCATCTATATTTATTTACTATTTTCCCTAGGACATGAAGAGTCGGGGGTTAGCATTGGTAAAGAAGAAGGTTTTAATGGTTGTGATTAAAAGGTTTGTACAATGTGCATTATCATTTGTAATTACTTAAGAACAATTAATCTTTATATAAAAAGATTATTCTCTCCATTTCATCTAATTTAATATTCATGTAGAAAGACCATTTTGGCCCTTTGCTAACTTCACTAAGTCGTTGTACCATAAGCTTAAAATGTTGTAATTACTTAACTTTTACCGGCGTCCTTCCCTCATGCTTTATAATATAGTATAGATATAGATATAGATATAGATTTAACACGCGTGGATGATGATAGTTACAAGAAATGTGTTTCAAAGACGTCACAACGGTTTGGGTATTGCTTCCTATGTGGTCTGATGTCAAAGAGCATGAGAAAGTGTTTTAAGATTTTTAAAGAAAAATATTAAGATTATCAACAAAATATGAACAATAGTGAATAAGATATGAACATGTTCATATTTACTTACCAGATTAAAAATCATTTGAAGTATTCTTTCCCTTGATCATTGCAGAATGAGGGAGAGAAATGTGATGTTAGTAACTATTGTATGAAGGAAGTGAGAAAAGTGAAAGGTTGTCATCTATATTTATTTACTATTTTCCCTAGGACATGAAGAGTCGGGGGTTAGCATTGGTAAGGAAGAAGGTTTTAATGGTTGTAATTAATAAGTTTGTACAATGTGCATTATCATTTGTAATTACTTAAGAACGATTAATCTTTATGTAAAAAGATTATTCTCTCCATTTCATCTAATTTAATACTCATGTAGAAAGACCATTTTAGCCCTTTACTAACTTCAGTAAGTTATTGTACCATAAGTTTAAAATGTTGTAATTACTTAACTTTTACCGACGTCCTTATACAAATCATCATCATACTCATAAAGTCTTATAAAAGTATGTCCTTATCAAGGTTAATGGACACTATGATATACTCTGGTGATAATAACACTTTGCTGCAAGATAAAGGTTCTGGCTCTTGAATTTTCATGTTTTATATTAATAGAATATCATGTCAAATTTGTAAGTCAATTAAAAATATATTTGTAAATTTAGACTCTTAACTCTTTATAGACCATCTTCAATAACTTTGACACAAATCTTGAGGTTAAGCTTTATTGTGACTTAGATAACAACATCCATGCCATCTTTGATTTAACTTCAATCTCATCTATAAAACTCAATTGGTTGGCCCAAACATTAGAAAATAACCCCATGATTCATGACATCATCAAATCAGAACAAGAGTAGACAAGGATGTCTTGTATGAACAAAAATAAATCATCTTTTTTAAAACTAAATCCAAAAATACATACAAACATAACCAAAGTAGAGATAAAACATATAACACTCGAGTAACCTTGCTTGCCAAAACACGTTGACTTCTTTTGATGTATTTAAACAGAAAGCATCTTGCTTGGTTCCTTTCCTTTAACATTCACCTTTTGTCTAACCATTCTTTTTATGAACAAAGAAAATTAATTTATAAGCCTTTGTTGTCTCTTTAGTTTTCTCAAGTAATTACTAAATTATTTAATTTATAAGAAGTTGCATCTCTTCACTTTCTTCTTTTTAATAATTATTATCATGTTACAAGAATTTGATGAGGTATTGCTATTATATAATTTAAAGCAATTTAATTGTATTTATCAATTTATCCAATAATTCATTTATCAATTTAGTGCTCATGCAAAAAGACTATTTTGCACCCTTACTCACTTCATTAAGTTGTTATACCATAAGAATAAAATGTTGTAATTATTTAAATTTGTTTGGAATTCTTGCTAGATGTTTTATAATATAGTATAGTACAAATGCTCGCGCGTTGCCACGGGTAGTTATGTTTTTTAGGTGCACTTTGCCTGGCGGGTTTCCTATAATATATTTTTAATTGTTGAAAGAACTATAGGATGATGAAACCTGTTTACAAAAGAAAAAAACTCAATACTTGGAGGTAGTAAACAAATAGCCGCAATATTTATGCCATGCATTTGATGTGTTCATCAAAAAAAAAAGTGCACACGTTAGCTGTATCTAGTTCGTCTAAAAAATGATTAAAAATGGAAAGCTCTAAAACCAAATAAATGCCTTAAGACAATGAAACACGAAAGTCTCAAAGAGGACCATATCTTCACAAATTTTAGTTTTTTTTTCTTTCAAGTTTACAATATTAATTACAATCAGAATTCATTAGGTATTAAAATTCTTTTTAACTTCTTTAAACCTTATTTACCTCCGAATATTATTTACATTTCATTGATTAACTTATAATTAAAACAAAGTAAATAGGGATTATTGATTAATTTTGATGTGTAATAATGGAGGGGGTTACATGTTGGAAGTGATATGATGTGTGTATTACACACATATACAATTCCTAACAAGGCTATTCCACCACCTCCACACAATGCAAAAAAAAAAAAAAAAAAGTATGAACTTAGACATATCCTTTGAAATAAATCCAACCTGCGATGCATGCACACCAAACAAATTAAATCCAACAGCATCCAAATTAAAAGTGAGTAGAAAATCAAAAAATAAGTAATTACACAAACAAGAAAAAAAGAATTTGGATTTTACAAAACCTAACATGAGCACCAAAAAATATGATTTCTACAAAATCTACTAATTTACTATGGAGCACAAGCGGAGTTAGAGCATAGCAGAGAATAACTCAGAATTCCGAATTAAAGGTGTATGGCATGTATGTTGGAACTTGAGAGACAACCCTCCTTTTATAATGGATATTGAATGGGTGATTAAATGGCATACTTGAGGGGAATGGTGATTGATAGGAAAAGTGATGGAATTCATTGAAGGCCAATGAATTTGTAAATTGATTGCGTAGACATGGGGTGTGATGGGTGTTTATGAATGGGAGTTACATGCTAAGAGGGTATAAAGTATGCATCAAACAATTATGCAATTGGCATTATAAGTTGTACATGGGGGCAAAAATGGAAGAAAATGACAAAAAAATAAAAATTTGTAAAGAGGCTTTTGATATGCCATCTTAAAATTTAAGTGAAATTATCTTTAAGGACATGCTTCCTCCTTAATAAGGTAAAATAAAATAGAGATAATATAGATATAGATTTACACTAAATTATATCCTGAAAGCTTTTCGAGATAGACAAATCTAATATGATGTGATAAAACATGTACGTTATGATGTAACATAGAAATTAATGTACTATAATATGTAAAAACACCAATTTTAATCATGTGAATAAGAATGAAAATTTATATTAAAAAGGAAATGTATGTTTGGATGAGGAGCAGAGTTGAAAACAACCATTACAGGGCGTTATTGAGGCGGTAGTCTTCAAGGTGCAACTTTTTTTCTTTCTTTTCTTTTTTTGAAAGGGGTGATTTTAACTTATTTTGCTCTTGATGAAAATATAATTCCTAGTTTGAACATGATTAGTGACTTGCCTAGACATTATTAATGAATTATCTGAACACGTTGTGTTTTTTTTTTCTGTATGAATAAAACCGACAAAAAAATGTTTATTTTTTTCGTTTTTTGTATAGCACTATAGTACTCGTTATGAAGATAATAAAACGTTCGTTAATTTGGTGTATTTTTTTTTAAAAAAATATTATATATAAAAGTTATTAACGTTTTGTAATTATGGAAGAAATATGAGAGAGAAACTCTTTTTAATGAAAATAAAAAGTATGCCACATGACACACTTAAAGGGGAAGAGTCATATCTTTTAAGTCACATTTAGGATTTCATGCTTTCGAAATATATAGATATAATTTTTTTTTACATGAATCCTGAACAGAACCGCACCTCCACCGCAAGTGAAATCACCATGATATATCATACATCAAACATTGTGGACTAAAAAGTTGATGTGTTGTTTCTATCGTTTTGTTCTTATCGGGTCCATTGTTGTATGACAAATAGAAAATATCAACAACAAAAAAAGCAGTGAACATCGTTTTATTGTTTTATTAAAATTTATTACTGATTTTTCTGTGTATTAGAATCAAATCTATTCCTATATAGTGTTGTAAAAATCGAAATTAATCGGTGTTTAATGATTAATCGTTAGTCGGTATATTATTGAGTAATTTTCGTTAATCAGTCTATTAATTGGTTTTCGGTCCTAGTCGACCGACTAAAAATCGACGATTCCAACAAGATTTCGACGAAAATCTAGAATTCTAGCCAAAACTTGCAAATCCCAGCAAGTTTCTAACCAAACCATGTATATTCTATATGTATATTCTGACAATTAATCATGTATACTTATAAAATGGGTCAATTAGAGGTTAAAACATGTCTATTTAAAATATTGATTAATCTTGATTAGTACGTAACTTTTAATAAATAATTATATAGCATTACATTTATCAACTTGTATACTACACCATATTTTAGCCTAATTTACTCAAATAAAGTATTAATCAAGTATGAATACTATTTAGGACAGTGGCGAAGCTTGACCCGAAGATTTTCTATACGAATACTATATAATCGGAACTTCTCCGCGAAAATTCAGGGGGGGGGGGGTCGGCCGCCCCCGCCCGCCCCAACTAAGCTACGCCACTGATTTAGGAGATAGTTTACTGTAAAAAGGGTGTTAGCGTAAAAAGTGTAATAAGGATTTTGGGCTTTTGATTAAAATAAATCAATGGATGAGATTAAAATGAGAAAAATATACGTTGAGTTTTCAAAAGAGAAGGGAAAGGCAAAATAGGTATAATCTATAATTGTTGACTTCCACCCCTGTTTTTTAAACGTACATAACTTTTTTCATACGACATTATTTTTTTAAAAAAATACACCATAAAAACAAGCATTTTATCCTCTTTCATTTGCATACCCTATTGCAATACTTTAAAAAAAAATTGCTGGGTTGATAACTTGCATTTAATCATGTATAACTTGCGTTTTTTGTCAGATATAACTTGCATCTTTTTATCAGGTATAACTTGCGTTTAATCATATATAACTTGCGTTTAATCATGTACATCTTGCGTTTTTTGTCAGATATAACTTGTCTTTTTATCAGGTATAACTTGTGTTTTATCTAATATAACTTGCGTTTAATCATATATAACTTGCGTTTTATCATGTATAACTTGCGTTTTATCTAGTATAACTTGGGTTTAATCTTTGCGTTGTTAAACGATGATATCAACTTATTTATTTTCATTTATTATTTGCTTAAATCACATGAAATCAACACTTTCTGTATTTCACCTGCTTATTTAGATAATAATCTTCAATTGTTTACGTAATAAACTTTAAGAACTATTAGTATTCAGATGTGTTTACGTTCTGCAACAAGGTTGTTGACCTGACGAGATTAATTGTTTCTGCATTTTCATTGATTCACAAGAAACTACCCATCTGAACTTCTTTTTATTACTTTAATTCTTTTTTGACAAATTACAATGACAAATAGTTCTCAGTTTATGTACTCCCTCCGTCCCACTAAAAGTGTCTTGGTTTAAAAAACACAAAGTTTTAGGCATATTAAATGATTGCTTTTTTTGCTTTCCAAATGACAATAGTACCCTTTTTATGTGGGTCCATCATATTCTTTGTTTATCTTAGTTGTGTTTTTAAAGGTAAATTTGGAAAATGGCCAATAATTTTTTAAGGTGAACACATTAAATGAGACAAATAAAAAAGGGAATATGGACACTTCTAATGGGACGGAGGGAGTATATAACAAGCTAGTCATGAACAATGGAAAAAGTGAACAACAGAGCATGATCAAACTATCAACCCAACGATTTTTTTTAAAACTATAGCAATATGGTATGCAAATGAAAGAGGATAAAAAGCTTGTTTTTATGGTGTATTAGCTGGGTTAAATTAAGCATGACATACAAATTACGAAACAAATATATTAGTAATACCAGTTTAGATAAATCAAACTTTCTGTTGATAAAATAATTTTTTTTTTTCGAATCCTTACTTCTCATTAAAACAAAATACGAAAGTTACATCATAATAGCAGGTAGACGGGCAACAAGCTGCGCCGCCACCCCTTTTTGAATTGCAAACCCTAGTCTACTAAAGACAAAACCTTGCCCCCCTGGGGATGAAACATTGCTGTGGACGACCCGTTGGACCCTGGTCAAGAAACGAATAGCTTCTGGCGCCAGGGAGCCAAAGGTGTCGAAGGCCAGAGGGATAAAGACATGTTGGTTATCTGCACAAGCTTTAGCGTGTTTATCTACTTTCTTTGATTCCGCCTTTCTTGATGCTTGCCCAGCTACGAGCCCTGTTTCCCTTAACCCAACCAGCGGAGATACCCCGGTGAGGTCCACACAGGCATGTTTCCCCCTCTCCCAACCAAAGACAAGCAGATCTGCGGGTCGCAGGGTGGATCTCCCTTCCGTGGGGTCTGTGAGGAAGTTTACAGGGGCCTCCTTTTTGGCAGAGATCCCAGCTCTCCTCAAGATATCCCACAAAACGTCCCTCACCCAGTCATGCCGATATTTGAAACCAGGGAGCTCCTTGCAATGAATTGCATGCTCCCCGTATTTATCCATGCAAGTTTTACGGCAGATGGGGCATGTTTCATCTTCCGGGTACATAGGGATCATCAATCGGTACTTGAGTATAGCCCTGTACTCTACTGCAGACATGCATTGACCCAAACCCTCAATCGGGATAACGGTCAAAAAATCCTGAGCATGAGGGCCCTTTAGGCATTCAATTACCGCCTTCTGGCGAGTGGACAACTCAAAAACTTCTCCCAGGCTCTGAGTAGTTTTGCTAAAAAGAGCATTCGCCAAAGTTTTTTGTGGCTTTGGGGGGGCGGTGTCCTTGTTAGAAAAACCGCCAATATCAAAGTCCGGGAGATAGACATTTAAGCATTCGAGCGCCTGTTGATAGTCTGGGTCTAGTCCAATGACCCCACTGTTTCGGAGGATATGATCCTGAAGTTCCCAAGACTGAGCTCTGGAAGCCACAAAGGCATAGACCCCAACATCTCGAGCTGAAAGGAGGCCCAAACCACCTAAACGCATCGGCAAGGATGCCAAGCGCTACTGGAGGTCCCCGAAGAAGGGGCCGCCACACACAACTATATCTTCAATAGCTTCGCGGAGACCATCATCGAAAAGGGATACCGCATCCACCATGAAGTGGGGTTGGCAAGTTCGTAACCCAAAAAGTAACTTAGCGACCCCCATGCATGACCTGAGCAGCAGGAGTTCACTCTGGGGATCTCTAAGGCGGGGCAGTAGTTTCATGAGGGCAACCGCACTCGTAGCCCGCCGCCCTGCCAACTCCCCGATAAAAGTAGGATCTCGGCTAACAGCCCCACCAAGGAGCTTAACCCCTTTCTTAGGTGTACCAATCCCTGTCGGGAAAAGCCCTTCCTGGCTTTTCAACCCGTCACACGTCGGCCAAAAGACCTCTGTTTTCTTAATATTGAGATGAAGCCCCAGAGATGGCCCATGCACATTGATAATGTCTAAAGCCTTGGCAACCTCCACTGCGTCGCCTATAATCGTCCCATCATCCAAATACCAGGCATGAAACGGTAGGTTACAGTGTTCCTGAATCCGCATGATAAGGGGATGTAAGGCAAGGGCAAAGAGAAGGGGCCCCAAAGGATCTCCTTGCTGCACTCCGGTGGTAGCCCCAATACAGTCATTGCCCACATACAGCCTAGCCGGTTGGGCATAAAGGAACTGGACCCACGGATAAATGGACGGGCATCGCTGGTGAACCTCTTGGAGAAAAACTGTACGGTCGACCATGTTGAAGGCATTGGAGAAGTCTACTGTAAGCATAGCCAGAGACCCATCCGCATGAAAAGAGTTGAGGAACCTGTTGGCACTGTGAAGCACTGCCTCTGCCCCATTTGGTACCCCTACCCCAAATTGAAAGTCCCCCAGGTACTGGGCAATGTCTTTCCCAACCATCTTCATTGCCACCTTAGAAACTAGCCTTCGCCAAATGCCCCCCACAGCAATAGGCCGAATTCCATTATCGGGCTTCAATAAGGGGGTGAGGGGGGCCGATGCAATGAACTCGGCCAGCGTCTTAGGGCAGGCCCCCCTAAGCCATAGGTTGACAACTTCAGTGATGGCCGCGAGCAACCCCGAGGAAGTCACTGAGCCTTCACCCCCAATAGCATCCAACAGGTGTTGGGCCCGTATCCCGTCCCTACCACAAGATGTCCCTTTACGGAAAGACCGAATACATTTAAACACACAACCCTCATCTACTGATAGAGCAGGTTGGGCGATGGGGTTAGAAGGAAAGGATGGAGGCGGCACCACTGGGTGTTTATCAATGAGGGCCTTCATAGTCGATTCACATAGGGGGGCGACTCCACTAGAGCACAACACCTTTACCGCCGCCGTGAAATGACCATCCCTGACTTTTCGAAGACATTGTTTTATGTTAGGAATATGTGTCAACCTCTTATTCCTTCTTACACTTTTTACGCTAACACCCCTTTTACGTTGTTTAGTGGTAGTTTTGGTTTATATTAATACTAGATTATACCCCGGGAGCATCCCGGGTTGAGAAATTTAATATGATACATCAATTTTACATATGAATTAGACTGATGTATAACTCTAATATTAATATCTAACCTAAAACAAATTAACAATGTACAGCTCCAATGTTAACACCTAACCTAAAAGAATGTAGAACTTTAATATAACTCTAATATTAACACCTATCCTAAAGACTAAACAAATGTACAACTCTAACATACTAATATTGATACCTAACTTAAAACAATGTATAACTCTATTAACCTATTCGGTTCTGGTTGAAAAAAAAATTCATATTTACTGATTTAAACTTAATTAGTGACTTGTCTATACATGATTAATGATTTACCTGAACACTTTGTGTTTTTTTCCTGTATGAACAAAACCCCCACAAAAAAAATTCTCCGTTTTTTATGTAGCACTATGGTACTCGTTGGAAAGATAATAAAACGCTCGTTAATTTGGTGTAATTTTTTTCTTTAAAGAATCTCGTATATTAAAGATATTAGCGTTTAAAAATTATGGGAGGAAACATAAGGGTGAAAAATCCAATTTTGTTTTAAAATTATTTTTTTCCTAAAATATCTCAATGCCACATAGGATGACACATGGCACACTCAAAGAAGAGAATGTCTCTTTGAGTGCCATGTCATTAAAATGGCTTTGGTTTATTATATGTATAGATAGATGCAACTGTAAAAGTTTATTATTTAAATATTAGACATCTAGTGGGATTCCGCATATATGAGGCGGGAATTTAGTTTGGTAATATAAGGTAGCGTATCTCAATACAACATCCGAAAGTGGAAACAACAAAAATGTTGTTAATAGAGCGAAAAGTATAATATCAGATACTTATACCTATTCTAATAATACATATACCAGTACCAATTTCAGTATTCGTTCGTTTCGTCACAGTAGCTACCAACAATTCCTATAACTTAAGATACCAAAAAAAAAAAAAAAATACTATATTTTATATTGGAAATGGATTTTAATAAACCAAACTATAATATAAAATCGAGCGTGTTTTTCTGTTTAATATGAGAACCCCATTTTTACACTTTTGAAAAAAAAAATCGAAATACCAATTGCATAAAACACAATGATCAAAACGTAAAGCACACTCAAACTAAAAACGTAATAGACAATAGAGTATAAAACACACTAAACAACACACTAATACCCAATGGACTTAAAACACAATGAACACTAAAGTAATACACAATGAACAACAGATTAACACATAATGTACACCAGAAACAGAAAAACCAGTTACGTAAACACAATGAACTACTTAGAATACCATAGAAAGCATACAAAAAACATAATGGAGAAAGTTAAATTATATGCAGACTAAAAAACACAATGAGCATATTTTATAACACATATGTGCATAGTGATAACACAATGAATGAGCAGAAGATACAATGAAGTAAAAAATTCAGTTTATACTTATTGTTTAATTTTTATGTAGTAGTATTATACTCATATTAAAGATAAAAACAAGTTTATTAAGATGGTAAATTTTTTAAAATACGGTATGAAAAAGTTATAGACCTTTTTAAACAATGTGGATAACTGACATATTATGCGAAGAGAAAAAGTTAATAAATGCGGCTTTTACTTTTAAGCCTTTCCCTAATTTAGTATTTAATTTTTCAATCAAACTAATTTTAACTTTGAAGATAGCGTGAGTCCGGTTAAGACAACATAGTCTGGCCAGAGTGAGGGTGAGGTTCCCCTATTTTGAGGGTATAGGGATCTCGTACTCAAATTTAAAAACTCGTCGTTAAAAAAATAAACTAATTTCAAGTGTTTAAATCTAAATTTAATCTAATATAATCGTACTAATCCTTTCTAAAAGTAGTGTTTTGTGTATTTGATTTTTAACCTGGAAACCTATTTTAAAGGGAAAATCACGAAAATAGCCCGTTGACCAACCACTTTACGAAAGTAGCCCACTCTCGTCTCTTTGGAGAGACGGGTCACCAAGTTTGAGGCACCTAAGGCGTCTCCGGTGAGGTTTCCCGTAGGGATCAATACAAAACCGACACCTCATCACTCTCTCTCTCTCTCTCTCTCTCTCTCTCTCCTCACTCTCCCTTTCCCCCTCTCGCTCTCTCTCTTCTCTTGCTCTCTCCTCATTTAAACTTGTGATTCCGGTGGCTTTCTGATTTGCCCATTATGGCAGCAAGTCACCCCGTCTCTACTGTCATTTTTTTTTCTTTAATTCAAACCAAAACAGATCAAACAAAAAGATTCAAGAAACATCTTCAAGATTCCGGTCTCCGTCCTTTCTCTCTCTCTTTTCCGTCAGTGATGGCGTCTCCGGTAAACATCACAGGAAACGTCTCTAGAGACAGAGACATCACCGAGACTGGGGAGACGTCTTCACCGGAGATGGAGACGTTGTTCATCGTTTCGTTTCCCACCGAGACGCCATAGAGACGGAGACATCTGAGACGTCTTTTTTTTATCGGTTTTTTTCCTAAACAACTTCTAAGACGTCTTGTAAAAGAGATCCGGGCGACGTCTGTTATTGGTTACCGTTTTATGGAGAGGAGGAGAGACAGAGTTGAGGACGGAAATCGTTACCTAGCTTGCCAGCTTGCCAAAGATGGCCAGACCGTCCTCAAGTAGAATGATTCATCTCTCAGATAGAATGATTCATCTCTCGATATAAGCAGAGCGTTGGGGGGAGAGAGAGAGAGAGAGTCATAGTAATTATTAATGAGGAGAGAAGGAGAGAGTGTGTGTGATGACGTGACGCTAAGTTATTGGTTAGATTTGAAGACGTTGTGGAATATGTGACCTGTTTTTCAAATAGACGGGAATGGGCTATTTTCGTAAATGGGTTGATCAACGGATTATTTTCGTGATTTTCCCTATTTTAAATGCTCTAAAGTCTTTCAATCTTTGGTTAACATCCCATCATATTTATCCGTCCATGTAGAAAGAAAAACACATCTCTCTACATATAGGCAGGTGCTAGAGAGAAAAAGAAAACATATACATAATAATTACATATATACACATAGAATATACAAAAACACAAACGGCGATCACTAGAGAATATCAGTGGCTCAGCTACTTTGTGTGGGTTCTCAACCCATGTCATTTTCCAGCACAAGAAGACGACCACTGGTGTACTCATCAATGCTAGTGTTCATGATCATCTTCTTTGTACTTCAAGTCACTGCAATAAGAATAAGAACACCACCACCACAACCACCGACACCACCACCGTCTGCAAAAGCCTCAGACAATATAAGAAGATTAGAGCTTTACAAAAGATTCTTTAATGGCAGATTTGCTCATCTTAACTCTACTGTTCCAGCAGACAAAAGCTTACAAGAGATCAAAAGAGTAGTTCCCAGTTGCCCGGATCCTTTACACAACTAAGAAGTTTGCATCTTTTTGTTAATATGTTAGTTTTACTACTTGTACTCTCCCTCTCTTTCTTGATGTTTTAATCGGGAAATTTACTAAAATAGAAATTGTTTGAAAAAAAAAAAAACACTGTTACGAAGACGGCTGAATGCTGAGATGACTAAGTCTACACTCTTTTCGAGGGGGTTAAAACGGCTGAGCCCATGCTCTTTTTAAGATGGCTAAGCCATGCGTTTTGCGAGGCTGCTTAGACTACATTGGACACGACTGTAAAGTGATGCCTGTATTCGAAATTTTTTGTTCAATAGTGTGTATTTTTGTAATATTCGCTTTTGTATATTCAGTGAAGTATTCAAAATACTCACGTTTTTTTTCCACTAGTATGACGTCATAATATGAATGAAGTTGGTAATATTTAGAGCCTGAACCCTGGGTATTTTGATATTATCTTTATAAAAAATGATCTGTATTTTGCCGATTTAGAACAATAGATCAAAAACAATGATCTATTATTATGATTATATTATTTGAGATATGGAAATGAGATATTTAATTATCACTCATGTTATGTTTTAATCTTCATTTACTCCGTATAATGTGTTATTTTGGTTTTTTGTTGGTGATGGCCCCTTCAGTTTCGAGTTGGAAACTATCTAGAGCCCACCTCATGTAACTCAATCATGAATAATTAAATTCGGCAAGATTTGTCATCAAAACCAGTCCCCACCTGCTTCTTTGAGGTTAAATTTTTCCATCATTGTTAGGTTTGTATATATTGTAATTTTGTCACATGACAAGTAAATGTACTTTAACGAGTTATCCTAACCCGCGCGTTGCCGCGGGGTGTTTTTATTATTTTTTATTTGTTAACCTGAAACCAATCAGCCTCCCGCACGTTGAGGTTAAAATGTTTATACACGGATATTTCACACCACAATGACAATACTGATAAAATATAAAGTCATCGAACCATTGGTTTCGTCAAACTCAATGTGCAAATATGTAAGTTCAGTAAAACAAAAATTAATTTGCATTCACCCTCATAATACTAACTACTTGCAGGAAAAAAAAAGGTCAAATGTGTTGCTGCTTTTTAGTAATTCCGTTGAGAAATCTATTTAGGAAAATAAGGAAAAATAAACAATAAAGTATAAAAGAAACATTTCATCCTCTTGAACAAATATAGGAAAAGATAAAAGGAACAATAAAGTGAAAAAGAAAACTGGATCGCAAAGCTGTATTAGTTGATTATGAGTACATTCCAGCTTCATAAAGTAAATTGTCATTTTCGTCCCTGAGGTTTGGCACTTTTTGCCAGTTTCATCCAAAAGTTTATTTTTTCTTGACTGGATCCAATAGTTTTCAAATAGTTGTCCGTTTCATCCAACTCGTTAACACCGTTAGTTGAAGTCAGTTAACTAAGGGCAATTTTGTCATTTCGTCTTTTAATGAAGGGCATTTATGTCAATTCGTATGTTTTTAATTTTGTCATTTCGTCTTTTAACATACCAATTGACATAAATGCCCTTCACTTAAAAGACGAAATGACAAAATTGCCCTTAGTTAAACTGACTTCAACTAACGGTGTTAACGAGTTGGATGAAACAAGCAACTATTTGAAAACTATTGGATCCAGTTGAGAAAAAATAAACTTTTGGATGAAACTGGCAAAAAGTATCAAACCCCAGGAACGAAAATGGCAGTTTACTCTTCTTCATATCTCTCAAGAATGCACAAAGACACATACTATATTTCTCTTTGTAAAAGTTAAACTGATTTCTATGTACATATATCCTCTTTGTATCTAATAGTGACATAACTTAAACATATAAATTGATGGGAAGGGGCATAAATGGGATGCAAAAAAGTGCTTTTTTTCACCAAACAAAGATGTTGGGTCTGCTGACCTGGAGAATAACAGATGATTTGAAAAGCCAAAACATGCTATATATACTACAACAAAATGAAGCTAATGCAACCTCACTAAAAGGTTGCATTAGGCCTTGAAAAGGTTGCATTAGGCCTAATGCAACATTTTATCTAGAGCTGCATTAGGTGAAGTTGCATTAGACCTAATGCAACCTTTTTTTTAGATAATGCAACCTTTTTTTGGCTAATCCAACCATTTTTTTAAAGATAATGCAACCTTTTTAAAAGGGTTGCTTCTAAAGAGTTGCATTAGGCCTTACAAGTTACTTCTCCCAAAAGACTGTTGACTCTAACATCTGCTGTACCCCAACATCTGCTGATCACAAAGGACTGATGAAGAAACAACTGCTGATCAAAGTACTGAAGACACAATGTCTGTTGGAGCCAACAACACTTAGGTGATGTCAGCCATAGGTCATCAGTGGTTTAGATTGTTTTATCAGATGTTTTATGTTGTTATTATTCTATTAGATGTCACTGTCTTAGGTGACGTCAGCCATAGGTCATCAATGGTTTAGATTGTCTATAAATAGAACAGTGCATATACTGGTCTATTCATCACTCAAAACATTCTCTTAGATAAACTTACACAGAGTGATCAGGCTGAGGGGAGTACTTGTGCAATCGTTGTAATCATTAGATTTATGAAAGCATTCGATTCTAAAACAATTATTCTCTTTGTTTTGATTCATATTTATTATTCCGCTGCACTTTCCATTTATAGATTAACTTCTTGCATCTTTCATTAGTTAAACAATCAAAACAAATCAAACTCAGATCCTAACAATTGGTATCAGAGCTTGGTCAATTAAATTCGATCTAACCAATCAATTTAATATAAACAGATCAGCTCACAATTATTGATATCGTTTGTTTGTCGGATTGAAAACAGAGTAATAGTTTATTTACGTTCAACAGTTTTATAAACAGACTTTGTTTTATAAACAATCAGAGAATGGCTTCAATCAATCAAGATCCACATAACACTGGCACGAACAACAAGCCACCGATACTTGTCAGATCTGAATACAATATCTGGCAACGTCAGATGAGCCGTGTTCTAGCTCAACAGAACACTGGGTGCTAGAAGTCGGTTATCTTTGGACCACATGTTTCGATGGTGCCGAGTACCGAAGATCCCAAGGTTCAAGAGCCAAAGAAACTTGAAAACTACTCCGAGCAAGATTTTCAGAAAATTGAGTTAGATGCTAAGGCCTTCAATATTGTGGCCATGGTTCTACCCAATGATATCTATGCTGGCTGTTACACTGTAACAGTGCAAAGGAGTTGTGGGATGCTTTGAAAGAACAATTTGGTGGGACTGAAGAGGTTATTGAAAACAACCGTGAAATACTTAACCAACAATATGAAACATTCAGTCATGTTAAGGGAGAGTCATTAACTCAACAATTTGAGAGGTTTAACTGTCTCATTAGTGAACTAAAACTGGTGGGTCTAACTTCTCCTAATTCAACTTTGAACCATAGGTTTTTAAGATCATTACCAGACAAACGGGACACTATTGCTATAGTTATGAGAAATTCAATTTGATTCAAGGACTTATCTCTGACCCAGCTTCATGGTAAGCTCTTGACTTATGAGAGAAAGCTTAACCGGAAAAAGAAGCTCCAGGACTCTAGAAACGTATCTGATGATTATGTTTTTGGTAATACAACACTTTTGGGTCAGGATGAGGTGTCTGGTAATAGTAAGGATCAGAGTTATGATCATTTCATTGACATAACTTCAGGTTTTAACTCTGATTCTTATTCACCCAACTATGCTTTTGCAGCAAGTGGTGGTGATATCCAGGCATCTGATAACATATCCTTTGAGTATGATGACCTTAAATACTTTGACCCTAATGATTTGGAAGAAATGGACATTATGCACCAATTGGCTCTGCTCAGTGTTAGAACTAATAATTTCTACAAGAAAACTGGCAGAAGATTTCCAGGGTTGACTGGCAGGTCAAAGGTGGGGTTGGATAAATCAAAGGTTAAGTGTTATAAATGTCATAGACTTGGTCATTTTGCTAGGGAATGTAGGCGTCAACATGGTACACCTATGATTACATATCCAAATCAAAGGCCGCAGACAAACACTTATCAAGTTTCCCATAATACCCTTGGAGCAAATGTGCAAAACACTGCTCATTTTGCACAATCCTCAACCACTATTCCTGTCCAGTATGTCCAAACCACTATTCCTCAGATCCATTATGTTCATTTTGCACACTCCTCCACCCTCTGCTCATGCAGAGACTAGTCAACAGAGTTTCTTCATACAAGGCTTTGTTGATTGGAGCAGTTTACCAGATGAGCTAACAGATGAGAATTTTGCTCTTGTTGCCAAAGCTGAACATGAACCAGAAAACTTTTGTTTCATGACTATGGACACAATTGTGAAAGAGGTTGAATCTGAGGATGTGGTGACTGAATCTGAAAATGTGACTAATGATATTTTTGATGCAGTAGTTCCAGATGAAAAGTTGAAGAAGAGGTTGTGAATCTCTCAGATCCTTAAGGTGATGAGTGTGAATGCAAGTGTGATTGTGCATTGATGGCTGCTGCTAAGGTATCTCCTCAAATCTTAAAAGATTTGTGTTCAAACAAATGTGTAATAGCATTTTCTAACATTAAAGAGGTGAATGAAAACCTTAGAAAGAAAATTTTATATGATAAAGTTCAATTTGAAAAACTTTCAAAAGAGTTATAATCAAAATTGACTGAAAAAGAATCTGAAATCAGCAGTTTAAAACATGAAGCAACTGTAACCAAAGACCAACTCCAAACTATGATGACTAAATATCATAGTTGTAAAAAGGAGCTTGAGTCCACCCAGGTTGAATGTGAAAAATGGGTGGAATCATGGGAAGGTTTTGAGATGCTACTCAACAAACAAACCAAAAGTCATGTGAAGTTTGGTTTTGGTTTTGAAACCACTTCTCCAGCTTTTCAAAACACTAACAAAAGGGAACAAAAGTTAGTTGAGGTAGTACCAACTAATTTGGAGGGTAAAGAAATTAAAATCACTGAACCTAATGGCAAGAAAATCATTCTTGAAAAACCTGAGGGTTCCTCATCATTCACTGAACTTGAAAAGTATGAATTTAAACCTACTTGGTCTGCTGAGTGTGGTACCCTTGAAAACTTCAAACCTGTTGATTTCAAAACCCCTGATGGTAAGAAAACACCACAGGCAAAGGTTTTCCCTTGAAAGACCTTCCAGCAGATGCTCAAACATCTGTTGAAAAAAGGAAAAAGAAAGACAAGGCTGGACACTTGTTTTGTGATTTCTATGAAAAGAAGAATCATGTTACTAAAAACTGTTTTCTTCTAAAAGCATATGATATCAACAAAGGAACAAGTGTGTGTGATTCTAAGACCACATGCTCAATATGTGGTAAAAAGAATCACAAAACCAAAGAGTGTCTTTATCTTAAAAATTTTGATGTCAAAATACAAGAGTATAAGGCTAAAACTCTAGCAAGTCAAGTGGTGAGTACTTCAAAAGGAAAGCCCAAAGAAACTTATGTTTCAGCCCAAACACCTGTTACCAAAAGTCTTGAAACATCTGCTCCCAGGGATGTCCAAGTAACAGATGCTCCACCCTCAAACAAGTACCCAAAAAGATATGGACAACCACCTTGTCATAGTCTGTCACATGTTTATAAAGAACCCAAGAGGCCTTCAAAACCTGTAAGTGCATGATGTCCCAAGGCTAGTATATATGTTGTTTGGATGTGTTTCGGGGTGTTTGGAGACGTTTATACGCGTTTTAGGGTGTTTGGGACACATCAGGTGATTACGAAGAGGGTATAGGTGATTACAGTTGTAATCCCCTATACTTCATGCGAATAGGCCCCTATTCGCATGTTCCTTCTAGCGAGTACGGCCCTACTCGCAAGTTTGTCATGCTGGATAGCCTCGTACTCGCATGAACTGGTCTGTACGAGTACGGGAGGTATAAATAGTCCCAATCATTGCCCTAATGATCAGTTCTTGCCACACATACTCTCCAAACACCCTCCCCTGGTCTGTAAGGTCTGATTTGATCATTGTAAACACTCGAGCTCTATTTTAGTGATAAATATTTAATCTTTTGACCCATTTGTGTGTGTTAATTACTCGTATATCATTGTTTCATATTCGTTACTGTTATTAAAACATATTTAGAGGATTCCGCACTCTGAATATCAAGCTCGTGATTGTCGGGTGACCCGTTAGTCGATCCTACAAGTGGTATCAGAGCCGAGGCTCTTATCACGAGTGTTTTGATAGCAAAAACGAGTGAAAACATGTAGGTTTTTGTGTGAAATTTGTGATTTTTGAGCAAAAACCTGTTTTGAAGTTTGAAACTTTGAGTTTTTGATAAAAACCCTTATTTTCAAATTCTTGGTGTGTGTTTATGGATAAAAACGTGTGTTTTTTATTAGGTTTTGTTCTAAAAGTGTTTTGGAAACTTTTCCAATCATTTGGGGTTTAAACACTTCGTTTTGGATAAGATTTTGAGGCAAAAACGGTGGTTTTTGAGCAAAAGTGAGGTTGCAGATCAGATCTAGCGAATACGCAGACAGTACTAGCGAGTACAGTCCCTAATCGCCTATCTTTAGGCGATTACAGCTGTATTCGCCCCTCTTACATACGATTAGGGGCCTATTCCCCACTTTCTTATGTGGTATAGCCCCTAATCGCCTGAAAGGTCCCTAATCACCCCTATTCTTGTAATCGCTCAACTGTTCACTAGCATTTACACCCTAATCGCGTGTAATACTAGTGATTACGACCGTACTCACCCCAATAAAACCCTAATCGCCTATAAACACAAGAATAGAGTTCCTATTCGCCTGAAAGGACCTGAAACTGAAAAATTGACTAAGTATCGGACTTTTAACGAATTTAAACATATGGCAAACCCGTGGGGACATCTGAACCAACCAAGGCAACAATATAATCAACAAATGAACAATCAAACGAACGTACCCACGAACCCTTGGCAATTCTCAGCCGAGCGTAACGCGCAACAGATGCAACAAGCGCAAATGCAAGCGAATGTTGCCGGAATCAATCCGTGGGCGCTAGCGGCTCAACAACAGGCAATGAATGCAAATCCTTGGGCTCTCGCGGCTGCTGCAAACTCACAGACAAATCATCTGTCTTCCGTTCTCATGAGTGACTTAGAGACGGGTAGTTCGAATAGGGCGCCGAAATTGCAATACATGTCCGACTACCATGGTTGCAATACATGTCAGCTATCGAGACAGGGTACAGTAGGCCGATGGTTGAATATTCGAATACTCCGATCTCACTAGAGGATTTGAATGAAGATCAGAGAACGAAGTATAATTATGAAAAGAAGGCGATGGCGGCATTGAAGCAAGCTCTTCCTAAGGATATACTTCATCAATTCGCTCAGTGCACAACATCACAGATGCTTTGGTTAGCACTTGCTGAGCGAAATGAGGGTAATCTGAAGACTCGGAAGGTTAAAATGGATCAACTCAAGAAGGAGTTCGAGAACTTCAATGCTATCGGGAACGAATCACTGAGAGACATGACTGCTAGATACTACCATCTGATGTCTGAAATGTACCAGTACGGGGTCTTATACTCATCTGCGGACCTTGTAGAAAGATTTGCTAAGGCGCTACCTCCTCATTGGAATCAATGGTTGGATATCCTGAAGTCAAGCAATGCATATCAGACTCTCACCATCAACGAGTTCATTACCGAGCTGGAGAACAAGGAGATAGAGGAGATCAGGAGAGCAAACAAGACGCTCATTCCACAGAATCCCAGTATCTACTATGGGAATCCTTTTTAGGACACCAGTGTGGGTGGAACCAAACCACAGACTGCTTTTATGGTCAACCCGAACCCGGTTTATGCTTTTGACAATTATGGTCCCCCAGCTGATGTTCCTCCTCCTACATATGGACCAAACCAATATCCTTTGAATTTTAATACTAACCAGTTTGGTGTTAACCCGTTTTCTCATCTTGCAGCACCAGCGCAGGCAACTGCAAACTTTGGTGGACCATCTACCACAGGTTTTGGTGGAGCTCCAACTACAAGTTATGGTGGATATGGAGGTGCATCGACTTCTAATCAAGGTGGCTATCGGACCAACCCAGTCCCAGAGCAGCTGAACACCGCAGGTTTAGAAAAGGTGACTGTAGAGCTAGCTCAAGAACACATGGCTCTACTGTCGACCTTGGTAAACTCCTATAGTGGACTGGTTGCTGGAAAGATCGGGAATCCTCATCTTACACAGGAGGATTACTCGCAGATCGATAAAGACGACATGGATCTGATAGACATACAGTGGCACTTCGCAAGTGTGGTGAGAAGGGCAAAGGAGTATATGGACAAGACAGGAAGGAGAGATGTTCTGATAAACAACAACGCCAAGTTTGGGTTCGACAAAACAAAGGTCACATGCTACAACTGTGGCACAAAAGGGCACTTTGCAAGGGAATGTGACCGACCTAAGCAGCAAGGACATCAGAATCCCTTCAACAACAATAGAGCGAATTAGAATCAGAGGCAGCAAGCTCTGGCACAACCAAATACTGAGCGTGCTATTGTCCCAGTCAATAACCAAAACCAGAACCAGAGGCCTCGTGCAAACAATAATAAAGGTTAAGCCCTGGTTATTCAAGCTGATGAAGGTTTCAACTGGAACCATCTGATCACTGGAGAAGAAGCTCCTCAAGGTGGTGCAGCATGCTTTGCTCAACAAGCGTCTGAAGCACCAACCGAAGTTGAAGAAACTTCAAGTCAGTCTGACATTATTACTTCTGAAACCGAAGCGTCTGACTGTGACTCGGAGTGCGATTCTGTTATGGGAGAAGATTTGGAGGATCTGTTAGCTGGAGCAGATGCGCTGATCGGTAAAAGATCGTTTCTTGTGGATGCTGACTGCACAGAGAAGAACTTTGGCGAATTCTTTGGAGCTCAGAAGACTGCAGCTCATTATGCATTGATGGCCATTACTGAATTGTCGAACAAGGTAAGTTCTTCTTCTGATTCTAAACTAGATTGTGTAGAGTGTAATCAGCTAAAATTCAGAATTAAAGAATTAACTGAAGAAAATATGAATTTAAAAGCTGATGTTGGTCCATTGCAAAGGTCAATTGATTCCTTAAGACAAAAGGAGAAAAATTTTCTAAGTACAATTGAAAATTATAAGAAGGATGTTTCTAAGCTGTCAAAAACCTTAGCTAACAAGCAAATTGCTATCAATAATTACATCAATGAGGTAGAAGATACTAAGAAACAATTGGCCATTGTCAACTGTGACTATGAAAAGATCAGGAAGAAACTTGAGAGTTACTTAAACTGCAAGTATGTCCTTGATCACATAGTAGAACACTCTGAAAAGGAAAGCTTTTCCACCAGTCCCAAATATTCTCAGTGTCCACCTCCGATGAGATTCGAAAATCATAATTTTGATGTCTTGCCGAAGGAGGAACTTGTGGACATGGCAGCTGAAGCAGCAAAAGCTGCAGAGGCGGCCAAAGTTACTGAAGCAGCTAAACCTGCTGAGGTTACTAAGGCTGCTACTCCTGCTAAAGCTGTCAATCTGTGTGAGAAAGCTGATGATATTAATGTATATGACACTGACTCGTCGGATGATGAGCTTGATGAGCCTCCTAGATATGCACCGGTCAAAACTCAAGATGTTCCTCTTGAAAACCATATTATTACTACTGAAACCTTGAGTGAACTTGTACCGAAAGTGCAACTCGAGGACAACAGAAGGATTAAGGTGTTCTATAAACTAAAAGGATCTGAAAACGTATATGCTGATGAGGAAGTCCCTCTCAAATGTATCGCCCTTGGTCTAATTGCCAAAATTTGGCAAGAATATGTCATTACCGTGGAAAAGGAAACCTGGAATAAAAGGAAGGGTAAGGGTAAGGGTAGAAAGGATCAGGGTAATCAGCCAAATGAGAATAACAAGAAAAATCAAAAGACAAACACTGTTAATCCTCAAAATCATGCTCAAAGAAAAAGTCCGAAGAAGCATGTTACTGAGTTCGTTAGATCGAGCGGCAATGAGAGAAACGACGATTCTCAAGTCGATCAGCAAAGAAAATGTCTTGAGGATCTAAAACACAAAAACTCATTTGCCAGCTCATCTAGCAAAAGGAACAAAAAGGAGACCAAGTCCGAATCTCCTAGATTTGAAGAATATAGATCCTGTCATAAATGCGGGGAACGTGGGCATTTAGTTGCTGTGTGCCCTGAATTGAGACGAGAAAGGATCAAGGTAGATGAACCTCCCAGTTCTAGCAAATCTAAGCAACCCGTTTCCCCTAAACTCTCTGAGAAACAAAAGGGAAAGCAGGTCGTTTATGATAACCGCAACAAGATTGCTATGGGCCAAAAGCCAGTTGATGGCAGGGGTCCACAACTGAGGGGGAGCACTGTTCCCACAAAGGTTGAAGCAGCGCCTAAGCCACCAGCAAAGGCTGCAACTAAACCACAGGGCAACCCCAAAGCTGTTCCACGTACAGTTAAATCTGAAGTGGATCTAAAATTTATTCCTCCAAAGGAATCTAAGGCTGGACCTTCTAGCCCAAAGGCGAAGAAGAAGTCCAAGCCAAAGAAACCTGAACAGGTTTGGAGACCCAAGTCACCAACCAAAAGTGGAGACTCATCTGCAGGAGAGAGCACTGCCGTACCATCAGAAACAACACCAACTCCAAATGGAAGATGGGTTGACTTTCCGACATTAGATGAAGATGGTAGACCCAACACCGTGAAGGCTTGGGTCCCCCTTAACCACTGAACTTTGAATGTTTGTGCAGGGAGTTCCATAGGGCCTTATCAGCAGCCTATGGATTGTTGATAGTGGAGCTTCAGGGCACATGACAGGCGACTTATCCCTGCTTTTTGTCATAAAGAATATCAACGGGCGGTATGTTGCTTTTGCTGGTAATAAAGGGGGTTATATCACAAAAGAAGGCAGTATGAGTAATGGTATTGTAAGCTTTGAAAAGATAAGCTTTGTCAAACAGATAGACCACAACTTGCTGAGCATTTCGCAGATATGTGACAAGAAGTTCACTGTGTTCTTTGATAACAATGCATGTTTCATTCTGAAGCCTGGATTCAAAATACCGAAAGAGTGGGTCATGATCTCAGTTCCCAGGGTCAACAACTTATACGTCCTAGATATGAGCCGAGCTATGACAGCAAAAGGTCAAGTCACTTGTTTTCTGTCTAAGGCGACAGAGAAGGAATCGATAATGTGGCACAGACGAATGGGACACATCCACTTGAGAAAAATGAACCATCTGGTTCAGAATCAACTGGTGGAAGGTGTTTCTGTTATGAATTTTCACCTAAACGACGTCTGTGTCTCATGCAAGAAAGGGAAGCAGAAAAGGATGTCTCACAAGCCTAAGAAGACAAACTCAGTTAGTCTACCTCTCGAACGACTGCACATGGACCTGTTTGGCCCGGTCAATCGGAAGAGTAAGAACGGTGACTTATACTGCTTACTGGTTACGGATGACTATTCTAGGTTTTCTTGGGTCGTGTGCATGAAGCACAAGAGTGAAACTTTTGATTACTTGAAGAATCTGTTTACAAAACTGGAAAATCTATATCAGCTAAAGATCCGTAGGATCAGAAGCGATAACGGAACAGAGTTAAAGAATCATGCTATGGAGGCGTTATGTGCAGAAAAGGGTATTCATCATGAATTCACAGCACCGTACACTCCTCAGCAAAATGGGGTTGCAGAAAGAAAGAATCGGACTCTTATTGAGGCAGCCAGAACTATGCTCGCAGACTCGAACTTGCTTGTGATCTTCTGGAACGAGGCAGTTCACTGCGCGTGTTATACTCTGAATAGGGTTCTCACGGTAAAGAAGCTTGGTAAGACTTCTTACGAGCTTCTGAACCGAAGGAAACCGAACTTAGAGTTTCTGGAACCTTTCGGAGCTCCATGCACCATGATACATCCCGATGGGAAGTTTGGTGCAAAGGCAGAAGAAGGTTTCTTTGTTGGTTACAGCACTCCCAATAAAAGAGTGTACAACAAAAGAACCAACAACGTTGAAGAGTGGCTAAATGTCGATGTTCAACGTTATACTGCCAATGCACCTGGTGTTGGACCTGATTGGTTGTTCGACTATAAGAGTCTATTTGATTCTTTCAACGTGGAGAATTTGGTGGATGATGCTGTAGCGCAAATGTATTACGAATGTGAAAATGCAGCTAGCTCTCCGCTAATGCGTCCGATCGTGGTGAATGCACCTGCGCCTGCTCCATCTGATGCCTCTGCATCCACGGGTCCCCCTTGTAAAACCGCAGCAGCAGAAGTTGAGGAAGTCTTTCAAGAAGCGTCAGCAGAGGTTCTCGAATATTCATCTTCAAATGACAATTTTGCAGAGTCTCATGAAACTCTTACTGTTAGGATCTGAGTTTGTTTGTTTTGATTGTTTAACTAAATATGGTAATAATGAAATGAAAATAGAATGAAAGTGCAGCGGAATAATAAACTGTTAATCAAAACAAGAGAGTAAATGTTTTCAGATCGAAAGCTTTCATTTATCTAAAAGATTACAATCGTACAATTACTCCCCCTCAGCCTGATCACACAGAGTTTGTCTGAGAGAATGTTTGTGTGTGTGATGCAATAGAACAGTACAAGCACTGTTCTATTTATAGACAGACTCAAAGCACTGATGACCTAAGCTGACGTCACCTAAGACAGTGACCTCTAACAGAATAACAAACATAAACATCTGCCTATTACAAACTACTGTTATATTGAAAGCACTGATATTAAACAGCTGTTGTAGATAAACTCTGATGGTCTTGTATCCACTGCTGGAGCCTAAGTGCTGTTGGTTCCAACAGTGCTTTGGTCTTCAGTACTTGTATCAGCAGTTGTTCTTCATCAGACCTTTGGTCAGCAGTTGTTCTTCATCAGTTGTTTATTCAGCAGTTCTTTGTATCAGCAGTTGTTGAGCAGTTGTTTGGATAGAACAGTTGTTAGGGTCAGCAGTCTTTTGGGAGAAGTAAGTTGTAAAGACTGTTTATTCAATGGATCAAACTGTTAGCATATTTTGGCTTTCTAATCATCTGTTCTTCTCCAGGTCAGCAGACCCAACAATCTCCCCCTAGAACAGATGATGCCAAAACTCAGCTTTATTTATTGATCTTTATTCCTCATCAGACTTTCTCTGATTTGACCTTTGAACTGTAATTCAAAGTTCAGAGCAAACAAGTCTTCTTCATCTCTTTCTAGGTCCAGATTTAGCAATGTTTGGTGATCTTCTGCACATAGGCTGTAAGCATCATCCATGTTGATCTTCTGAACCCTTCCATCTGACCTGAGCAATGTCAATTCGTGGTTGTCTTTGTTGACTTTCCACTTTAGAATTTTTGAGTCAGTGGATTTACTGAGCTGAAGTTTTATTCTTGATGAGTTGGGTGAAGGTGGTCTTCCAATGAGTTCTCTAAGCTTCTCTGTTGTAGGATCAGAGAAGAAATGGACTTGATTGAAGAGCCCTTCCTTGATGAATGTATCAGCAAACTTTCTTTGATCTTCCTCTGACATTTCTTTCTGTTTCTTGTACTGTCTTCTTGCAGCAGTTGTTAGGTCAAATGTGTCAAGTAAGCTGTCCAAGGTAAAGGTCTGTTGGGGTCTCTTCATCATTGGCTCATCAGTGTAAATTGGTTTTCTTGGTAGGCTGGGATCCTTCTTCCTATTTTCTTCCAGACTTTTGTAAGTTTCAACCAACCTTAACTCAGACCATCTGGAAACTGACCTCATCTCCCCATAGTTGGCAGCTACAATCTCTTGCCTCATCCTTTTAAACTTCAAGGCTCTGACTGGGTCTCTGCCTTTGCCAAAGTTAGGAGTAGAGACTTTAGCCTTAGGGTCTTTGGCCATTTCTTCAATTTTGAGTAGTTCTTCCCCCAAAGCATGTGTGGTCCAACCATTGAACTGCTTCTTGTTTGCTTTGTAAGGCTTGGTTGCCATAATCTGTTCTAGAAGAGATTCCCTTACCTCCTTTTCCAAGTCTACACTGAGAGGCATGGAGGACATGGAATTGCTCAGGGTCTTAGCAAAGTCTTCAATCCTTCTGAGTTTGCTAAGCTCTGCTGAATGGATGCCCTGAGCAGTCCTGTCATCCTTCCCTTTGAATTTCTCCTTAATGATGGCATCCACCTGTTCACCCTTGTATTTCAGATATTTATCAAGGTTGAGGGGAACAGGGAAGTTTGGGAGAGATGGGAAGGATCTTTCTGATGGCTGTTCAGTATTGTAGAAGGATTGTAATTCCCCCTTGAGTAGATCAAGTTCAAGGGGATACTGAACAACCAATGGTGTAATGGTTGGTGGTGGTCTATGGGATCTGAACTTGGATGTGTGTGGTGAGAATGATGTGATTGGAATGGCTGTGATAGGAGGAGTGGATTGGGCAGTTGAGGTGGTGTTTGGTGATGTGTGTATGTTTTCATCATGTACAACAAAGGTTGATTTCCTCTTCCTTGTGTACATGATTTTTGGTGATGGTGATTTGGTAGCAGTGGTTGGATTAACATCTGTTGGCCTTTTAATAGAACCAGCAGATGTTGGGGTTTTGGCTGGTGATGTAGGTTTGGTGGTTGTTTGTTCAGGTGTGTGTGTTGGTTTGGGTACAGTGGTTTGGGAAGCAGTGTTTTGGGTAGTTTCAGTGTTTTGGGTGGCAGTGGTTTTGTCAACAGAGGTGTTTAACTTAGATGGTGGTTTTCTAACATGCTTAGCAGGTCTTTTCATCCTTTTAGAGGATCCCACATCTTCTATCTCCTGCTGTTGTTCTCTCTTGAGATTCACCAGCAACTCTGTTTTAGCTTCCAAGGTGTCAGCCCTTTTTTGTTTGGCCTGAGCAGCCTTTTCAGCTTCTATGTTTGCAGAGTTGTCTACTGCTTTATTTTTGTCAGTTGTTTGTTGTGGTGGTGCTGTTGGTGTTGCTTGTTGTTGTTGTTGTTGTTGTGGAGCTTGTTGTTGTGGAGCTGATTTGGTAGACTCTGGTTTCTTGGCAGACTTGGCTTGGCCTTTTTAAGAAGGAGGACAACCAAAAGGATCTAGTTTTGGTAGCCTATCTCTGCCACTCTCCCCCTTTTTGGCATCATCAGCCGTGAAAGCATCATCATTTTCATCCCTGAGGATGGTGGTAGGGGCAGAGCTAGTAGTCTTCAGCAGATGGTCCTTGATGGCTTTAATATCAGCATGGGTATCTTTGTACCTTGCATCTACCATATTCCTGATCTCAGCCATGTAAGTCTCATGTGTCTGATCAGCCAGTTTTCTGTGAGCTATGATGATGGGGGAAACTGATTTCCATAACTCACTGGCTATATCAGCTGTAGATGGTTGACTCTTGGAAAGGTCTGCAATTGAGCTCAGTATAAGCTTGACATCAGATTTGATGTCAGCTACAGAGGTTTCAATCACAGAAACTCTGTCCGTCAATTCTTGGTATTTTGACCCATCTCCTAAGTTAATAGGATCATCTGAGTCCCTACCAGTGGTAGTTCTACCTGATTCAGTCCTAATAGGTGAATCAGATGCCCCTTTTTCTTGGTACTGGGGACTTCCAACTGTTTTTGGAGACACTATAGTGGCTTCAACAGTTGTTGCCTTCAAGGGAGTCATAGCTATGTAATCACTGTCCTGATGTGAGACAGTGGTCTCTACATCAGTAGTGGCTGCTCCACTTGAAAACTCACCTAGAGTTTCATTGAACTCAGGTGGTGTAACCTCCTCTTCTGTTTGTGGGATAGCAGATTGTATATTCTCAGGACCAGTCACTTGTTGGAGTATACTCTCAGTGACAGGTGGAAGAGAGGAACTGGGATCTTCCTGAAATTTAGCAATTGCCTCAAACAGTGGTTGCATGGTTTGTGGGACATGATGTGATGGTGAGAGTGGAGGAGTAACAAGAGAGTT
Organism: Ambrosia trifida; assembly: GCA_028751855.1. NCBI lineage: Eukaryota > Viridiplantae > Streptophyta > Magnoliopsida > Asterales > Asteraceae > Ambrosia > Ambrosia trifida. Next base: position 28,429,774 of record CM054123.1, on the reverse strand, counting down.
AGCCCTGGGAGAGGGGCTTGTGAACATTTGGTCAAGTGACTCAAATGTATCATGATGTGTGTCCCCTTGGCTTACAACATGATCCTTTTGAGAGGATTCATGAGGAGTTTGGTCAGGTGGAGGTATATCCAACTGTTGTGAGGAAGTAACAACAGTGGTTTCAGGTTGCTTTTGTTGTGCAACAGAGGTTTCTTCTGGTACCTCAACATCCAGAAGCCTCATTTGTGGTTGAGTGGTGGTTTTTGTGGATGGATGTTTCTTTTTAGAAGTGGCTGGTGTGGGTTTCACAGCACTGGATGTAGTGCCATGATCACCAGGAGCAGTGGGCTCAACAACAGAGGTTTTGACAACAGTTGTTGTCTTTGTCCTCTTTGTTTGTGTTTTAGAAACTTTTGACACTTTAGACACTTTTTCTTGGGTGCTTCCACCCAGCATTCTTGTGAAAGTTTCATCAGTTAAGCTTTTCATTTGCATAGCATCACCCTTTTTGAAAACTTTTTCAGGTAAGACTTTTTGTAAGATTACAGTAAGAATTCTTGGGTAAATAAGAAAAGCATTGTTTGACCCAGACTTGACTGCTTTCACATTTGATACCAAGTCCATGAACAATCCCTGGGAAAGATTGAAGTCAGAGTTTGACAACATAGCATAACCCAGATATTGCATCCTTAATGGAATTTCATTAAAGGATGTGGACTTAGCAGAGACACAAAGAAGAAGAGTATAGAAGAAAATTTTCATGACTGGAGGGAAAAACTTTTTGAAAAGAGTTGATCCAGTCATCTGACCATCATACCCTCTTTCTTGGAACTCAGTGTGAAGCTCTGTTTTAGTAAAGGAATCCTTACCTGCCAGGTCATTCAGTGTGAAGGTTGTGGATATGGTTTCAGGGGTAATGACGATACTGGTTTCTCCAATTTTGGAAATAATGGAAGTAGGCTTTTTGTCTTGGAGTAGAAACTCAGCATTCAACCAAAATTCTTGGAGAGTATCAAGATAAATGGGGGCGTTAGCGGTTAGGATGGGTAAGTATTTGGAGTTAAGGAAAATGTCGATGGTGGAATGAAATGGAGCGTTGTCATCTGTTTTAATCAGATAAGGGAGACAATTGTGTGTAGCTTTGGCTTGAAGATCCATTGTAATGGATTTCGAAGGTGAAGATGATTGAAGATTGATGGAGGGTTTGAGAATGAAGAAGGCGGTTTTCAGTATTTTGAATACAATGAGACAGTGTAACGTCTGTTGTGGTAAAACAGGGTTTTTATAGGCTCAATGAAACCGCTGATGTGGCCAAACCTCTGCTTATATGAGCAGACGTGGCAATCATCTGATGGATGAAACATCTGGTGGATAACAGCTGTTTTTGGCAAACAACTGATACAAACAGCTGATGGATCTAACTGTTTTTTTTTTGTATAGATATAGTTTATATATATATGAGGGGACAGTTGTTTTATCTGAACAGATGTTCTGAAACAGATTTTTCAACTAACAGTTGTTTTATCTGATCAGATGTTTTGAAACAGACTTTTCAACCAACAGTGGATATGAATGAAACAGTGGTTGTTTTATCTGATCAGATGTTATAAACAGATTTTTCAACCAAACAGCTATATAAAAAATTTGATTTTCTAAAACATTTTATTATGATTTATTTAAAATTTATTTGTTTAATCCATGTTTAACATACCAATTCTGGAAATCAGATTTGTAAAGGTAGATGTGTCTAAAGCTTTTGTTAACACATCTGCCAACTGATCCTCTGTTGGAACATGGTGCAAGGAAATCAAACCTTTTTCATAGCTGTCTCTGACAAAATGATGTCTTATGTCAATGTGTTTGGTAGTGGAATGAGAGACTGGATTCTTGATGATATTTTCAGCAGCTTGGCTGTCCAACATGAGTGGAGTCCGAAGTGCAGTTATCCCAAAATCCAGTAGTTGATTTTGAAGCCACATGAGTTGGGCTGTACAGCTTGCAGCAGCAATGTATTCAGCTTCAGCTGTTGAAGTTGAAACAGCTGCCTGCTTTTTGCTTTGCCATGAAACTAAGGCATTCCCTAGAAATTGGCACCCTCCTGAAGTGGATTTTCTTGTGGTGTGACAGCCAGCAAAGTCACTATCTGAATAACCTGAAAGCTCAATGTTTCCATTAGCAGGATACCAGATACCAAGTGTGGGAGCACCTTTGAGGTATCTGAATATCCTTTTCACAGCAATAAGGTTTGACTTTCTGGGTGAAGCCTGGGATCTGGCACAGACACAGGTAGCAAACATGATGTCTGGCCTAGATGCAGTTAGGTACAGTAAAGACCCAATCATACATCTATAATGTGTTTGATCAACCAGTTCATCCTTGTCATCAATAGTGAGCAGCTTGACTGTACTCATGGGTGTACTACATGGCTTACAATCATTCATCTCAAATCTGGTTAATAAATTCTTTACATATTTGTTTTGGTGAATGAATGTGCCATTTTGCAGTTGTTTCACTTGAAGACCAAGGAAACACTGAAGCTCACCCATGGCACTCATCTCAAACTCTGCTGTCATGAGTTTTCTGAACTCTTCACACATTTGGTTACATGTGGATCCAAAAATGATGTCATCCACATATATTTGAACAATCATTAAGTGTTTCCCTTTCCATTTAAGAAATAAAGTTTTGTCAATTTTACCTCTTGTGAAGCCAATGGATAAGAGAAATGTGGAAAGAGTTTCAAACCAGGCCCTTGGTGCTTGTTTGAGTCCATACAAAGCTTTGTTGAGCTTGTAGACATAGTCAGGATGGAATGTGTCTTCAAAACCAGGTGGCTGACATACATAGACCTCCTCCTGAATTTTGCCATAAAGGAAAGCACATTTGATGTCCATCTGATACACCTTTATGTTGTGGTTGACAGCAAAGGCTAAAAAGAGTCTGATGGCTTCTAGTCTTGCTACAGGAGCAAAAGTCTAATCATAATCTATTCCTTCTTCTGAAGCCTTGAACCACAAGCCTGGCTTTATTCTTGACAACAATACCCCTTTCATCAGTCTTGTTTTTGAAGACCCACTTTGTTCCTATAGGACAAACATCCTTAGGAAGTGGTACAAGCTCCCATACTTGTTGTCTTTTGAATTGAAGGAGTTCTTCCTGCATGGCTTCTACCCAACTGTTGTCTTTCAGTGCCTCTTGGTACTTGACAGGTTGTGTGAGGGATAAGAAACCTGCAAAAAGACAGATATTTGAGGATTGGCTTCTTGTGAGCACACCCTCTCTGATGTTGCCAATGATCTGGTCTGGTGGATGAGCTCTTAAGTAAATAAGATCTCCCTGATATGGAACAATGGCATTTTGAGGTGATGGACAGAGGTTTGGTGACTCTGTAGATGTAACATCTGTTGGTACTTCTATAGTGCCATCAGATGTTTGGAATGGTAATGGAGGAATGGGTCCAAGTGGTGTGAAACTTGACTGACTTTTGTCAACATATGATTGACTTCTGTCAACAGATGATAGATCAGTGGTTGTGAGGGGTGAAGCAGTGGTTTGAGGATAAGACTGGCCAACAGTGGTTGACACTGCTGTGGCAGAGTTTTGACAATTGTTTTGAACAGCTGCTTCCTTTGAGGCAGAATAGACTTTGTAGTGACTGGGGATCACAACATCTGTTCTGTAATCTTGCTGTGGAGACTGTGGAATACCTGCATTGTTAGCTTTAACAGTGATATCTTCAAATTTGAATTTATCTAAATCAAATAGTTCAGCAGGGTTTGCAGGGATTTTTAGAGATGAAAGTTCATTGAACTTTACATTCAGAGTTTCTTCTATTGTCTTAGTCCTTGTGTTAAACACTTTGTAGGCCTTAGCAGTAGAAGAATATCCCAGAAAATAACCACAGTCTACTTTGGCTGCAAATTTTGAAATGGAATCTTTGAGATTTAAAATGAAACATGGGCAGCCAAAGATTTTGAAAAATGAGATTAATGGTTTGATTTTGAACAAAATTTCATAAGCAGTTTTTTGATGTCTGGGGTTGATCAAAACTCTGTTTTGAACATAGCAAGCAGTGTTTACAGCTTCTGCCCAAAAGGACAGTGGCAAACCAGAATCTGCTAGCATGGTTCTTGCAGCTTCTATAAGAGTTCTATTTTTCCTCTCAACCACCCCATTTTGTTCTGGTGTTCTTGGGATGCTGAACTGCCTCACAATCCCTTTTGACACACAGAAGTCATCCAACTCCTTATTTTTAAACTCTGTTCCATTGTCACTCCTGAAGACTTTTACTGGCAAGTCATATTGTTTTTCAACTTTGGTGACAAAGTCCTTCAATATACCTGCAGTCTCATCCTTAGAATGTAAAAAGTAAGTCCATGTAAACCTAGAAAAATCATCAACTATGACAAGACAAAATCTCTTTCTTCTTAGACTCATGATTTTAACAGGGCCAAACAAGTCCATGTGCAACATTTGTAAACACTGACTAGTTTTGGACTCATCAATGGATTTGTAAGAGCTTTTATGTTGTTTCCCTTTTAAGCAGGAAACACAATGCTCATCACATTTAAATTCTTTTGATGGTAAACCTCTGACAAGGCTTTGTTTGGAGAGTGTGTTGATAGTATTAAGGTTGGTGTGACCCAATCTCCTATGCCACAATTCTGTCTCCTTAGTGGAGGCAGCAGAAGACAGACATTTGCCATAGGATTGTCCTTTAACATATCAACAACATACACATTGCCACTTCTATGAGCAACAAGTTGTGCTTTGCTCTCAGCAATAATGGTATCAATCTTTTTCACCACATCTGGCCCAATAATCTTACAAGTTTTCTTTGTGAAAAATGAGCCATAACCTTTGTCACTCATTTGTGAGACACTCAGAAGATTAAACTTGAGATTATCAATAAGATTGACATTTTCAAACTTGAGTTTTCCAGCCTGTACAGTCCCTGAACCCAACACCTTACCTTTTGAATCATTTCCAAAGGATATATCACCCCCTCCATGAGCCAAGAAGTCCGGAAGAAGGGCTCTACAACCTGTCATGTGCCTGGAGCCTCCACTATCTACATACCAAAGACTATCTAAACAAGCAGAAGCTCCCTGCACATCAGTAAATGATTAGTTTTGGTGAGTGTCCAAAGCCAAGTTGGCTTTGGATGGGTCCTCAGACCTTTCAGACTCAAGCTTTGGAAGGTGATCAGTGGTTTGGACCAATTTCTGAATTAAGGTCAACAACTACTGCTGACCATTTGCCAGTGCTTGGATGTCAACACTTGGGGCAGCAGTTGTTTGATCACTTCCTGACAGATGATAATACCCATATGGATTTCTGTTCACTCTTGGTTTAGAGGGTCTTTTTGGCTCCTCATAAACATGTGGCAGACTGTGACATGGAGGTTGACCATAACCTCTTGGGTATTTGCTTGTGGGTGGAGCATCTGTTACTTGGACATCTCTAGAAGCAGATGTTTCAAGCCTTTTTGTAACAGATGTTTGGACAGGGGTGAAGGTCTGTTTGGGCTTTCCTTTTGAAGTACTAACCACAGGGTTTGCAAGAGTTTTAGATTTGTATTCTTGTATTTTAACATCAAAATTTTTGAGATACAAGCACTCTTTGGTCTTGTGATTCTTTTTCCCACATATTGAGCATGTGGCTTTGGAATCACATTCACTTGTTCCTTTGTTAATGTCATATGCTTTTAGAAGAAAACAGTTTTTGGTGACATGATTCTTCTTTTCACAGAAATCACAGAACAAGTTGACAGTCTTTTCTTTCTTCTTCCCCTTTTCAGCCTTCTTTTCAGCAGATGTTTGAGCATCTGCTGGAAGATTTTTCAGGGGAATGACTTTAGCCAATGGAATGACCTTTGCCTGAGGAGCTGTCTTTCCCTCAGGTGTTTTGAAATCAACAGGTTTGAAATTCTCAAGAGTATCACACTCATCAGACCAAGTAGGTTTAAATTCATACTTTTCAAGTTCAGCAAAAGATGAGGAACCTTCTGGTTTTTCAAGAACAATTTTCTTACCATTTGGTTCAGTGATTTTAATCTCTTGACCCTGCAGGTTTGTTGGTATTACCTCAACAGACTTTTGACTCTTTTTATCAGTGTTTTCAAAAGCTGGAGCAGTGGTTTCAAAACCAAAGCCAAACTTCACATGACTTTTAGTTTGTTTGTTGAGTAACATTTCAAAACCTCTACATGATTCCACCCATTTCTCACATTCAACTTGGGTGGACTCTAGCTCACTTTTGCAACTTTGATATTTTGCTATCATAGTTTGGAGCTGGTCTTTGGTTATGGTTGCTTCATGTTTTAAGCTGCTAATTTCAAACTCTTTTGCAGTTAAAATTGTTTTCAAATCTTTTGTGAGTTTTTCAAATTTAACTTCATCATCCAAAATTTTCTTTCTAAGGTTTTCATTCACCTCTTTGATGTTAGCAAATGCTATTACACATTTGTCAGAACACAACTCTTTAAGAATTTGAGGAGATACCTTAGCAGCAGCCATCAATGCACAATCACACTTGCACTCACAGTCATCAGATGCACCCCAGGGATCTGTGAGATTCACAACCTCTTCTTCAGGTTTTTCACCTGTAACAACTTCACTAACAACATCATCAGTCACAACATCAGATTCAGTTACCACCTCCTCAGATTCAATCTCATCCACCATGGCCATGAAACAAAAATTTTCTGGTTCATTTTCAGCTTTGGCAACTAGTGCAAAATTTTCATCTGTTAGCTCATCAGGTAGACTGCTCCAATCAACAAAGCCTTGTGTAAAGAAGCTCTGTTGACTGGTCTCAGCAGGAGCAGAGGATGGAGCAACAGTCGTTTGCACAGGTGCTTGAGCAACAGGTGTTTGCACATAGTGGATCTGAGGAACAGTGGTTTGGACATACTGGACAGGAACAGTGTTTGAGGACTGTGCAAAATGAGCAGTGTTTTGCACATTTGGTCCAGGGGCATTATAGGAATTCTGATAAGTGTTGGTCTGTGGTCTTTGATTTGGATAGGTTATCATAGGTGTACCATGTTGACCCCTACACTCCCTAGCAAAATGACCAAACCTATGACATTTGTAACACTTTATCTTTGATTTATCCAACCCAACCTTAGATCTGCCAGTCAACCCTGGAAACCTTCTCCCAGTTTTCTTGTAAAAATTATTAGTTCTTACACTGAGAAAGGCCAATTGGTGTATAATGTCCATTTCTTCCAAATCATCAGGGTCAAAGTATTTCAGGTCATCATACTCAAAGGATATATTGTCAGATGCCTGGATATCACCACCACTTGCTGTGAAAGCATAGTTTGGTGAATAAGAATCAGAGTTAAAACCTGAGTTAAAACCTGAAGTTATGTCAATGAAATGATCATAACTCTGATCCTTAGTGTTTCCAGGCACCTCATCATGACCCAAAAGTGTTGTATTCCCAAATACATAGTCATCAGACACTTTTCCAGAGTCCTGGAGCTTCTTTTTCTGGTTAAGCTCTCTCTCATAGGTCAAGAGCTTACCATGAAGCTGGGTCAGTGATAGGTCTTTAAATCCAATTGAGTTTCTCATCACAATAGCAATAGTGTCCCATTTGTCTGGAAATGATCTTAAAAACCTATGGTTCAAGGTTGAATGAGGGTAAGTAAGACCAACCAATTTTAGTTCACTAATTAAGCAATTAAATCTCTCAAACTGTTGAGTTAATGACTCTCCTTTGACATGACTGAATGTTTCATATTGTTGGTTAAGTATTTCACGATTGTTTTCAATAACCTCCTCAGTCCCACCAAACTGTTCTTTCAGTGCATCCCACAACTCCTTTGCACTGTTACAGTGTAACAACCCAGCATATATATCATTGGGTAGAGCCATGGCCACAATACTGAAGGCCTTAGCATCTAGCTCAATTTTCTGAAAATCCTGGTCGGAGTAGTTTTCAAGTTTCTTTGGCTCAAACACCTTGGGATCTTCAGTACTCGGCACAGTCGGAACATGTGGTCCGAAGATAACCGACTTCCAACACCCAGTGTTTTGTTGAGCTAGAACATGGCTCATCCGACGTTGCCAGATATTGTATTCAGATCTGACAAGCATCGGTGGCTTGTTGTTCGTGCCAGTGTTATGTGGATCGTGATTGATTGAAGCCATTCTCTGATTTTTCAAAAAACAAAGTCTGTTTAAAAACGGTTGAAATTAAACTATTACTCTGTTTTCAATCTAACAGACAAACGATATCAATAATTGTGAGCTGATTATTAAATTGATTTGTTAGATCGATTTTAATTGACCAAGCTCTGATACCAATTATTAGGATCTGAGTTTGTTTGTTTTGATTGTTTAACTAAATATGGTAATAATGAAATGAAAATAGAATGAAAGTGCAGCGGAATAATAATCTGTTAATCAAAACAAGAGTGTAAATGTTTTCAGATCGAAAGCTTTCATTTATCTAAAAGATTACAATCGTACAATTACTCCCCCTCAGCCTGATCACACAGAGTTTGTCTGAGAGAATGTTTGTGTGTGTGATGCAATAGAACAGTACAAGCACTGTTCTATTTATAGACAGACTCAAAGCACTGATGACCTAAGCTGACGTCACCTAAGACAGTGACCTCTAACAGAATAACAATCATAAACATCTACCTATTACAAACTACTGTTATATTGAAAGCACTGATATTAAACAGCTGTTGTAGATAAACTCTGATGGTCTTGTATCCACTGCTGGAGCCTAAGTGCTGTTGGTTCCAACAGTGCTTTGGTCTTCAGTACTTGTATCAGCAGTTGTTCTTCATCAGACCTTTGGTCAGCAGTTGTTCTTCATCAGTTGTTTATTCAGCAGTTCTTTGTATCAGCAGTTGTTGAGCAGTTGTTTAGATAGAACAGTTGTTAGGGTCAGCAGTCTTTTGGGAGAAGTAAGTTGTAAAGACTGTTTATTCAATGGATCAAACTGTTAGCATATTTTGGCTTTCTAATCATCTGTTCTTCTCCAGGTCAGCAGACCCAACACTTACTGAAGAACAAGCTGGAAATGGTGAATCTACCACTACAGCTCTAGTTAATCCGACAAGAAACAATCAAGCTGGTCCTTCTTCTTCAGCAGCTCCAGGGATAGGTCTTCGGATCGATCTCTCCGGTTTTAATATGCAACCCGCTGCTCCCTCAAGCTCAAGCGCCGTAGAGACAAATTTATCTAAAGGTTTGGAGAACCTTAATATGCATTCGGATGATCCAGTGCCGGCACATCCGGAATCTCGGATTCACGACACTCATCCGATGCAGAATGTGATTGGTGATCCGGCTAGCAGAGTCATGACGCGCAGTCAGCTCAGAAATGCTAGTCCAAGTGACAATACAGGTACCCTGGCACTCTACTCGGAAATCAGAAAAGCAGGTCATCAGAATGATTGGTCCTTCGCCTTATATATTTCTCAAACTGAACCAAGAACTGTGCAAGAGGCACTGAGGGAAGAACCATGGATTGAAGCAAAGCAAGCCGAGCTTCAGCAGTTCCAAAAGCTAGGGGTGTGGGACTTAGTTGACTTACCTCCAGGCTCGAAGAAAATTGGAACAAAGTGGGTCTACAAGTGTAAACGGGATGACCGCGGGGTGATTATTAGAAACAAGGCTCGATTAGTTGTCCTCGACTTCCGTCAAATCGAAGGAATAGATTACAACGAAGTATACGCTCCAGTTGCGCGCCTTGAAGCTATCCGGATGTTCTTAGGTTACGCTTCGTACAAACGGTTTAAGGTGTATCAAATGGATGTGAAAAGTGCTTTTCTGTATGGTGTCATGAAGGAAGAGGTGTATGTTGCTCAGCGACCGGATTTTGAGGATCCGCTTCATCGCGAAAAAGTTTACAAATTGAACAAAGCGTTGTACGAACTCCATCAGGCTCCACGTGAATGGTACCAAATGCTTAGCAACTATCTGATATCCAACAGGTTCAAACGTGGACTCGTGGACTGCACCTTATTCACCAAGGAAAAGGGTGGTGACCGTCTTCTGGTACAGGTTTATGTAGATGATATTATTTTTGGGTCTACTAATGATGTCATGTGCAGGGAATTTGAAAAGCTTATGCAGGATAAATTTGAGATGAGCTCGATGGGGGAGATGCAATTATTCCTCGGTCTACAAGTAGAACAACAAGAGTTGGGGATCTTCATCCACCAGACAAAATACATTGCTGACATCTTGAGCCGGTTCCAGATGGAAGACTCTACTCCAGTAGGCACACCGATTCAGACCAATCACGGGATTGGGCCTGATGAGAAAGGACAAAACGTTGATCCTTTTCTCTATCGAGCTATGATAGGCTCACTCATGTACCTCACTACATCAAGACCTGATATAATGTTCGCGACATGCCTACTATCAAGATACCAGTCAAGGCCGAAACAGTCCCACCTGGTTGCTGTGAAGAGGATCTTACGTTATCTAAAGGGTTGTCCGACCAAAGGTCTATGGTACCCTAATGACGATAAGTTTGACCTCATCGCATTTAGTGATGCTGACTATGGCGGATGCAAGACAGATTTAAAATCCACATCGGCTGGATGCTAGTTTTTGGGACCAAGACTAGTCTCGTGGCAGTGCAAGAAGCAAGCCTCAGTCGCCTTATCCACCTGCGAGTCGGAATATGTAGCAGCATCGAGCTGCTGCTCCCAGGTTCTTTGAATACAGCAACAAATGAGAGACTACGGTTTGAAATTTCCTAATACTCCCATTCACTGTGACAATGAGTCCGATATAGCTCTTTCTAAAGACTCAGTTAACCATTCCAAGGCGAAACATATCTTGGTTAAGTATCATTTCATACGAGATTGCTATGAAAAGAAACTTATCGATATGGTCACAATCCACACAGACTACCAACGTGCCGAGTTATTCACCAAAACTTTTGACGGTCCTCATTTTGAGTACTTGTTAATCTTAAACGGCATTAAAGTTATGTAGGATTAGATCCTCATCGGTAATCGTTTTTGTAAATATTTTTCTTTAAAAAAAATCAGAAAAATCCAAAATTATTGTCTTTTCGCAAAAATGAGTTTCTTTGGTGAAAAAGGGAAGATGATATTAACCAATCAGTCGGACTGTCTGGACTTTTATCATCTTAAAATATTGGAACTGATAGGTAGCCTCTACAATGATGTGTCGGTAGGCTCAAAATCATTTCCAAGTTCGGCACGGTGATATAAACTATAAATCAACTGAATCATGTGTGGATCAACGTGGGTTGGCATATAGTCTTGGTACCGAAATCTCGTTTGATAGCATGCCAAAATCCGAGGTTTCATGGTCTTTAAGAGGTTGGTACATCCGGGGTGAACTGGACGTCTCTCAGAATAAATAGGAGTGGCACACGTGTCGTACGTTGCGGTCGCAGCCTACGACTGAGACACCTCTATGTCATTTCCTGAAAAAAAAAAACAAAAACAAAAAATAGAATAAATTCTGATCAGGGGACGTCCGGGAATCCTAAAAGAGCAAAAAGATTCATATATGCCAAAACCCTATTCTCAATGAGAATTCGCTCTAAGGTATCAAATCATATACCTAAAGCATCGTACCGTGAAAAATCAAATATACGGTATTTGACTTGAACCCTGGTTTGGATCTCACTGGTCTCTCTGTTGCAGCGTTTCTGCAGACCTGATCACCACTGAGTCCACTCCTTGTAAAATACAGATGACAACAGCTTACTCACCGGTTACGAGGAAGCTTTGTGCATGACTTGATACGGGAATGTGTCGCGTGGCGGGGAACACCTTGTGCCTCAGTCTTAATATTACCTTAACGTATCTAAGGTGCCTAGCGATAAAACTTGATTTTGAGTTTAGGTAGACAACAATACTGGCAGTTGTTGTAGGATGCTTATTGGTAATTTAAGCTAAAACTGAAAATATAAGGGTTCTAGTAAAGTCCGTACACTGATATGATTCCCTAACCGTTGAAACTCGCAAAAATATGATAGTGTTCATTTAGTTGATCTCCCGTTTTGTTTTATTTATGCTTAGTTTTGCTTAATTAATCATTCTTGATTGCCGATGATGGAATCCTAATCTATTGTAATCTTACTTCTTCAAAAATAAAACGCCGAATATCAACTAGTTGAAAATTGTGTTTTTGCCGGGTCAAAACCGTACTTTCTCTTAAGTACAGGGGTCGAAAATGAAAGTTTTTCAAAGTCATGAGTCGTCATCAGTGTCATGTGTTGAAACGGGTGAAAAACGCATGTTTTAAACATTAACGGGTCAAAATTGTGAGAATTGAAGTTGCAGGGGCAAATTGGTAATTACTGTGAAGTTTGGACACATTTAGGATTGTACTCGCATGATTAAACACACGAGTAACCCCAATCGTGTGATAAATCAAGCGTATAGGAGGGTACTCACTCGTTTTGTCCTATTCGTGTGTTTGTCACATGCGAGTAGCCATTCATATCTGGTATGGGCATTTAGATAGCCTACTCGTGTGAATGTATAAGCGATTACCCATATTCGTGTGTTCCATCAAGCGATTATGGTCCTACTCGCATACAACATCATGCGGATACGAGGGGGTATATAAGCAACACTTAGCTTTTTCTTTTCATTATTTTCAAACAACATAACAGTGAAGTCGTTTCCCTCTAATCTGCACGTAACCAAACCATTTTGCCCGTGTATTTCTGATCCGTGATTATTGTTCTACACAAGAAAGGTAATGTATACTCAGTCTTTCAGATCATAATATCATGATTCAAGGGGGTAAATTTGTGATTTAATGGCCGAAACCTTAGGCCACGTGTTCTTAATCGTTGGGATTGAATATGGTTATGTTAATGGAAAATGTTGTTTGGGGTTTCTTAATCGGCACATCTAGGTTCTATTTGAACAAAAATTTTGTTTAAAAACAATCAGATTCAAGAAACCCCAATTTCAAACCTTTAAGAACCCTAATTTGGTAAACCAGCCAATTAACCCTTGATTACGAACTGTTAGCAAGATAATTGATAGGGGTTTTGTTGTTGGGTTGTCTTAGACTTCAATGTGACAAAAATCCGGACTCGAAATAACAAGTTTCAAGTTTTGACAAATTTTGGTGCTCGTTAACGCTGCTCACGCGATTAGGCTGTCTAATCGCATGAACAGTTAAGCGAATGGGCATCATGTACGTCTAATCGCATGTAAAGTTGGCGAATAGCATAATTTTAACCCTAATCGTATATACATTAGGCGATTAGAAGGATTTGAGTCTGATTATTGGCGATTACAATCTGTAATCGCCTATAGCAGTATGTTGACCAAATTTTGTCAAATTTTGTTAAGTGTTTGTCCGTTTTGTCCGTTTTTTGTTCGTTTTATGCATATATGATCTACGTGTGATGCTTATTACGTGTTTTGATGTTCAGGATGGAGAATTGGAAAACATCGCCCAAGCACAACTGTTGTGCTTTTCTCGGACCAGTAATCATGGATAAATGCAAGATCTTTCAGGGCGTTATAGACTTCTTGAAGCGTTCGAGAATCCACTATGCGATAACCAAGCAGCACGCTGCATACAAGGATATCCTGCTGGAATTCTACCGAAATGCCAAAGTTGACTACAAGGCTGTTCCGATTGTGATTACCAGTTCGATTCAAGGAAAGGAGGTCATTATCACAGAACAGATTATTCGAGATGTACTACAGTTTGGCGATACTGATGCTGATCCTATAGTGTTTGACGCCATTTTGATTCGTGGCAGCTTTCTAAGGATGAAGTATTTGAGAAAAGTCAACAAACAGACGATGCTCATGAAAGGGTTGCTTCCGTCTGAGATCAAATATCTGACACATGTAGTCGTGAAGTGCCTTGGTCCGAGAAAAGGTGCTTTTGATGTTATTAGAGACACGTTGGCCTCTGCGATTGTCGCTTTGAAACTCAACAAGCCATTCAACTTCTCCAAGATGATCCTGCATCACTTGAAAGAGATCATATTAACAAAGCCGGCAAAGAAGTCTTTCATAGTTTATCACCGGTTTCTATAGTTGATCATTGACAGTCAAATACCTGATTTGATAAAGGCATCCTGCTGAGTATATAGTGACTGAAGATATAACTGAGAAAGAAATGAACCGGATGAGGAGTTACAAAGGCCGACCGAAGTCTGAATATCCTCCATGTAGACGCTTATATGGGCATTTGAAGAAAGATGATTATGCGTCACCACCAGGCAACAGGTGGAGACATGAAAATAGTGATTCAGAGGATGATCTTCGTATTCACAGGTTGGTATTCAAAGAGAGGGATGATATAGGGCGTGAGACAGATGAGTTGGGAGAGAACGCCCCAGGCAGGACCTCTGATACAACTGAAGGTGATGAGGATGAGTTTGATCCGAATGTTATAGATTTCTCAGAACCTTCTGGTGCTGCAAAAGAACCTGAAGCCTCTCAGTCTGACAAAGGTAAAGCACATGTTGATGAAGACGCACCAGTTAACATAACTGATGCAGATGATGACTTAGATGACACCGAAAGCGATTCCCCCGACACTCATGCTGGAAAACAGCAAAGAGCAAAGAGAAAGGTAGCGGAGGATTTAGCTACTACTGCTGCGATTAGAGATCTTGCTAAAGATCCCACCTATGTTGTGGGAGAGGAGGATCAAATTGCAGACATAGATGCAGAGCTTGACTCTTCTCCTCCTGCAAAGAGACATAAGACGACTGCCAAGAAGGACAGTGTTCGAGGTAAGAAGACGATGTCTCTTAAACCTCAAGCGGTGAAAACTTCAAGAAAGAGACGGTTCACCCTTCCTGAAGCTTTTGGGGATCCAGACACTCAATCCTCTCAAGCGGCAGCAGCAGCTACAACAACAACAGCAACAACAACAACAACAGCAGCAACGACATCTTCAGTCCCTATTATTGTTAGTGCAGCTATGCCTGCCAGAGTCACTATGTCGATGCCTGCTTCGGTAATCTTCACTGATCCAGTCTCAGTTACCGAAGTAGCGACGAGCTCACATATTGTTTCCAATCCTATTAGTGACAGGATTCGGAGTATGGGACAGAAAGTCCGACCCACGGCTTCCGGGTCAACCGATCAGACCTCTTCGTCAGCTTCAGCTACAAATGAACAACTTCAACGAAAGATCAGCGAGTTAACTGCCATAGTTGCTGCGCAGACACGTGATATAGCGGAGTTGAGAACGAAGAATGCAAGCATAGAATAGAATGAGACCGCAATGCTTGAACTGATCGAGGAAACAATCCAGTCAAACACAGAGCTGCGATCGACGGTTGATGCACTCACATTGTCTAACCAGCAGGTCATAGAATCGAACAGGCTGTTGATGGAATCTCTTCAGCAGCTGATGCAGTCGAACCAAAACACTTTGGAGAGACTTGCAAGTGTAGAGGCCTCAAACAGCGAGCTTCGTCTGATTAATGTGAACAATGAGCGAAGGATCACAAAGACTAAGAAAGAGAATACCGAGCTGAGGGCTAGGATAGATGAGTTGACTGGAACTCAACCTAGACTCACTGGTGGTCCTAGTTCAGAAACAGAGGCTGGTGCTGGTAATGATGATGATGAAGATAATGATGATGAAGAAGATGATGATGATGAGGACGACGATGATGATGCATCAGATGATGGTGATGATGATGTTGGTAAGGGTGGTGTGGTGGTGATCCTGGAGCCATAGGTGGTGGCGGATCATCAGCTGGATCTGGATCACAGCGTACGAAAAAGAGCCACGATAAACAAGGCAAGGATCCCGCAGCAGGTTCTTCTGCTCAGGGGGAGCCTGATCCAAAGAAGAGCAAGATTCTGCAACTCAGAGATTCACTAAAGCGAGCAATGGTCGTTGTAGAGATTGTCGAGCCTCTGAACAGCTATTTTGATTATGATGATGATGGTAACTTGTACGTGCCTCCTGAGTCCTCTGATTATGATTTGGAAGAAGGTGAAATACCTCCTGAGGTTACACCTGAGGACTTAGAAAAGATCTTTGGCTTGGCACCTGGAGAATCTTCCGGTGCAGGCCACACTGCTCCAGAACTGCATCCAGACAACCATGAAGTAGAAATGGAAGATGGAACCAGTGTCGCTACTCCCGAGTATGTGGTTGGTGATTCGACCACCGGGATACCTAAGATCTCCGAGGAGATGCTTAATAAGTCTGAAGAAAAGCTTAAGTCTGATCCTACTCCTGTTCCAGACAAAGTAAAAGAAAGACATGATAAGATCATACAGAAGTATCCTGATTGGTTTCCATCTGGAGGTGAGTCTGAGAAGAAGAAAGATCCAGTACAAGCATCTATTTTCAAGAAGGAGTTGGTGAAGATGTCAGGAAGTGTGATCAGCTGGGCCTACATAAAGCATGCTAGGATGTTGGGAGTGAAATGGCAGGATGGTCTACGTTACTTTCAACCGTACAAGAACGTCCTCAGTCTGCCCTTCTGGCATATTCGTGATCTAGTTAGATTGCATTTTCCTTTGTATCATGAGGCTAGCTGTGATCTTAAAGGCTTCTACTATATTCTGAGAAGAGAAAGTGCTGAAGGATGGCATCAGTTCAAACCACAGTACCCTAGATCCATCATGACGAACAAGATTCATCCCGTCACAAAGAGTCCTATCTGGAAACACATAATCAAGCCACCTAAAACCGCTTCGAAGATTCCGTTGGTCCCGGTTGAACAAGACTTCTTTACTAAGTTCTACTACTGGCATTATGATGCAGAGACAACAGAATCCGTGATAGTCTTGACCAACTCCCCAAAACCGTGCATGAAAATCATGATATGGGATCCAATGTGGCTGATTAACTGCTCAGAGAAAGACGTAGAGACACTGTTCCTGTATCCCATACAACATTTGAAGGCCGAAGCCGATCAAGCATTGAAATATCAACGGGTGATTCGTTTCTGTCACGCCAACAAAGTTCATGCGGGATGCGACTGGTCAAGACTTTCTAGGATCGGGACAATGTCGATTTGATGAAGATTGAAGATGCTGCGTATCTTGTTTATGTTATGTTTGTTTTGTATGTTTTAAATTTCGAGTCTGTAAAGTTGTTGGTAGTTGCTATAAACGATGTCTTATGTAATCTTTGTACGTATACTAGCCTGGTCCAAGGGGGAGTCTGTAAGTGCATGATGTCCCAAGGCTAGTATATATGTTGTTTGGACGTGTTTCGGGGTGTTTGGAGACGTTTATACGCGTTTTAGGGTGTTTGGGACACATCAGGCGATTACGAAGAGGCTATAGGTGATTACAGTTGTAATCCCCTATACTTCATCCGAATAGGCCCCTATTCACATGTTCCTTCTAGCGAGTACGGCCCTACTCGCTAGTTTGTCATGCTGGATAGCCTCGTACTCGCATGAACTGGTCTGTACGAGTACGGGAGGTATAAATAGTCCCAATCATTGCCCTAATGATCAGTTCTTGCCACACATACTCTGCAAACACCCTCCCCTGGTCTGTAAGGTCTGATTTGATAATTGTAAACACTCGAGCTCTGTTTTAGTGATAAATCTTTAATATTTTGACCCATTTGTGTGTGTTAATTACTCGTATATCATTGTTTCATATTCGTTACTGTTATTAAAACATATTTAGAGGATTCCGCACTCTGAATATCAAGCTCGTGATTGTCGGGTGACCCGTTAGTCGATCCTACAAAACCAAGAGTGAACAGAAATCCCTATGGTTACTATCATCTGACAGGAAATGGTCAAACATCTGTTTCACCAATTGTTGGCATACAAACACTGGCAAATGGTCAGCAACAGTTGTTGAACTTGGTTCAAAAACTAGTTCAAACCACTGATCATCTTCCTAAGCTTGAGGCTGAAAAGTCTGTGGACCCATCCCAAGCCAACTTGGCTTTGGACACTCACCAAAACTAATCCAATACTGATGTGCAGGGAGCTTCTGCTTGCTTAGATAGTCTATGGTATGTAGATAGTGGAGGCTCCAGGCACATGATATGATGTAGAGCCCTACTTCTGGACTTCTTAGCTCATGGAGGGGGTGATATATCCTTTGGTAATGATTCTAAAGGTAAAGTGTTTGGCTCAGGGACTGTTCAGGCTGGGAAACTCAAATTTGAAAATGTCAATCTTATTGATAATTTTAAATTTAATCTTCTTAGTGTCTCACAAATGAGTGACAAAGGCTATGGGCCATTCTTCACTAAGAAAACTTGTAAAATTATTAAGCCAAAAGTGATTAAAAAGATTGACACCATCATAAGATCCAAGAACGAAAGAGGGTTTATTTCATGGAATGTGGAGAAGTTGTGCATGTGATAACTAAGGGACGTATCACATGTTTTACTCACTAAAATCCGTTTTATACTTTTATTTCTTGTTGTTTTTTGTTTTTCTTGTGCCTCTCTCTTCTACTTTCATTTTCAACCTCGCTGCTTCTTCCGTAATTATAAGTAGTAAATTAACCTCGCGTATTGCGGCGGTTCAAAGCGTAGGTAAAAAAGATGTAAAAATAAACAAAAAATATCTTGATTCATTTTAAATCCAATAATTTGTAATACATGGTTGGATTTGTAAACATGCCACCCTTCAATAAAATAACATGGCCTAAGTTTAAATCCTTTACCAATTTTTGAACTTTCTTTTACGGTTGGACAGTCAAAACAATACGGCCTCCGGTCTATTGCATGATCGACAGATTAGAGGCGGATTTAAACAAGGTTAAGGGGTACATGGGCTACCCATCAGCTTTTTTAGAGAAGTGCAAAATCAGTGCAATTTTTTTTTCTTGTTTGTTTTATGTATCCAATACCCATGACCAATTTTTAAGATAACTCTACTTCAAAAAGAATTTTGGAATACCTCTGTTTTTTTCTTTTAAATCCACCGTTGAAATTATCTTTAAAATTAACTATTAGACCACCCGTACTGGAGCGCGATTTTGGACGCAAAAACATTTTTCACGCCCTCCACACTGGTACGGTGGGGCGCTAGGGCTTAAAAACCGGTGATGGCATTATGTTTTTGGCGCTTGACAATACAAAGAAACAACCAATACTAGCTTGACACCTCATCGCCTCCAACATCTATAAATGTAACGGTCACAAATTTTATTAATTTATTTTTTAAAATGCAACGGGCAAGTGTATTTACAAAATATATATACAACACAAACCATATATACAACACAAACCATTCAACAAAAACACACCATAATATTTTTAAAAAAATGGGTTTTCCGCGTCATCATCCGTTGCCAAGCAATATTATAAAGAGTTTCTAGGCGATGAGGGTTAGTCGACAGACGAAGATTTGGAGCAAGATGCGGTTAAAAGTGCGTGGATGCTTGCGGCGAGATATATGGAACAAACTAGTGCACCTACACGTCCAAAAGTGTCTAGACAATATTACGAACGAGATCATGAATCGGCAAATGCTCGTGTGATGAAAATCCAACTTACCCGACCCAAAGAATTTTAGGCGTCGTTTCCGGATGAGCAAAAGTTTATTTCTACGTATTACCGGAGACTTGGAAAACGCGTTTCAATACTTCCAACAAAAATCGGATGCGAGGGGGTGATGGGATTTACCGCTATTCAAAAGTGTACCTCGACACTGCGTATACTTGCTACAGTAACACGACATATATCAACGATGAGTATTTAAAAATGGTTGAGAAAACAATATGTGATTGTTTGGAGTATTTTTGCCACGGTACATCACATTTTTTAAAATAAATTCATTTACCTTTTTTATATTTAATCTAATAACATATACATATATATATATATACGTATGTGTTTTTTAGGAATAATACAGTTGTACGGAGCCCGTTATCTTAGAAGGTTTTTTGGTATGACTTACAAAAAAATTACGAGGTGCATACGAATGAACATGGGTTACCAGGAATGATTGGTAGCGTCGATTGTCGTCATTGGACGTGGTATAATTGCCCAACCGCTTGGCGAGGTCAGCACACACGTGGTGACCAAAAAAGACCATCGGTTATTCTTCAAGTGGTGGCTTCAGTCAATCTTTGGGTTTGGTCGGCCTATTTGATGTTTCGGGTTCATGCAACGACTTAAACGTTTTTGAGCAGTCGCCTATTATTGATGATTTCATTTCCGGTAGAGTAGCAAAGGCGTCGTTTTATGCTAACGAAAACTAGTACCCACACGGATACTATTTGGCTGACGGAATATATCCGAGGTATTCCATTATAGTTAAGACGTTCGGTAACCCGTACGATGAAAAAATGGCACACATTAAGAAAGTTCAAGAGGCCGCGCGAAAGGACATAGAGAAATTAATATTATTTGTAACTTTTTATTTAATACTAGTAAATTACCCCGCGCGTTGCGGCGGTTTTTAAACGTGACTAAGTACGTAAAGGTAACCCAAGTTAAAAATTAATGTTTTTACCAAAATGGTAATTTTAAATTAAAAGTATTTGATACATAAATCAGGATATTAAGTTTTCTTTTAGTAAGTTGTAATATACTGAGAGAAGGAGATAGAATTATTGGCAACAAATACATATATTATATGAGGTTAGACATCATGCTTTAAAGAGTTATACAATTCAACAAACAAAAAAAAGACAAAAATGTCCAATTATTACAATGTTTATAAGCTCCAACAAAGCCTAATAGAACCATCACAAGCATTGCTTGTTATTATTAAATAGATGTGTAGAACGATTTAATGAAAAGCTTGGGTTTTATTGAAATTGAAGCCTAATAGAACCATCACAAGCATTGCTTGTTATTATTAAATAGATGTGTAGAAGGATTCAATGAAAAGCTTGGGTTTTATTGAAATTGAATTAGAGTTTAATTAGGTGTTATGAATAGGGGTTACATGTTGAAATGGATATGAAGTATGCATTATACATATATACAATAAGCATTATAGGTTGTACACAAGGGCATAAATGGAACAAAATGACCAAATATTGAAAATTTGTGAAGGGACTCTTCAACTCCCATCTTAAAATTTGTGTAAAATTACCTTCTTACCTATCTCTCCTCCTTAATAAGGTAGTAGAGATTATTTGTGTTTTCTTTTAATTATTTGAATTCATTAATTGAAAATAATAATAATTATATAAAAAACCAATCATAAAGAGGGGCCTTAATCCCCCACCCACTACACCCCATTTTGAATTCAATCTCTATGCTGACTCAGCTGCCACGTGGACCAATCAGAAAAGAGGGCCATAAATTTTTCGCCCCCTCACTACACATGGTGTTAGGGTGGTCGGGGTGGTCCGTGATATTAGCTAGGGGTGTTCAAAATCGGATAATCCGAATTTCGGATATCCGAATTTCGGATAATCCGAAATTTCGGATAGTCAATATTGAGATCCGAATCCGAATCCGAAATTTCGGATATCCGAAATTCGGATATCCGAAATTTCGGATTCGGATTCGGATAATCCAACGGATAATCGGAAACTTAAAAAAAATTAAAAAAATAATAAAAAATAATAAAAAAAAACTATAAAAAAACGTTCTCCTTTATGCCTAAAACGTGAACATATTAAAAAACAAAAATCGAAGTTGGATAAACGAAATTTGAACAACAAATATATAAAAGAAAACTTATTATTTTGATGGAAGGGGGCTGTGGAGGTCGGATACGAGGTGGACGGGGGCTGTTATAGAGGAGAGAAGAGAGAGCAACAGCTATGGATTAGAGGAGTATGGACTTAGAGTTAGAAGGATTAAGGATTTAGGATTGTGTATTGTGTTATGTAGTGTATATAATATTATATATTTATATATATATATTTTTAATATTCGGATTCGGATAATCCGATTATCCGAAAATATTCAAAATCAGGATCCGAATCCGAATCCGAAATTTCGGATAATCCGATTTTCGGATATCCGAAAATCGGATTATCCAAAATTTCGGATAATTCGGATTCGGATTTTCGGATTTTTCGGATTCGGATTTTGGATTATCCGATTTTGAACAGCCCTAATATTAGCCACCCCGTGATGGTCGTGACCATCACGACCACCACCCCACCTACTCTGTGATGCACTGTGATGCCCACAATATTTTCGTGACCGTGGCCTACATCACGGAGAAAGTCAAGAAAAGTGAAGGCTGGAATGAGGTGGGTGGTCCCCACGAAAAAACTATCTCTCTTGATTTTTATATAAAAAATAGTGGTGGATGTGATGGATTGAAGTGTCACAAGGTGATTGGGTGTGATGGTTTTAGTGATAATTGTGAACACCACCACATGGGTTTAGTGATAAAATGTAATAAAATGTGATGAAATTAGGTGTTACAAGATGATTTGGTGTGATAGTGTGATGTGTGTGATATTGGCCACCCCGTGATTGTTGTGGATATGATGGTTTTAGTGATAATTGTGAACACCATTACATGAGTTTAGTGATGAAATGTAATAGAATGTGATGAAATAAGGGGTTACCAGATAATTGGGTGTGATAGTGTGATGAGCGCGATGAAGTGATGACCACCCCATCCACCCTTAGGGCCATTAGTTTTAAATCTATATTTGGGTAAAGGAACTGAAATAAACCTAAAAAGGATGAGTTGTACTATGCTAGCTAGTAGGGATGTAAATCATTGTTAAACATGTTTTTGGTTTTTTTTTTACCATGATTTACGAAGTAAAACCAAAACTTTACGAATTTGAAAATCTCCAACTTAAAAATGCATTGAAATATCAACCAAACTATTTATCAATTGAAAGGTTTTAGCTAGAGGTGCACAAAAAAACGAAATCGGAATCGGAACCGGAAAAAAAAACCCAGAACCGGGTATTAAAAAAACCGGAACCGACCCTACCCGGAACCGACCCTACCCATTGGGTATGCATAGGGTATAGATTTCTATGTAAAAAACCGTACCCGAAACCGGACCCGGTTGTACCCGGTTTTTTTAATACCCGGAACCGGGTTGTAACCGGAACCAGGTTTTCTTAATACCCGGTTCATGACCCAAAAAAGTATATGTCAAGCGACGGGACTATTTGGCATTTTGATGTTTAGGTGGTCCGAGAAGGAATGGGTCACTTCGTGATTCAAGAAGGGTTGCCATTTGACCACTTCGACAACCCAAGATTGACCCGTCTCATCCAAATAATTCTATAACCGTGTTATATTCATCTAAATCGCACTACCCTTCGACATGACTGTATTAAAAGAATTCAATATCCAGCATAGCTGGGTTTTTTCAATACCCAGTGTACCCGTTTTTTTTCAATACCCGGTATATCCGGAACTGGTTCCATACCCAAAACCGGGTATTGAAAGAACCGGAACCAGGTATTAAAAAACAGGAACCGGTATACCGGGTATAGTTTTTTATGCTAGGAACCGGAACTGGAACCGGTTCTTCCAATACCCGGTCGAAATAATACCCGACCCTACCTGGAACCGGTTCCATACCCGGAACCGGTTCCATACCCGAAACCGGGTATTAAAAAAACCCGATTTGTGCACCTCTAGTTTTAGCTGGCTAGGTTGTTACCGAAAATACTACTTTCCTCTTATTCAAAACGTTAAAGTCTTGTTCGACCTGCCCTTTTGGTTAAGAATATAATTGTTAAAGGATGTATTGATAGTTAACTAATGTGAGAATGAAAACAACCAGATTAAGTAAAATATTTCTAAAATGGTCACGCTTTTTAGGATGCCCATAATGGAAAATATTTAGGGTACGCATGACAAAGGTGACACTTTTTCAGTTTTTTGTATGGAGTGTTCTTTCCATGTATTTTTGTGAATGCAACGACGAGTCACCACATAATATCCCTTAAATCAATTAAAACCGGCAACACTCTTTTATGTATATATACCCACCTCCATCTCATCTATGATCTCATCATAACTCAAAAAAAAAATGAGCTGCAACGGATGTAGGGTTCTGCGCAAAGGGTGCGAAGACGATTGCATCATCCGCCCATGTTTAAGTTGGATTACTTCGCCTAAATCACAAGCCAATGCAACCCTTTTTCTTTCCAAATTCTACGGTCGTACCGGTCTCCTTAACCTAATCGGCGCGGGCCCTCCCCACCTCCGTCCCGGTATACCTTTCTGTAAACGCGAGTATATATTCTTTTCTTTTATTTGTAGTTTTTTTTTTAATAATAGTTGCGATAATTCATTCCAGTACAAAGAAAATTACATTAAGATAGCGGGCAGGCGGACAACAAACTGCGCCGCCACCCCTTTCTGGATTAGAAATTAGAAATTAATAAGAGTTTCTATAACGTTTTTTCATTCATATTTGGTTTATAGGCAGGTCGTTATTTGTCTAAGGTACTAAAATCAACAAAGTAGTGAACTTAACATTTGAATTGCTTTTTCTTATTCAATTGAATATATATAGCATGATTTTTCTCTAATAAACTGTAATATTGAACTTTTTTTTTAAATTTACATCTATAGTTTATATAATTTATCCAGAAAGAGTTCGCAGCGCAGCTTGTCACCTACCATCCTTATGTAATTTATCCTTTTTATTTTTAATGAAAATTAAATTTTATTAAAAGTTAACCCTTCAGAATAAAATATTTTATTTCTAGTAAATATAAAAAATAATTTATCATATATGATGAATACAATTCAATTTTCAATAAATTTTGACATCGGAAAAAAAAAAAAGTTAAACCAAATTGTATATTTAGATATTTTAAAAATTACAAAATTAAATATAACAAGTTATTGGAGAAAAATAAACTATATGTTAAAAAGTTATTGAAACGTAAAAAGAAAAATAAATTTACTAATCATGAAAGTTGAGTCCGCTCCCTCTATAACTCTAAGCAAGCATAGTGAGTTCACTATATTGGGTAGCGAAGTGCCTAAAAACCAAACATGTGTTTAAAAACGGTGTGAAAACTCTTATAAATTTTCTAGACCACCTAAAAAATAGAAATATTCAATGTATATTGGTACTCATTTATCTTTGATTTATATCTTTGTTAATAATTTCTTAATTGTTACAGAAATATTTAAGTCGTTATTGTACGAGGCTTGTGGTAGGATTATGAACCCGACATATGGTTCAGTTGGTTTGATGTGGTCCGAGAACTGGGAACAGTGTCAAGCAGCGGTTGACTCTGTGCTTCAAGGCTCTACAATCATGCAATTCACTGCCGATAGCAACCATGATGCTGTTACGCCTCTTGAAGGTTGTGATATACGACATCTCTCTAAGCAATCCGACGGTGAGCACCACCATGTAAAGACTTGCAACAAGTTTAAAAGGCCCCGTGGTGGTTCTGGCTCTGCTTCTGGTTTTGGTTCTGGTTCCGGTTCTGCTTTCCACCCAGTGACTTCCTCACGCAGTGGTACTGAACTAACCACAAGCAAAATCATGAAGAAGACATAGGAAGAGCTAGAGGAGAACCGGGCTTGAGTCATTATCTGTTGAAACTGTGGAGGCTAGCTTCTTATAAATTAGTGTTATTCGAGTTTGTTTTCTATAGTATTTATTATTATTTGATTTGTTATTTATTCTTTCATGACCAGGTTGATGAAACCAGAAGTGGATTGTGTTCACTTCCCATATTGACAAGAGACAATCTTGATATTTGAAAATAAAATATGTTTTGGAAATGAAAGTTGATCAATTTATGGTTTTGCTTGTTTAGTTGTGCTCAACTTGATTCCTTTATATATTTTTAACAACAATTTTTACACCTGAATACATGAGTTTTTTCCTAAACTAGTGTAGTTAGAAAACTTATTTACTAAAATGGGTAGTTTTAAAAATATTTACTAATATGGGTAGTTGGTTGTTAAATTTAAAAAAAGTCTTAACTTTTTACATTATCACTCCTAATCTTATTGGTTAATTTATATTCATCAATTAATCATTCATTTAATCATGTTTAGAATGAATAATATAAGTTTGTTATGTATTCTTACTTTTAATTTAGAAAAACAAATTATAATTATAATGCATAATTAAATTTCTTTTTTTCCTATTTTCATTTAGTCACGTTTTCATTTTTGTTCTTTGTCTTCTTCTTCTTCTTTTTTTTTTTCAAACGACCGCTCTAACTTTTATTTACTAAATGTCTAACTTAATACCAAAATACAAAATATAAAACAGACTAAAAAAAGCTTAAAACTAAAAAATATAAAAGGTAACAGTTAATTCTTAAAAAAAAATCTTATTTAACAACTGTTAAATCATGACACTTTTATATATGTTTACTTTTAAATATATGTGCAAACGAGCCGAACCAAAACCGAGTTTGACTAGGCTAGAGTTTGTTTATTTTATGAAAGCTCGAGCTCGTTTATTTTATAAATAATATTCATTATTATTAAAATATGTATATAATATATTAATTAAAAATTATATGAATAGTCGGTTCGTTTATGCTAGCGAGCCGGCTCGAGCTCGATAAGCGATGCTGGGGCTCGTTTTCTAAACGAGCTTGTTTTTATGGCTGAGCTTAGGCTTGTGTTCCTTAAAGTTCGAGTTCGCTAAAGTACGGGTCATTTCAAGCGTAGCTGAAGTAGCTCGAGAGTAGCTCGGTTTGTTTGTTCCCTAGATTTTTGCTATTTTATTCTATTTTTGTTTTTGTATTTTTGGTATTACATTCAAAATGTAGGATAAAAATAACTAATTTTCCATTACACCTTTTTCTTATGAACCCTTTTTTTCTAAAATAAAACCTAAACAAAAATATTAAATATAACCTAGAAAATTAATAATACTAAAAAGGTTGGAAAAAAAAACAAGACGTAGATATAGAATTGTTATTTGAAACTACAAAAAAAAATATTTATGTATTATAATGTTTATTTCCCAACTAAAATTAACAATATATCTTATAATATTTATACAAAAAATAGTAAATGAATGTTTAGTTGATGAATAGAAACTAACCAATAAGATTAGGAGTGATAATGTAAAAAGTTAGATTTTCTTTGAATTTAACAACTAAACTACCCATTTTAGTAAATATTTTTAAAACTACTCATTTTGGTAAATAAGTTTTCTAACTACACTAGTTTAGGAAAAAACTACCCATAAAATTAGATTTTCTTTGAATTTAACAACTAAACTACCCATAAAAGGATTTAATTATCTAATTATCTATCTTCGAGCTGGGCGAAAATCATATTTGCTATATATCTTTTAAATATTGTTAGCAGAATATTAAAATTTAATAATATAATTTAGTTATTAAAATCCTTATAACTAGTCACAGGGAGGTTTGATCAGAGAATTGAATCAAACTACCTTTATTTTTTTAATAGTGTTGGTAACTCAGGCTTAGACCATGTGTAATGAGGCGTTATTGGGGCTTAAAATTGAAAAATAGCGCCCAAACACCACTACGGTGGGGCTTTATGGGACGCTATATTGCTTTAAAATTGAAAAAATGGGTGTCAGGCATTATTTATATAACGCCACTTTTTTTAGGGGGGTGTGCCAGCTGGTTTCAACCAATAGAAAGAAAAGGGATGGGCGCTATCCTTTTGTCCCACTACACCCGGACTTAGTGACATCTTTATATATGTGTCAGTTTGGATAGAGTTGTCATTTTGGATAGAGGATCATAATTTCCTGTCTTTCCCTTCCTAATATTCTCGCAGGGATTCAGTATCTATAAACTTTGACCTAATACAACCAATTATATTTGTTGGCTTTTAAGTGGGCTTGTTAAGAAATTAAGGTTCATTTATAGTTTGTGGGCTTAAGCCTTAAACTATCCAAACTTTATTTAGAAGCAAAGACTGAGGTTCTAATAATTGGGCTTGGAGGAGAAGAATTTAACCCATAGTGATTGTGTAATTTTAAAGTAGGCCGAGAAAGTTGAGAACTCCAAAATCAAGTTACAAGCAAGAGTTCAGTCACGCGATTTTTAATTTATTTAAGACTTTTATATTAATTGAATATACTTTACACTAGTGGGAAACTCGCGCGTTGCTGCGGGACGTTCTTGTGAGCTGAGGGAAAATTTGTATTGTTTTTGCACCATTATCTACGTAACTTTTGGTTATATAAACAGTAGTTACACTTTTGCCCACTCATGTCTATTCATGTATTTCTTTAATTTCATTTTTGAACTAACAATATAATGGCACATGACACACCCACAACAATTTCTTTATTTTTTGTTTGCCATCTAGTAGGGTGACGCGCTTCGCGGCGGGAACACGGTGCATTTATAAGTTTAAAGGTTTCCGAATACTAAACCAAATAATTAGACATTACAACACAAACTATGCAAGTGATTCATTTTGTTCTTTACTTCACCTCGTTCCTTGGCAAGCAATTGTTTTGTTTGCAACGTTCATTCAAAGAGAATATTTAGCTTTAGGGTCTGTTTGGTATGGGGTAATGGAATGGATGAGGGAATGGAATGGAGGAGGGAATGGAATGGACAAGGGAATGAAATGGATGATTACCATTCCATGGTCTTGTTTGGTTACACGTAAGAATGGAATGAATCATTACTTCGTATTGTTTGGTATGGACGAAAAGACAAAAGAATAAAATTGGTGGTGGTGAGTGGTGGCGATGACTGTTGGTAGTGGGTGCCGGTGACGGTGGTTGGTGGTGGTAGAGGTAGTGGTGGTCGGTGGGTGGCAGTGGTTGGTAATGGCAGAAGCGCCTACAACGCGTTACATAGTTTTTAACATTTGTTGTTGGTATAATTAGTGAAACAAATTCAACATATATAGGCGTTGGCCTCCATGCACTACTTTGACAAATAGTGAAACAAAATCAGTAGTTCACGAAAATTATAACTAACATCAAATATTTTCTGAATGCTATTGGAAATTAACTAACATCTAAATTTAACAGTTAAATATCAATAGACTTTTACAAATTCACGATTCAGACCCATGTCCTAATAATGACAGTTGAGAGTTTCACTTGGTGGTGGTTGTCAGTGGTGGCGACGACGATGGGTGGTGGTGGTGGTCGGTGATTGTGGGTAGAGACGTCTGGTGGTGATAGTAGCGGTGACGGTGGTGGTGGTGGTTGGTGGCGGCGGGTTGCGACAGTGAGTGGTGGCGCCAGCGGGTGGCGGTCGGTGGGTGGCAATGGTCAGTGACGAAGAGTGTCGATGGTTGCAGTCGGTGCTTGGTGGTAGGTGGTGGAGTTGGAAGTGGCAGTTGGTGGTGGGTGGCGGTGGTCGACAGTGGTGGTCGGTGACGGAGAGTGGCGACGGTGGTCGGTGGGTGGCGGTGGAGGTGGTGGTGGCGATGGGTGATAGTGGTAGAGGTGGGTGGTGGTGGTCAGTAGTGATGAAAGGTGACAGATGGAAGGGAATAAAAAAAAACAGGGGGGTAGGATGAAATGAATATAGGGGTTTTTAGAGGGAATGGAATGGATGAGGTAATGGATGATTCCATTACCTTGACCAACCAAACACCTTTTTTTTCATTCCATCGTAATGCTCCATTACATTCCGCCTCTCATTCCTGCATACCAAACGCTACCTTAGAGTTTGTGAGTAGGGGTATAAAGAGAAGAAAGTGGGTAAATTTTAGTGATTTATACTTGTGCCTTTTCAAATGTCATTTTAACTTTGACATTTTGGACACATTTGTCTTTGTCTCCCCCTTTTTAGTGTAGTATAGATAAATACTAGTGGAATGCCCGCGCGTTGCTGCGGGTGTTTATTTTTTTTGCAGTATGTTGTACTACGGATTCAGGTAATTTATTTTTTAGAACAACTTGCTAATACAAGTTGCATATCAAACAAACAGGCACATGATTATAGTTGGTTCCAAAACTTCATGTATGATTTTTTGGTATTTGTTTTGCATATTTTTCAAATGATGTTTGAAGGATTTCATATCAAGTGTGTGATGAAGCTTGTTAAAGTCAGAGTAGTTAAGTAATTATACATTCCATCATTAGAAGACAAAATTGTTTTGCATATTTTTCAAATGATGTTGATGGATTTCATACAAAGTGTGTGATGAAGCTTGTTGAAGTCAGAGTAGTTAAGTAATTATACATTTCATCATTAGAAGACAAAATCAAATCTCTTATCACTTTTAGTTACACTATTCCAATCCATAAACTTACATGATCTATAAATAAAATATGAAGACATCATGACCAAGTCTAGGTAGTACTGACCACTCTACAAACACCAAGAAAGGTGAGAATTCATCTTGATGCCCCAGTCATATCATGGACTACCAGTAATAATAATAACGTAATAAGAAACACTATAAGTGGTTACTTTAGTAACAACACCAAGTTCAGTCGTGTTAAGGATTTAATGCGCACTTCAGAAACAATATAAGAAGTTCTTGTTACATTCATGGAAGCAAGTAGGTTACCAACACTTTCCACTACATCAAGTTACTAACATGGTACTATATATACACACACGCGAATGCATATATATATAATGACCTAGATACAGATTATTTGGCATTCGAAGGAGGGTTTTATGCCTTAAAAATACATCTTGGATGACATTCGACTCGTTTAGCAGGTTCCCTATTTACTTATTATACCGCTTCGACCCGTTGGCAATAAAGCATACACGATCAACGAAAACAATAACCTTTCAATTACCTCATGAATAAAAAAACAATACAAACATACATCTTGAAAAAAAAATTAATAATACCTTGCTTCACGAAGGGCTTTAGAAACACGAAGAGGAGTCTTTCTAAGACCTTCTCTGTTGACATCTTAACCGAGACCCTGCAACAGAATGTCACAACATCAAACAACTTCAAAATTTTGTTTAAACCTTTACTTCACATATTTGGAAGTCAAGGTAAGACCTTTTTTGAGTCAAATTATACCGATACTAAAAAGTCGTCATAAGCACCTGCAAAATCATGTTTAAACTTGAAAATTTAACTGTTTTTAAATATCTTTATATCTGAAGATATCCCACATAAATATGCTTAGTGTCCTTTAGTTTATTGATTACTTTAGTTAGGCAATGTTATTATATAAAATTTTTAATAATAATAACTACTACTCTCCAAATATTCAAAATATATATTATATATATATGTATTGAAAACTCAAAAAACAATAACTAAAATTTCAAAACATTAACCTAGAAAAAGCAAAATATTTGACAAGTAAAGATAATTTTTTTTTTACCTTTTTGACAATCTATATAAAGATGTAGCCTGGTGCTTCAAGTGTGCAGCCTAATAACAAAAGAAAAAACTGATCAGAGTTAAATAAGAAGCAATATAAATCCTAAGGACTGTTTGGAGAACAGAATCAAGAGTCGGATTTTAGGCAAAAGACAATTACCTCCACCGGATCTGCTAACCACATCAAGACCAGCCCAACGACCACCATCCAAGTGCAATCGTGAACCCTAGGCTAAATGAGTTGAAACCTGGAAATATATGGAGGTAAACAAGCATATGTAGGCTGCATAATGGATATTGGTGACCATATAAAGGCGGAGAGCATAGGAAAGAAATTCGTAACTATACAACTGAACAAGCATTGAATTGGTGTAGCTTCAATAGTATTAATGCCTTCATAATGAATGGTTTTTCCCTGAAGAGTTACAAACACATTGAGATCAATGACTTGCATTAGGTACTTGTAAAATTGTGATAAAAAGTTGTATGATAGGGGCAAAAAAGGAAGAAAAGAGGCAAAATATAGAGATGCATAGGTGTGCCTCTTCATATGCCATCTTAAAAATTGTGTGAAATTACATCCTTACCCATTCTTCCTCCTTAATAAGGTAATAGAGATAGAGATATTTATCAAAAAAACATATAGGCAAATATTTACTACTAGCTTTCGACATAAACTGCAAGCCAAACCGTTCGAACCAGTTTAAAATTTTTAAAAGCCACTAATCGGAAGTTACAAAGAAAGCCATCTGCAAAACCAAAATCAAAACCAAACCTTTAAAAAATTCAAACTAACCATACCAAATCAAGAATTAAAGGGTTTAGCTTATAAAATGCTGAAATAAAAAAATTAAAAATGTTGTAGAACAAGAATAAGAAGAATACATGGAATAATACATAATGCCATACGTTATTAGGAATCCTTATCAATGTTTTAAAAACCGTTTTTTAACCATACCAGATTGGACTCAAAAATGGTTCAACCGGTTGAACCGGGTTATATCGGGTGGTTTAAGCGGATTGACTAGCTAACCCTATAATTTTATAAATACAACTTTAACTAAAAAATAATCTAATAGTATATGATTTCGTAGTAAAAAAATAATAATTTAAAAGTGAATCCATAACTAAAAAAAATCTCAAAGTACTATTTTAAACAAAGTTGTTTTTATCTATATTATCTTATTAAGGAGGAGTGATGGCTAACATAGTCATTTTCATTTTCGTACAACTTAAGAAGCAACATGTACAACATATTTCAGCAAGAAATTTAAGGGTGTTATGGGCATAATAGTGACAATTAAGACACTTAGGAGGATATGTTTGTAATTTTATCATCATTATCTTACTCACATCTTAAGATTCTATTCCAATCTTGCCCTCATGACCATACCAATTAATATCCATTGAATTATCTTTAAGAATTATTTTAATTGTGTTTATTGGAAGGTGAGACCTTTGAGTGCCTCTGATGAAGTGTATATGTCATCTTCTTGATATTGTAGTTCATTATCTTTAATGGTTAGGAAGAAGAGCTCCGGATGAAAAAAGTTGCACTAAATATCTCCAAGGTGAAGAAATTTTGGACAAAAATTAAGAAACTGGTAAGTCATATATGTAATTTAGTATATGAGGGGCTTGTTTTACATTATAATTTTGATACATATTTATTTTCTATAAAATATCATGTCATTTTAGGTGTTGTACAAGCATCGGTTAGAGCTTGATCAAAAAAAGAAAAAAGCTCTTGATAAGCATCTTGAATTTCTTCTAGGGCAAACCGAAAGGTAATTTCTTGACCTATGAATTTGGTTATTTTACTCTCTAATGGGCCAACTAGGTAAAATAAAATAAAATTAGACAGGAAGAATGTTGTTCAAATAGGTCGGATGGGTCAAAAGTTTGCCAAAGTGTAATTTGTAAATTGTAAAACATAAAATCTCATTTTTTGATTGAAGTCTCATATTTTTTGTTTACTTTTCTCCTTCTTTAAGAGTTATGAATTTGTGCCATATTTACGCAAAACTGTAAAGCAACTAGATTTTTGTTTGTTTTTCAATTGGATGGTTTGTAAATGATATACTTCATATATAAACAGACATATTTAATTTAATGTTACCAACATTATAAACACAAGCATTATGTTATCTATATACATCTATGTGAAATATAGATTGAAAACACATTGCATAGTACACGCACTTAAATTTTCATGGATAATGAGTATGACATGTTGATTGATAACAAGACCTTTTGGTTTCATCATAATTGTGATAGTGGGAACTTATGTTTTCTTTGCTTAACGCCAATTCATTGAATTAAAATTGAACTTGTGGAGTCTGCTATAATACTATACCCAGGTTAAAATTTGTATAATATATGATTGAAGTCATCTGGATCTAAAGATGGAAGAAGTGATGTGATCTTGCTTAAGTTCTTGAAAGCTAGACTTTAAAGTCGAAGATTTTTTTTAATGCTTAAGAACACATTTTTACGTAGAAAAGCTTGCCGCATTGACGATTTGGTAGATGAAAATATTGGATATGGACTTGATAAACTAATATAGAGTATCATACTTTATATTATAGCTCCCGCGGCAACGCGCGGGCTCCCTACTAGTATAAAAGAGTATAATTGGTTTATGTCATTAGAGTGTTGAATCACAAAAACATAAAGTTCATGTTCGCTTAATAGATAAAATTCATTATCATCGTCATCCTTATCAATAAAAGTATAACTATTTTCTTTTTCCACATTCTTTAATAAGAAGTTTTAGTTACCAATAATCAAAATATACTAAAATTGTATAAGATAAGTAACATATATATACAAAGTAGCATTGTCTTTGAAAAACCGGTTCATGTTCTTTCTCACATAACATGACATCTATATCATCATTATGGGCCGATAAAGTCCAAAATTTAACCTTGTACCGGTACCGGTATAACGGTATAAACCAGTATACCGGAATTTACCGGCGGTTCAAATCTTTTACCGTTTCCCCATATTACCGGACTGATTCGTGCTGGTCATGACACCGATAAGCGGTATAACCGGTTCAACCGGCCAATATAAACCGGTTTTTAAAACAATGATCCTTATCAAGCTCTTGTAGTTTTTCATTTATTTCTCCTTTTCCATATAATACCCAAAAAAAACGAAACAGTAGCGTAAATTAGTTTGTAATGTGTGTTTATCAATTTTCAAAGCTAACTAGTGGTATTATCAAACACGCGGTGTGCGATAGGCTCTCATGCTCCCCTTAGTACGGCAGAATACCATTTTTTACATTGAAATTCTAGAAGGGTATGTTACACAAACATTCTAAATCAAAATCGCACATTCTGGTGCATCAACATAATGTTGGGTTTGTGAAGTCCTTGGTTATTGGACTTTTAAGGTTGACATTAGAAGACATGGGCCAAGCCCGGTTTAGTTTTTTTGGTCCCTAAGTTGTTTAACCTAATTGTTCTCTATATATACCCTAGTCATATATTGTAATCTGCGTGCCTTGAGCTTAATGAAATAACCTAGTTGCAGCCCGTGGACGTAGGTCCCCCACTCGGACCGAACCACGTAAAATTTTTGTGTCGTGTTTATTATTTTCTGTTCATCGCATGATAATCGTGTATGTCGTTTGTGTGTTTGATTCCGCTACGCCGACTGATACCTAACACATAACTGAGCCATTAATATTCTGTATAGACAAAGTGATGTGCAGGAACAAAACAATTTAACAATGAGCAATTCCAAAACCACGTGTCATTAGTAAACATACAAAAAAATAATAGTAATCACAGATCTCCTATAATGTTGGTAACTTTCTATAATGATCACCCACAATTTAGTACAATGCTAAAAACATAACAAACATATGTCGGGAAAACTTAAATCAGCTTGAAACTAAGTTGGAGGAAACCAAGGTACTAATCTTATCGAAGTTGTCTTGGGAATTAGCAATCCACAAGAAAATGACACATTCCGGTCCATATTCTGTTCAAGAGCTTCGGAGTAATGCTGGAACAAACATGACCGACTATGAGTACCAAAAGGGAATCTAAAATCTATATGATTTATAAGATTTATTGTGACTAACCTTGGGAGTTATATTATAGTGACGGCCTGCATCCTACTATGCTCTGCCGTTGAACTATCGGAACCGTCGTAGATTTGATCACCATCGGTCGTCTTAACTTAAACTTCCTACAGATTACAAAAACATGAAAGGCAAACCCACCCACTCCCCTAAGTCAAGCCAAACAAATCCAACTCCCAACATAGAGAAAATATCATGGCTTTACACAATCAAATGTCACAAAAATTTAACCCAAAACCCCAGTTCACCCTTTAAACACTTGAAGAAATAATTATTGAGAAAATGTAAGCACTAACCGAATGCTACTATATAAAGGAGTGATGGAGACGATTGAAGGAGGTTCGCGTAAAAAGAAGCAAATAAAGGGACGCTAAAAAGAAGAGAACAAAAGGGACGCTTGGAATGATGGATAAGGAAATATCTGGAGACCAAAATGACTGAAAACACCTTGGGGGTAAGGTGAAATATCAAGTGTGCACTTACTATTCAAAGTTCTCCTCTATTAATATATTAAGTGTGCACATACCCCTTGTAGAATTTCAATGTAAAAATGGTATTCCGTCATACTAAGGGGAGAATGAGAGCCTATCGCGCATCGCGCATCGCGCACCGTGCGTCCGATAATACCACTAGTTAGCTTTGAATAGTAAGTGCACACAAACAATCTAAATCAAAATCGCACATTCTGGTGCATCAACATAACTGAGCCTTTAATATTCTGTATAGACAAAGTGATGTGCAGGAACAAAACAATTTAACAATGAGCAATTTCAAAACCACGTGTTGTTAGTCAACATAAAAAAAAACAATCACATATCTCCCAAAATCTTGGTAACATCATCACCCACAATTTAGTACAATGCTAACAAAGTAACAAACATATGCCGGGAAAACTTAAATCATCTTGAAACTAAGTTGGTAGAAACCAAGGTACTAATCTTACCGAAGCTGTCTTGGGAGCTAGCAATCCACAGAAAAAAAGAAAAACACATTCCGGTCCATATTCCATTCAAGAGCTTCGGAGTGATGTTGTAACAAAGATGACCGACTATGAGTACCAAAAGGGAATATAAAATCAATATGATTTATAAGGTTTATTGTGACTAACCTTGGGAGTTATATTATAGTGACGGCCTACATTATGCTATGCTCTGCCGTTGAACCATCGGAACCGTCGTAGATTTGATCACCATCCGTCGCCTTAACTTAAACTTCCCACGGATTACAAAAACATGAAAGGCAAACCCATCCACTCCCCTAAGTCAAGCTAAACAAATCCAAATCCCAACATAGAGAAAATATTATGGCTTTACACAATCAAATGTCATAAAAATTTAACCCAAAACCCTCGTTCACCCTTTAAACACTTGAAGAAACAATTATTGAGAAAAATGTAAGCACTAACCGAATGGCAAACGCTAATTGATGTGCGTAGTTTTAGCAAATTAAAAAGATGTCATTTCCCCGATGCCAAAAACTTGATGCTTGAAATCCAAAACTTTGGATTTGGGGTAAACGACTGATTTTTACTAAACCGGTTTTAACAAGTTTTAAATTTATAAAGTAAACAATAATTATTTTCGAAACTAAAACAAACACATAGGCAGGGAACCTGATGTGCATAGTATAGCTTCTAGGGTATATATTGAGTATCCTATTCCAGAATTCACACTTTTGCCTACTCAACCTTTCATCCATCAACTGATCGGGTTTTGAAAAGTAAAATAAAACGGAGGGGTTCTTTTAATGAAAATAGTTTTTGAAAAAGGTTTTGATTTTATAAAAGAAAAGGATAAAATAGTAGAGAGTTCAGATATGCACATCTCGGGACCCTCCAAATAAATAGTTAAGTTTATTATTAAAATTAATAATTTAAGTTAATTAATTGTGCGAAAGATGAGAGTGGTCTTGAAGTGTTAACTCATTGATAGAGAAGCGGAGACGATTACTGAGTAGAATGCAAAACCTCTCTAGCGTGCGTCCACCTGGAGTACTCCGCCAGAGCCTCGCGTATAGTGGGCTTCTCAAACCGCGGTTAAGTCTCAGGTCCTCGAACTTATCATCTTCTTGAAGTGGAGGCTTCATTCCCGAACCGAAACACCGTACACCTTCCATAGTTCTCGCGTTCCATACCGAAAGGTCTCTTTAGCCTGGCAACCTCGGATCCCCTGATAGGCTAACGGTCATGAAGACCAAAGGATCTCTCTTGCTGCTGTCTCAGACACTCGGGCCCC
The DNA here is from genome assembly GCA_028751855.1 of Ambrosia trifida. Taxonomy (NCBI): domain Eukaryota; kingdom Viridiplantae; phylum Streptophyta; class Magnoliopsida; order Asterales; family Asteraceae; genus Ambrosia; species Ambrosia trifida. The sequence goes on along the minus strand of CM054123.1, from coordinate 28,392,368 downwards.
CATTGGTTAACGGTGTTGTACTAACGAGAACTAGATAAAGAATCTTTATTTTGTTTATCTTTTGTGACACTTTAATATTTATAGGCCTGATAAATATAAAGTTGGTTTGATGATTGGTGACTTAATTAACCCAACCCTTAACCTCCCAAACTGAATGAAATCCTTGGTAAAAGTGGCACATAATCCTAAAAGCATGCAATCTGAATATTACTGGTGCACCTGTAGGGAAACCGTCTTTTACCAAAAAGATCATTCAATCATCTGGTATGTACCAGAAATGTGTCACTCAGATCTGGTCCACTTCAGAAGCCATTGCTTATAATCCGGTTTGGATATCAGAAGCCCGAAGGATCTGTCTCATTACCGGTTTCCTCGCCTTGGATCTAGCTCAGGACTACCAGAAGCTGATTATACCCCTAGTTATTTAATTAAGTTACGGTTGATTTAGTTATTAAATTAATCATCATTCAAACATGTCACAAAGATAAACAAATAAAGATTAGAAGAAGATAACACAACAAATAACTGAAAATAAACTACTAATACTAATAATAAAAGTCTACATATCGAAATGGGTTCATGATAATAGAAAGATACAACCATATCGAATGATCAACCCAAGAACATGGCTGCTCATAGACAAGCTCTCCATCTTCAAGTGCTATGAATCTAACAACTTCATGACCCTCGATGTTTTATTGCATATGAACTACTCTACGATCCTCTTCTTGGCCAAGCTAATCAAGGTAGGACGAGGCCTACCCTTAGTGGGATGTTAGGAGGGCCATAAGGCCTCCCAAATGACCCCAAGATCTCTGGAAGAAGCTTGGTAGTCGACTTCAAGAGAGCACAAGAAGGGATGGATAAATGGTGAGGGGTAGCTTGCTATTTATAGAGTTCTAGGGGCAGGGGTGTGCTTGCTGTTACACGAACGTTCTGTTGCTGCAGTTTTGAGTTGTCTGTACTTTTTGTCTGTGCACGGGCGTGCCAGGTAGTGAAGCACGGGCGTGCTCATTAGTAATTTGTCAGATTTTGTCGTTTCAAGCCTTGGGGAACACGTTTCAGTTAAGCATGGGCGTGCCAAGTGAGATGGCACGGGCGTGCACGTGTCTTCAGTACAGTTTCTTGCTCTCCAAGCTTACTGCGTTGTCTTCTAGTGTGCAGGGCCTCCGTGCAAGTGTGCATGGGCGTGCTGGGTCATTCCCGGACTGGTTTTATCACTTTTTAAGTCTCGGGATTGTCTTCAAAACATACAGGGAACATGCTGCAAGTCTCGTATCGTCAGGAATCTCCAGTTTTTGCTTGTTTTTACTCAGAAATCCTCTGTTTCCGTCTTGGAGCTCCAGTTTCCTGAGAAATGCAAATATGAATTAAGCATCAAATATCAATAATATAAGCCTAATTGTATCCTATTATGAGACTGTTTATGCCTGTTTTATATGTTAATAATGTGAGTTATCACTAATATATAAAGGAGTGATGGAGATGATTAAAAGAGGTTCTGCCTAAATGTGATACCCCGCAATTTCAGGTTCTCACTTTAACTAAACTCTAGTTACATTCCTTGCATCCTACTTAACTAGGGTTAGCTAGATAGGACACACGTTGCACAGTTATAGGTTAATAACTGCATGAAGTGGTAATTCAGGGAATTACCATACTGTATACATGATTAGTGAACCTCGGACGTTGGTGAACAATGAAGTTAAATAATTGTGAATTAATTGATTGAGATTGATTGCAATTATGTGCTTTTATGATACTGTGTGAAACTATGTGCAAACTGTATGTAATTACGTGAACTTAAACCGAATATGTTAATAAACATCGTAACAGGTGGACCGGTAGGATGGTTGGGGTCTTAACACATGGGGTTACACGTATTATGGTCCAAAATAGCGAAAACATCGATGAAAACACGTTGTACAACGAAGCAGGTAACCCGACGCGGGCCGAAGAGCTGTGAGCGGCCGCTCACAGCCTTCGAGCGGCCGCGAGCGGGCACCAGACTTCACCAAACCGCCTTAAACTACTATTTATGCAACCTTAAGCCTCTTGTATCTCCTAAACTCAAACACTAATCGCCCCCACTGCCCTATTTACGAAATATCAACCCTTAAACACCTGCTAAGGCTCAAGAACATGGATCGGGAAGCTTGGAGAGCATTCGGTTGATTGTTTTGAAAGGCTTGCGGTATAATCTTCAATCTTTTGTATTTTAATCATCTTAAATATGTTATAAAACCTTATAACTAAGTTTGTCCAGGTCTGAAACCTTTTCATAAAGATTAAAACTTGAAGTTTATAAAGTTTGAATGGGTTAAACATAATCCTATGCGATTAGAAATTGATAGGTTGCATGATTATGCATGTTCTTGATGTTTTAGACTTCTAGGGTTTGTGAATGATGATGTTTGTGATGTATAATTAGGGTTTTGATCAGATGTGGTTTGTATTAATGTTGTGTGATGATTATTAGGTGTTATTGATTGATAATATGCAACTAGGGTTTGATATAATTTATAATATTGCATGATTAGAATCTGGACAGAATCTGAATGTCGACTTGTAGGGTCTATTTCGTGGCTTGAAAATAATTGTTTTGATCGATTCTTTGCATGAATAGATTTTACATGGTCTTAGCTTTTTAGAATGGGCAAAATCATCTGATTTGGATGTCGTTTGATATGTTTTTGAAATTTTCTTTGATTAAAGGTCATGTCAGATTTTCGGATTAACAAACTGAGTCAACTTTAAACAATCATAACTCGAGTTTTACAAGGAATTAAGTTATGAAATTTGTACAGTAGGTTAACATTGGAATAAATCGGCTTTTCCAAGTAGATTCATCCCGTTTGGATGAATAGACGATTTTTGGGAATTTTTCTACTAACCTGACCTGCTGTACAAACTTTCTGGACATATCTGTGATGTACGATTTTTCATGATTTTTGTGTTTGGTTTTGAGACAAAAAAAATATGGGTTATCAAATGAATCCCAAATAATATTCAGTAAAAATTTGGGAGTTTAACTCACTGAATTAGTATTTTAAATAAATTAGTTTTGGTGATGCACAATCTGTCATAAAAACGCAGATTGTGTATTTTGTGTTTGTGTGACTAATTGGAGTCCTATGTGGTATGTGTTTGATATATATTTGAATGGTCACTTATATGAGATGCATATGAAGTGTAAAACTAATGGTAATCAACATATTCACCAACGGGTCCATAGGATTTACTTATGCATGTAGAATCACTAGGTGTCACTTACACGCTTTTGAACATTTAAACGTCTTGGACAAACGGATTATATGGTGTAATGGTATTACACATATACTCACTTAGTGACACATGTACTAGGGAGTCGGTAGTCTAACCTCACGAATTTTTCCATTTATTTTGCATTAAAGTATTTCCCGATCCATGATATAAAGTCTAATTTATTTCTAAGTATTCTTATCTTTATCCATGCACTCTATTTTTCTAAGTTCCTTTTACCATTGTACTTAAAAAAAAAAAAATCTTCAATCATGACATATGTCCTATCCTAATTCTATTTATAAAATCGTCATTTTATAAGACGGTGTTTTTTTTATTTTCTAATTCAAACTAATGATTTTTTTTATTTCTTAAATAAAGCCTTGAGTCAAATAGTCAAAGTCCTGGTCAAAGTCCTAGTCAAATTCTTAGTCAAACAGTCAAAGTCCTAGTCTAATAGTCAATTCATCATAAAACCTTACTTTATGTTGTTGACCAATTTTAATGGTTAATTGAATCCAAAACTAGTATAAAAACCCACCTATGAACCATTACACTTGCCACCTCTAAATCGATTGTTTCAATCCGATTAAACTTTCCCTCATACTTTTCTTCTATAGTCTATTACTTCTACAATTGAAGCTTTGATTATAAGCTCTTGTAATTGGCAACTTTGGGGCTACACATATTCTATTTCTCGAGACTTAATACTTTGCTAAGGTGAGTTTATGTAACCATGTTTATGCAATTCTTTATACTTGCAACATTATACTTAAGCAATTCTACGTACATGTCTAGTTGTAAACTTTAATGCCTCATGATTTAGACAACAACAACAGTTTCAACGAGTTTCAACATTACATAATGATTAGCTATGGCCAAGCCGGCGATACTCAATAATAGATCTATTGGATTGACAATCCCACCTAGATTCGTTGACCATCTTTTATGGGGAGCGCGGGTGATTGTTATCGTTCCAACATATTATTAAGGTGAACCGTGGATGACGGGATGCACCTAAACTAGTCGGAGGTTTGATTATGTCGATTCAACATTCCATGTTTATTCATGTAGACTTAAACTTACGATAGACATATGAATTGCTAAACTTTTATACTTAAACTATTTGCTTGACATGGCTTATGTATTCTCACCAACTTCTAGTTGACCCCCCCCCCCCCATTTTTTCAAACTCAACAGGAAATACTGATGCTTGAAGTCTAGAGCTAGCATGAGGAGATATTTGAAGCTTTGCTTGATTATTTGATGTAGACATTAATGTAATTCAATATTGTAATGAAATAAAGGATTATTTAAACTTGTGTACTACCATGAGCGACTGAACAATCATTCATACGTGGCACCTCGATGTTTCCGCCATCGGTTGGGGTGTTACAGATTGGTATTAGAGCCATGGTTATAGGGAATTAGGTTATTAGAAAAAAAAAAAATCTAGTCTATAACCATAGGATTTTAATCAGTACTTGCCCCTTTTACTTGCAACCTTACTTGTTTATATTCTCTATCCTACTTCTTATCCTTACTTTAGTCCATACAAGAAGAGTGCTCTCCATCACAAGATATACTCTTAGACTAATAGGACAAATCCTCAGGTTTAGCCTGAACCACCTTGAAGATCTCGTCGAAGTTCCAGATTTTAATAACGAACACGTGCAATCTGGATGGGTGAACGCCTGTATTCTGAGTTTTCTGTCTAGGACTGGCATTGCGCATAAATCCCAATCAGACGAGGGACCCGGATGCCTACCTGGGAATTCTCGGGATGAGTGTTCACTTATAGGCTAAAGCATGTCTTCACTATGTTATTAGAATCTAGAAGTTTTGATAAGTCAACATTTTCGTTTATTCGTTTTAATTAATGAATAAATGATTACACTCACTTTCCTTAAACTAAGCTCTAAAATCTCAAAATTTTACAGCTTAAATCAATCTCATTTCATAACCATCTATGGATTTCACAATCACACTTCACCTTACCATCTTAGCCACTTTTTAAATATTCAACACCCTACCCAAATCATATTATTTCATTTCTCCATATGTTACTTATTTTTTTGAAAACTATAACCTCATACCTTAGCACAAACTAAAGATTTCTAAATATTTTTCAAAATTTTTATCACCTATAAACTACGGGAAAAAAAATACAGGTTTTTGTCAAAAGATGTCCTCAAACTTAATTTCTAAATTCAAATGTCTATTTATTAGCATAACAAACGATTTTCTATATAATGCTTTAATCTATTAAAAATCACTTAATAGAACCTTGATCTTCAAAACCTAATGTCATGTTTAAAATCTCCAACTAATGGGAATATTATAATCAAAGCTCATTTAGTTTGTACTATTTAACGACTTTTTTTATGTACTAAACCAATTTTTAAATCCTTCCATCCTCATGAACAAAAAATTTAATCTCCAACTCCCCATGGACCCCTACTTATTTTCAACTAGTTCGAAATTTTTACAATATTTGGCATATACCACAATCATGTTTTCTTATACACTTGATTCTAACCTTTGATTCAAGCCCCACAATTTACACTGCTACATAATCTCTTTACTATAAAAATAAACTCTTTATCAACTATCTTCACATTCACTATCTCTCACAACCTTGATTCTGCTACAAGATTTTTCATCATCCTCTCAAGAACTAAATTCATATCCTCCACCTTCTCAAACATGAACTAGTTACCCATGATAACCAAACTATTGAAACTTGGTTGTGTGTTGCATCAAACTTAATCCTTAGTTATACATGATGATTCGATTATCTACCATATTTAAACATTTGATACTAGAAATCATGGAATATAAACTATTTGCTATAGACACGCCTAGAGTCATTAACCTTGTCTAGGACAACACTATTACAACTCGCATGCTATACTTGATACTTGATTGCTTATATGTACATATTATCAATTTGCAATTTATGTGTGTAATAATTGGTACACTTAATCAAACAACTGATAGAGGATGAAGTACTTGCTCAACAGTTAGTAGAGTACCAAATAACCTACTCAACGATTGGTAGAGGTCATCATGCCTGCTCAACAGTCGGTAGAGGCCCTCAACCTGCTCAACGACTGGTAGAGGCTATCGTACCTGCTCAACAATCAGTAGAGGTTCTTACTCACTGACTGGTAGAAGTCTTTTTCCTGCTCAACAGTTGGACTTATTTTTGGATACATTGTATACAATTCAATCACAAGGTTATTTTGCATTACTTACATGTGTGTTTAGAGTCATAGAAGGACACAAAACCCTAATGTAAGGTAAATTGGTGATTGCGGTCCGGAACGTAATCATGAATTTACAGGTACGTTAAGGTGGTGTGAAATTCTATCAAGGTTTTCGGTAGAGAAACTAATTATAAACTCTAGTTACCTGGTAGTTCATTTAGCCTTTCTATAGTCCATCAACTCATGCATTTCTTTTAGGATTTCTAAAACTTAAGATTCATATTTACCTTGCGATTCCAAGACACACCTAATCCTACCCTTAAAACTCACAGATAACAAACCTCTTATCCAAATTATTCGAAAACAGATTATTCTATAAATTCATGTCGTGCCTTAACCCAAAATTTTCAAAACCACGGCTGCCTTAATTTCTACCCAACCATCCTCAAACCTGTGTTTTTAAATAACTTCGGGATGAAGTTTCCAAAAGTAGGGGAGACTGTAACCTCACGAATTTTCCCATTTATTTTGCATTAAAGTATTTCCCGATCCATGATATAAAGTCTAATTTATTTCTAAGTATTCTTATCTTTATCCGTGCACTCTATTTTTCTAAGTTCCTTTTACCATTGTACTTAAAAAAAAAAATCTTCAATCATGACATATGTCCTATCCTAATTCTATTTATAAAATCGTCATTTTATAAGACGGTGTTTTTTTTATTTTCTAATTCAAACTAATGATTTTTTTTTATTTCTTAAATAAAGCCTTGAGTCAAATAGTCAAAGTCCTGGTCAAAGTCCTAGTCAAAGTCTTAGTCAAACAGTCAAAGTCCTAGTCAAATAGTCAATTCATCATAAAACCTTACTTTATGTTGTTGACCAATTTTAATGGCTAATTAAATCCAAAACTAGTATAAAAACCCACCTATGAACCATTACACTTGCCACCTCTAAATCGATTGTTTCAATCCGATTAAACTTTCCCTCATACTTTTCTTCTATAGTCTATTACTTCTACAATTGAAGCTTTGATTATAAGCTCTTGTAATTGGCAACTTTGGGGCTACACATATTCTATTTCTCGAGACTTAATACTTTGCTAAGGTGAGTTTACGTAACCATGTTTATGCAATTCTTTATACTTGCAACATTATACTTAAGCAATTCTACGTACATGTCTAGTTGTAAACTTTAATGCCTCATGATTTAGACAACAACAACAGTTTCAACGAGTTTCAACATTACATAATCATTAGCTATGGCCAAGCCGGCGATACTCAATAATAGATCTATTGGATTGACAATCCCACCTAGATTCGTTGACCATCTTTTATGGGGAGCGCGGGTAATTGTTATCGTTCCAACATATTATTAAGGTGAACCGTGGATGACGGGATGGACCTAAACTAGTCGGAGGTTTGATTATGTCGATTCAACATTCCATGTTTATTCATGTAGACTTAAACTTACGAAAGACATATGAATTGCTAAACTTTTATACTTAAACTATTTGCTTGACATGGCTTATGTATTCTCACCAACTTCTAGTTGCCCCCCCCCCCCCCATTTTTCCAAACTCAACAGGAAATACTGATGCTTGAAGTCTAGAGCTAGCATGAGGAGATATTTGAAGCTTTGCTTGATTATTTGATGTAGACTTTAATGTAATTCAATATTGTAATGAAATAAAGGATTATTTAAACTTGTGTACTACCATGAGCGACTGAACAATCATTCATACGTGGCCCCTCGATGTTTCCGCCATCGGTTGGGGTGTTACAGGTAGCACACCCTACTTTGGAGTTGGATTTATTTGCTTATATTCTAAGGTGAGTTTCACTACTCTTTTCTCAAAAGCATGCGTCTCGGGTTGAGACAACTTACTTAGCATTTTCTAGTCCGGTTTGGGACTACTATTTTCTAGTCCGGTTTGGGACTACTATTTTCTAGTCCGGTTTGGGACTACTTACACATCCCGGGTTGGGATGCTATGGATCCTTGTGTGGGTTGGTTTTTGACTCCTTGTGTGAGTCGGGTTTTACTAGTTCGCAAACTGTGTCCTTGATGAACTAAACCAAATCTATCATCTGTAAGTCCTCACGTACCGAATGAGTTGCCGGGTTATGGCAAGCGGGTTATTAGTTGATAGCGCTATTAGGTCTTACAAACCTCACACTGGCTCGGGGAACGCGGGTGTGAACTATAACTTAACGAACTTTATCATTGTGGATAGACAATGATGTCAGGCATGCGGCTCACATTTGTGGCTACACGTACATAGCAGTTCGGTATATTCGGTGTTAGTTATCATGAATGGGCTAGCTACCCTTGACATGCGATGAACTAGTGTTTACACGGTTCTTGGAACCAACTCAATTACTTGTTTACGTGGTTTTGGAAATCAGCGCAGTTACACACTCATCTACTTTACTTAGTGAACTCACCAACATTGTTTGTTGACCCACGATTTACATGCTTTTGCAGGTAGTTAGCTTCCGGTGCCAGGATTAGAAAGCACTGCACACTTCACTGCATTTGGGGTCTTGGGCATACACCTAAATTACATATTATGCTTTTACATGTTCTTTCATGTAGTTTTAATTTGGGGCGCGTTGTTTTGCGCATGGTTTTTAAAAGGTTTAAATTTGGTTTACGCTTCCGCAGCTTAACTAAACTTGGTTTTTGAAAGCGAAGTAAATGGTTTGGGCATTTAGAGTTCGTTCATATGACTTATGGCTATGGGATCCTGGTATGTCATGCGCCTCGCGGTATAAACCCCGCAGTGGAAATTTGAGGGTGTGACAGATTGGTATCAGAGCCATTGGTTATAGTGAACTAGGACTGCATGTTGAGTCTAGTGTATAATCATCATAGCATAAGTACACTCACAACCTAAGTGCACAACTAGCTTTTAGCTACATATATCTACAACATATGACTTCGGGAGATATGTTATCTTCTAGTTCTAGACCTAATTCTGAACACGTCAATGGTGGGAACCCAGGGTTACACCAGGTGGCGCATTACTAGGAGTAGTATCTTAACAAACCTCATGGATGAGGAAACAACAATAGTACAAGGGAGGGAGCCCTTGCGAGCATTGTGGCGCACGTACATAGGAAGCTGCACGATGCGCATGACGTGGTACCATTAAATCGAGCCAACTTTGAAGCAATTCAAATACTGAGACTTATCCTTTTTCACTGAGCAAGGAGACAATTAGTTTCTGTTCCTTGTTGCTTGATCTTTCTTATTTCCATTCGAAACTCAGACGGGACTGGGTTACACATATAGAACTTATTTCTTACTTTAGTGCCTTACGCCTAGTATGAGCGGGCGGACGTATGACTGCATATCCCTGTTACCCATAAGTATATGGTAGATTCATGGGAACACATTAGATCGGGGATTATTACACACACTTTTGGGGAGTTACGTACGGCCTGCGATGTAGTGCAACATCTCAAAGGAAGACGAAACCTACCAGTGACTGACAGTCACGATTGGAGAAACGAATGGTGTTGTTGACCATTGAGCTGACTTACACAGGACCGGAGAAGGAGACTGTACGTGATGAGAACCATATAACACTGGCATCGCGAAAGAGGAAGGATAAGGGATGAAAAGGGAACCTGAGCAGGACGAGCACATGGAAAGTGAGGATGAAGGCTCTACTATCTAGACAGAGCATGGCGACGATTGGCTCTTACCTTTTCTTACCTATCTTTTCTTTCTTTTCCCTTTGCTAACTTAGATAAGACTGAGTTCTTATGATCAACGATAGGGTGGTTGAGGCCCTCGCATCTTTCTAAGCTAGTAAAGATCTATTTTGCTAAATCATTCCTTTCCCCTGACTTCCACGTTTGCACTTTCTTATACCTTGAACGTACATGCCACAACAACAACCTGCCATCGTATTTTGAAGCCTTTTATTGGTTGTAAACCTCGATAACTCCAACGGAACTGAAGGAGACCGTCTGATTGCTTCGATAGTATAAGTCTTTGCCATGTGCATTTGCCCCACGCAGAATGGGGAAATGTATGCTATATGCACACTCGATGAGTTACAGATACTTGGATGGAGAACGTAACACCTTGTGATGAAACCTAGAAATTTGTTATATAAAGACGAATGGGTCTGAGATCGACGTCTACACTACCAAGCTACAGGAGTTAGATACTTCGTGCTCGAATCTAATTAACCAACTTTACCAGCGGATCGAATTTCATACCAAAAGGGTGGGTCCCTCAGATTCCTGGCTTGACCACTACAGCTGACCTACCCATAATCTAACAAATCTTTCAACTGGCTCGCAAACTCACTGATGAGGCTGTTGAGCATGGTATTTTTCCGAAGCATGGTGCTTCATCTTCTACTTTTGGTGATAGCAAGAGAACGTGGGATAGTGTGAGGTATAAGTCCTTCAACAACAACTACCACAACGGTAACAACAACAATGGGGAGCATTTGTGATTGGCTTTGGGGAAGCTAGGGCTGACAACAATGCCGTGACGGATACGACACTCTTGCTTCAATCTTATATGATACTGGTGCGGACTATAGTTTTGTGTCATCGAAACTTAGCAAACAATAAAGGATGGTTCCTACTCTTCTTGATACCCTGTACTCTATTGAATGTGCTGATGGGAAGCCTGTCGAGGTAACCCATATACATTGTGACTGTAAGCTCGAGTTGGAGGGGCAATTATTTACCATCAATCTCCTACCTATCACCCTAGGTAGCTTTGACCTCGTGGTTGGCATGGACTGGTTGTCCAAACAACACTGAAATTCTCTGTCAGGAGAAGATTGTTGGTATTCCCCTCCCAAGTGGAGAACTTTTATCTATACAGGGTGATCGTGGTGGTGCCATGGTGGGCATCATCTCTTTTTTTTGAAAGCCCAGAAATGTATTCGTAAGGGCTGTCCAGCAATTTTGGCTAACATATCTGACACTCGAGCTGAAACTGAAATTGAAACTAAGATTGAGGACATTCCAGTAGTCCGAGATTTCCCAGATGTTTTCACAGAGGAACTACCTGGACTTCCACCTGTTCGTCAAGTGGAGTTCCAAATTGATCTTGTACCTGGAGCAGCTCCAGTTGCACGCGCACCATATCACCTAGTACCAGGCGAACTTCAAGAACTGTCTACCCAACTCCAAGAGCTATTGGATAGGGGTTTTATCAGACCTAGTTCTTCGCCATGGGGAGATCCAGTTCTGTTCATTTAGAAGAAAGATGGGAGTTTCTGCATGCGTATTGATTATCGGGAGTTGAACAAAGTGACGGTTGAGAACCGCTACCCTTTGCCTCGTATTGATGACCTGTTCGACCAGCTGCAAGGGTCGAGCTTCTATTCTAAGATTGACTTGAGGACAGGATACCATCAGCTGAGAGTCCGAGAGAAGGATGTGGCGAAGACAGCCTTCCGAACTCATTATGGACATTATGAGTTTTTGGTGATGCCATTTGGGCTAACCAATGCACCGGCTGTGTTCATGGATCTAATGAACCGCGTGTGCAAGCCCTATTTGGACAAATTCGTCATAGTGTTCATAGATGACATACTAATTTATTCCAAGAGCAGGGAAGAGCACGAGCAACACCTGCAGCTGATCTTGGAACTCTTGAGAAATGAGCAGCTGAATGCGAAATTCTCTAAATGTGACTTCTGGATTCAAGAAGTCCAATTTCTTGGACTTGTGGTTAACAAGGCAGGAATACATGTCGATCCCGCCAAGATTTAAGCTATCAAAAAGTGGGAGGCTCCTAAGACTTCTACAGAGGTGCGCCAGTTTCTTGGCCTCGCGGGATATTATCGCAGGTTCATTGAGGGATTCTCTAAGATCACTCAACCCCTCACTGCGTTGACACAGAAGGGTATTACTTACAAGTGGTGAGATGCCCAAGAATTTGGTTTTCAATTATTAATGTCTAAACCTTGCAGTGCACCTATACTATCACTACCTAAGGGTACAGAGGACTTCGTGGTGTACTGTGATGCGCCTATCCAAGGGTTAGGGTGTGTGCTGATGCAGCGTGATAAGGTGATCGCGTATGCCTCACGTCAATTAAAGGTTCATGAGAGGAATTACACCACCCATGACTTGGAACTGGGGGCAATGGTTTTTCCTATAAAGATCTGGAGGCATTATCTCTATGGGACGAAGTGTACGATATTCACTGACCACAAGAGCCTCCAACTCATAATCGATCAAAAGGAGCTGAACATGCGACAGCGTCGATGGGTCAAGCTTCTGAATGATTATGATTGTGCCATCAAGTATCATCCAGGGAAAGCTAACGTAGTAGCTGATGCCCTCAGTTGTAAGGAAACGAAACCCAAAAGAGTGCGAGCTTTACAACTTACCGTACATTCTAATCTTCTTGATAAGATACGTGAAGCCCAGGGCGAGGCTTTGAAAAAAAAAAAAGAAACATCGGGCTTGAAACTTTACATGGTGCTGATAAGCACTTGGAACTAAAGACAGATGGTCTTCAATGTTTCATGAATCGAGTCTGGATACCACGTTTTGGGGATCTCAGACAACTGGTGCTCGATGAACAATTAGTAAACTGGATTTATTGTCATAACCTGCATTTTCCAACAAAATCGATCCATTTAAACCATGATCATGAGCAAGTACATAAATATACTCCTGATAGATAATCGGAGTACATCCTGGTTCGGACAAAATGTACCAAGATCTCAAAACTCTTTACTGGTGGCTAAACATCAAAGCTGAGATAACCACTTATGTTAGTAAGTGGACTTGTGCGAAGGTTAAGATTGAATATTAGAAACCTTCAGGCCTACTCCAGCAACCAGAAATCCCTATGTGGAAATGGGATGGAATCTCTCTGGATTTCATCACAAAGCTTCCTAGAACGGCAACTGGCCATAACATGATTTGGGTTATCGTGGATCGTTTAACCAAATCGGCACACTTTCAGGCAATAAAGGAAACGGACTCGCTGGAGAAACTAGTTAATCTCTACATCAAGGAGGTAGTCTCTAGGCATGGGGTGCCTACTTCCATTATATCTGATCGCGATGCACGATTCACTTCTCATTTTTGGACTACTCTCCAAAACGCTTTGGGAACTCGCTTAGATATGAGCACAACCTATCACCCACAGATGGATGGACAGAGTGAACGTACCATCCAAACATTGGAAGATCTGCTACGAGCATGCGTGGTGGATTTTGGCAACAGTTGGGATAAGCACTTGCCTTTGATTGAATTCTCGTATAACAACAGCTACCACACTTCGATACAGTGTGCCCTTTTGAGGCACTTTATGGACGCAAGTGTAGGTCTCCCATCTGCTGGACTGAGGTTGGGGATAGCCAGCTAACAGGTCCCGAACTCGTGCACGAAACTTCTGAGAAGATAGTACAAATCAAAAACCGGATGGTTGCTGCTCGAGATCGACAGAAAAGCTACGCTGATAAGCGTAGGAAACCTTTGAAGTTCCAGGTTGGGGACAAGGTTCTATTGAAGGTGTCACCTTGGAAGGGGGTGATACGCTTTGGAAAACGAGGAAAGTCGAACCCGCGATACGTTGGACCATTCGAGATTGTCGAAAGGATTGGTCCAGTAACTTACAGGTTGAGCCTGCATAATGAACTTAATGGGGTACACGATGTACACCACGTATCGAACATAAAGAAATGTTTATCGGATACAACACTGGTGGTGCCACTGGAGGATATCCAGGTGGACAATCAGCTACGGTTCGTGGAAGAACCGGTGGAGATTCTTGAGCAGGGCGTCAAGAAACTCAGACAGAGCATCATACCGACTATTAAGGTGCGATGGAATTCCCGTCTTGGACCGGAATACACGTGGGAACGCAGGGATCAAATGCGGTTTAAATACCCACACCTCTTTTCTGAACCTGAACCTGAACATAGATCGAACGCTAAACATAAAGCAACTCTTTCAAAGTGAATTTCGGGGCGAAATTCCTTTCAACTGGGGGATGATGTGACATCCGGGAACCAAGCACACACTTTTCTAGCTGGCTTTATTGTTTACTTGCAGAATTTCGGGACGAAATTCTTTTTAACTTGGGGATGATGTGATACCCTGCAATTTCAGGTTCTCACTTTAACTAAACTCTAGTTACATTCCTTGCATCCTACTTAACTAGGGTTAGTTAGATAGGACACACGTTGCACAGTTATAGGTTAATAACTGCATGAAGTGGTAATTCGGGGAATTACCATACTGTATACATGATTAGTGAACCTCGGATGTTGGTGAACAATGAAGTTAAATAATTGTGAATTAATTGATTGAGATTGATTGCAATTACGTGCTTTTATGATACTGTGTGAAACTATGTGCAAATTGTATGTAATTACGTGAACTTAAACCGAATATGTTAATAAACATCGTAACAGGTGGACCGGTAGGATGGTTGGGGTCTTAACACAAGGGGTTACACGTATTATGGTCCAAAATAGCGAAAACATTGATGAAAACACGTTGTACAATGAAGCAGGTAACCCGACGCGGGCCGAAGAGCTGTGAGCGGCCGCTCACAGCTTTCGGGCGGCCGCGCGCGGGCACCAGACTTCACCAAACCACCTTAAACTACTATTTAAGCAACCTTAAGCCTCTTGTATCTCCTAAACTCAAACCCTAATCGCCCCCACTGCCCAATTTACGAAATATCAACCCTTAAACACCTGCTAAGGCTCAAGAACATCGATCGGGAAGCTTGGAGAGTATTCGGTTGATTGTTTTGAAAGGCTTGCGGTATAATCTTCAATCTTTTGTATTTTAATCATCTTAAATATGTTATAAAACCTTATAACTAAGTTTGTCCAGGTCTGAAACCTTTTCATAAAGATTAAAACTTGAAGTTTATAAAGTTTGAATGGGTTAAACATAATCCTATGCGATTAGAAATTGATAGGTTGCATGATTATGCATGTTCTTGATGTTTTAGACTTCTAGGGTTTGTGAATGATTATGTTTGTGATGTATAATTAGGGTTTTGATCAGATGTGGTTCGTATTAATGTTGTATGATGATTATTAGGTGTTATTGATTGATAATATGCAACTAGGGTTTGATATAATTGATAATATTGCATGATTAGAATCTGGACAGAATCTGAATGTCGACTTGTAGGGTGTATTTCGTGGCTTGAAAATAATTGTTTTGATCGATTCTTTGCATGAATAGATTGTACATGGTCTTAGCTTTTTAGAATGGGCAAAGTCATCTGATTTGGATGTCGTTTGATATGTTTTTGGAATTTTCTTTGATTAAAGGTCATGTCAGATTTTCCAATTAACAAACTGAGTCAACTTTAAACAATCATAACTCGAGTTTTACAAGGAATTAAGTTATGAAATTTGGACAGTAGGTTAAAATTGGAATAAATTGTCTTTTCCAAGTGGATTCATCCCGTTTGGATGAATACACGATTTTTGGGAATTTTTCTACTAACCTGACCTGCTGTAGAAACTTTCTGATCATATCTGTGATGTACGATTTTTCATGATTTTTGTGTTTGGTTTTGAGACAAAACAAAAATATGGGTTATCAAATGAATCCCACATAATATTCAGTAAAAATTTGGGAGTTTAACTCACTGATTTAGTATTTTAAATAAATTAGTTTTGGTGACGCACAATCTGTCATAAAAACGCAGATTGTGTATTTTGTTTTTGTGTGACTAATTGGAGTCCTATGTGGTATGTGTTTGATATATATTTGAATGAGCACTTATATGAGATGCATATGAAGTGTAAAACTAATGGTAATCAACATATTCACCAACGGGTCCGTAGGATTTACTTATGCATGTAGAATCAGTAGGTGTCACTTACACGCTTTTGAACATTTAAACGTCTTGGACAAACGGATTATATGGTGTAATGGTTTTACACATATACTCACTTAGTGACACATGTACTAGGGAGTTGGTAGCACACCCTACTTTGGAGTTGGATTTATTTGCTTGCATTCTAAGGTGAGTTTCACTACTCTTTTCTCAAAAGCATGCGTCTCGGGTTGAGACAACTTACTTAACATTTTCTAGTCCGGTTTGGGACTACTATTTTCTAGTCCGGTTTGGGACTACTTACACATCCCGGGTTGGGATGCTATGGATCCTTGTGTGGGTCGGTTTTTGACTCTTTGTGTGAGTCGGGTTTTACTAGTTCACAAACTGTGTCCTTGATGAACTAAACCAACTCTATCATCTGTAAGTCCTCACGTACCGAATGAGTTGCCGGGTTATGGCAAGCGGGTTATTAGTTGATAGCGCTATTAGGTCTTACAAACCTCACACCGGCTCGGGGAGCGCGGGCGTGAACTATAACTTAACGAACTTTATAATTGTGGATAGACAATGATGTCAGGCATGCGGCTCACATTTGTGGCTACACGTACATAGCAGTTGGGTATATTCGGTGTTAGTTATCATGAATGGGCTAGCTACCCTTGACATGCGACGAACTAGTGTTTACACGGTTCTTGGAACCAACTCAATTACTTGTTTACGTGGTTTTGGAAATCAGCGCAGTTACACACTCATCTACTTTACTTAGTGAACTCACCAACATTGTTTGTTGACCCACGATTTACATGCTTTTGCAGGTAGTTAGCTTCCGGTGCTAGGATTAGAAAGCACTGCACACTTCACTGCATTTGGGGTCTTGGGCATACACCTAAACTACATATTATGCTTTTACATGTTCTTTCATGTAGTTTTAATATGGGCGCGTTGTTTTGCGCATGGTTTTTAAAAGGTTTAAATTTGGTTTACCTTCCGCAGCTTAACTAAACTTGGTTTTTGAAAGCGAACTAAATGGTTTGGGCATTTAGAGTTCGTTCATATGACATATGGCTATGGGATCCTGGTATGTCATGCGCCTCGCGGTATAAACCCCGCAGTGGAAATTTGAAGGTGTGACACTAAAAAGAAGCAAATAAAGGGACACTAAAAAGAAAGGAACAAAAGGGATGCTTGGAATGATGGATAAAGAAATACCTGGAGACCAAAATGACTGAAAACACCTTGGGGGTAAGGTGAAATATCAAGTGTGCACTTACTATTCAAAGTTCTCCTCTATTAATATATAGTTAATAATTATTATGCGTAGGGGACGTTCCCGGCCCGTCCCGGGTAGTCCAGTGTTGTGAGGGTACAATAAGAATATTCAGTTTTGGACCAGCACTGAACTCATTTAATCTCCTCATCTACCTCAGCTACCCCTTCCTCTAGTCCACAATACAGATCTCATTTTTATTCGTTCTTAGCACCACACGGAGCGGTCCGTGATGGCTGGTCCACGATAATCGTGACCATTGCGAGCACCGTCCCATTAATCCTGTGATGGAAAAATCATGGTCATGATGTACATCGCGGCCATGACAAAGGTGTGTAGGGTGGTCGGTTTGTTTGGGGATGAGGTGTAATGTTGTTATTGGTTGGGTTTTTTTTTTTTTTTTTTTTTTTTGAGATTGGTGGGAAATGATTTAGTGATGTTGGAGCATCCTTAATAAAGGTTTTTAGAGGTTTTTTGGGAAGGTTTTTGGTGGGAGGCTATTGTGGGGTTGGTTTTTAGGGGAGGTTTTTGGTGGAGGTTCTTCACAAAAAATCCTCTAAATAGGGTTGAGATATTATTATAAGATAAGTAGTTGAAAATAAATGTAAAAGGTGGTGATGATGTGACAATGTTTTTAGGGGTTTTTAGGTTTTCTTATTAGGTAAGTTTTTAGTGTTTTTGAAGAATTAGTGTTTTTCTGATGTGGCAGCTGACTGGACATGTTTTTAGGGGTTTTTAGAGATCCTTGTTGTGGATGCTCTTAGTGATAGTGTGTTACATCGCCCCATGTGTTTAGTGATGGATGTAATAAAATGTAATAAATTGAGGTGGCACAAAGTGATTAGGTGTGAGAGTGGATTGTTATGACCACCCCGCCCACCCTTATTTAAATCTCTGCCTTCCCAATTTTTATTTTAACACCAAACTAACTTATTGCTATATAGTCCTATATGTGCACGGTGCACCTTACAGAATTTAAATCCTCTACCTATTAGAAAGCGGTACGCATGCACATTACACATTGATTACTCACCTTCCAATTTCCCTTAATATATACCCCTAGATAAACACCAATTCACACACACACACCAATTCACACACCTCTTCTTGAAATATTTCAAACAAAATGATGCTCAAGTTTGCAAAAGTAGCCTATGAGCACCTCATGTTATCTTTCTATCTACATGAGCCCATCATCTCTTTGATCTCCCTACTAATCATCACCACACTCATGTTCTACATCATGAACAAGCCTAAAACAGTCTACCTACTCGACTTCGCTTGTTTTCGGCCTCCCTCTATGTATCGGGTACCCTTTGCCACCGCATACGAACATGGACGAATCATCCTAGCCTCACAGCCCAAAAGCATTGAATTCCAACTTAAGATCTTCGAGCGGGCCGGGTTGGGTGAGGAAACAAGCTTACCCCAAGCCTTACATTACATACCACCAAAACCTACTTTGATGGATGCTAGACAAGAGACCGAAATGGTCGTTTTCGCAGCTATGGACTCATTGTTTTCGCAAACCGGGCTTAAGCCCGAATCCATTGACATTGTAATCATGAATTGCAGCCTCTTTATAACAAGTCCATCACTCTCATCTATGGTGATTCATAAATACAAAATGAGAAGTAATGTGAAGAGCTATAACTTATCTGGAATGGGTTGTAGTGCTGGCCTAATATCAATTGATCTAGCTAAACATCTTCTTCAGGTTCATCCTGAATCTAATGCTGTAATCATTAGCACCGAAATCATCACACCGAATTCGTATATCGGTAATGAACGATCGATGCTACTCCCTAATTGTATTTTTCGAATGGGAGGTGCAGCAATCCTCTTGACAAACAAAAGGTGTTTTCGTAACCATGCAAAGTATAGGCTCATGCATGTGGTCCGTACACACAAAGGGGCTGATGATAAGTCTTATGGTTGTGTCATACAAACAGAAGATAAAGAAGGTTATCCAGGAATAGCACTTAGTCAAGACCTTATGGTGATTGCAGCTAAATCTTTGAAATCAAACATAAGCACATTGGGATCATTGGTTCTTCCATTGTCTGAACAGCTCTTGTTTATGTTCAATCTTTTAGGGAGAAAAGTGTTTAAACTTAACAAAAAGCCCTATATTCCTAATTTCAAAACGGCTTTCGATCATTACTGTATCCATGCAGGAGGACGAGGGGTAATCGATGCGATCCAAGAGAGTTTGAAGCTGTCTAATGAGCACCTTGAGGCGTCGAGGATGACGTTGTATCGATGGGGAAATACGTCGTCGTCTTCGTTGTGGTATGAGATGGGATACATTGAAGCAAAGGGGAGGATGAAGAAAGGTGGTAGGGTTTGGCAAATAGGGTTTGGGAGTGGGTTTAAGTGTAATAGTGTGGTTTGGAAGTGTAATAGAGATATTGAAGTTCCAAAGAGTGGTGCATGGGCTGATTGCATTCATAGGTATCCAGTTTCTGTTCCTGAAGTTGTGAAGCTCTAAGGTAATATATGAAGAGAATGTTTGGAATTCTATAATAAGTATAATAAATAAGGTTGTAACGAGTAAACTTATTTACTATTATCATGTAAAGATTCCTTTAGAAAAAAAAGGAATATGTATTTGAATGTAAAGTGTTTGGCAGTGAAGTGTATGTTTGGTCTTAACATTTTTCCACTTTTTTACTTTTCTGTAATTTTTAGTTAAGTTTAGTATTCTTTAAACTTAAGCAAAAGTTATTTCCATGTCCTTGGGTGATTAGATATATGACCCTTAAATTGTTAATAGAAGTTTGTGAATGTATCGTTGCATGAGAAGTTTGTTTTACCATTAACAATGGTAACAATTGTCCATATTTATGTCCGACACTTCATCTATGCATAAGAAATGTTAGAAAAGGCTTACCTAAAATTGAAAAAAAAAAAAGAAACAAATAATGAATGACAGAAAACCGGGCTTTTGTTTGGCATAATTCCTTTAAACAGATTCGTCGTCTGTTCTCAAGGTACACCGGTTTAAACAGTGACGATGCACTGCCGGACTATCCCACTTGCTTGAAAAGTAATTGAACTTGGTTGTTGATGTTGTGTTTGCGAGATGTTTTAGATCTGGAAGCTTTCTTTATGTCACAAAATAAAAATAAAATTAAAATGGGTGGCAAAACCCCAATTTTGCAACCCCATGTGCGCATAGGTAGATGCCCAAGTATAATGTGACTTAACATTTTATTTCTTTCAATTTGGTTTCATCTTATTAACTCATCCACTTTTCATTCCACCTAGGACAACTCACATTCATACACATAAATTCCAACAAGAAACCCCATAATGCATTGGTTGACATAACTATCTACACAGTTAAAAAAAAGCCAAACAAAAAAAAGATGTACCGTTTTTGTTTTTCTTGATGCGTCGCGATCACATAGTCGATCACATTCAGTATTCACATTCAATGAAGTTTGTACTCGGGTGTCAGGGCATTAATGCAACGTGCATCCTTACCTTATGTGTTGCAAGTGTTTTATTAAAGAAAGAAATGTGAATGAAATTGATGTTTGGTTATCATCACCATAAAGGCATTGACCATCATCTTAAAGATATTGACTAAGACTTGACCAAGACTTTGTCTAAG
The DNA here is from genome assembly GCA_028751855.1 of Ambrosia trifida. Lineage (NCBI taxonomy): Eukaryota > Viridiplantae > Streptophyta > Magnoliopsida > Asterales > Asteraceae > Ambrosia > Ambrosia trifida. The sequence goes on along the minus strand of CM054123.1, from coordinate 28,371,200 downwards.
ACTTGACCAAGACTTTGCATAATCTTAGCTTAGTCAATTCTAATTGTAATTATGTAATTAAGTGTATCCCTTAGTATTAGCCTTTTCTTTATTATAAATCCTCTATATAAGAGTCTTGTAATTCTCCATTGATCAATATAATTTCAATACAAAAACAACTTTGTTTATATGGTATCAAGAGCCTAAAAGCTCCCTTGAGCCATCTTTGATCCCAATCTACTCGACAGACACCTTCTGTCCGCATTCTACCTTTTTTTCGATTAACCATGGCCAAACAAATCAACCACATTACCGCCGCCACAACCCGAAACCAAGGGCCACCTCGAACTACCAATACCAACCCTCACCCGACTCGTAACAATAACAACTATTGCTACTATTGTAACATTCCCGGATATGACACTAAAGATTGTCGCAAACTTAGTCGCTTCCTAAGAGAACACAATGTCTCGCCTCAAAATACCAACACCCCGGTGGTTGACTACACCACCCCTCACCCAACAGCTACAACCTCATCTTGGATGTGGGGCACCGATGCTTCCAACAACACCGCGAACAACAACCAACAATTTTCCGTTCTTTCCGAATACGGAGGTCCCGATAAGATCGTGCTAGGTGATGGTAAAACTCTCCCTATAACTCATATTGCTCAAACAACTATTCCAACAAATTCTCGTCCACTTCTTTTAAATAACATTTTAATTGCTCCTAATCTTCAAAATAAGCTTATTTCCGTTGCCAAAGTTTGTCGTACTAATCGTGTTTCCGTTGAATTTTTTCCCTATCATTTTTTGTAAAGGATCTATGCACGGGGGCACGGCTCATGCGGGGAGTGAACTTCAATGATGTCTACTATGGACCAATCTCATTGTCTTCTCAAGTCAACAATACCCAAACAAACTCTCTTCTCATGTGGCACCACATACTTGGACATCCATCGCTTCAAGTGTTCAAGTCTTTAATCTCTAGATTGGGACTTTGTTTTAATAAGGTGACCCATGAGTCTTTTCATTGTACTTCATGTTCCCTAAATAAAAGCCACAAACTACCTTTTGGCAAAAACTCTTTTGTTGCCAATCAACCTCTACAACTTCTCTACTCCGACGTTTGGGGTCCCGTAAAAACGTCAATCGATGGCTTTAAATACTATGTCATTTTTGTTGACTATTTTTCCAAATACATTTGGTTATACCCAATTAAACAAAAATCCGATGTCAAAATTCTTTTCCCGCAATTTAAATCTCTTGTTGAAAAATTTTACAAAACCAACATTGTGGCGTTGTTCACTGATAATGGGGGTGAATATGTGGGTCTTTCACCTTATCTTGCCTCTCAAGGTATCTCCCATTACACGACACCACCTCACACACCGGAACACAACGGTATTGCCGAACGACGTCACCGACACGTTGTGGAAACCGGTCTCGCATTACTCCACTACTCCCACTTACCACAACATTTTTGGTCCCATGCCTGTCAAACCGCAACCCACCTAATCAATCGTTTGCCTACACCCATCCTTAACAACAAATCTCCCTACGATATGTTGTTCAAAACCGCTCCTACTTATTCCAAACTCAAACCGTTTGGTTGTCTTTGCTACCCATGGTTACGACCCTATGCTACTTCCAAACTCCACTCCCGTTCAACGGTGTGCATATTTCTTGGGTACTCATCCTCCAAATCGGCATTCAAATGCTATGACCCTACTAGTCACAAACTATACCACTCTCGCCACGTTGAATTTATCCCACATATTTTTCCATCTCAAAACACCAACCCCCAACCCAAACACATGTCATTTGACTCATTCCTATCCATATTCCAATCGGCCCAATCAACCTCCTCTTCTAACCAACCCACTCTAGACCCAAACATCTTGAATCATCCAACCCCTACTCCACAGCCCACATCACCCGAAGCCCAAACCCCTATCCCTCCACAAACCCACAGCCCACCTCCTCTACCTCCTGCACACAACCCACCCTTCCACACAATAGGTCCAAACTGCCCAACCTCCTACAAAACAGGCCCTACACCCCAGCTCACCGAGACACCCTCACCAACCGACCCATCGACTCCACCCGATAACACCACCCCTACCCCAACCGATTCCCACTCCACCGACCCCACCTCACCAATGTCTTCATCCAACACATCCGATGATCCCACAAACTCACCTCCACATAACCCTCAACCACCTCGTCGACAACCAAAACCCAACTCAAAGTATTACAATCCCAACTTTGTCAACTCTACCACCATTCACCCTCTACCTGTTTCTCTTGAACCATCCACTTATACTCAAGACTTGAAAGATCCGGATTGGCGCCATGCCATGGATCTTGAGTATAATGCTCTCCTTCATAACAACACTTGGGAACTTGTCCCTCACACAACCCAAACTCCCATTGGTTGCAAATGGGTATTCCGAATCAAACGCAAACCCGACGGCACGATTGACAAGTACAAAGCCCGTCTATTTGCCAAAGGGTTTCACCAACAATATGGAAAAGACTATCATGAAACATTTAGTCCCGTTACTACGCCTGTTACCATTCGCACCGTTCTCTCTATTGCTCTTTCAAAAGGATGGTCTTTACGTCAACTAGACGTTAATAATGCGTTTCTTCATGGGACTCTTCACGAAGATGTCTTTATGGTACAACCTCCCGGGTTCACCAATACGGAATTCCCACGTCACATTTGCAAACTAAAAAAAATCCCTATATGGACTTAAGCAAGCACCGCGTGCTTTGTACATCGAACTAACCAACTTTCTCACTCGTTTTGGCTTTAAAAAATGCATTTCTGACCCCTCTCTCTTTGTATACAATCTCAACAACATCACTTGCTACCTCCTTGTGTATGTTGACGACATTGTCCTCACCGGCAATCACAATCCATTTATGGATTCCTTTGTTCAAGCCCTAAGCAACCAATTCTCTATCAAAGACTTAGGCCCTCTCCATCATTTTCTAGGAATCGAAGTCATTCCTATGCCTCATGATCTATTTCTATCCCAATATCGCCACATTTAAGATATTATTACCTCCTTTAAAATGGATGGTGCAAAAGAGGTTCTCACTCCTTTAAGCACTTCTGATTCTCTTTCTTCCCTTGACTCCACTCCCCTAGTTGATTCCACTCCCTACCGCCAACTTGTAGGCACTTTGCAGTATCTTGCCTTCACACGTCCCGACATCTCCTTTGCCCTCAATAAATTATCTCAATTCATGCACTCACCTAAACAATCACACTGGCAAGCTCTCAAACGGGTACTCCGCTATTTGAAAGGAACGGTCCATCATGGGTTGTTCTTGAAACGCAATACTAACCTAAACTTGCAGGCTTTTCGGACTCAGACTGGGGCGGTATTAATGATGGGGGACGGTCCACTACGGCATATCTCATATATCTTGGGTCCAATATCATCTCTTGGAAATCTGCTAGACAAAAAAACGGTCTCTAGATCATCTACCGAAGCTGAGTACAAAGCACTCGCTAATGCTGCAGCTGAACTCTCATGGGTTAAAATTTTACTTTGTGAACTCGGGCTCCCAATTAAGAGCACCCCATCGCTTTACTGTGACAACACCAGAGCTACTTATGTATGTGCAAATCCTGTATACCATTCCCGTATGAAACACATCGCTTTGAACTATCACTTTGTGCGGGAACAAGTCAATTCCGGGCAACTCAAAGTTCTTCATGTCAGCTCCAAGGATCAACTCGCGGATGTGCTCACCAAACCGCTTGCACGTGCACCCTTCCTATATTTTCGGTCCAAGATTGGAGTCTCCAACGGATCCTCCATTTTGCGGGGGGGGGGGGGGGGGGGCGTATAAGGAATGTATCATCACCATAAAGGCATTGACCATCATCTTAAAGATATTGACCAAGACTTGACCAAGACTTTGCATAATCTTAGCTTAGTCAATTCTAATTGTAATTATGTAATTAAGTGTATCCCTTAGTATTAGTCTTTTCTTTATTGTAAATCCTCTATATAAGAGTCTTGTAATTCTCCATTGATCAATACAATTTCAATACAAAAACAACTTTGTTTATACTTATATCAATGAACACAAAAACACATTAAACACTGAAAAAAATGGAGGGTTTTTTTTTTTTTCCGGAAGTAGTTCCATCTCTCTATTGTTTTTGACAACTAGTGGCCGTCTCCCGATATTGCAAAACTAAATCATCGACATTAGTATTGTGATTTACCATTGAAGCCTAGGATTGACATATTGTATGGTTAGGGAATGTTTGGGAGCATAGTACCAATTGCCATTTCAAATGTCAATTATGACAAATATTCTGACAAATCGCCATTACTAATGATAAAAGATGACAACTTTTCTGCTAATCACATTCCTAATGACAAATAATTTTTTTCAAGGGTGATGAATATGTGTGGACCAAGTTTCAAATTGTGATGAAAGCCTTTTCCAAAAGTCCAAATTTATATTATCAAGAGTGCCAAAAAAATCTCTTGACTTTGGTTAACAAGGTTGCATGTATCAGCCTTTACCATTCCAAATGGCGATTATCAGAAACGTTGTAAAAAAAAAATTCCAGTTGAAATGGCAATTGGCAAGAAAGTTGTAAGATTTCTTCATTTGAAATGGCGATTGGGCAGAAAGTGTGTAAGCTTTTTCCATTTATAATGGCAATTGATAGAAAAGTGTTAGCTTTTGCCATTTGAAAATTGAAATGGCGACTTGATCACCCACTAATACAATATGTCAATCATAAGCTTCAATGATAAATCGCTAATACTAATAGCAATGGCTGTAGTTTTGCGAATTTTAGAAGAGGAGTAGAAAACTTCAGGAAGATAGCACTATTTAAGGGGACGGGGCGCTATCAGATTTGGTCATGGGTACCCTACTATCAGCACGGTAACATCGTCGCCACCCGTGCTGGTAGGGTTTCCGTGGACCTTTTTTTGGTTCTTTCTAACGGGCTGGTAACCGTTTATTATTTAATTTTAAATTATTATAATTCAATTTTTTTAATGGTGACCGTTATCAAAATACATTTTTGTTATTTATTTTTTTATTTAAATCGTGCGTTTTAAACATAAACAAAAAGAAAATTAAATAAAAATACATTATCAAGCTAAATCAACTTACATAGTATTAACCATAATCATTAGAGCATACATATTCAACCAACAATTATATAAAACGAACGTTTTGTTTAATACATTTGCTAACATTTATGACACATGCTACATAGTTGGTCTAAGGGGGAAGAAAATTGTGAGGGGGCAATTGGGCATATTAGAATTGAGAGTAAGAGGATGTTTGGTAAGCCTCTTAATGAGGCTTTTAACCATTTAGCGATAAATGATTTAGCATTCAATGCGTTTGTTTTAGCTTCTGAATGGAATGGTTAGGGCTAAACCATTAAGATTTGTGATGTTGCTGAACAATTAAGCACTAAACTATTAAGCACTGAACTAGGCTGAACCTTAATGAGACGCTCCTACCAATGTGGGGCAAGAAAATTAACCATTAAGAGGTCCAACTTAATGATTCAGCACTTAAACATTCAGACCTTTTAATGATTCAGCATTTAATTAACCAAACAGCCCCTAAATTAGAATAAACAAAACCCAAAAGTTAATGAAATTTGGTAACATTTTCAACGTAAATAAATAGTTGGTGTTTTGCTCACAATTTGATTTAAAATAAATTTAGAAATATATTTAAACTACTTAAAACAATTTTTCATGCTTAATAATTATATGAAAAGTACAAAAGAATATGCAGGTAAGACTGTCCGGTATGGTGACGGACTGTCGTTGAGGACGGGCCGCCACGTGAGCCTCTACGTCAACGACGATGTTTCCGGAGCTCCAAGAGACGGGCCAAGGGTGTGGTGACGGACCTCCTCTTCTCCGGCTTGAGCCTCCACCATCACAAACCCACCAATCATGAAGCCCAGCTTAAATGTCCAATTTTAGACGGCTTGGACGAATGAGGCACGGCAGGGGCGGTGCTGGCCGGCCCAAGACGCCTTTGCCATCCCCAAGCTGACCCCCATACCACGTATTCTAAGGATGTGTCTTATGTGTATGCCTTTTAAACTTCCACACATTAAATACAAATCAAAATATGGGAACCATTGGAACTTGAAAGGCACAACCGCTTCCATAATTTAATTTACCCACATGCTCTTCATCACTACCATTAAAGAAGGCAATACCAATATTGTTGAACCTTGGAATACGTGGAAGTGTCTTCTTCTTCACTTAATTTGTTTGTCTGAAAGTTTGTTTATGTATAAATATGAAGGGATAGGATGATTGTCTAATTTTAGGGGATGCGATAACCCTTGTATGACAATTAATGCTTAACTGCGGTCATTCGGGGATCTGTGACTATGAAGGTTAGTGGTTAAGGGTGGTCATCCACTCCGCTGATCTGTGGCGATTATACATGTTAAGTGATAGTTTGTGTATATTGTGTGTGTGTGTGTGCGTGTGTGTGTGTGTATATATATATATATGGAACTATAAACAAATCTGGTTTAATCAACAAAGAGCGAAAACAGATCGATGTGTGAATTGAATGAATACAGGACTCGAGATAAGGAAGTAGATATGAGGCGGTGGTTAATACAACATGAAAGAAGATGTAATAAAAGTCAAAAAGGTAAAACGGTTACTAAACCATAAGAGTGATATGTTAGATGACGTTAGTTAACGTATGATAATTGTATTAGTATATAATGTATCGTATATACAACTTAGAGAGTTAGGTTTCATTTTATTCATCCCCTCATAACATGATTTGGTGTTCATGCTAACTTTTCAATGAGGAACTAAAAGTTGAGTCATCTTATTAGGATACCCCAATCAATATTGAAACACCCCTTCTATAGAGAGAGATGGAGAGAGAGGGGTGTAATCAATCTTAACTCCCAAAAATTTTATTGAAGCATCATGATATCGATTCTAGCATACCGATTTCACCCTTTCAACTTCTTGGGTTCAATAGCTATTATATTTTTGAAATGTATTTTATACATATCAGTTTAAGCGTTAATGTCTTATTTCACCTTAGGGGGACTTCATGGTAAGGGGTACCGTGGTTAGCTTGCCTCACAGCAACACCCTGCCATCCCCTAGGCAAGGTTGCAGATTTGATGTTTACAAAAACATGTTGCCGAGAAGGTTACTTGTGCTTTGTGTGTGTTCACCATTTAATGCTTGTGTGTTTCGACCTTTAGATCCAATTAAAACCTTTAGATCCAATTGAACCGATACGCAACATGATCACCAACTTCTAAGCTACTTTAGGATGTTTAGAGGTAAATTTGACATGACAGCATATGATTAGATGGAAATAGGGTACTACCCTAAAGTACCCTTCCCCTTGCAAACATTTCAAACTACTTTAAGACTATAAGGAATGGTGGGGGGAAAAGAGGGGGATGAAGCGCCATGTGGCACTTGTGGGACCCTTGTGGGGGGGAAAATAATTGTGGGGAGTGGAAGGGGGGAAGAGGTGGGGGGAAGTGACACGTGGCATTTTTTTTTCTTTTTTTTTTTAACTTTGATATATAAAACAATAATAATAATAAATATTTTTAATTAATAAAAACCTAGAAAAATACAAAAAAAAACCTAGAAAATTAAAAAAAATACAAAAAAAAAACCGAAAAAATTAAAGACTAACAAATCAATTCATATTATATTTTCCATAATTTCACGCTTCATTTGAAGCGTCATCTCTAACTCCGGCCCTTGGAGATGATCGGTGTTCATGGCGAGAAATTTCATATCCTCGCGTTTTTCGCGCTGCTCTTTGATACTCAACTTTCGCTCTTTCGTACTCAACTTTTTTTCAAAGGCTTCGCGAATGTTTTTTTTCTCCTCGAGCATTTTTTCTTGGATCGTATTGAACTGAATCATGGTGGAATTTAAATCTTGCAACTCAGTGCTGTACGCACCGGTTGATCCAGAACCCGAACCCGAAGCAGCAGATTTTTGCGACCTCTTTTTTGACTTATCTCGACCGGGTGGGCGACTCAGTTCCTCTTCGAAGTCGTCTTCATCCAATTTAACGGCTTCCACGTTGTCAGGATCAACCTGACGGTTTCTTGACGAACCTGTTTTCGTCCTTTTGGTGGAGTTGCTTGCAGTGGGGACGTACGCCCATTTTGAATGGTTCTTGGCGACTTCCCAACAATGAAGAAACTTGAATTCGAGACCGGTTTCGTTACGATACGCTTGTAGCGACCGGCTCAGGCTGTCAGTGTCCGTTTAACCGCTTCTTGGATTGTTTCTTGCGTAATAATAATGCGGGTGAAACGCGTTCATTGCCCTGTTTATCTCTGTCCACTTGGACGAGAGACTATCGTTTGCTCGATAGAAGTCTTTTCCCATCAACACATGGAACACGTTGTTGATGTCGATCCAAAAGTCGTTTTTGTGGCGACTTGTTCCTACAAAAAAAAAAATATTAGCAATATAATAAAAAAAAATCATGTTAAAAAATTTATTAGAAGTCATGTTAAAACAATTATTAGAAATACCTTGCTCTTTTTCGGATTCGCTAATCCACGCTTTCGTTAAATCAAGCTCTTCTTCGGGTGTCCACTTAAGTGGTTGGCGGTTAGCGGCGGCTAATGCTTTCTCCTCCGCCGTCTTCTTCCTGTGACTTCTTCTTGCAGGGGGGTTTTTACCCGAAGATGATCCCGCGACATTTTGGGGTTGTGTTTCGGGTACGGTTTGGGTTAAAGGAATTTGTGAAGGAACGAGAGAATCATTGAATGGGAAATTCGGATAAATTTGCCCACTAATAAAACCGGCGTAACCCGCGTAGTCGCGACAACGTGAAGGATGGGGTGGACGGTTTGGGATCGGGCGAACCGGTGGTGTATGTGGGTTTGGGACAAACGCGTATGGGTTGTTCGGGTCGAAGCCTCGGTTGTATGGGTTCATTTTTGGTTGAAGAAGTGTATATAATTTGGATGAAAAGTATATAAAATTTGGTTGAAAAGTGTATAAAATTTGGTTAAAGTGGGTGTTTTGTAGTGAAATTGGGGTAATTTATATATATATATATATATTTTTTTTTGACCCTTAGTAAAGTGGCCGTTAGTTTTTAAAATTTGTTTTTTTAATTGACCGTTGAAAAGTTCTTCGGCTCAATCAGCAAACGCCACGTGGCACCACCTCTCCCCCCACACCGGTGGAATCCCTCCCGCCCCCACTCCGGTCGGTCTAAAGCTCTTGTCACGATAAAAAAACACATAGTTACAACTTACGGAGTATTAATTACACACGTTATATGTAATAAATTAATGAAAGAAATATTATTTTATTATTTTTCTTCAACTTATATTACAACAAAGGACAAAGATTAGCCTTCGTCAATAGGCATAAAGACCACATGATCAATTTCTCTAGACACAACTATACTTCTTGAATTTGGTTGAAGATAACGAGAAAAAAATGCAACACTTGTTACTTGCTTTAATTGAAGTACAAAATAGGACCCCCTCAATCGTGAAACAATGTAACACAATCCATCAATACACCACCCAACACACCCTCCTCCAATTTAATGCATCTATAGACACACTCTCCCTAATGATAGTGAAGTCTTTGTTCAATCGATTTTTTTTTCTCTTTTAACGGGGAATAAGATTTAATAGGGGCAACGAAACTTGCAAGATAATAGATATATTACCATCTTTATATATCTTCCCCAAAAATTTGTTATATCTAGCTTGTTACTCCCAAGGTTTTATGTTTTTTTTTTTTTTTTTAAAAGAAAATTTCATTCACCAACCAAGGACGAAGCTTTCTTAGGGCCAGGGGTGGCCCTGGCCCCCCCTGTTTTTTGGCGCAGTAGTGAAAATTTGCGATTTTCGTAGGTAAATTTAGTTCGGGTGGAGTCCGGCCCCCACCGATTTGCCACTACCGACTGAAAAAAATTAAGTCTGCCCCCCCCCCCCCCCCCCCGAATTGGCGAACCAAGCTTCGCCCCTGTGACACCAACTGCTCGATGAGTCCTCAAATCAAGGACCAACGAGCCACCCAAAAAAAACATCAATTCAAGGGGTACAAATACCAACTAGACCATTCGACGTCTTTCCATCTAGACCTATTATAAACCCACAGAAAAGTCGTATATTTAATAGTCTCCACAATCTCAGTCGGCTTCCGATGCTTGCTATTAAAAATGAGATTGTTACGCTCGATCCAAATAGCCCACAAAGTCGTGTTGATAATACCTCTCAAGATACCTCTAGCCTTCTTATTCAGCGCCTGATTCTCCGGCATTTGTAAAACATCCGAAACATCAAACAGGATATTAGGAACTAGACGACACCATGCTTCGATCCTATTCCACACTTCATGAGAATACAAACATCCCGTGAAGAGATGACAAACTGTTTCGGAACCAGCTTGACAAAATGTACAACAGGAATGAGGGAGACTAACGCCACGCTTTATCAGTTCAGTGGTAGTAGGGAGTCGGTTGAGAGCAGCCCGCCAAACCATTATCTTGCATTTAATCGGTACCCACACCTTCCACTTAAACTTCAGAATCTAAACTGCATCATAGAAACTAAGCAGCAGGCTTTTGGCCGATTTAACACTGAACTCGCCATCCCTAGCAGGCTTCCATATCCATGTATCTAGACCACCTTTCCATTCGATGTCGTGTATATCATTAAGGAGCTGAAACAACTCAGTCACTTCGGCAGCGGAGCGGGGGTTCGAATTCCATTCCCATTGTAAAGTTTTAAGATTGTTAACCATTTTGATTCGCTCCGACCTTTAACCCATTTATTCTTTTCAAGACTGAACAGGTGTGGATACACGATTCTAAGCGGTTCGTCATTTAACCAAGCGTCACCCCAAAACGATATAGATCTGCCTTCCCCAAGTTTACCGCTAAAGAAGGAATTAAGACTCGACCCGTTTGAAAGTTTTTGCTCTCCAACTTTTACAATGTGCTTCCAACACCCAGTAGATAATGCATTACATGGCAGAAGAGCCCACGGTCTACTTGCGCCATGACATCCCATGATAATATTCTTCCACAAGCAATTACCTTCTCTTTTGAATCTCCAAGTCCACTTTAATAAGAGCGCGGTGTTGACATCTTGTAATTTAACCACCCCCAAACCTCCTTTCTTTTTGAGCGTAGTGACAATATCCCACGCAACCCATGGTATCTTCTTCTCCTCACTAGACCTCGCCCACAAGAAGCGACGCATAATAGACTCAATAGACTCAAGCATCGCCTTTGGAGCTTTGTATAGAGAAAGATAATAAACCAAAATACTTTCTAGCACCGATTTAATGAGAGTGAGACGACCCCCTATCGAAAGCGATTTAGCTTTCCAAAGAACAAGCCTGTTGCGAATGAACCCCAAGACCGGGTCCCAACTCCGAACGCGTGACATCTTAGCACCAACTTGGATACTAAAATATTTAAACAGAATGTCTCCACGTACACAACCAAGAAATTCCATCATGTCGTCCACTTCGGCGTCCTCCGTACCAATCCCATAAATATTCGACTTATGGAGATTAATACGAAGTCCCGGGCAAATATAAAAAATACGAAGAATCCTTGCAATGCTACGAATATTATCCTTCGACCACTCACCTATGATAAGAGCGTCATCCGTATAGAAAAGATGAGTAATGTCAACCTCCCCGTTCGAAAAACAAATACCTTTGAAAACCCCATGAAGTTTCGCCTTTTCCAAAAGCCATGACAGCGCTTCCATAACAATTAAGAATAGAAAAGGCGACAATGGGTCTCCTTGGCGAAGCCCCTTTTCACAATTAAAATCAAAGGTGGGCGACCCGTTTACCAAAACAGCAGCTCTAGAAGAATTGTATATACCCTTGATCCATTCACACCACCTATCATGAAATCCCATTTGAGACATAATCGAAAGCAGGAATTTCCAATTTACGTTATCATACGCCTTCTCGAAATCGATCTTCAATAAAAACGCCTTTCTATTTCTTTTCTTCAACCAATCGACCACTTCATTAATGTAACACCCCAACCGATGGCGGAAACATCGGGATGTCACGTATTGATGATTGTTCAGTAGCTCATGGTAAATAATAAATTTCATTATATGATTTAAATAAATTACATACAATTGTTCTACAAGAATTCGTACATCAAATTGAATAAAACTATGCACACATCTTCAAGTATGAATTCAAATCTTCAAGCAAGTAGAACCTGAAACATGTTAAGTTGAAAATATTTTGGGTCAACAAAAGTTGGTGAGAATTACATAGGTTTTGATAATCGAATAAAATTGTTGTGCAATTCATGTGTCATGGCAATCTAGTCCATATGCGAAAACATAGTAGAAGTACATCGAGTGCATAATCAACCATTGTGACTGTTGTATTGTGGTACATCTCATACGCTCATGGTTCACTCGTTTATATTGCAGTAACAAACACCCACGCTACCTTTGTAGGAGGCACGTATCCGGGTGGGATTGTCAGTCCAATAGATCTATCAATGTATACCGTTTGGCTGATGAATGTTTATGCTAGAATTGTGCTTACCCTAGTCATGTTCAAGACATAATGCAACATAGAAAAACACATAGACACATTGATGATTGAATTGCATAAATGATGTTGTAACATGTTTCACCCCAAAAATGATGATAAATAGAAAAGGGGCTATGTAAAACTCACCTTAGCAAAATGTTATATCTGTTGAAAAATTGAATAATGGTGTTGCCCAAATGTGTCAAGTATCACCCTATAATAAGGTAATAAATATGTCTAAGTCTATCTAGTCTACAAATGTATAAGTTCTAGGGCTTCGAATTTGGGGATAAATGCTCGTTTGATTTATATCAAAAATGTTTGATAATTGAGAGAATATTAGTAAACAAATAACCAAAAATCTTTTTATGAAATTTAAATTTAAGATGGTCACAATAATGTGTTTAAAGTGTAAAAATAATTTTTACAAAATTATTTTCTTTAAAATAGTATATTAATTCTATTTATAACTAATTGTCAAAATTTAACTTTAATATTTAAAAATATTAAAATTAAAGAATTATTAGTTTAAAATGCATATTTCTGTTCTAAATAATCAGAAATAATTTGTATAAAATTTTGGTGCAAAAATATTAAAAATTGGATTTATTATGATTTAATTATGATTAAAACTAACAAAAATTGATTAAAAATATTAAATAAATGATTTTTCTGAAATAAAAATCATTTCAGAAAATCTTAATGTTATAAAAACTCAGGATAAATTTTGTGGAAATTTATATAATCGTTTTGATATTTTATAGAATTTTATAGATAAATTAGATTAAACTTGATTTATTTATTATATATATTAAATAAATAAATTTTTGAGAACTAAAAATTGTATGTTAAACTTTTTCACTAGATTAACATAATATAATTTTTGAAAAATTTTTAAAGGAGTTTTAATATTTTAAAACGAATTTATAAGATATAAGTAATATATATATATATATATATATAATTTCTGTTTGTTTTTTTAAAATAAAACACAAAAAGGAAGAAAACCGCCACAGCCGGGACTCGAACCCGCGTGGCTTGGGTGGAATGCACCAGACACAACCACTTGGTCCAGACCAGTGGTTGTGTTTGGTTCTAGTTTATTGAAAATAAATACATTAACGCTAATCATGTTCTTCCCCATTCGTGCCCTAGAATTGAAATCGAACAAATTACACAATGTTAATCTAATTAATCATAGGGCAAACACTGTGTAGATGCCGATTAAAGGAACCCATAACAGTAATCGTACTTACAGTGCTTAATCGTATACGAATGGTAAGTCAACGTGGAAGTCAAAGCTTCGAGCGTCAATCCAAGAACAGGGGTTTTTGAGGGAAATTAAAGATGGAGGAGAGAGGATTGGCGAGTTGAGAAGGTTCACAGAGGTTCAATTTATAGTATTGAAGCTTAGATTGTATAATTGGAAGGTTTTGACCACGACTTGATGGTTGGACGCGTTTTGGGTCAAAAAGGCAACAATTAAATGTTGTTTGATGTGGGTCTGAGTCTTACTAGGCCGATAATCACGTAATCCTTCCTATCTTGGATCAATTACGCGTTAAAGGTCGTTAATCATGGTAATCGATGATCACAGGTGACTTCTTCTAAGTCAACTGTTAGTATAAATATTCGGTATATATATAAAATAGGTTGGTTTAGATACAAGAAGCATATGTGGAGCAGATGGTGTGACGCGTGTGTGTGTGTGTGTAGGTTTGACTTGGGTTCGATACCCGGCTCGAGCACACTTATATATATATATATATATATTTTAAACAGCAAGGGAAAGGCTAGTGGTTGGGCCTGGTGGTCTGGGCCGCTCCTGGACTGGGCTGGATTAATGGCCTCAGGTTTGGGCCCCAAAATTAGACAAGGGACTAGGTTTGGTTTGGTTTGGTTGGGCTTTAGGGATTGGTTTTAATTATAGTGTGATTATTATTATTATTATTATTATTATTATTATATATATATATATACATATATATAAATGGTGTGTTAGGGTAGTGTATGAAATAAGGCTTTTACGTAGAAAAGAATTTGGGGAAATTTTTGCGATGTTACAGTCTCCCCTACTTTTAGGAACTTCGTCCCGAAGTTAAAAGAGAGACACCAGGTTTACAATTGGTCGACTACTGTAAACCTTGATAAAATTTCACACTACCTTAACGTACCTGTAAATTCATGATTACGTTCCGGACCGTAATTACCAATTTACCTTACATTAGGGTTTTGCGTCCTTTTATGATTCTACCAATTGTTGAGCAGGTCCGATAGTCCCCACCAGTCGTTGAGCAGGTGGTAGGGCCTCTCCCGACTGTTGGAAAGACATGATGACCTCTACCAATCGTTAAGTAGGTTGTTTGGTAGTCAACTAATTGTTGTACAAGTAAGCAAGTATGATCATTAATTCACATTCAAACAAGCATGCACTCAGATGTTATGATAATACTTGAATTTATTGCTTGGGTCAAATAGTGTCAATACATAGAATTAAAAGTAGACTTCGTTCAAATGGTGGGGTTTGCTTGTTAAGTAGCTGGAGGGTCTCAAGCGGGGTTATTTGGAGCATCAAGAGCATTTGTAGCAGGGATCCGACAAGCATCCGCAAGATGCCCATACCTTTGGCAATTGGTGCACTGTCGGCAGGGTACTTAAGTTGGGTGGTGATACTGGTAGGTGTCACACTTAGGTAGCTTCCCGTTGTATTGTTTCTTGTTGGGTGGGGCAGTGGTGTCTATTGCAAAATTCTTGGCCTTGCACTTTCCATTGGTTGAGGCCTCAGTTTTGATTTCAACGGCAGGTTGGGGAGTATCCTTTGCAATAGTTTTCTTCTCCCCTTTCCGGGTCAGGGTTCCTGCCTTCACATGGTTATCTGTTAGGGTGGCAGCCAAACGCTTTGCTTCCTCCAGAGTAGCAGGGTTCCTTCCCCACACCGTGTCTTGAATCTGCATCGGTAAGCCACCAATGTATTTTTCGATTGCAATAGGCAAGGGGGTGACCTTGTGGGGTAGCAGTAAGCTAAGTTCGTGAAAACGAGTGTTGTAAGCAGGGTTTTCTCCACTATCTTGAGCAAGATCATGAAATTCATCTTCCAGCTTCTTAATTTCATTACGAGGACAGAACTCTGCCTTCATAATGTCTTTAGCTTGATCCCAAGTTAGGGCTAGTGCAGCTTCAGCACCGCGGGTGCGCTTTTCTTCATTCCACCAAGTGAGTGCTCGTTTGTGAAGAACACTCATGGCATAACGGACTTTAAAGTTTTCGGGGCATTCACTGTTAATGAAGGTATTCTCAATACCCTCAAACCATTGTAGGAGTCCCGTAGCTCCTTCTTCACCACTAAACTTTGGGGGATTACAAGAATTAAAGTGATTAAGGGTACAAGCTGGAAGACCATTCCCATTCCCGTTGTGGTTTCCATTTCCATTCCCGTTGCCGTTGCCATTGCCGTTCCCGTTGCCGTTCAACTGGATGACTTGAGCTAGTAAGTTTGGAACCAGAGTTGCGATTTGCTGCGCCATTTGTTGGGAAATGATTGCAGCCAGTTGAGCATCGACACCATTATTGTTGTTGTTGTTGTTGTGGTTAGTGTCATGGTTATGATTGTGATTGCTACTCCCTTCATCATGATTATCACCACTGTTAAGACGAGCGCTGCGACGTGGAGGCATGATCTGTAAGTGACACAATGAAATGAATGAGGTTATATAAGGAATGTAATCATTTATTCATTAAAACGAATAAACGAAAACGTTGACTTATCAAAGATTCTAAATTCTAATAACATATGAAGACATGCTTTAGCCTATAAGTGAACACTCATCCCGAGAATTCCCAGGTAGGCATCCGGGTCCCACGTCTGATTGGGATATATGCGCAATGCCAGCCTAGACAGAAGACTCAGAATATAGGCGTTCACCCTTCCAGATTGCACGTGTTCGTTATTAAAATCTAGAACTTTGACGAGATCTCAAGGTGGTTCAGGTTAAACCTGAGGATTTTGCCTTATTAGTCTAAGAGTGGATCCAGTGATGGAGGGCAACCTTCTTGTAGGGATGAAAGTAGAGATATGAAGTAGGAGGGAGATAGAGAATAGCAAGTAAAAGAAGCAAGTACTGGTTAAATCCTATGGTTATAGACTAGATTATTTTTCTAATAACCTAATTCCCTATAACCATGGCTCTGATACCAATCTGTAACACCCCAACCGATGGCGGAAACATCGGGATGTCACGTATTGATGATTGTTTAGTAGCTCATGGTAAATAATAAATTTCATTATATGATTTAAATAAATTACATACAATTGTTCTACAAGAATTCGTACATCAAATTGAATAAAACTATGCACACATCTTCAAGTATGAATTCAAATCTTCAAGCAAGTAGAACCTGAAACATGTTAAGTTGAAAATATTTTGGGTCAACAAAAGTTGGTGAGAATTACATAGGTTTTGATAATCGAATAAAATTGTTGTGCAATTCATGTGTCATGGCAATCTAGTCCATATGCGAAAACATAGTAGAAGTACATCGAGTGCATAATCAACCATTGTGACTGTTGTATTGTGGTACATCTCATACGCTCATGGTTCACTCGTTTATATTGCAGTAACAAACACCCACGCTACCTTTGTAGGAGGCACGTATCCGGGTGGGATTGTCAGTCCAATAGATCTATCAATGTATACCGTTTGGCTGATGAATGTTTATGCTAGAATTGTGCTTACCCTAGTCATGTTCAAGACATAATGCAACATAGAAAAACACATAGACACATTGATGATTGAATTGCATAAATGATGTTGTAACATGTTTCACCCCAAAAATGATGATAAATAGAAAAGGGGCTATGTAAAACTCACCTTAGCAAAATGTTATATCTGTTGAAAAATTGAATAATGGTGTTGCCCAAATGTGTCAAGTATCACCCTATAATAAGGTAATAAATATGTCTAAGTCTATCTAGTCTACAAATGTATAAGTTCTAGGGCTTCGAATTTGGGGATAAATGCTCGTTTGATTTATATCAAAAATGTTTGATAATTGAGAGAATATTAGTAAACAAATAACCAAAAATCTTTTTATGAAATTTAAATTTAAGATGGTCACAATAATGTGTTTAAAGTGTAAAAATAATTTTTACAAAATTATTTTCTTTAAAATAGTATATTAATTCTATTTATAACTAATTGTCAAAATTTAACTTTAATATTTAAAAATATTAAAATTAAAGAATTATTAGTTTAAAATTCATATTTCTGTTCTAAATAATCAGAAATAATTTGTATAAAATTTTGGTGCAAAAATATTAAAAATTGGATATATTATGATTTAATTATGATTAAAACTAACAAAAATTGATTAAAAATATTAAATAAATGATTTTTCTGAAATAAAAATCATTTCAGAAAATCTTAATGTTATAAAAACTCAGGATAAATTTTGTGGAAATTTATATAATCGTTTTGATATTTTTATAGAATTTTATAGATAAATTAGATTAAACTTGATTTATTTATTATATATATTAAATAAATAAATTTTTGAGAACTAAAAAATGTATGTTAAACTTTTTCACTAGATTAACATAATATAATTTTTGAAAAATTTTTAAAGGAGTTTTAATATTTTAAAACGAATTTATAAGATATAAGTAATATATATATATATATATATATATATATATAATTTTTGTTTGTTTTTTTAAAATAAAACACAAAAAGGAAGAAAACCGCCACAGCCGGGACTCGAACCCGCGTGGCTTGGGTGGAATGCACCAGACACAACCACTTGGTCCAGACCAGTGGTTGTGTTTGGTTCTAGTTTATTAAAAATAAATACATTAACGCTAATCATGTTCTTCCCCATTCGTGCCCTAGAATTGAAATCGAACAAATTACACAATGTTAATCTAATTAATCATAGGGCAAACACTGTGTAGATGCCGATTAAAGGAACCCATAACAGTAATCGTACTTACAGTGCTTAATCGTATACGAATGGTAAGTCAACGTGGAAGTCAAAGCTTCGAGCGTCAATCCAAGAACAGAGGTTTTTGAGGGAAATTAAAGATGGAGGAGAGAGGATTGGCGAGTTGAGAAGGTTCACAGAGGTTCAATTTATAGTATTGAAGCTTAGATTGTATAATTGGAAGGTTTTGACCACGACTTGATGGTGGGACGCGTTTTGGGTCAAAAAGGCAACAATTAAATGTTGTTTGATGTGGGTCTAAGTCATACTAGGCCGATAATCACGTAATCCTTCCTATCTTGGATCAATTACGCGTTAAAGGTCGTTAATCATGGTAATCGATGATCATAGTTGACTTCTTCTAAGTCAACTGTTAGTATAAATATTCGGTATATATATAAAACAGGTTGGTTTAGATACAAGAAGCATATGTGGAGCAGATGGTGTGACGCGTGTGTGTGTGTAGGTTTGACTCGGGTTTGATACCCGGCTCGAGCACACTTATATATATATATATATATTTTAAACAGCAAGGGAAAGGCTAGTGGTTGGGCCTGGTGGTCTGGGCCGCTCCTGGACTGGGCTGGATTAATGGCCTCAGGTTTGGGCCCCAAAATTAGACAAGGGACTAGGTTTGGTTTGGTTTGGTTGGGCTTTAGGGATTGGTTTTAATTATAGTGTGATTATTATTATTATTATTATTATTATTATTATTATTATTATTATATATATATATACATATATATATAAATGGTGTGTTAGGGTAGTGTATGAAATAAGGCTTTTACGTAGAAAAAATTTGGGGAAATTTTTGCGATGTTACAATTAACAACTAAAGGCCCATCCAAAATGAAACGCCTCGACAAGAAGGCCGATTGAGACTCGGAAATAATAAGACCCATAACTTTTTTTAGGCGATTTGCAAGACATTCAGAAATGACCTTACTAATCATCCAAATCAAAGTTATTGGCCTATAATCTTTAAGGCCTAAGGGGGTTTTAATCTTTGGGATCAAAGTGATGAAAGATGAACCACATCCTGGGCTAATCAAACCAGTTTCGTGAAAACTATTGGATCAATATTGCTCTTTGTATGAACTTGCTAGTGAACACTTAAGTGTTTAGCAAGTTCTTTATCAGTTATAGCACAGCGGAATGTTTTAAGTTAAAGCTACACTTATCAACAGGAGTTATTACTCCCCCTGGATGTTTGATAAAACTAAAGACAAGTATTTAATGAGAATCTGAGTATTGAATGAGAATGAATACTTAAATAGATTCTCAGTAAATGAAATGAAAATAACAATGATAAGCTTTGAAGGATTTCTGTATTAAAAATCAATGTCTAAAACAGAGGGATGAACCCATCTATTTATAGACTTTACAAATACATGAACCTTGCCAAAAAGCAAGTTCAGAGACAAGTTGCAACAAGTTGCAATCTTGGAACTTGTACAAAAAGTTAAAGTAATACTAAACTAATAAACTACTGAAACATAAGGTGGTGGAAAGATTCTTGAACAAGTGCTGATGAATGACAAACTACTGAAGAGTAGTTTGTCTTCAGAAGTTCTTCAGTGAACTGTCTGGTTTAGACTTCAGAACTTCTGATGCATTTCTTCTTCAGTACTTGTAGAATCCTTCTTCAAGACTTTTGTCTTCTTTCTTCAGTAGTTCTATACTTAGAATATTTTTGACATAAGTGAATTAGACTAAGGTTTCCAAAAGTGGTTTCACGAATCCTCTTTGTCCTAACAATCTCCCCCTGGATTGATGAAGCCAAAACCTTTCTAATTCCTTATTGTTTTCTTCTGTCATTCACAATCTTCCATATTCCTTTGAACATGGAATTCTTTAATTGATTAAGCTGCTCATCAGTAAGAGATCCCCTTTGAGGTTCCAGATGTTGAATTGTAAGCAAGTCCTGAGTTGATAATTTCTTCAGTTCATTTAAGGACTTGTAGGTCTTGCTTGTAAGATCTCTCCTTGTCACTAATACTGAGTTGTCATCAGTAAAGGACCATCTGATGATCAGCACCTTAGACTTGTCAAAGTCTGAAGTATAGGGAACCATGTTGGTCCCTTGGGAAGTTCCTGAGTGTTGAATGTTTTCAATTTCAGTGACTCTCAAGTGAGATTCACTTCTTTCTTCTTGTTGCACCACATCATGTAGTTTGAAGGTTGGTAAGTGATGTTCAGTAACTACCTTAGTGTGCAGTTTGTCTTTGATGGTCTTCTGGATTTGGTAGGCAAATGTAGAAGGATCCCTGAACTGTGTTAACAGATGCTTTTCTTCAATATCAAAGTCTGAATGGACTACTGTGTTTCCTTCTAGTAGTACCATCTTGAAGTCAGTTTTTGTATTGTCCTCTGTCTTCTTCTTCTTCTTGGTAGCAGGTCTTGTAACACCAGAAGTTCTAACTACTGAAGTTGATACTTCAGAAGTTTTGAACTTCTCTAGATTAGCAGCCTTTGCAGCTTTGTACTTCTTGTATGTATCTAGTAGTCTTTCTTCTTTCCATCTTAACACGGAAGCTTTTGAACTATAGTTGTTTGCTACCAGTTCTTCAATCATCTCAGCTCTTTTAGCTTTTCCATCTTTATTTGTTGCAAGTTTGTCTGCAACAATTTGAGCTCTTCTTGTTAGCTCATCCATGGAGAGTCCTTTCAGTGAAGAGGCTTTAGTCTTGCTGTTCTTTGTAATGTAAGACATCAGTTGTTGTCTTTTGTCTTCTTCAGCAACTTCTTCAAGGTTAGCCTGCCTTTGTAACTCTGCTCCATAAGCTTGTAATTTTTCATTGTAGCTTAAGTCATCCCTTGCTTCCAAAGCATTCCAGATCTCATCTTCCTTAGCCTTTCTTTCGGCTGCAATCAAACTCTTCTCAAGTAGTTCTTTGGACATTGATAGTGGAGAAGGGTTCAGCACAGTCATTGTTGTAGTTGTAGTAGGCCTTGGAATAGGAGTTGGTTGTTGTTCAGTTGGTTTGGAAGGCTGTTCTGTTGGTTGTATATTGGAAGTGTTAACTTCTGATGTGTTGACAACTGCTGAAGGTTTGTCAACTACTGAAGGATTGTCTTCAGTACTTTCTGAGTTATCATCAGAACTTTCATCAGCATCAGAAGTTTCTTCATTATGGCCTTGGGATGTTTCAGCTTCTTCTATTTCTTTCTTAGAGACACCAAATTGTTGAGCCAGTTTTTGTCTTCTGGCTTTGTCTTTGAGTTCTCTTTCTTGGAGAGCCACTCTTGCTTTTACTCTAGCTTTGAATGACTCCTTTGGTTCCCTAATTTTCTCCCCCTTTTTGGATTCATCAATTTTGGAAGGTTTGGAGAAAGTTCCAGTGAGAATGTTGATCTGTTTTGAATTGTGGTCAATTTTGTTGGACAGATCATTCATTTTTGTTTTGATCACTTCAAGTTGGTTCTTGACAGACAGCTCCAAAGCAGCTGTGTAGGTTCTGAAGTGATTGGTGATGAGTGTGTTTATCATATGGTATAGGGGACCATCTGGGCTGCATAGTTGGTTCAAGTCTATGCTTGTTGACCCAGGGAATTGGGTAGGCATTTGTAGTGAGGGGTGTGTTTTGGGGTGATCTTCTTGTTGTACAGAAGATGCCACTTTAGGGGAATCAGGGATCAAGTGGACTTTAACCTGATCTGGTGTGACTAGCTCTTTGAGCTTAGATACACCAGGTGCAGGACCTTCACTAGCAGCCGTCAATTCAATGTTTGGTTGTGAAACATCATCCAAATCAATGGAATCATCTGAATCCCTGATTACATCCTCAATGAGGACAGTATCAGTTACATCATGAGCTGAGCCCAACTCAGTTGTCTCATGTACCTCTTTTTCTTGGTTCAGAGGATTTCCTACCTCAGGCATTAAGCCTTCATCAGTAGTTGCCACAAATGAGGTCTTAGCAATGTTACTTCTTTCCTCAGATCCACCACTGGGTGGTATGTGAGTAGTAGCAGCCTCAAATGTACCTAGAGTATCTAAGTTTGGGCTTAGAGACCCTGGTTCATCCTCATCTCTTTGGTTAGGGCTTTGAGTGTCCACATCCATGTCAAGTTCTGAGGATATGTCCCCTGTTTGATGTGGTTGTTGGGGACTGACATGTTCGGATGGGATTCTCTCTTTTAGCCCAGAGAGAAGCTTGGCAATTTCAATTTCTGGTTCAGATGTTTGGGGTGCTGGTTCAGTAGTTTGGTCTATGGGTTCAGCAGTTTCAAAAGACGGGTCTATTGGGATTGTTTTCTTGAATTTCTTTCTTTTGAAAAGGATTGTTATTGGTGCTCTTGGTGGTGTTTGAGATGGATGAGACTGAGAGGATGTTTCAGTCACATCTTTATTAAGTGTAGATTACACATTTGCAAGTTCATGCATCTCAACCTCCTGAACTGCCTTTCTTTTTGGGTTGGTGGGTTTTTGTTTTTGTTGCATGGGTTTCTTGGCCTTTGGGGGTGTAGGTTTGGAAGATGAGGGTTCCATGGGGATTGTTTCGGGTTCCCCTTGGTTATCTTCTGGCCAGGCATCCGGTTTGTTGTGCCTTGAGTATGCTTGTGAGGACAAAGGGTTTAAAATTGTAGTTTTACCCACAAGCACCTCTTCTCCAAGTTCTTTTATTATGCAATGCATAATAAATATTGGGTACAACAAAAACTTCTTTTTAGTATTGAGATGATGTAACACCAACTCATTAAAGAAAAGTGATGTTGCCCTGAATTTTGTTTCATTCACTATGGAATGAAAATTAGGTTGAAAAGTTGAGGGCATCTGATCATAAGATCCAGTTTTTGGACTCAAACACATAATATTATAATGAAACAGTAGTTTATACTTTGGTTCAAAATATTTCTTAAAAATTGTAGCATGTGAGAGAGTACCTTGGTAACCACACTCTGTCATGGTTAAGTGAATCTGAGAATTTGGAAATTGGTCTGGGGCGTTTACATCATCCAAACCCAGCCTAATTGCCAAACTAGCCGGTGTGATTGCCATTCTTCTCCCTTGGATGGTTGAATTGAGGGAGATCACTTTGTTGTTCACCGTCACCATCTCTGTGTTTGCCCAAAACTCATTTAGAGTTTCAGTGTGGATTGGAGGGTCGATGGTGAGGGCGGTGAAGTATTGGGATTTGACGACTAAATCAACGATTTCGTCGTATTGGGACCAGGCTTCTTGTTTTTCGAAGTAGCCTCTTTGATTATGTCTCTATTTCAGTACTAGAGCCATGTGGTTTGTGTGTGTGTGGATCGAATAGTGTTTTTGCAGGTTTAGGTCTTGAGAGTGTTTTGTGAGAGAGAAGGAGGGAATTTTTGCTTTTGGAAAGGATAAGTGTTGGAAAAGGTATTTATCAGAAGTTTATAACCGCCTAGGTCAAACTTCTTATGTGGGAAAAGGTATTTATCATAAGTTTATAACCGCCTAGGTCAAACTTCTGATGTAGGAAAAGTCTGATTTACCCTTTTTGACCAAACTGCTGATGAAGAACAAATATCATCAGTAGTTCCCACTTTCTCTTCAGTAGTTGTTAACAACTGATGAGAATGTTTTATAAATACTTTATTCATAACTTCTGAATGTTATTTTATCAGAATTTAATCATTTTTCAGAAAATATTCCCATACTGATGTTTTGTTCATCAGTAGTTTCTCTCTTGTTTGTTTTTCAGAAGTTTTCAGACTTAAAAACAGATGTAAGTGAAAAATGAAAATATGTGCAGAAAAATCAAAAGAAACACTTACAAATTTAGCATCCCAAGCATAGATACTAACTTCTGAAATGTTGATGTGTCAAGGGGTTTAGTGAATATGTCAGCTATTTGATTAGCTGTTGCTACATGTTTCACTTCAATCTTGCCTTTTTCATAGCAATCTCTTATATATATGTGTGGCCCTTGGGGGGCAAAAGTAAAGTTGCACTAGTTTTAACGTTATTTTACTAATTTCGTGAAAATAACGTTAAAAACGACGGACGGTTAATCATGCATCATGTGGTGGCGTAGATATCCAAAAGACAAAGGGGTACATGCACCAATTGGGTTTGTCCCGATTGCTAAGTGTTTTG
Source organism: Ambrosia trifida (assembly GCA_028751855.1). Classification (NCBI taxonomy): domain Eukaryota; kingdom Viridiplantae; phylum Streptophyta; class Magnoliopsida; order Asterales; family Asteraceae; genus Ambrosia; species Ambrosia trifida. Next base: position 28,346,583 of record CM054123.1, on the reverse strand, counting down.
TGCCTTATGTCCAAGGCTTGATACCAAACCACATCGAGCCGAGGGTCTCACTGGAAGCAGCCTCTCTATTCTTAGGGGTAGAGGTAAGGCTGTCTACATCTTACCCTCCTCAGACCCTACCTTAGCTTTGCTATAGGTGGGATTAACTGAGTATGATGATGATGATGGTTTTTGAAAACTGAACAGGATTTTGAATGATGCTAATGGCAGATTTGCTGTCTACAAGCAATGGTGTCTTGGTCTCTTTGATTCCATAATCAAGAAGTTGATACTGGAGCCATTGTATCTGTGATGTACAACTTGCAGCTGCAATGTATTCAGCTTCAGCAGTTGAAGTTGCAACAGATGTTTTTCTTTGATTGCCATGACACTAGACAGTTTCCCAAGAATTGACAACCACCAGATGTTGATTTTCTTGACATTTTACACCCTGCATAATCACTATCTGAAAAAGTTGATAACTTGGTATTGCTTGAAGCAGGATACCAAATTCCAAGTGTTGGAGTTCCTTTCAGATATCGGAAGATTCTTTTGACTGCAATGAGGTGTGATTCCCTAGGAGCTGATTGATATCTAGCACAGACACATGTTGAAAACATAATATCTAGTCTAGAAGCAGTTAGATATAAAAGGGAACCTATCATACATCCATACATGGTTTGATCAACCTGTTTTCCTTGATCATCTGGTTCAACTTGTGTGGTTGGTGTCATGGGAGTGGAACAAGATTTACAGTCTTCTAAAGAAAATTTGTTCAATAATTCTTTAACATATTTTGATTGATGTATAAAAGTTCCATTTGTTTGTTGTTTAATCTGCAGTCCTAGAAAGTACTGCAGTTCTCCCATTGTACTCATCTCAAATTTTGATTGCATGAGTTTCTTAAATTCATCACACAGTTTTGTGTTTGTTGAACCAAATATGATATCATCAACATATATTTGAACAAGTAAGACATGATTTCCAACATGTTTTATGAAAAGAGTTTTATCAATGGAGCCTCTTGTGAAGTTATTTTTGAGTAGAAAATTAGAAAGTGTTTCATACCAGGCTCTTGGAGCCTGTTTGAGCCCATAAAGAGCTTTGTCTAGCTTGTACACCCACTCAGGATGAGAAGGATCCTCAAACCCAGGTGGCTGACAGACATACACTTCCTCTTTTATTTTCCCATACAAAAATGCACTTTTAACATCCATTTGAAAAACTTTGATTTTGTTGGAAATGGCATAGGCCAGAAATAACCTGATAGCTTCAAGCCTTGCAACTGGAGCAAAGGTTTCATCATAATCAATTCCTTCTTCTTGAGAGTAACCTTGTACTACCAGTCTTGCCTTGTTCTTTATAATCATACCAGCCTCATCTTGTTTGTTCCTAAAAACCCATCTTGTGCCAATTGGTTGCTTGTTTGGTGGTAAGGGACAGATTTCCCAAACCTGATGCTTTTTGAATTGAAGCAACTCATCTTGCTTGGCTTGCACCCAATTGTTGTCTTTGAGGGATTCTTGATACTTCTTAGGTTCCAACTGAGAAGTGAATGTTGAGAAGAAGCAAAAGTTGGAAAGCCGGTTTCTTGTAAGAACACCTGATGCAATATCACCCATGATTTGTTCAAGTGGATGATCTTTGTGTTCAATTAGTTGTTGTAAACCACTGACAGGTGTAGGTGGTTCTTGTACTTCATCAAACAAACCACTGAGGTTTATAATGTCTGGTTCAGCGGTTTCAGTGTCTTCAGTAGTTTTAGGTGCTGAAGCAGATGTTTGAGTTTGTATATCAATAGTTGTTGAATCAGACGTTTGTGAAACTTCTGATGGTTTGGAAGTTGACTTAATGACTGTTTGAGGAGTCCATGGTGCTGGATCCTCATCATTAAACCTTTGATCACCATAATAAGTAGGTTTAGATGAAGTAACGGTCTTTTCATGTCCAAAATGGAAGCTGTCAAGGTCAAAAAGTTCAGCAGGATGTGCTGGAATAAGAATGTGTTTTGACTAATTGAACTTGACATTCAGTGTTTCTTCTACTATCCTGGTTCTTGAGTTAAAAACCTTGTAGGCTTTTCTAGTGGAAGAGTAACCAAGAAAGTAACCTGAATCAACTTTGGCAGCAAATTTTGAAATAGAGTCTTTGATGTTTAGAATGAAACATTGACATCCAAAAGCCCTGAAAAAAGGATATAAGGGGCTTTATGCCATGAAGAACTTCATAGGCAGTCTTGGAGTGTCTCTTGTTGACAAGAACTCTATTTTGAACATAACATGCAGTGTTAACTGCTTCAGCCCAGAAATACAATGGTAGGCCTGAATCAGCTAACATTGTTCTTGCTCCTTCAATTAAGGTTCTGTTCTTCCTTTCTACTACACCATTTTGTTCAGGAGTTCTGGGAACACTGTACTGTCTAATAATCCCTTTAGACAAACAGAATTCATCCAGAGTTATGTTCATGAACTCTGTCCCATTGTCACTTCTAATGGCTTTGACAGACAGAGAATATTGTTTCTCTACTTGTAGAATGAAGAACTTGATGATTTCAGCAGCCTCATCCTTGGAAAATAAGAAGAATACCCATGTAAATCTTGAATAGTCATCAATGATGACCAAGCAGTACTTCTTCTTACCAAGGCGGCTCATGATTTTTATAGGCCCAAATAAGTCCATATGGAGTAGTTGAAGACATGCAGTTGTTTTTTATTCTTCAATAGACTTATAGGAGGACTTATGTTGTTTTCCCTTCAAACAGGATACACAGTGTTCTTGACACTGGTATACCTTCAAAGGTAGACCTCTGACCAAGTCCATTTTTGTGACTTTATTTATGGTTTTAAAGTTCACATGGCCAAGTCTCCTGTGCCAGAGATCAGTCTCTGAAGTTGATGCCTTTGAGAAGAAACAGGCAGTGTTGTTCAGTACTTTGTCCTTTTCAATGTCCACTGCATAGACATTGCCACATCTTTTGGCTATCAACAAAGTATGATCTTCAATGATCATCTTTATCAACTTTTGGCCTTCTGGTGATATGATTTTGCATGCTGTCTTTGTGAAAAAGGAAGAATATCCTTTATCACACATTTGTGACACACTCAGCAAGTTGTACTCAAGGTTTTCAACCAGATTGACCTTATCAAACTGTATTTTGCCAGAGGAGACATTATCATGTCCTAGCACATATCCCTTAGCATTGTTCCCAAAGGATACAGGTCCTTCTCTTTGACTGATAAAATTGTTTATCAGGTATCTGCATCCAGTCATGTGCATTGAGCCTCCACTGTCAACATACCAAATGCTATTTATGCCTCTGGAAACTCTCTGCACAAGATAGCAAATTAGTTAGATTTGGGAACCCAAGCCAGTTTGGCTTTGGGTTTGCTCTTGAGAACATTTACAGTTTGTTCTTGACCAAGTTGAGGAATCCATGTCTTTTTGGCAATGGATTTTTCATTAAGAGCAATGGTGGTATCCTTTTGAGGACCACCATCAACTTTGGTCATCAGTAGTTGTACCATGTTCATGAGATCTTTAATCTCAGCAGTTTGTGAAACTGCTGATGATTTAGGTCTAACTACTGAAAGAGAATTTTGAGAAAAAGATTTATGTTGAGATTGTCTTTTTCTGAGAAAAGATGTTTACTGGTTGGTGTTTCCTGGGAGAAAAAGTTTCTGCAAAATCATTTCTGATTTGTTTTCCCACAACCAGTTGTTGAATTTTCTTGTTGTACTGAATACCTTTTCTGTATCTGCAAAATTCTGTCTTGTGGTTGAACAGACCACAAATTTCACATTCTTTTGTCTTTTCTTTTAAAGACAAGTTTCTGACTGTATTGATTGGTTTTAGGTCATCAGTAGTTTTCAGGTTTTCAACTCCTGATGTAGTTGAAACTACTGATGGCTTAATGTCAGATTTTATCAGTACTTCTGAAGAACTTTCTTTGTGAGTTTTTAGAAAGTTTTCATGGAAAGATGTGCATTCTTTCTCTTCAGAAGTTTCATCTAAAACAATTTTTCTCCCATCTTCAGTAGTTTTGGGGGAAAAATCTGTTGGTGTTTCAGTGTGATTGTACCCTATGCCAAACCTAACATTTGAAGCACTTTGTTTGTTTAGCAATAGTTGGTACCCCTTACAAGATTCAACCCATTTTTCACAAGTGACCTTGGTGTCAGGAAGCTCTTGTCTGACATTTCCTAGGTCATTTATCATGATTTTAATTTGTGCTTGGGTTTCAATAGCAGTGTTAGTTAATTTAGAAACTTCTTTTGTTTTTGCAGAAAGTTTTCTTTCTAAATCACATTTCATCTGAGTATATTTTCTCTCAGAGTCATTTTCTTTACCTTGTAAGTGCACATTAGTCTCTCTTATGAGAGCAAAAGATTCTTTACAAGAAGTTGAACAAAGTTTTGTCAAAGATTCTTTTGATACCTGTGACAAGGCAGATTTTGAGGTGCATCCCTCAAATGCCATCAAGGAAAAGTTCTTTCTGCCATTTCCAGGCTCTCCCAAGTTGATGTCAAACATCTTGTTGTCTGCATCAGGGTTACACTCAGTAGTGTCAAAAGGAAGACTGCTCCAGTCAACATACCCTGAAGTAAATAAACTTTGTTGTGAGGGTTGCTGAGTCTGTGGAGGTGGTTGAGCAGCTGGAAAGGGAGGGATTGATTGTTGGCTCTACATCTGTTAAGCAGGCATCTGTACATATTGTACTTGTGGCACATATTGGTGTTGTGGACCTTGTGCCTGTACAAAATGTGCACTCCCTTGTGTTCCATTATTCCTGTTATAACTGGGGTTAAAATTATTTCCAGACTGAGATTGGTTAAAGCTAGAGCTTCTACACTCTCTAGCAAAGGGTCCCAACTTTTGACACTTGTGACATCTATGTTTAGATTTGTCAAAACCAATTTTTGTGGAGCTGTTGAGTCCTGGAAACTTCCTTCCTGACCTTTTGTAAAAGTTGTTTGTTTTTAAACTTAACATGGCCAGTTGGTGTAGAATATCCATTTCTTCCAGGTCATCACTGCTAAAATTTTTTAAATCATCCATGATAAAACACATGTTATCATCAGTTTGACTAAAATCATTTTTGTCATAACCTGGGAATGCTCTTTCAGATGAGATCCCAGCAGTTATGTCAATAAGGTCAAAAGATCCAAAACTATTTGAACAAGTTGGTGAGTCTTGTCCCAATAGTGCTGTACTACCTGGTAGATAGTCATCAGCAGTTTTACCAGAACTTTGTAACTTTTTCTTTTGATCAATTTCTGTTTCAAAAGTAAGTAATCTCCCATGTAGTTTTGTAAGAGTGAGGGAGCTAAAGTCTGGTGAAGATCTTAAGACTATAGAGTGTGTTTCCCATTTTTCAGGTAAAGACCTTAAAAATCTATGAAGCATAGATACAGTTGTGTAGGTCTGACCATTTAATTTTAGCTCAGATATTAATGAGGAAAATCTTTCAAATTGTTGTGTTAAAGTTTCCCCATTAATGTGAGCAAAAGTTTCATATTGTTGAGCCAGGATTTCTCTGGTGTTGGCGATCACCTCTTCAGTTCCTCCAAACTGTTCTTTGAGGCAGTCCCAAAGCTCTTTGGCACTATCACAATATAATAGGCCAGAGTAGATTTCATTTGGGAGTGTCATTGCCAACATAGAGAAAGCTTTAGTATCAAGCTCAAGTTTTAGGAAATCATCATATGTATAGTCTTTTGGGTCTTTTGGTATTTCTTCTTTAGTTTCAAAATTGATATTTACTGGTTTATGAGGACCATATATCACAGATTTCCAGCAACCTGTGTTGGTCTGTGATAAGGTATGTGCCATTCTCCTTTGCCAGATATTATATTCATTTCTTACTAGCATAGCAGGTTTATTGGCAGAACCAGTATTACGAGGATCCATTTTAAAGAGTATTCATTTGTCAAATATCTCTTAAAGTGATGGATGTTGATAAAAGTGAACTTTTAATCCTTTATTGAATATCAATAAGAGCCTGTGTCTGATTCTCAATGTGTTAGATTGATATGTGATCAGATAAACCAATGCTCTGTTACCAATTGTTGGATCAGTATTGCTCTTTGTATGAACCTGCTAGTGAACACTTAAGTGTTTAGCAAGTTCTTTATCAGTTATAGCACAGCGGAATGTTTTAAGTTAAAGCTACACTTATCAACAGGAGTTATTACTCCCCCTGGATGTTTGATAAAACTAAAGACAAGTATTTAATGAGAATCTGAGTATTGAATGAGAATGAATACTTAAACAGATTCTCAGTAAATGAAATGGAAATAACAATGATAGGCTTTGAAGGATTTCTGTATTAAAAATCAATGTCTAAAACAGATGGATGAACCCATCTATTTATAGACTTTACAAATACATGAACCTTGCCAAAAAGCAAGTTCAGAGACAAGTTGCAACAAGTTGCAATCTTGGAACTTGTACAAAAAGTTAAAGTAATACTAAACTAATAAACTACTGAAACATAAGGCAGTGGAAAGATTCTTGAACAAGTGCTAATGAATGACAAACTACTGATGAGTAGTTTGTCCTCAGTAGTTCTTCAGTGAACTGTCTGGTTTAGACTTCAGAACTTCTGATGCATTTCTTCTTCAGTACTTGTAGAATCCTTCTTCAGTACTTTTGTCTTCTTTCTTCAGTAGTTCTATACTTAGAATATTTTTGACAGAAGTGAATTAGACTAAGGTTTCCAAAACTGGTTTCACCAATCCTCTTTGTCCTAACAAAAACCTGTCATAATATTGAAAAAGTCGTCTTCAAAAAAGTTCCAAAAGCGCTTAACAAACCTAAAATTAAACCCATCGGGGCCCGACGCCTTATTAGGACCACAACCAAAACCCGCCTCTTTAATTTCTTGTCTAGAGAAAGGAGCGACTAAGTCTTTACTCACTTGGTCTTCGAGTCTATTAATCCCCGTACAACATAAGCTCGGCCGAGTATGATTTTGCTCTTTGAAGTGATCTCTAAAAAAACCTCAAAACTTCTCTTTTGACCAAAGCCGGCTTTGTAACCCAGTCTTGATTAATAATAATACCCGATAAAGAGTTTCGAGCCTTTCTACCATTTACCATATTATGGAAAAAATTGGTGTTTTTGTCGCCCAAAGTAGCCCACTTGACACGAGATTTTTGCCTGATATCTCGCGCCGTAAGAAATTCAATGTCTTCTAATGCTTTCTTGCACTCTGTCCAAATCCACATATCCGAGTCTTCCATCTCATTATTCTCCATTTGCAACTCCATGTCATCTTTCTCTTTTCTCAGTCTAGCCTCATCCTCCACTTCTTTAATACTAAAGTCTTTATACCATTCTCTTAAAACACCCTTGAGACTCTTTAATTTGTTGTACAAGTTCAAATCAGCCGCCCCTTCATTGTTCCAGCTCCCTAAAACCGCGTTAACCACATCTATACATCCCGGCCTATCCAACCAAGAGTCAAAAAATCTAAAAGGTTTAGCCCCGAAATTCGGATCTTTTACTATCAAAACCAAAGGAGCGTGGTCCGAACACTCCCTATTCAATGCCCGAACACACGCGTTTGGCCACTTGTTGAACATGTTATCGCACACAAACATCCTGTCGATTCTACTAGACTTGCAAACCCCTTTTCTAGTAGTCATACAAGTGAATTTTGACCCTTTCAGGTCGTATTCCCGTAACCCGGCATCATCAATAAAGTCGTTAAAATCATGGGCGCACACCGGGTCAAAAACCGATTTTTTTCTCTCATCCCCGTCTCTTACCGCATTAAAATCACCAAACACAATCCACCACCCTTTATTCGCACTCATCAGATTACTAATTTTAGTCCACAATAGGCGCTTACCACTAATAGATTGTGGAGCATAAACGTTAATAATATTTAACCGAATAGAACATGCCTGAATACAACCAGCCACGTGTATAAAATTTTGGTCTTTGCTAACAGTATCTTTAACAAATACTTTAGGATCCCACATACAAACCATACCTCCCGAGTTACCATTCGAACCAACCAAATCAAACCCCGTTCCTCCCCAAAATTTTTCAATCAAACCCGCAGTGATATCGCTCACCATGGTCTCTTGTAACCCAATAAACGATACCCCGTGCATATTCTTAATTCTCTTAACCCAATCCGTTTTACCATGACCCCCAACCCCACGAATGTTAAAAGAAAAACAATTCATACCTTACCAACTTGTACCCCTTCAAGAACAATCCAATCCTTAATTAATTTGTGAGAATCCTGTAATTCGGCACCTAACATTTTACCCATAGCAATAGTAGCATCGACTTCATTAGCTTGGGACTTGAGCACATCTGTAATTGTAACTTTTAATCTATACCTTGTAAATAAAAATTGGTTATGTCACTCGCTAAACTTAGTGAGCCCAAGATTTATTATGGTTTATCTTATTTCACCAATCAATATTCTATCTATATATACTTTATTATATTATAATATAATATAATATAATATAATATAATATAATATAATATAATATAATATAATATAATATAATATAATATAATATAATATAATATAATATAATATAATATAATATAATATAATATAATATAATATAATATAATATAATATAATATAATATAATATATATATATATATATATATATATATATATATATATATATATGAGGATGACAAAAAAAAGGTAATTTTACATAAATTTAAAAGTTTAAAAATATTAAATCTCAAGGTATAATCTTTTAAAACCCTTAATCTTTTAAAACCCTTAAGTCCCCAAATCTTTTAAAACTATTACGTTTTTACCCATCCCACATCTGATGAGAAACAACTTTGAATAAAGGAAATGGGTTTTCCCAAATTAATTTATCCATTACATTGTGTAACTTACATACTCAACTTTTTTGCTAAGTTAATTTGATATCAGCTATTTCTTTAGGTTGTTGATGCGTCCATGAAGATGAGACAACTCTCATCCAGGATGTTAGTGTTTGATACTTTGATATGTTAATTTGCATGCATTGGATTTTTGTGCATTTGATTTTATTAACAGGTGGGTTTGACGAATTTTTGTTAGGGCTGGTTTTTATACCCTTAATGTCAGCTTTGTTCATTTGATACATTAATAATCCATCTATGGGGTCTTTGGTTTGGGCTTATATGTTATATGTGTCTGTCACGGTGCCTATTTCTAGGTAACTTCATAATGTGGGCAGTGATGATCATTCACTCATGGTGATATAACTTTAAATTGCGAATTTTTTTGCAAAAATGGGTAGTTTCCTTAGTGTTAGAGTGTTTATAGGTAGAGGGTGTGATAAAAAGCAAAAATGGGTAAGTCACCATCTCATTTGGCTATATTGATTCAAGATTTTTGAATGTTGCCATCTCATTTGGCGACTTTGATTAAAAATTGAATGTTGTCATCTCATTTGGCGACTTTGAATGAAATTTTGAATGTTGCCATCTCATTTGGCGACTTTGAATGAATTTTTATTATAATTAATGAAAGTCGCTAACTTGGTTAGCAACATTGAATGAAAATCGCAAACTTGGTTAGCTACATACAATGAATTGTCTTGGATTATTATTGAAGAGTCTTGTGTATTAATAGGCTATTTGAATGACATGAAAGCTTTGCAGAGGTGCGGGTGGAATAGTAAGGTAGAAAGGAGGAATAGTTTAAGCTTTCAAAATTGGCGTCATTGGGAGGTTGATGTTAGGATTCGATCTCTCGATCAACACACCAAACACAAACAATACTGCAAGAGATAAAAAATAAACGAACACGAGAACACAAGGATTTACGTGGTTCGGTCGGCTGACCTAGGTCCACGGGCTGCAACCAGGATATTTTATTATTGCTTTCTGTCTCACTCGTGATGAGGATTACAAGTACAAGATGCCTATATTTATAATACAAGATTAGGGTTTAACCCTTGGGGAACAAGAAAACTAATTATGGGCTAAATAAAACAAATGGGCCGGACCCTTGTCTTTAATTAATCTGCCAACTAATTGTCTTCTAACCCAAGCCCAATTCAAGGCTGCACAAAACCAACAATCTCCCACTTGAAGGCTTGATAATCTTCAAACTGCCATCCGCTGTGAACACTTGTACCTCTTGTAATCTTCCTCGTTTTTCCTGGTTGCAGCGACCTTCTCATCAGTTAACCTGAAGGCCCGTTGAAGCTCCCCCGAGCTCCAACACATCAGTCATGGCTATGTCTACCGCTGACCTATTCTCTGTCTCTACCGGCTCCCACTGACACGAACTGCCGGATCCTGAAACACCCTGAGAATAAACACTCTCCGAATAAAGCAGATAATCACCCGGAGAGACTTTGACAGCTGGAATACTGGTTCTCTTAACCCATTGTCGTCTAGTAACTTTGACTGAAGCACAACCCATGCTCCCACTGCCACGAAAACCCCTGACTGGTAGTTCTGAACCTTTCCTAGCACGCTCAACCTGAATCTTACCTGTGGCTCTGGGTTTATCATCTGCAAAACAAACCTTCTTCTGCCCACAAGACTCTGTGAACCCGACTTTGTTTTTCTTCTGAACTGGGACGGTCACTCCCTCAGACGGTAAACTGACCATGTAAAGCGAACCCCGCTTTCTTCCTCGAGCTATGACAAGATTTCCCTTAATAACTTTCCACTGCCCGTTCCCGAATTTAACCTCATGTCCCTGTGCATCCAACTTCCCAACTGAAATCAACTGTTTCTTTAAGCTTGGAATCACCCTGACATCCTTCAAAGTCCATGAACCGGCTGAAGTTACTATATCCATATCACCCATGTCCGTAACATCAAGAACATCATTGTTCGCCAGTCTTACCTTACCAAAGTCACCTTTCTTCAAATTCCGCAATGCTTCAATGCTGTGGGTAGCGTGAAATGAAGTACCAGAATCCATGACCCAGGAATCCACATAACTCTCTACACTACAAATTAATGCGTCATCATCTGAGCAATCTGATGAAGTGTTAACTTCTTTCTTCTCATTTTGACATTGATTCCTAAAATGTCCAACCTTTTTGCAGTTCCAACAAATAACATCACTTCGAACCCTAGACTGACTCCTCATCCTGTTCTTTCTCCCACTACCTCTGTTATTCTTCCTTCCTCTGCCAACATTCAGTAATTCACTTGATGATCCACCTGAATTTCTTCGTCTGACGTCCTCGCCCAGAATAAGATCCCGAATCCCATCAAAAGTGAACTCGCTGGTAGAACTAGTAATCGCTGTAACAGTCCCTGACCAACTATCTGGCAATGATGATAACAGTAGTAAAGCCTGAACCTCATCCTCGAATTTGATACCAACTGACCCAAGTCTTGACAAAATCGAGTTTAAGTTGTTGATGTGCACTGTAACTAAACTTCCTTCTTTCATCTTCGTGTTCACCAGTTCACGTATCAGGAAAACCTTGTTAGCTGCCGAAGACTTTTCGTACATATTAGAAAGTGCATCCATAATCCCACGCGCTGTGGTTTCCTTCAGAATGTTGAACGCAACATCCTTCGTTAGCGACAATCTAATAACTGCCTTAGCCTTTTTATCCAAGGCTTCCCACTCATCCTGCTTTAACTTCTCCGGTTTGTCACCCAATACCATGTCCAAATCCTTCTGAACCAGCAAATCCTCTATTTGCATTTTCTACCAACCAAAGTCTTTTCCATCAAACTTCTCAATCTGAAGTTTACCACTCTCAGCCATTGTCTCAAACTGAGTAATTTCCTGACTTTGGATCTCGGTAAAACAACCAGAAAAATAATCTTGGACAAACAAAATTAACTTAACGACAATCAAACCACCCGGCTAAACTTCCCGATAAATACGTCAAACACTATTACTTAGAACCAGCCCAAACCTTCATCAAGAAGTAATAAAAAATTGTAAACACAATTTAATAAATAAACTTGATTACGTTTTGTTCTTCTCGTCTTCTATGTTTTTTTTTCATTTGATCGAACAAAACAAAATAATCCCAAGAACAAACTAATTAATTATTTGTTCTATATTTGTTTTAGTATGGCATTTATCAAAATCAAAGCAACATAAAAGTTTGACTTAATATTGTAAAGTGACGTATGCGATTGGTCAAGAAAATATGTAAAAACCAAACCTTTGGTTTATCTCCTTATCTAGGGATGGTGACCGCTTGAACGAAAGATTGATCCACGTGAACTCTATTTTTTTTCTTCGTTTAAGGTGAACAAAAAAAATCCTGATCGATTTTCTTTTTATATGTGGCCAACTGCCAGGCATAAAAACTACTCGATCTATCTCCCGCGATGTGTTTCTCGTGTGTAACGAGCCTAAGCTCTAATATCAGTTGTTAGGATTCGATCTCTCGATCAACACACCAAACACAAACAATACTGCAAGAAATAAAAAATAAACGAACACGAGAACACAAGGATTTACGTGGTTCGGTCGGCTGACTTACGTCCACGGGCTGCAACCAGGATATTTTATTATTGTTTTCTGCCTCACTCGTGATGAGGATTACAAGTACAAAATGCCTATATTTATAATACAAGTTTAGGGTTTAACCTTTGGGGAACAAGAAAACTATTTATGGGCTAAATAAAACAAATGGGCCGGACCCTTGTCTTTAATTAATCTGTTAACTAATTGTCTTCTGACCCAAGCCCAATTCAAGGCTCCACAAAACCAACAGTTGACCTGGTCTGCTGTCAAATGCGTCTGATACTATGAGTATTGTGCTCAGGATGACTAATCTTCAAGATCCATACGCTTTGTTCATTTGATTTTAACACGTATGTTGTATATAATTCACTAATTTTGTAATCCTCCACCTATCAATTTCGACTAAGATTTCCAAATGGCATCCCATATTATCTAATCCTCCGCCTATCTATTTTGACTAAGTTTACATTCGAGATTGCTACAATTTAGGCTTTTTTTCTTGAAAGATGTTCCTTTGTTTCTTCTATAATCCAAGTAATGTGTTAACTATTTTCACTTGAATATGGACTACAGAGTTAAAGATGGTCATGTAATTACTTTCACTAGAATATCATAACCAGTTATGATTTCATATTACCTGATTTCATCTGGTCTTATTCAATTTTTGCCGACGATAGTTTGGTTGTCGGAGACTGTTACCATTGTTAGGATGGATTGTCGATGGTGGCATTTGGTTGTTACAAACTTACAATCAACATCCAAATTCTTGGGCAATTTCTTTTTTTTTATTCAATTTTTTTTATATAATTATATATTAGATATTTATTATTATTATTATTATTATTATTATTATTATTATTATTATTATTATTATTATTATTATTATATACTTGTTGCTCCAACAAGGAAAATGACCGGGATTAGGTTAAGAGATGTATAGGATTATAAATTAAAGGTATGTTAGGTTTAAGTTATGGTTTAGGGGATCTTCTAGCTCCTGTAAGGACCTGCACAAGGTAGCAAACACCGTTAGCCTTAACGCAGGAGGGGGCCTCCTGCGTTTGGACTCCGGCGTGAGAATAAGTATATATTCGATTGGAGTTAAGGAATAATGAAGTAGAGAGTGTAAGAGTAAAGAGAAGAGGTGAGAAGTGGGTGTGTGGAATGACAACCTAAGGGTCTCCTTATATAGGCAGCGGAATTCTGCCCAGGAGCTCCCCTACGGTAGCATCCTTACTATACCTGGTTAGGATTGACTCTCTTTATGTTCCCTACGGTGAGACTTTGCCCATTTGGTACACTTTCAGCTTTTACTATTTCCTAGGCATGGCTTGGAGCTGTGTGATGTTTTGTCTTATGCCCAAAGTAATAAGCCAAAGTACCTTTTTACATTTCCAATTATTTTACTGTTTGCTTTCTGCTGCATAGCTACCGTATGGCAGCCAGGTTGCCTTATATCAGCTGTTCAGCTCCAATAAGTCAGGCAAACCTTAATACTTTACTTTGCTTTAGTTTTTGACAAGGGATTAAACGTGGTCGTTTTAGGACTCACGTCATCAGCCCCCCAGTCATAAGCATTTGTAAAGAAGTTATAAGTGCTTGTGACTTGTAAATTATCTCCTGCCTCGGTGGCAATGTTAGCCAATCTTACCATGGTACCGAGGAGCGATTAGATTCCAAGTTCCCTCATGGGAGCCTTATATTTGTGTAATGCCTTTGCCAATTTTTTATGCAAGTTTCTGTCCCTTCGTTCCTCATTATGACCCTATTTTTAATTAATATCAATGGCCATCATTGCTTTCTTGGGAGTAGACTTACGTCCCATCAGCTGCTGTGTGCGGCTATTGATTTGACGGGTGCCCAGGCTGATGTCATCCATTTGAACAGCTGGGCGGTTACTTCCTTGGTAACCGTTTTTGATCATTAATTTCGAAATTTGAATTATAAAAGGAGATAACTTCTCCTAATTTTTCATTTCATTCCCCTTTTTAGTAAAACTTCTTTCTTTCTCCCACGATCATCTCTTTGCCGGCATCCTTATTTTCCTCTATAAATTCTAGTAAGTAACCTCATTCTCTTTCACACTTGTTTTTCATTATGACTAAAAACGATCTTGCCTCCCAGTTTACTCGGTTATCTAAATCTGATGCCAAACAGTTTTGTACGGAGGTCGGTATCCCTGTGTCTTTTGAACCGTCTGTTCCAAAAGGGAAGACTCCGGTAACCTCTGTTTCCCCGGGCAAGATAGCCGTTTACACTCATCAGTTCGACCAGGGTAAACTTCGGTACCCCTTTTCTAAGTTTTTCCTTAATGTTCTCGAGTATCATCAACTTGGTCTTGATCAGTTATGCCTCTCTGGTGTAGCCCGAATCATTCACTTTGAAATCGTGTGTCGTTGTCTCAGTTATGAGCCTTCTCTGGCCATGTACCGTCGATTCTTTAGGTTGGCTAAGAATGGGAACTGGTTTACTATTGAAAAGACTCAGTGTAAGCCAGCCCTAATCTCGAGTGTTATTGGTCTTGTGTCTTTCTGGAAAGACAAGTTTTTCTTCTTGAACTCTGACTTCCTGCCCTTCAAGGCTCCAAGGAGCTCTTCTGATGCTCCTCTGAATGAGAAGGAGCCTGACCCTGACACTCTTGATCAGAAACTGTTGGAAAAGCTTCGTACTTTTCCTACTCGTCTCCGCACCTTTTCCTGAAGATTTCCTGGTTATGATGGGTTTGAGTGTTAACTGAGACGATCCTGAAACTGAACCTGTGATTTATCATGGTAGGGAGGGTATGTGTCGTTAAGGCTTACTTTCTCTCCCCAACTTTTGCTTACTTGTTCTCTTTTCTGACTTCTTTTCCTTTTTTTGCAGAAATGAGTACCCTTGATTTCCTTGCTCTGGACGACATTGCTGATGTTAAGTTCAAGGTCCGTACCTCCAGGGAGGGGAAGAATGTGGTTGTAAGGACCGAGCATGTCCGTTTTCAGGGAGAGTATACTAGTATTATCTCTTCATCCTCAACTACTGCAGAGCCTTCGGGGAAGAAGTCTGTTACTGTTCGTCGCTCCAGCAAGCGACTTCAGAGTGCTTCTGCTGGCCCAGGGAGTAATCCTGCTATCTCCTTGGTCCTTGAAGATGAGGATGAAGATTCCTCCTTAATAGCTTTTGCCATGGGATGTGCACCTGCCTCAGGGAAGGGCAAGCTGACATTGTCTTCCCCTAAGAAGGATGATATTTTGTTCAAAAAGCCTAAGGATGTGGTGATCAAGGGTGGAAATCAGAAGTTACTGTTATCAAAAGCTGAAGGTGGTGAGTGATCTAAGTCGATTGCCGATGATGGTGTTGATTCCCATGTTCAGCAGGGTCATGGTGAAGAAGTTTTTGTACCGAATTGAGACATTAAGAATACTGATGTTTTGAAGAAGGCTTCCATATGTCGGGATTTGATTGACCATTGCATCCCTGATACAGAAAGGGTCACACACAAAGAGTGGGTGGACACGGATTTAATGAAGAAGATGTATTACCATTTCGGTCAATTTTTATCTTTGTTCCCAGATGGGATGGCTAGGTGGGGTGGTTTGTTACTTCAAAGTGAGCAAGTTGAAGGTGCCTATGAGAAGCACGAGACTGAGCAGGTGAAGGTGAAAGAGGACTTGGCTAGGTATGTTGCGCGGGAGAAAGATCTGGTTCGTGAGCTGGCCGTATCCAGGACCCAGCTTGATTTGGAGAAGGAGAAATTTGACAAGATGTTCAAGGGTCTAAATGATGAGAAGGCTAAAGTCGCTGAGGAGAGGGTGGCTCGGGCTAGGGAGGCGGTTAAATAAGAACTGGCTGCTGTGGAGAAGGTTGGTATGGAGCTCCGGGCTCAAGTGGATTGTTTGACTGAAGAGAAATAGTGGCTGGTTTCTAAGGGGGTTGCCCGTTTTGTTACCAACCTGCTACATTCCCAGGAGTTCAATGCTCCTTTGGCTGACATTTACGCCAAGGCCATAGCCTTCGGTCGCCATGGGGGAATCTAGGCTGGTTTCAAGGCAGCCGAGGAGGGTCAGAAGTTCGAGGAGCTACCATCTTTTAAGCCTTCTTCTGGAGAAGAGTTTGTGAATGTTGTGAAGGCGATGGAACTTTCCACTTACCCTTACATTGCTGGCATTGCTAAGGCTTCCCAGCAGCCTCTCTCCTTCCTACAAGATTTGGAGTCGGAAGGTTTGAAGAAGGAGGTGGCCAATGAGGTCTTCAACTCATATGTATCAAAGAGGCCCCTTAGGATCATGTTGGAGGGAGCTGATGGTGGGGAAAGTAATTCGAAGCGTCCTAAGCCTGCTGATTCGTCAAGAGTTCCTAACTTGGAGCAGGTATTTGAGAGTCCTTAACCCCTTCAGGCTTTGGAGATCGATTCCACCCCTCCCGCTGGTGAAGATGACCCGTTTGCTGGCCTTGACACTGATGACCTTTATGGGGATGTTGGCAACCAAGCTCTGGCTTTCACTGGCGAGGGTGATACTACCGATGAAGCCGAAGACTCTGCCACTCCATGATCTAACCATGTTCTAAGCTTCCTTTATGTTTTAGTAGTCTTATGTAATGAAACTCTTTTGTACTTAGCCTTAGGGCTTTTATCAATGGGAATGCTCCCCCTCTAGGGGTGATGCTTTATTTATGTTTAATGTTTGGTTGTCTTGGATATTTTACTTGTTGTTTATAGTGTTTGCAATGTCTTTAACCTTTCACCTTGAGGTGGATGTTGCAGTCACCCAACCCAGGATACTAAGCTACGGAGCTGATGCAATACTTATCCTATCAGCTTGTTTGTTTGTTTGCAACCTTACTTAACGGTTGTTCATGTGCAATGTTAGTTTTTTTATGTTTGGTGTGAACATGTATGAGCTCTCTTGGTGTGAGGAGCTCACCCTCTTTCATGAGTCTAGGTATTCCTTATAAGGACTTGTCCCATGGAGTTGTGGATTGTATTAGGAACTCACCCTGTATACAGGAAGGTTATTAGCCTTGTTACCTGTTGAGTAGTTGTGGCCTGGGAGCTCATCCCCGTTTCATGGGTAGGTATAGCGCCGGATCCCATGGAGCCTTGTTAGGAGGGGCTCACCCTTTGATAAGATAAATGACAAGTGAATTGTTCTTAAAACAAAGTTCGTTCATTAGTCATTTCATTAGGAATACATAGTAGCATTACAACCATTAAACATAAAATCGTTTCAAATGTTTGTCATTCCAGTGCCTTGGGACCATTTTGCCATTAGGATGAGCTAGCTTGTAGGATCCCCCTTTGTGGGCTTCCTTGATGACATAGGGACCTTCCCATCGGGGACCTAGCTTCCCTACACTCTGCTGCCTGCTGGCTTCATTGCATCTCCACACAAGGTCCCCTGGCCTGAAGACCTCATTTCTAAACCTTGTGTTGTAGTAGGCTTCGAGTTTCTTTTTGTACCTAGCCTCCCTGATGGAGGCTTGGTCCCTTGATTCTTTGAAGAGGTCTAGGTTGAGTAGCACCTCCTTGTCATTGTGCCGTGCATCTTGTCGAGCATTTCTTCTTGAGCTTTCCCCTATCTCTGCTGGTATAACAGCTTCGCTTCCGAAGACGAGGATGTAGGGTGTCTTTTGGTGACTTGTCTTCTCCATGGTTCTGATAGCTCATAGAACACTTGGGAGTTTGTCGACCCATTTTTTGCCAAATCTTCCCAGCCTTGCTTTAATACCTTCGACGATGCTTATGTTCATGCGATCAACTTGTCCATTGGACTGGGGGTAAGCCACTGAGCTAAAGACTTGCTTGATGCCCAGCTCGGAGCACCAGCTGCTGAATGGCTTGTTGGCAAACTGTTTTCTGTTGTCTGTTACAATCTCCCCTGGTAGCCCATACCTGCAAATTATCTGTTCCCATACAAAATTTTTCACATCCTTCCCTGATATAGTGGCTAACGGCCTGACTTCTGGCCACTTGGTGAAATAATCAACAGCCACCAAAAGAAACTTCAGCTTTCCTGGAGCCTGTGGGAAGGGACCCACTATATCCATGCCCCACTTATAGAAGGGCCATGCAGAGATGATAGGCACAAGATCGTGTTTTGGGTTGGTCTTCACTGACGTTTGTAGCTGACATGCTTCACACTTCTGGATTATCTCGAAGGCATCATTGTGTATGGTGGCCAATAAAAACTGATGTGTTGCAAAACACATCTAATTTTCTATGTATTTTGTATTTTATTTGGTCAAGTTTGTATTCGTTTCGTGTCAGTTTTATTATTTATTTATTTATTTTATTATTTTATAGGTGTTCGTGGAAAATGAGCTCAAAACGAAAGAATTTTAATTGAAACACGAGCACTTGAGAGCATGTGTTCATGGACGTTGGAGCGTAAACGAGCAACTTTGGTCGAGCTTAGAACACTTAATACGAGAGCATGGAGTAATAACATATAATAATAATAATATTAATAATAATAATAATAATAAAACAAAAAATAAATAAATAAATTCCATGTGAAAAAAAAAGAGACGTAAGTCTCATGGCAAGAAACAAATTGAAGTCCATTTGGTCATTTGGACTTACGAAAATAAAAAAATAAAAAAAAAATAAAGTCAAAGCCCAATTGTGGAAAAAGAAAAACCCTACGAAAAGTTATTAGGTGGCGCAAATTTATTATAAAGGAGAACATAATATCATCTTGGGGAAATTAATCAAGGTCAGGAAAACAGAAGATATAATCATTCCACTTCGACAAACCAACATTCAATATTCGAAAGAAGCTGTGGTGCGTTGGGAGTTTTTTTTTAACAAGGAGAAGACCCGGTTTGTCTTATTGTTTTTATTATCTTAGAAACGTTATGAACATAGTTTTTATTAATTGTGGGATTATGTTTCTTGTTTTTATTATGGGCTAAAACTTTTATTGGTGACTTGGAATGATGAACTAGATTTTGGTTTTTAATTAAAGACCTATGTTTTCCGTTTTGGATGTGTTGGGTTACATGATTTAATTTTTATGTTTGATTTGGAATATTTGTGTGCTGGCGCTTTTTGATTTGATTACTTGTTTGTTGGTTTTGATGTTCTAGGCACATAGGAATATCCCCTAGATCTAGAAATCATTCTAGTTTGATTAACTTTTTTTGTCGAGCTAGTTCTTGCTGTTAGGAATGGCGCAAGTTTAACAAGTTTTTAAGGTCAATTAGCTAAGGTGTGCAATCCCTTCCCGAAGGTTAGGAATATAATTCGGGATTACTAGGTTGACTAACTAGGCATTGTTTAGTAGTTTGGTTATCGCTGGGGCGAGACCGGTTACTTATTCGTGTTTAGAGTTTTCCTACGATTCCATTCGTATTAGTTAAGTCTGCTTCACAGTTTGGGAGTTTTCAATCCAAGAGTGGTTGATTAAAGGATTACTGTGGGATTTGGTTTCGCTGGGGCGATCCACTTTCATTTTAGCATCTCAATACTTTTCCCGCCTTGAATCTAGTCGACTATCCTTGACAGGAAGTTTATTAGGTGAGAACAGGGTCTCCACCCGGATTACATAGGTCAGCTTTTATAACCAGAGTCTAGGGATTCTACCCAGGTTACCAGTCTTCTCCTCATAAGAGTTTCAACCCAGTTCGTCAGCTTTCGTTTATTTTCAGTTTCTTAGTTTAATTTAGTAATTTAGTTTTAATTAGTTTATTTTAATTTCAGTTTAAACCCCCCAATCAATCAATCCATTTAATAATAATAATAATATTTTATCAGGTAATTCATTAGGAGTAATTTCAAAAGTGTTAGATAAAGTCCTTAGGTTCGATACCTAGTCTTGCCTACTTGCTACTAGCGATCGGTACACTTGCCGATAGTGTGTGGTTTTAGAGGAGTCTAGGATTTTAACTTGGTAAATTTATTTATATACTTATTTGCACACATCAAGTTTTTGGCGCCGTTTCCGGGGACTTTTAATTTGCACTTTTTGATTTTACTTGCTTTGTTTTGCTTGTTTACTGCTTGCTGGATTTACCTTCGATTGTCTGTGCTACTTGTGCTGTTAGTCTTAGGTTATTTGCTATCCATTAGTAACTCCAGCGTGGTTTGCACTTTCAGTGTATGCCACATACTTGTTCACAAGGATCACCACAACTCACCAATTCTAAACCACCCACTCACTTTCCACTCACCCCCATTCCACAACCTACCTTCGATATGGCAGATGCGAACATCAGGCGTACTGTGCACTCTCGTGCTACTGAGGGCTATACTGGGATTCGTTCTCCCATCAGTCGTCCGACCATTGCTGATGCCAACAATTGGCAAATCCTATCCCATGTCATGACCACTATCATTAATGTCACTCAATTCCATGGTCTTGATGAAGAGGATGCTCATGGACATCTGTCCCGATTTGTGCGTATCTGTGACACTTTCAATCTTTCCCACATCACTAAGGAAGCCATTTATCTGCGTCTGTTCCCATTTACTTTGTCTGGTCGTGCCGCCACTTGGTATGACACTCTGCCTAATAGTTCCATTACTACTTGGGAGGACATGCTTGGAAAATTCTTGAGAAAATATCACCCAGCTTCCAAGGATTCCCGCATTAGGGAGCAGATTCACTCATTCTGTATGGATCCTGATGAGCCATACTACATGGCTTGGGAGCGTTTCCAGACCCTACTGAGCCGATGCCCTCATCATGGTCTTTCTGACTGGGCCCTTATGGAAAAATTCTACAATGGCCTTACTTTTGAGACTCGAGTTCGTTTTAATACAGCTGCACAGGGTAATTTTATGGAAAAAATGGATATTGATGCAGCTAATGAGTTGTTTGAGAGTTTTGCCTATTCTGAGAGACCACCAAAGCATACTATTGGGAATTCCATTCCCATGACTAGTAACACCTCTCCTACTACCCGAGGTGTTCATCAGATTGCACCTGATACTGGTCTAGCTGCGGTGATTGAGAATTTAACTAGGCAAGTGAGAGATCTTCAGATGAAGTTGGATAGGTGTGAAATATGTTGAGGGGGTCATAACACATCTGAGTGTCCAGTTCAAAGTCAGGAACAGGTAGATTCTCTTAATTCCGGGTGGCTTGAACCACCCTATCAAAACTATAGCCCTGATTCAAACTCCAATTGGAGATATCAAAACTCCAACTGGCAAGGTGGTAACTCTTCTAGATACCAACCTCGTCAGAATCTGTTCCAAGCTCCCAACTCTGGGGGGCCCACTAGTCGTACTGAGTCTGACCTTACCACCATTCTACAGATGCAGTCCCAGATGCTTAGTAACATTTAGTCAAAACTTGATGAGCAGGACACTTTCAGGAAAGGTCAGCAAGCTGCTTTCCAGAACCTTGAGGCCAAAGTAGAAGAATTAGCTAATCAGGTTAGTCAAGGACCTTAGGGAGCCTTTCCTAGTAACACTGTTCCTAATCCTAAATCAAGTACTTCTACATTTAGGCATGCTCAAGTTAAGGCAGTGACTACTAGGAGTGAGTGGAATGTAGTTGGTCCATCACCGGGAGAAGATGAAGAACCGGTTGATGAGGAAATTGAGTTAGAGCCACCATCTGCTAAAGTGCAACCTAGGCTAGTCTCAGAGAGTACAACACAACCTAGAGAGTCGAGTGAGAAGAAGAGAGAAGAAAGTCCAGTTCGTGTCTATAAGCCTAAACCACCATTCCCTAGTCGTCTAGTGCGTGCTGATGATTCTGAGTTGTATGCTGAGTTCGTGGAGATGCTGAAGAAACTCCACGTTAACCTTCCATTCATAGAGGCTCTTTCCAAAATGCCCAAATATGCCAAGTTTCTTAAAGATCTGCTGACTAATAAAAAGAAACTTGAGGAGCTCTCTACCGTTACTCTTTCTGAGGAGTGCTCTGCTGTCGTACAGAATACACTTCCCCAGAAAATGACCGATCCAGGAAGTTTAACCATTCCCTGTTTGATCGGCCACCTCACTCCCAGAAATGCGCTAGCCGACCTAGGTGCTAGCATAAACCTGATGCCCTACTCTCTATTCTTAAAGCTTAATCTTGGGGAGCTAAAGCCAACTAGGATGTGTATTCAGCTAGCTGACAAATCTGTGAAAATTCCTAGGGGCATATTGGAGAACTTGTTAGTGAAGGTGGGCAAATTTGTGTTCCCAGTCGACTTTGTGGTTCTAGACATGAAAGAGGACGACACTGTGCCGCTCATTTTAGGTCGACCATTCTTGGCAACATCGAGAGCACTAGTCGACATGGGTGAAGGAAAACTGAGGCTACGGGTAGGTGATGAGGAGATTGTGTTTGGAGTTCGGCAGAACTCTTATGAGGAGCCGAAAGAGGAGGTTAAATCTATTAATGTGCACCTAGACTATGAACGAGACAAAATTAGAACAAAAGAGGTGCGAGATCCGCGAAAACGACCACAATACGGTGTTGGTTTGGAGGCGGCTTTTCATTGGTGGACTAGATGGGGCAGCGATCGAAGTAAAGGAGAGGTAATGGAGCACATTGCCAGGAGTTTAGCTTGTCAGGTTGCCAAGGATTGCAAACGGGAGCCACCGGATATATTTTGAGGAGAATTGTGTGTATTTGGGAATTCGCCCAAGTTGTAGAGTTTGTATATTCTTGCTTATTTTATATTTTATTTATTTTATTTTTCTTTTATGTTTTGGTTTGTGTCTAGTGTGGGGATTGTCCCGTATTATTATTTGCAGTTTTGGAAGGGTCCTGCCTGTACTCAATCTCCATTCAGGCGGGGTTAATCCAATAATATTTTATTTGTAAAAGGACATCCCTAGTGCGTCGGTCTATTTTTATTTCATTTTACGCTTTGTCTTTTGAGTTTTTGTGTGCTAGATTTATTGCTTACAACCGCGAATGAAATGCTATACGGTTGCTTTGCACTTGGATGGGACAACTCAAGACACACTTTGCGAGGATTACACCACAGTATTACCAGGAGAGTCTGTTCCACTTTACTTTTTAATTTTTTTTACTTTATTTTTATTTCCTTGTCGCTACACATTGAGGACAATGTGCAATTTTAAATGTAGGGATGAGAACTGCGTTTTAGTATAGTTTGAGTCTTTATTTAAAAAAAAAAAAGAAAAAGAAAATGTCCCTGATTTTTTGTGCATTTTATATGGAAAATGATAGTAAAATTGGAATTTTTGGTTTTCAAAATATTATATATATGAGAAAATAAATAGATTGAAAGCGTGTTTGCTTAAGATGTGTCGGTAGGCCCAACTAGCTTTGAAAGGTCCTAGGACTGTTCTTAATATACCTTAATAAATCATGAAATCTTGTGGGTTCTCATCTTAGGAGAAACGGTAGAACTGAAACCGCTGATAGTAATTAGAGGTACCACTATAGGTTGAAAGCCCATATGTATTATTAATTAAATGGCACACTTGATCCTTTTTATGAGAATAAATCCGGTGAAAAGTGGCGCCCAAAAAAAAAAAAATCCACGTGTCCATCAATTGAGCTAGACCAAAAAAAAAAAGAAAAAGAAAAGAAACTGAAGCCTCTGATCGAAACTCCCTCGAGGTCAAGTGAAAAAAAATACCGAAGCTCATGCTATCGCTCTTGGGGATGGTGACTCTGATTGAGACAACCTTTGCGTTAGGTATGAAAAAAAAAAAAACAAATGTGCCTAAGCTCATAAACTTCATCCATCATCCATCATAAATTTAATTTCTAATACATTAGGGAGATTAGTTTGCAGTGGTTGGTATATCTATATGGTTTAACCTTTGCTTCGAAAGCTTGAGGTGGGATTAGGTGAAGCTGGATATCTTAAGTGTGAGACCCATAGATTGATTGTAAATAATATGAACTTAATTGCTTTACATGATTGGGGCCTGTTAGCTAGTGGTTGGGTTTAGGTGGACAACAATACCGACAGTTTTGGTTGATGCGTAATTAGATCTTAATTAATTAACCTAAAAGTTTTTGAAACCAAGAATTCTAATTATGATTCCATTGCAGTCTTTTTCAGGGACGAAAAAGGTTTAAGTGTGGGGATGTTTGATGTGTTGCAAAACACATCTAATTTTCTATGTATTTAGTATTTTATTTGGTCAAGTTTGTATTCGTTTCGTGTCAGTTTTATTATTTTATACGTGTTCGTGGAAAATGAGCTCAAAACGAAAGAATTTTAATTGAAACACGAGCACTTGAGAGCATGTGTTCATGGACGTTGGAGCGTAAACGAGCAACTTTGGTTGAGCTTAGAACACTTAATACGAGAGCATGGAGTAATAACATATAATAATAATAATATTAATAATAATAATAATAATAATAAAACAAAAAATAAATAAATAAATTCCATGTGAAAAAAAAAGAGACGTAAGTCTCATGGCAAGAAACAAATTGAAGTCCATTTGGTCATTTGGACTTACGAAAAAAAATAAAAAAAAATAAAGTCAAAGCCCAATTGTGGAAAAAGAAAAACCCTACGAAAAGTTATTAGGTGGCGCAAATTTATTATAAAGGGGAACATAATATCATCTTGGGGAAATTAATCAAGGTCAGGAAAACAGAAGATATAATCATTCCACTTCGACAAACCAACATTCAATATTCGAAAGAAGCTGTGGTGCGTTGGGAGTTTTTTTTAACAAGGAGAAGACCCGGTTTGTCTTATTGTTTTTATTATTTTAGAAACGTTATGAACATAGTTTTTATTAATTGTGGGATTATGTTTCTTGTTTTTATTATGGGCTAAAACTTTTATTGGTGACTTGGGATGATGAACTAGATTTTGGTTTTTAATTAAAGACCTATGTTTTCCGTTTTGGATGTGTTGGGTTACATGATTTAATTTTTATGTTTGATTTTGAATATTTGTGTGCTGGCGCTTTTTGATTTGATTACTTGTTTGTTGGTTTTGATGTTCTAGGCACATAGGAATATCCCCTAGATCTAGAAATCATTCTAGTTTGATTAACTTTTGTTGTCGAGCTAGTTCTTGCTGTTAGGAATGGCGCAAGTTTAACAAGTTTTTAAGGTCAATTAGCTAAGGTGTGCAATCCCTTCCCGAAGGTTAGGAATATAATTCGGGATTACTAGGTTGACTAACTAGGCATTGTTTAGTAGTTTGGTTATCGCTGGGGCGAGACCGGTTACTTATTCGTGTTTAGAGTTTTCCTACGATTTCATTCGTATTAGTTAAGTCTGCTTCACAGTTTGGGAGTTTTCAATCCAAGAGTGGTTGATTAAAGGATTACTGTGGGATTTGGTTTCGCTGGGGTGATCCACTTTCATTTTAGCATCTCAATACTTGTCCCGCCTTGAATCTAGTCGACTATCCTTGACAGGAAGTTTATTAGGTGAGAACAGGGTCTCCACCCGGATTACATAGGTCAGCTTTTATAACCAGAGTCTAGGGATTCTACCCAGGTTACCAGTCTTCTCCTCATTAGAGTTTCAACCCAGTTCGTCAGCTTTCGTTTATTTTCAGTTTCTTAGTTTAATTTAGTAATTTAGTTTTAATTAGTTTATTTTAATTTCAGTTTAAACCCCCCCAATCAATCAATCCATTTAATAATAATAATAATATTTTATCAGGTAATTCATTAGGAGTAATTTCAAAAGTGTTAGATAAAGTCCTTAGGTTCGATACCTAGTCTTGCCTACTTGCTACTAGCGATCGGTACACTTGCCGATAGTGTGTGGTTTTAGAGGAGTCTAGGATTTTAACTTGGTAAATTTATTTATATACTTATTTGCACACATCAATAACCAAGGTTCATAAGCTTTGATACCACAGCATGAGGTCCGGGATGCATGCCACATATCCCTTCGTGTATCTCCTGATGATATAGTTGCTTTGATTAGGTCCCACACACCTGAGCAGGGGTGCCAAGTAACCCTTTTTGTAGAGCTTGTCATCTTCAATCACATACCGCCTCCCCTTGATGACCAACCGCTTTGCTTCTTGTTCGCTGTCTGACAGCTTCCCTTCTTTAAGGTAGGACATAATGGGAGTTGTCCATGTGGACTTTGTTTCAGTGACAATATCTTGGACCTCTTTGTCATCAATGGATTGTTCCCGGAGCACCTCAACCAGGACCTTTTTAGTTAAGTGAGCAAACGTTAGGGAAGCCAGCTTGCTCAGGGCATCTGCCTGCTTGTTTTTGGTCCTCGATACTTGTTCTAGTGTGAAGGCTTTGAATTCCTTGATGAATTCCTTGACCTTGTCTTTGTACTTGATCATTGAGGGCTCCTTAGCTGTGTACCCTCCATTTACTTGCTTGACTACCAGGTTTGAATCAACATACACTTTCAATTCTTGCACTTTCATGCTTCTTGCCAACCTTAAACCGGCTAGTGCTTCATATTCAGCAACATTGTTGGTGCAGGGGAAGTCTAGACGGAGTGCATAAGTGTACTCAGTTCCGTGGGGGTCCCTGATGACAAGACCAACCCTGGAACCTTCTACACTTGAGGCTCCATCAGTGAAAAGACACCACTTTCCTTTGAGGTCAGGTTGTACTTCTTCGACCTCATTCATCTCTTCTTCTGTCTGCAGGATGGGTAATTCGGCTAAAAAGTCAGCAAACACTTGCCCTTTGTAAGCCCTTCTAGGTACGTATTCTATCTTGTGCTCCCCTAGGCCAACAGCCCATTTTGCCAACCTCCCCGAATCTTCCGGTTTTTCTAAGATGGAGCGTATGGGTTGGTCGGTGATTACCCTCATTGGGTGAGCTTGAAAATACCGTCTTAGCCTCTTGGCAGTGTGCACAAGTGCCAACACAAGCTTCTCTATGGGAGCATAATTGATTTCAGCATCTTTGAGGGCTCTGCTGACGAAATAGACAGGTATTTGCTCCTTTCCCCGATCAACCAAGAGGACTGAGCTGAGTGCTTCTGATCCTGCAGGCAAGTAAACTGTTATTACTTCCCCCCCCCCCCCCCTTTTAGGTGCTACCATTTCTGGCAACGAAGCTATGTGTTTTTTAAGCTCAAGGAAGGCAGCTTCTGCCTCTTTTGTCCAACGGAAATCCTTCTTATCAATGCAGTTCTTGAGCGTTTTAAAGAAGGGCAAGGATTTTTCCGCGGATTTGGGCAAGAAACGTTTCAAGGAAGCAATTTTACCGTTGAGGCTTTGCACTTCCTTCTTTGTGGTAGGTGACTTCATGTCTAGGACAGCTTGGATCTTGCTTGGATTTGCCTTGATGCTTTGTTTTCCGACTATATGACCAAGGAATTTCCCTTCCTTGAACCCAAAGGAGCACTTCACTGGATTGAGCTTCATATTTATCCCTCGGAGGTTATCAAAAGTGTCCCGGGTATCATTGATCATTGCCTTCCCAGACTCGCTTTTGATGACCAATTCATCTACGTAGGCTTCCATGTTCCTCCCAATCTGTTTTGAGAAGACCTGGTCCACCAACCGTTGGTAAGTGGCTCCCGCATTTTTCAAGCCAAAGGGCATCTTTCGGTAACAAAAGATCCCCTTATCGGTGTGGAAGGCTGTTTTCTCCTCGTCTTCTTGCTTCATTTGGATTTGGTGATACCCCTTATAGGCATCCAGGAAGCACTTGTATTGGAAGCCGGTGAGGGAGTCGACCTTCCAATCAATTTCGGGTAAAGGGTAGCAGTCTTTAGGGCAAGCTTTATTAAGATCCTTGAAGTCTACGCACATCCTCCAAGTTCCATCTTGTTTGGCTACCATGACTGGATTCGACACCCATGAGTGGTATTGGACCTCCCTTAGGATGCCAGCTTCTACCAATTTTTCAACCTCTTGACATGCAGCCTGGTTCCTGGAAGGGGCCAAGCTTCTTTTCTTTTGGACGACAGGTTTGTAGGAGGGAGCTATGTTGATGGAGTGCTCAGCCAAATCTCTTGGGACCCCAGTCATGTCTCCGGGACACCAGGCAAATACATCTTGGCTTTCCTGCAAAAGGTTGATTAGTTCAAACATAACCTTATCAGGGAGTAAGTTGTTTACTTTGATGGTTTGCTCCGGATAAGCAGGGTTTATGTTGACTTCTCGAATGGGGTTACCGATTGGTGCCTCTATCTCCCGAGAGTGTCTGGCTTCCTCCATTGAGGCTATTAGAAGGGCTTCGGCTGACGGCTTCAAGGTTGCAATTCCATTGGGAGTTGGAAGCTTCATGAGGCCATGCGTCGTTGATACTACAGCATCAAAGGTGGCAATGCCCATTCTTCCAATAAGGATGTTGTAGCTCGACGGGTATCTGATTACGGAGAAAGTCAGCTCCTCCGTTCTTGACAAGTCCCCATCTCTGAAACAGACGCTTAGTGTGAGCTTCCCTAGGGGATGTACACGTTCCCTAGAGAAACCCACAAGAGAGGCGTCTGATGGTTTGAGTTTGGATCTGATTTCTGGGCTCAACGATTCAAAACACCGTTCATACATTACTTCTGACGAGGCACCACCGTCCATGTACACCCTGTCTACTGGGAAGCCATCCAGTTCAGCTTCCACTATCACGGGGTAATGATCAGTTCATCTAGATCAGGGGGAAGGCACATGTATTGTTTGTTTCAAGGCTCAGTACGAGCCCTCTTGATCTGTTGGGCCCCTTCGTATCTGATCATGTTGACCTATTTGTCTTTCTTTCCATCATCCTTCCTTCCCTTGATATCTTTGATCAGGTGAGCCAGTTCACCGGACTTAACGACCTCTTCTATTCTCTTTTTCAACTGATAACAGTCGTTTGTGTGGTGTCCGGTGTCGTTGTGCAAGGCACAGTGCTTGCTGGCATCCCTTTTGTTGGCTGGCTTGGACAAGGGTCTGGGAGGTCGAAAGGTATACTTGACCTCCTCAGTGGAAAGTATCTCCTGAGGGGTCTTCGTGAGGACTGTGAACACTTGCCTTTCTCTCTCCTAGTACCTCCCTGATCTGGGGGACCGTCTTCTTTCCTCATTCCTTCTGGACTCGAATGGTCTACCGGATCCTCTCTCATTGTAAGGTTGGAAACTAGGTCTTCGGGACCTTGTTGAGCTATCTTTCCAGCCCGTTTCTTGGTATCCTACCGAGTGAGAGCTTCTTCTCCCCGAAGGAAGGCTTCTGCTCTTTCAAAGGCCTCCTCCATGGTTTGGGGAACATCTTCATGAAATCTTCTTAACAACTTTTTGGGACGAATGGCCCCCATGAATCCCGACACTCGAATATTTTCCGTGGCACCACTATATTGTAGGCCCTCCCTCTTATATCTTTCGATGAAGCTACGGAGATCCTCGTGTTCCCCCTGTTGGATCTGATACAATATGGCAGCATCTTTAGTGCACTTCCTCAGATCATCAAATGAGGAGATACTCCGAGCTGGGAGGCCACAAAACCATAGACGGGCTGGCCCCACCAATGTTTGCATAAACATGTGGCAGCACTCAGCATTGTTCCACTTTTCCACAGTGGCTGCTCCAGAGAAAATGTTCAGGTGGTCGTCGGGATCCTCAGTCCCGTCGTAAGTTTTCACGTTAGCTGGCATTTTAATCTTATTGGGGAAATCAAAGTGTGCTATGTGCTCGGCAAAGCATTCCAACGACTTGGGACAGTATGGCTCTGAGGGGGTAGACTCAATTCTGACTTCTGCCGTAGAGGTTTGAGCAAGGGGTTGGAAAACTCCCGGACCCTGACCTCCAGGAAGAGATGTTACTGGTACTTGGTTTAAAGGAAGTGGGTACTGCCACGGGTACCCTCCAAGCCATGTAGGGAAATATGGCGGTATATAAGGTGAGTATTGAGGCTGTGAGTAGTTGGGATATGTCGTTCCCGAAGGGGTAACAGGTCCTCCAGCAAGACATCCAGCTCCTACCAGGGAGGTAGCCACAGCACTGCTGGCTAGTGGTAGGGACCTCAGAGCTTCTACATAGGAGAAAGGTGTTGAGAAGAACAAGGAGACTCGTGTGGTTTCCAACAACTGTCTTGTCGTGTACTCTTAGACCCCGGGAGAGAGCACAGTACTTCTAGGACCTTCCCCTGAAAAAAATACCTCCTTGACTGTTCAAGTAGGGGTGAGGATTCGTGTTGACACGTTGGGTTGCTGGGGATGTGGTTGTTCCCAGAAACGGAGGAGCGGGTGAGAGGGTGATAGTAGGTTCCTCGTCATAAGAAAACCTGACCTTTACGCCTCTGGACCTCTCCTCTCGCACATAACCATTCAGGAGGTCTCGAAGTTGCAAGAAATTCCTTCGTACTCCCTCCGGGGTGATATCCATTCGTCCGACAGGCAACAACACGTCGTATCTAGGAGACGAATAAACAGCCCTTGAGGCCGGTGGAGTTTGATAGTTGAGCATGTCTCCTAGAGACGGTTCGACGTGTGGTCCGTCCGTTCCAGGTGTTTCATGGCCTGTTGCGTCACCGGAAGTGTGACTGCTGGCCGGAGTTTCTGGAAGACCCCCATCTTGGTGGCTATCTCCACCGGTCATCACAAAAGAAGGTTACTTAGGAACAAATGGGACTGTAGAACTTTCAACAGTTTTGTTCAAAGTAGCGACAGCCCCACGGTGGGCGCCACTTGTTGCTACAACAAGGAAAATGACCAGGATTAGGTTAAAAGATGTATAGGATTATAAGTTAAAGGTATGTTAGGTTTAAGTTATGGTTTAGGGGATCTTCTAGCTCCTGGAAGGACCAGCATAAGGTAGCAGACACTGTTAGCCTTAACGCAGGCAGGAGGGGGCCTCCTGCGTTTGGACTCCGGCGTGAGAATAAGTATGTATTCGATTGGAGTTAAGGAATAATGAAGTAGAGAGTGTAAAAGTAAAGAGAAGAGGTGAGAAGTGGGTGTGTGGAATGACAACCTAAGGGTCTCCTTATATAGGCAGCGGAATTCTACCCAGGAGTTCCCCTACGGTAACATCCTTACTATACGTGGTTAGGATTGACTCTCTTTATGTTCCCTGCAGTGAGACTTTGCCCATTTGATACACTTTCAGCTTTTACTATTTCCTAGGCATGGCTTAGAACTGTGTGATGTTTTGTCTTATGCCATAGTAATAAGCCAAAGTACCTTTTTACATTTCCAATGATTTTACTGTTTGCTTTCTGCTTCATAGCTACCGTATGGCAGCCAGGTTGCCTTATAATAGTTGTTCAACTCCAATAAGTCAGGCAAACCTTAATACTTTACTTTGCTTTATTTTTTGACAAGGGATTAAACGTGGTCGTTTTAGGACCCACGTCATCAATACTTAATAGACAAACCAAAATGAATAGTGGCTTTTAATGATGTCTGCAACAGGTTTCGTTTAATGAATCGACGGCGATGAGGGTTTCAAACCATAACCCCCTGGTGTGGTAGTGTTTATAAAAGGGAAGAAGGTGGAAGTGGTAGTGGTGAACACGTAGCGATGATGTGTTGTAGATATGGGTGGTAGTTGTCGAGAGGTTGACAGGTGGTGTGCAAAGGGGTAAGCTGTTGCAGGATTACCTAAAAGCCATCAACAATACCCCTGGTTTAACATTTAATCACAAACATGTCCTCACTTACTATTCATCTTAAGTTTCTATTATATGATCAAATACACAGTGAAAGAAAAATAGGAAGTCATAGGAAGGGTATAAAACGAACTCCGATTGAACTCATTCAAGCGCCATTGGATTCGTCTCATCGAACCCTACAATCTTAGTTTTTAGGTTTTCGCTTTTTTAGATTTTTAGCTTGTAGTTTTTAGAATTTACGTTATATCGTTGCGTCTTTTATGTAGTATTGTGTATTTTTCTTCTTTTCATCATTGTGTCATTTTTGCGATGCATTATGTTTTTTTTCTCCAACATTATGTTATATTTTTCGGCATTGTGTTATATTTTGTGGTTCATTGTGTCATATTTCGTGATCTATTGTGTTTTTTTGTATCATTCTTACCCTTTTATTTTTGTTATACTGTTTAGGATAACTTGACCCTATGTTTATATACGAGTAGTTCATGGACTTTAGGTTTTCTGTGGTCCAATTTGTTTTGTTCCTGAAGAAGTAAGAACCTGAGTGATGCTCTGAATCTTCTAGATGATACAAGAAGGGTCTTTTCTCAGCCCGTTCAAAGATGATAGTGAAAGTTGTTCCTACAAAACAGAACACCGTTAGGACTCGCCACAGGATTGGGGGTAACCCTGTGACCACCCTCCGGCGTGAGAATAAGTATTGTTTTCTTTAATTAGGAAGAATGTAGTTGATAGTGGTTGTAGAGATAGTGATGATGTTCCTTTACCTTTCATTCTCCTTTTATAGTCGATGTCTTCCTGCGAGAGGAGATAATTTCTGCATGATTGCTTGCTCGTTGATCTTGCCTTCTGACCAGCATTGTATTAATTATGTTTGACTGCTTATATTGACTGCTTTGACTCTTTAGAGTTGGTGGATCTTTCTTTATTGGGCTTATGTCTTTGTGGTATGGGCCAGGTTTATCTGGGCCTTACCTCGTCAGTTCCTAATTGAGATTTTAAAATTGCAGGTGAAAGACTATTGTTTTCATCATTATGTGTTGTTTACCTATATGATACTTGCTCACTAGAAGTAAATGGATTTCTTTTCTTTTTTTTATGCTTTTTTAAATGTATGGTTCATTGACGTATATGTATCTTAAAAAAAATTCATTATTCAACCCATATAATATACAGGAATAACCTAGTTATATAATGTACAATTAGGTATTGCAAGTTTGTATGTCTTTATTTGTTTTCCAAACGTATAAAAAAATTGTTTTTATTTAAGTGTGGACTAAAGATGATGGATTCTTTTTGTCACTTCATCACTTCATTGTGTTTGATAAAAGTCCACTCTAGCCCAATAGCTGTTGCAATTTTGTAGGCTTGTAGTTGTAAGGCCTAATAATTATAGATAAACGGCTGAAAGTCTAAAACCAAAAGTAGAATTTGTCTATATAAACGCTTGAAGAAGATTAGGCATAATATATACAAAAATATGTATTTAAAAATTTTAAATTATCTCTAATATATATAATACGCGTATTATATAACAAAACTTAGTTCAAATATAGATTGAAAAAATTATAATACAACTTGAGGACTACCAAAACCTTTATACTTAAATCTAACAATATTGATCAGAATGACTCGCAACCCGGCCACAAACGATAAACAACAATTTATGGAATCAGTCTTTGTTTGACGAAACTTCCCTAACTCGAATGAACATGATGTGCAGAACAAGTAGAGTGTTTTGAATGCAATCAAACCAGTTCGAATAACAGTATAAAAATAACAATAAAGAGACATTGAATTTTAACCTAGAAAGCCTCTCAAACAAGAATAAAATCACGGGACTACTAGGGTCGTTTTAAATTCACTATGACCAATGATAGAGTAATAAAAAGTCATATCTAGAGGGTGGTTGGGATTTCTTTTGTCATTCTAAGAGTGATTTTTAGTATAAACTAGATTGGGCCCCCCGCGCGTTGCGGCGGGGGATCTAGTGTTTGTGATTTAGCCCTATAGGATTCGATCATATGCCTTGATAGTTAACATTAACCTTCTTGATTACGTGCACTAAAATAGGTTTACAAAAGCAAAGTTATACTTTGATAGTTAACATTAACATGTTGGACTATGTGTCATAAGCTAGCTTTACAAAAGGGAAGTTGTTAATATAGCATGTTTCACAAAAGAGGTTTTAGTAGGCCTTATAAAGGACCATGCTTGACAAAGAGGTTGGATGAACCTCTCAAAATAGTATGCTACATAAAAGAAGTCTTGGTAAGCGTTACGAAGAATCATGAACTTCTCAAAATAGCATGCTACATAAAAGTAGTCTTGGTCAGCGTTACGAAGAACCATGGTTCACAAAAGAGGTTACGTATGACGTTAAACGGCATTCTAGTGATTGGTTTTCCTTGACTTGTAGCCTGTATCTGCCAAAACAACAAAAAATCTTGCATAAGACTTTGGAGATAAAGAACATGCACAAATCTTACTTCGAAGGAAATTGCATGACAAACAAAAAATCCAAAGTTTTCTACCAGAAGACAATCAAGGAATGCGTACACTAAACTTAAAAACCTAAATCTAGTTATAACTTACAACATTCATGACATTGACTCTCATATATTATATACAGTATGAGCATCAAATGAGATCTAAACATTAATATAACTTACAACATTCATGACATTGACTCTTAAATAAACTGCAGCTCTCAAAGTCAATATTCACCCTTAAACAGTAAGATATTAAAAGTCTGAATTTCAAATCCGAATTTCATGTGCCAGTTTTAAACGATCAACAAACCAAAAATTCGTAAATCTGAATTTCATGTGCCAGTTTTAAACAGTTGCAGTTATTGCTTTAGTATAAGAAGGTTATATAACATAAACATCTTT
The DNA here is from genome assembly GCA_028751855.1 of Ambrosia trifida. NCBI lineage: Eukaryota > Viridiplantae > Streptophyta > Magnoliopsida > Asterales > Asteraceae > Ambrosia > Ambrosia trifida. The sequence continues at coordinate 28,311,881 of CM054123.1, read as the reverse complement.
AAAGCTGTGCATCGTCATACTGATTGCCTCATACACCCCTTAAGTTCAACTCTACTAATACGATAAATTAGTGTCAAAAAATGCCTTAAAAAGTGCATCGTCTAATGGCCTTAATGATTGTATAGTTATCTGGGCTAAATAGGTTTAAGAAGAGACCATTAAACCATATATCTTTACCCGATTTGTCTTGGACCTTTTTTTCTAAACTTAAGTAACTTACAAAAGTCATCCCTGTACTTTATTTTGTTCTTTATGATAGTTTTGTTGTTGTTTTATGATAATTTTGAGTGGTAATAAAATCATATGGAACTGATCTAACCATTCAAACAGAAGCAGGTCAGCCGACAGCCGGTATGAGATTTAAACGGTCCAGTTCACGGTTGTTTATTTGTAACGGGTCAAGTGGGTAAAGCCAACCAAATTAGTTAAAATGGAAACTGGCGCAACAGGTCAAAAGTCACCAAACATGTTCATATTGAATACAACTTATCAAAAAGGTTAAGGTGTTATTGAAAAATTAAAGTTTTTGAAATGAATAAATATTCATAATTGTAGCAAATTATGCTGCAAGAAATTTAGGGCATTATCTAGTTTGCATCTATCTAGCATTTACTGAATCATATTATGACTAAAAGGGTACCTTAACACTGGCCTGAATCGAATTCTAACGCACCCATTTTTTACAAAATTTTACCAGCTAAAATTTTTAATGAACCTAAGTTTTGAGTATGAACCTAACTTCTGATTTGAAAATTGGAAGCAGTTATTATAAGACTGCGAAAAGCCCATATAATAGAGAAAGTAAACCAAGCTTTTAACAACTTCGGTTACCTAGAAAACGTCTCAATGGGCCACATGTTAATGCGAAATTACAAATGACCTTTTAGTTATTTGGTCCCTTTAGTTGTTAGGCCTAACCATTGAACATACCGGGCTGGGAACCCGAGCCGACCGAATTTTCCCTACCAACCTGTACGGTTGGAAACTTGAGGCGTTTAATTTTACTAAAAAACAAAATCGACAAACCCAGGACTGTACAACTTAGTTCAAATTACATAGTCAGTGGAGGCAGGTTTCGTACACCGCCTCTTTCGCCTGAGTGAACAACATATTTTTTAAAAGAAAGTCGACACCGTGTTACACTATTGTGTTAGTTAATCAATAAACCATTTAAATGCTATACATGAATTTAATGGCTGTACACTAACTACATAAAGCCTACATTGTCATACTCATGATAAACTTGGCAGCAAAAACCTCAAGTCTATCAAATTTCATATGCAGTGTAGCCCTTTTCATCTAATTTACATTCATTAATTGAACCCCTTAATTTTTTATTTTTTTTTTCAAGAAAAGTTAATTTTTCATTTCAACAAAAAGGGGCAAATTACATAAGAATAGCAGGTAGGCGGGCAACAAGTTGCGCCGCCACCCCCTTTTGGATAGAGAACCCTAATCTAGAGAAAACAAATCCTCGCCCCTGGGGAGTCGAGAAGTTGCTGTGGACCACCCGCTGGACTCTCGTCAGAAACCTGATCGCTTCCGGTGCCAATGAGCCAAAAGTGTCAAAGGCCAAAGGGACAAAGCATGTTGGTTATCCTCGCACGCTTTAGCGTGCTTTGCCACCTTGTTCGACTCTGCTCTAAGTATCGCTTGCCCCGGCACGAACCCACTCTCCCTGAAACCCGCTAAAGGGGACACACCCGTAAGGTCCACGCATGCGTGTTTCCCACCTTCCCAACCAAACACTAGCAGGTCAGCCGGAAGTAAAGTAGACCTCCCTTCTGCCGGGTCTGTAAGAAAGTTAACCGGGGCCTCTTTCTTTGCCGAGATCCCTGCTCGTCTAAGAATATCCATTAAAACGTCCCGAACGAAATCGTGCCTGTACTTAAACCCCGGTAGCTCTATACAATGGAGGGCATGCTCCCCATATTTATCTAGACACGCTTTACGGCAAACCGGACATGTTTCGTCATCCGGAAATTTGGGAATCATCAAACGATATTTAAGGATTGATCGATATTCCACCGCTGACATTCGTTGCCCCAGTCCTTCGATAGGGATAACTGTTAGGAAATCTTGGGCGTGGGGCCTCTGTAAGCATTCCATTACGGCTTTCTGGCGTGGGGTCAAGCAAAAATCCTCCCCCAGACATCGTGCGATTCGACAATAAAAAGCATTCGCCAATGTTTTCTGTGGTTTTTTGGGGGCGGTGTCTTTATTGGAGAAACCGCCAAGATCAAAGTCAGGGAGATATTCATGCAGGCGTTCCAAAGCGCAAACATAATCTGGATCCGTGTTAGCAACCCCACTGTTATGTAAGATATGGTCTTGCAAACCCCAGGATTGAGATCTGGACGCCACAAAGACATAAGTAGCTACATCCCGGGCCGAGAGAAGGCCCAACCCACCAGGCCGCATCGGTAAGGTTGTGACCCGCCACTGGAGGTCCCCAAAATATGCCCCCCCACAAACTACAATATCTTTAGTTGCCTCCCGGAGGCCTTTATCAAAACATGAGACAGCGCTGCCTACGAAAGGGGGGCTGGCATGTTCGTAAGCCGAAAAGCAACTTTGCGACCCCCATACAGGATCTGAGCAGGAGGAGCTTGCTTTGAGGATCCCGCAGACGAGGGAGGAGCCCCATAAGATCCACAGCCCGTGATGCCCTTTTAGTAGACAAATCACAGATGAAGCTAGCATCGCGGCTGACTGCCCCTCCTAGAAGTTTGACACCTCTCTCAGGCCGTCCAATATCACTGGGGAATAGCCCTGGCCTAGTCTTCACCCCATCGCAGGTTGGCCACAAAATCTCTGTTTTCCTGATATTAAGGTTGAGCCCCAATGATAGTCCTTCTGAGCTGATGATTTCCAGGGCCTTAGCAACCTGTACAGCGTCCCCGATGATCGTCCCATCATCTAAGTACCAAGCGTGGAAGGGGAGGTTGCAGTTTTCCTGCACCTGGCGCACTAGGGGGTGTAAGGCAAGGGAAAAGAGCAAAGGTCCCAAGGGGTCCCCTTGCTGAACCCCCGTGAAGGCTCCAATGCGTTCATTCCCAACATATAATCTAGCTGGCTGGGCATACAAAAATTTGACCCACGGAAAAATGGAGGGGCAATGGTGATGGACTTCCCGTAACAAAACAGATCGGTCGACTACGTTGAAGGCGTTAGAAAAATCAACCGTGAGCATGGCCAAAGAGTCGTCTGCATGAAAGGAACTGAGGAACTTGTTAGCGCTATGCAACACGACCTCTGCCCCATTGGGAATTCCCACCCCGAATTGGTAGTCTCCCAGGTACCTAATAACTTCTTTACTAACTTTCTTCATGGCTACTTTGGAGACCAACCTTCTCCATATGGCCCCCACAGCAATGGGGCGAATCCCATTATCAGGCTTCAACAACGGGGTCAGGGGGCTGAAGCAATAAATTCAGCGAGCACCCCGGGACATAACCCCCCTAACCATAGATTGACCAAATCGGTGATAGCGGTAAGCAGCCCTGAAGCAGTCGTTGACCCCTCCTCGCTAAGGGCATCCAGCAGGTGTTGAGCTCGTAAGCCGTCCCGACCACAAGATGTCCCTTTCGGGAATGACTTCACACACCTGTAAACGCAGTCTTCACCCACTGATAATGCAGGGTGGGGAAGAGGGCTGGACGAAAGTGTTGGTGGCGAAACAATGGGATGCTTGTCAATAAGGGCTTGCATGGTAGATTCCCCAGGTGGAGCTACCCCACTAGAGCACAACACCTTAACAGCGGCGGTGAAATGCCCATCCCTGACTTTCTTGAGACATTGCTTGATATTTAGATCAACTTCCTCGTCCTTTTCCCCCATCCGTTGCGTTCCCCCACCATGCGAGACCTCTTCCCCCGTTGGGAGGAGCGACGTAACCAAGTCCTCAAAACCAAAGCCGTCCTTCCATGTTGTTAAGGCCCACATAATACTATCACATTGCAAGGACTTCTTGTTACCTGACCTCCGTTCCTGCCTAGAAGACGGAACGACCACCTTAAGAGTACATCGTGGTAAGAGTAAAAGTTTGACCCAGCTTTCAACAGACCCAGGGGAAGCCACTACTTTACGAATGGCGCCCGTCAAAGCCTGAGCAAATGCTAAACGGCAACTTGGGGGAATACTTTTAACGGTCTGCGTCGGGATGCAGAAAACCTGATCGAGGAGAGTGACATCCCCCACCACTCCTTGTTGGGACCTAAGATCACAGCTCACCTCAGGATCCCGAGGCCTTAGGATGCCTACAATAAAATCCCCATTCGAGCCAGACTTTCCAGAAAAAATGGAGACACCATCGGGGTGATGGCACCCCCTACTAAGGGCATGTGTCTTCATGCATCTCCCACACAACCAATATCCAAAAACCCGTAGGGTTTCCCCCACATTCGTAAACATCTCTAAATCGCTGGAAAGCGCGCTTCTAAAGAAATCCTTTCGATCACCTTTAATTAGACGCAAAGCACTAATCAACTGATTTTAGCAACCAACTAACTTATGTTGTTTGAGTTTTCAAAAAATGGTTCTAGCCTGCTAATTGGTTCCATCTCTCACCAAACAGTCACCTATAATCACCACGTGTAAGAACCTCTTCCTCTACATTCTCTTCACCCCCCCCCCCCCCCCGCTCTCTCTCTCTCTCTCTCTCTCTCTCTCTCTCTCTCTCTCTCTCTCTCTCTCTCTCTCTCTCTCTCTCTCTCTCTCTCTCTCTCTCTCTCTCTCTCTCTCTCTCTCTCTCTCTCTCTCTCTCGGCAACCAAATCAAAGTAAAGATCTAGATTCAATTTTACTATGATAATATCCGAAATTCTAAATATTATGTAGCCACAACTGACCAATGTTGTAAAGAGCGGACCAGGTCTAATGGGTTAAATCAGAATCATTAGTTAGATAAGGAGTTGATAGACCCGGTTACAATGAATCAACAGTTTTTTACGAACTTGTCAAAACAATGAAAAATCTTGGAAAACCATATATATATGCCTGGTTTGTTCCTTTGCTGACCAATCGGTCAACTTAATATTCCGGTTCTTAAAATATTGCTTCTGATCCAGACTTAAGCAAGTATCCCTTTTATTGTTCTAATTTAATCCAACACGTTCAAGAAGGTTTCTAGGTTCTTTCTCCTTTCACTTCATGCTTTATCAAAACCAACTTAACAAATGACACGCGAATACAGTACAACTTAGTTCTTATAAACATAGCTAACCAAAAGTCCATAAAAACACATAAATATCAATAGTAATAATTAGATTACCTGGACATAATGATGCGACAATAAAACCAAGCCCTGCACAATTCAGAAACTAAAACTTAAGAAAGGAAAGAAGCAAAAAAACGAAATCAAAATTGTAGTCGTTGATACCTTCAATCGGCCGGAAGATTATGAGAAGGGCTGCTTAGATCTGTGTAAAATCTTGAATTATAAAGAAGAAGATGAAGGTAAGGTGGAAGCATGGTGTGGGAATGGCAGGGATGGCACAAATGTTTAAGAAACTGAAGTACAATCGTATCAAAAAATACAACTCACCAAAGCATGTACAACCCTTGAAGCAAAAGTTACAACTCACCAATGCACATTTGCTTTGGTTTTTAGAAGATTATAAATACTTCTGACTTTTTCAGAATGAGTGTTTAAAAAATTGTTTGTATCAATGTTTTAAAAACTAATTTTTATATCATACTTAATTGGGCTCAAAACGGTTTAACTGGTTATACCAGACGGTTTAACTGGTTATACCAAACAGTCTAACCGGGTATACTGGTTGGTTTAACCAGTTGTACTAGACGGTTCAACCTGTTGGACCGGCTGATGTGAACCAGATTTTAAAACATTGATTTGTATTAGTTTTTGTGGTGACAAAAGTGAATAAGTTATATGAATATAAAGGAAAATAGCATTTTTAGCTTACTTTTCCTACAAACAATATTGAACAAAGAGCATTTTTCTCTAAAATTATACTAGTTGCACAAACCATAATAAGAATATAAAATATAAATTGAACAAACAAATAGATTAAAATAATAGTTAGTTTAGCTTCAATTAATTAGTTGAAAAGGAAAATAAGAGATTCGTCCAAAAAATCTAACAATTAATAGATTAATTTGGTCAATGACAAAAATTAATGTTGTTTGAACAATACAATTTGGAAATGTCTGAGGAGACAACATGGTGTGATGTTTTGTTTGTTTAATAGAATGTGGATAGTTTTAATAATATTAAGCTGATATTCAGCCCACTTAATCAGATCTAGCCATTCATTTCCCATATCTCACCCACCTCCTTTTTTAATTGTCAAGCACACTATCTAAACTATACCTAGTCCACTTTAATATAATAATGGGAAGGGTTACTGTATATGTCAATCTTAATGTAAGAAGAGTAAGAAGCATTTTTAGTCCTTAGATTATAAGCGGTGGCATGATGGTAATTAACAACCCTAATCATGGTCCGCATAATCTAACCAAGGGTAAATTAGGAAAAAAAACGTTCAAAACTTTTTCAAATCGAAACAACAGACATCAATCGAAACTTGATTTTTCATCATTTCAAGTCGATTAAACGTTCTGAATGATTACACAATCAAAATAACAAAAAACATTCGATTACAATGAAAGAAAACTTAAGATCAGTATTTGAATCTAAAAATCAGAAAAACAGATGATTATAATGAGAAGATTAATCATACGGAAAACATAGAATTATGAATAAACGCTCATATTAGTTGTCAAATACTTTCGATTTTATTTCAAGAAGAAGGATTATACATAAAAATTAGGTTAAAAAAGAAGTTGCAGACGAAGAAGATGAAGTTGGTGATAACAGAGGCTTTTAAACGCACGTTCATTATTTGAAACGCGCGTTGTAAATGTTTAGACGCACTTGATGTAGAATTTAAACACACATGCCTTGAAACGCATGTTGAAAATGTTTAGACACATGTTGTCAATGTTTAGACGCACGTTGTAAATACCCATATATATTTAAAAGCACTCTATTGTTTTGTTCAAACGCACTTTATTATTATGTTTGTTTATTAAGTGACCGGTGAAATTTTTAAACATTCTACGATTTTCAAAGTTCAAACAAACTGATCTTTTTATAGAAGTTAGTAGTAACAAATAACGATGAAGGGAGGAAATTGAGGATTAACGAAGATTTTAAATGAAACACTATGAAAAGTAAACTGTTATTTGAACCAAAATTAAAGCTCTGTTCATTAACTCACACTCTCAAAAGTCAAAAGCTTGTATCATAAAAAACAGAGCATAAAAAGTACAGAGCATTAACTTTGGTTGCAATATGCTCAACAATAGAACGGAGCATTGATTGAACCAAATTGGGTGTGTTTTGTTTAAACACACGTTTGATTGAGTACGTTTTATTTAAACGCACCATCGTTCTTGAGTCTCTGTTTTTGCTTCAAAACCAAAATGGTTTGTTTCAACATAATCACAATCTATAATTAATCATTTCTACTTTGTTCCGTTCGTCGATCTAATCTGTACGAATTGTTCATTCGAATTCAAACAATCAAAAAATATTATGGAAATCATTCTTGTTCATAACCGTTCGTTATCTTCTTTCTGGATTTTATTGTTTGATTGTTCTTGATCTTTCGTATAAAAGTATTGTTAATTGAATCGTGAATTGAATAGATCGTCAATCGAAAATAGTTAATCGACCATGAATTGAATCTTGAATTGAATCTGAATTATTGTCGATTATAATTGAAACATGAATTGAACCGTGATTGATAGGATCAGAGATTAACGAAACAATAAAGGACTAAATTACCCTTTTAATCAACCAGGTTTAGGTTAAGTAAACTTAATTATAGTTTCCAAGTGTCATTCCCTAGTGGTTTCCTACACTTCTCATGTTAAGGAAGCTTTCTATCATATACTTTTTCATATAATAATAGTGTAATAATACACTTTTATCGTTTTATGGTAGATATTTAAATGGTTAGCATATGAGAAACTACTTGAAAAAATCAATAATTTGATAAGTAGTTTGGTTTTAGCAGAAGCATTTTCTGTTTTGCTTTTTGATATAGGTGGAAAGACTGGTTTGAATAAGTTGAAAATCATGACTTCTTGTTTTGGCTTTTGACTTGTAGAATAGTACTCTTTGATCATTTTACATAAATAAGCTAAACCAAACATCTTTTAAAACAACTTATTGACTTTTCCCACCATCGAAGTAATATAGACACTTTTTTTAAATCTTTTTAAAAAATCACAAGTCAATAAACACTTAAAACAACAGTTTTAAAGTTACAAAAGCAATCCCAAACACTAAGACCGGGTGTAGTGGTGAGCGAATTGGTCATTTTACATAAATAACTTTTGGCTCGTTTCTTTTCGTTCGACTTCTCTTTTGCACATTAAGAGGGTGTTTGGGATTGTGTTTTGAATCTGAGTTTTAGATTATTGCGTTTTGAAAACGCAGATAATCCGTTTTTAATGTTTGGATTGCGTTTAGAAAATGCAAATAATTAGTTTTTTAAACTACCAAAACGCAATAATCTATAAGCAGCTCCACCCCTGCTTTTTCAAAACGCATAATCTGTTTTGAATAATCAATCCCAAACACCCCCTAAGTCATTTATTAATCTGTATTGAGTCTTCAACAACTTTGGTTGAGTTACTAATAAAAGACCTTTACTAGAACACATTCTTACAATTTTCCTCACCTTTTCCTCGAGTTAACGAACCTCCATGTTTTCCCCTAGCTTTAAAATACACATTCATGAAGATTTTTTTTTTCGTAAAACATGTTTTGAAATATTAATTAGACTGAATTACAAATTTTGTCTTTTATGTTTATGCCTGATTGTAAAGCCTGCCTTTTATGTTTAAAATTAATTGGTTATGTGCTTTATGTTTCAAAATATTGCACGGTTTGTCCTTTAGTCCTAACCCGGTTAGATTTTTTTGTTAAATCAGATCATGTGCAAAGCACATGATCGAGAGCATAATTGTCATTTTATCTAATTGTTAAAAATATTTTTCATCTCACCTCCTTCTCTCTCTCTCTCTCTCTCTCTCTCTCTCTCTCTCTCTCTCTCTCTCTCTCTCTCTCTCTCTCTCCCTCTCTCCCTCTTAATACCTGTAACCACCACTACTTGTTACCCACCACCACTACAAACCACCGAACACCACCACCAACCCTTCCATTCCATCAAATCAAACCGAACCCTAATACGAAGCATATCAGACCACCACTAACCACCGCCAACCACCATCACCACCCTCTTCATTCGACAGACCTCAACAAAGGTCGTAACTTCACAATCGTACAACACCTTTTGATTAAAAAAACCGAACACGTGATGAAATCAAGCCACCAGGCCCCCTACCTCTGAAAACCCTTAATCTTTGGATATATCTTTTAATCGGCGCAGTACTAGGTCTTTCAGGAACCTGAATTCTCATGAAACAGGGCATAAATTGGGTCATATGGGTAGCTCAGCCCTGAATCAGTCACTTACAACCATGGATCTAGGATTTCTCAGGATGTAGTGTTCAGGGAAAGAAAGGGATGAAAATGGAGCTCCGTTTTGTTTACTAGAGAGATAAAGAAGTTGAAGATGGTGGTCGAATCTGTTGGTAAGAGACATAGGGGTGAGATGAAGATGATCAGATTTTGTGGTGTAGGTGATGGAAGGAAGAGGTGGTGGTGATGCTTAGAGAGAGAGAGAGAGAGAGAGAGAGAGTGTGTGTGTGTGTGTGTGTGTGTGTGTGTGCAGGGGCGGATCTAGGGTCAATCCGATGGGTTTCCGGGAACTCACTCGGTTTGTAATTTTTAGTGTTAATGTATATAGAAGAAAAAGGAACCCATAGAAAAATTATCTTAGGAACCCATTACAAAAAGTTGTAGGTTCCTTTGTGGTAGAGACCTGCCATCAACATACACAAGGTTCCAGGTTCGATCCCCATTTCACACGTTTAATTTTTAAGTTTCCAACTTTTTTTTTCTAATTCAAAACTAGGTTAAAACAAAACCCAAGTCTTGACCTCTGCTCCTCCTCCTTCCAAACGAAAAAACACAGACAACAGCCTCCTTCCCTGCCGCTACCCTCCTCCTCCTCGGACCTCCACCGCCCCTCCGGATCTTGTTCTTCATTTTCTTGTTAGATACCAATTGTCGTACCATTTTCTTTTGCATTCCTTTATCTCTATTAGTAACTGATCGTGAATCACCACTTGAAAGTATACTCTTATTAATCTTATTAATCGATTAGTGTTATTTTTTGTGTCTAGTTTATAATCGATAATGGGGTTTGAGACTTTGAGTTTTGTTTGTTGTTCTTCCTCTAAAATGGTTGCTAATAGATAGTAATGTTGTATATCTTATTCTCTGATATGGATCAATGGGTCTTTTTGGTTCTATTTGCTACCCTTTAGAAGTTTGAAACATTCTGGTTCTGTTTGTAGTTCCTTATATATTTGAATCTAAATTTTGACCCACTAAATTCTCATGCTATGTTTTAATTTTCATTTTTAGGGTGTTGTAATGTTATTGTTGTAGTTTTTGTTTGAAAAAAAAAAAAAAACACACACACACACAGCAACAATCAAGCATCTTAATGGCGGTGGATACATGAACGACACTTGCATTTGTTACATTGAAAGAGAGTTACTACAACAAGTTTTGGTCAAGAACGTAATGCAATGTTTTCAAAAGATGAAAACTCGAGAGGAACAACTGTAGCTATGTTTTTTTATAGTTAAAGACAATCGTATTTATATTACGTGCTTTAAATTTTTGTCATTATTGTATTGTATTTTTATAATCTAATGCACCGTCAAACCGACTCGAACCCTTGAACCGACCCGAAATTTTTATGTTTGGTCATATAAAATTGGAACACCTAAAAAAGGAAACCAGTGAAAAAAATTCTGAGATCCACCACTATGTGTGTGTATGTATGTGTGTGTATGTATGTGTGTGAGAGAGAGAGATGTAACCAGAAAAACTAACTAGGTTAGGGTTAAAGGACAATGCGTGCAAGATTTTGAAACATAAAGTAGATAAATCATCAATTTTACACGTAAAAGAGATGCTTTGTAATTAGGTATAAATATAAAAAACAAAACTTATAATTCAGTCTATTAATTATGCAAATGAGTATTATGCCTCTCTATACAACAAATACAGTATTATATGAAAGCAATAGAGTAATGCTTAAATGGCTCCATCCAAGTGGTTTTACGAATCAAGTAAACATAATTGTTATGACCCAATCAAACTCCCTTTAATTATAAGCTATCAAATACAATTCCTTTCGGTGCTTTTACTATTTTGTTCAACCCAATCACCCAATTACTTCCTTTACAAAATTTCACTTGAATTAGGTAAAAGAAGGCCCTAAAATGACATTTTAAATTGCATATTTACATCGTGTCATTTAATCAAACAGTTGGAGGACATAGTCTAGACTCTAGACCATAGTCTATCTACCATTGTTTGTGCCCATGGTAGGACCATTAAATATCATTGATCACATGCATGCCTGCGTGAATACGAAGTTCATTTCCTTCCAACAAGTATACATCAACAACTCCGCATAAATGTCATAAAGTATAGGTTCTGTTTATAATTGGGTTTTTAGGCAGACCAGTGGCGAAGCTTGACCCGAAGGTTCGGGGGTTTGGAAGTTACCAGGGGGTCGAAAGTCACTAGTTTTCGGGGGGTCGAAAATCAGTTTTGGGGGGTCGAAACCCTATATTTCCAAATTTTTCTATAAGAATACTATATAATCGGAACTTCTGCGTGAAAATTCGGGGGGTCGGCCGCCCCCGCCCGCCCCAACTAAGTTGCGCCCCTGTTCATATTAGATAGTTCTATCAGATTAGGGTTTGATATTATTGAATAGTTAGGTTACAATGTATAGAGCTCATAAGGAACCCTAGAAACCTAACTAATTGTAACATCACGTATTTTTCTTTCAAATTTTTGAGTTAATAAAATCACCACTTTACCTACCATGTACTCCTTATATGATTTTGAAAATAATATATATAAATATATAAATATATATATATATATATATATATATATATATATATATACTAGTTTAGTACCCGTGCGATGCACGGGTTTCGCTGCGTTATTGTTCATAATAAATATAAGTTATTATACAGAGGAAGAAAGTTACAATGATAATTGATTATTGGCATATTAACATTAACGAATATTTTCTAAATGAATTGACATGATTTCTATCTATCTATTTATACTAAGGAGTGTTAATATAACTTTTAACAACTTATACCAAGGGGTTTGACTAAAAGTTATTTGTATAAATATGTTACTTTTGCGATTTAATTAACTTTTTGATACCTTTGTCAATATATCCAACATAATATTTAAATACAATACAAAAACAAACAATTAAGTACCATGAAAAAATAAAACCAAACATAATGTCATAGCTGAATTGCTAAGTTCACATAGTAGCCAATATTAAAAAAAGCAATTAAAATAAAAAAAATGCAAAAAGAAATACGACGTAATTATCAAACATATGAAAATTTTCTTTTGGCCTTGCGCTTCTTACTTTCACGTTTCTTCATTTTGGAAACTGAAGTTAGTATAAGCACACCTTTTGTGTTGAAGTACCTAAAAGTGGCAAAATCACCATTTGCTATTTCATTTACCTTTAACCAATCACCCCAATCTTGTATAGCAAATCTAATTTCTCCATTTGACATTTCCTTACGAAGCGACATTATACATTGAGTACCTTGAAGATTCCTTACAGTAATGAGACTGTTTTTTTCAAATTCCGCCATCTTAACAATTATCCTTGGAAGACGCTACATAATGCAAACATATAATGATTTATAATGAATTCTAAATTAACATAAAAATATATTAAGTTTTTGAATAAATTAGTAATATTGATAATATAAACAGCAAAAAAAATACTCACAAGGCGGTTTCGAGCAATTATGATGAACTCATGATAAACTTTGTTGGCATTTAATGTAGATATCATGTTTTGAAACCGGACATATCCTATATCTCTGTCCGTAACATGAGGAACTTTTTCTTTCGAAATTATAAATTGATAACCATCCTCAACAAAAATGGTAAGCTTAATCTTTTGGGAATCAACCTGATGACATACAATCAAGTATGGAACCAAAGGCAAGCTTTTGAATAATTCTGACCAACCATTAATAAACACAAACTGTTTATCAAATTTTTCCAGCCTCACTTTCTTCTCAATAACATCATTCAGAAAAACTGAAACATCCTTGTTTTCCAGTTTATCGTACTTCATGTTTTTGGCAAATAACTCAGGAATAATCTGCACAGATAAAGAATAATTAACATCGTATGAACAAAATAAGTATATTCTTTAGCTGATTAAAACAAACAATACCAAGAAGTACGGTGTATCTTGATAAACGCGATGTGCAAATAACGCAACATGTCGTTTATCTTTATCTAAAGCTGCAGCAGTGATATTCATGTTGTTCCTTCGACAATCATCCAAGCTATTCCATTCAATTCCAAGAGGAAAAACATCAAGCTGATACGTATGCATATCATACGGGTTAAAAACTAATAAATCTCCCTGATTAAGTTGTAGATCCTCAATCATCGTCTTCCAACCTTCGGAGAATACCGGTTCACCATCTCTTTTGGATACACGTATTTTGTAAGACTTATTAGCATCAACTTGTATAACAACGTTACAACAAATACTTTGAAGATACTGAGTGAAAAACCAAGACGGTAAGACCTGCATTTATGTCAAACATATCAAAAAATAACATATAATGTCCATAATAAAAATTTTAAACAATGAATAATCATAGATTTTGTAATACCATAAAGTGTGCCACAACGTTAATTAGCTCTATATAAAACGATGGAAGCATCTTTTCAACCTGTATACATATGAAATCATTTATAATGTTATAAAACAATATCGAACATCAAGGCGTAGACAACATACTAATGTAAAAAAAATGGGAATTTATTAAGCGAAAGTTATGTTGCGACATTATTCACACAATTAACGTTTCAATTATAGCTTCAATGGACGTTAATATTATTAAAACAACAAAGGCTTTAAGTGTTACAATGAAGACATTAGACCATATAATAACAAAGATCTGCTCATATTAAAATTCAAATTTAATGGTCAACAAATGAGATAAACTTTAGCCGAAATTATATGTAATTCAAATCACAAATTAAGCAACTTAATTATGAATCCTAAATTGTAATAACATTTAGCATTTGTGATAACCTAAATGACTTATCTACAGCCGTTAATAATACTTTTCATTATGCCTTCTCTGCAGCAACTTAATGCGCAACATATGTGATAATCGTTATACAAACTTAATTGTCAATCAAATCACCCATTAACTGTGCGATTATAATGACTTATAAATTGTTAAGTTTACGCATAGGTGAAACGTTTATGACTTCTCTGCAGCCATTAATCAAATTAATAAAACTTCCATGCTCATTCTCCTATTTGTCCTCCAATGGACCAATAATGCCGTGCAAAGTGAAGGAAAATTTGCAGCCATATTCAACAACTCCTCTGAACATGGATCGGATGTTCTCAGCTTCGTCTTCCTTTCTTGTCTTCGTTCGCCGGTTCATCGGTCACCCATGCCTAGAGAGCTTCTAATTCAGCTTCTTCGGCAGGTGAGACATATATTTAAATCTCAGTTTTTTTATATAATCTTTGGACTAAATTAAAGGTGATTCAAATCACAAATTAAGCAACTAAATTAAACAGATTAATATACAAAATAACAGTTAACAGATTAAAACTTAACAAAAATAAAATCATCTTTATCATGAACAGAAACAATATTGGCTCGTTTATAACAATTAACGAATTTGCAGTAATCAAAGATCGGACAACATTTTAATGAAGGTAACAGAATTGAATTTAAGTATGACTTACAGGGGATTCACGTGTGAAGATTAATTGACTAACTTGTGTGCAAGCTTCGGCTTTGGTATTCTTTGTATCAAAGTAATAACTTTGTTAGACAATTTATAATAAACATGATGCAATTTTTTTAAAAAAAACATATAGATAAAGAGATAAGAAGATGAGAATATAATCATTATCCTTTAAAATTTACTTCAAATTTGTGATAAGATAATTGTATTTCAAATTGATGATAATCCACTAATAATTAAAGCTTCAATGTATATTGATGTAGGATGGAATGAATCCACTAATCGTTATTTTAGATTATACATCAAGTTTTATATCAGCTAAAATAAAACTTGAATATAACATCATGACACGTGAAGTTAAAAAAGAGAGTAAACAATATATGGATGATCAATCTGGACAAATTGTAGGCATGGACTAACATTAAACTCCATGTAGCTTGAATTTTTATCGACCTATTTTATAATTAAAAGATTAAAACAACAAAGAGATATACTTTATTGATTTTATTATATGATATGTAAAAAGGAATTATCAAATTCATTTAATCAATAAACATAAATAAAATGACGTTCGTGATACAATAGAAAGAAAATTCAATTACTTTAAGTGTCTAAAGACTTCTTTGTAAACAACATTGGTCGTCTTATTCGTAGCTTCACCATCTTCGTCTAAAATTAGTAATTTTGCTCCGGATCTACTCTTTACTCTTGAAAGAGCAACATATAACTGTCCATGGGTGAATACAGGTTGTTTTAAAAACAAACCAACTCGAGCAAGTGATTGTCCTTGACTTTTATTTATCGTCATTGCGAAGCAAACACATATGGGAAACTGCCTTCTCTGGAACTTCAATGGAATCTTTTTGTCAGATGGTATCATAGTAATTCTTGGAATATAAGTTCGGGTTCCAATGGTACCTCCTGATATTATTTCAGCCTCTATAACACGTTTACCCAGTGATTTAATTAGTAGTCTTGTACCATTGCACAATCCATTATGTTGATCAATATTTCTTAGCAGCATAACAGGAACACCAACCTTCAACACCAAACGATGATTAGGCAACCCAGATGCTTTCAGTCCATTTAGAACATCCGGAGAGTATATGTCATCATTTATCTCTTCATTTCTCTTCTCATCCGGACAAAGACAATCCGCACTCAAGTACTATTTTGCTTCACCAGGAAATATAGATAGCAAAGAATCATTAATCTCATGGACCACTTCATTTTTAGGAGCCAAAATTGCACATTCACGGAAGAATTCAGGATTTTTATAGTTTTGTAGAATATCTCGATAAACAAACTCTATTAGACTTTCAATCGGATCAGACGACGGCTTTATTAACAGATCATCAGGAATTTCTATAATTGCTTCGCCATCGTTATCACCTCCAACCTTCCCCTCACCAATGTCCAACAACCATTTTGCAAACAATGCAGTTTCTTTCAAATCACTCGTATTAGATCCAACGGTCAGCCTCATGTTCTTAGTTAACCTTAGCACTTTACATTTGTTCCATAAATAAGAAGAGCTTAAAGCTGCATTAACAATTTGTTGCCTACTTCCGTTTGGAACAACAGGAAGAATTTGTCTAAAATCGCCACCAAAAACAAAAACTTTTCCTCCAAATGGTGTATCAGCATTTGACGAAACATCACCATTGAATAAATCTGACATTGACCTATCGAGAGCTTCAATTGCATGCTTATGTATCATTGGAGCTTCGTCCCATATGATCAATTTAGTTTCTTTCAATAAATGAGCAAGAGCACTATTTGCTGGGATATGACATTGTGAATCTTCATTAACATTAATAGGAATAGAAAAGCGAGAATGTGCGGTCCTACCTCCTGACAGTAGCAAAGATGCAATACCACTTGATGCAACGTTTAACACAATATCACCTCTACCTCGAATTGCCGTTGACAATGTCTTCCATAAATAAGTTTTTCCAGTTCCACCGTAACCATAAACAAAGAAAATACCCCCTTTCTGACCATCCACGGCTTTCATAATTTCATCAAAAATTTGTCTCTGTTCATCAGTTAATGAGTTAAACATGGGGTCAAATTCATTAACTAATTCCGTACGATCATAATTCAACTCCTCATTGATTAAACGATTCTGAGCGGAAGCTATTGATTGATCATCAGGAAAAGGCATACATGGAAATCTCCTTAAACTTGAGTTATTTCGTAGCATAAATTTTTCAATCTCAGCCAAAGTCAAGTTCTTTATCTGATCTTCGGTAAGCGATAAATCTAAAGCATGAAAAAAACAAATGCAATAGCTTAAAAAAACATTAAATATATAAAAAAAATACGGACACAATCAGGAATCAACATGAATATTAAAATACGTTATATGCAAGTATTAATTGAAATCGATGAGGTGATATTCTAACTGAAACGACGGCTTTATTAAATGTTTATGATGGTACCTCGAACATTAGAATTCTTTTCCCGTGCATAGAGAATTCCATCAGATAAAATCGTCCATGTTTTCTCCCAAACATAATCAGGTCTGGAAAGAGTATTACACAAAAGCATTGTTCCAAACAAAGCACGAAGAAAACGACCATCCCCACTAAGATTTGCTTCTCTAATTGCCTCAATGTACTCCATATCATCATCTAGAAGTCCACGTGCAAAGCAGGCATCTCTGAATGTAGGAAATATTTCACCATTATAACTTCTAATATGCTCAAAGCATGTCGGTCCTTTGACTTTGTTAAGAAGAATCCTCAAAAAATAAGCCTCTCCAAGAGCGGGAGAAACTGAATGAACACGACCAACTGTACGACCTGTAATCCTTGTCTCCCAACAACGTTTTTTAAGTTTCCACACAAACTTTGTTGGTAATTTCACATAGCTAAGCTCTCTTGCAACTGGATCAGTTTCATTAAGCTTCATCCAGCCTAAAAACATTGATGAAGCCACAGAACTTTTTTTTAAAACATCATCAACATGATCCTATGCGCCAAATACCACGTTCTGTTGACCTGGAAGATGAAAAGGAAGTCGAGTAACAGAAGGATATCTGTAATGAACATCAAATTTAAAAATTCTCCATGATGCTTCACATGAAGATATGTATCTAACATCATAAAATTCCTTTATCTCGTCCGTTGGTAAATCAGAAACATCTTGCTTATCATCCGGTACAATAGCCATAGACGCTTTATCAGGTCCTTTGTTTATATACTTGAACAAATATTTGATAGAAGCTGCCTGGTTGCACCATTCTACATTGATATGAGCCTGGTATCTCTTTAAAAGATACTTATTATATGGAACAACATATCTATTATCCAACTGAACATCACCCTTCTGAACAAAATTTCCCGAGTCTCGTCTCCTGTATATCGGATAACCTTTAGCATCAATGCACGTTTCAGGTGAAAACTTCTTTGGAAACTTTTTCGTGCATTTCCTGTCACGCATACATGGAGACTTCATATTAGCTTCTCCACATGGACCATGCATAATGTACTCACTCACAAGAAGATGCAATTCCGGATCTTCTCTTTTATCAGGAATCTCAGCAGATATAAACGGTTCTATATGGTCAACCGTCGGAAGCTTGTGATCAACATCCATGAATAAGCAAATATGAGCATGTGGAAGACCACGTTTTTGAAACTCCACCGTGTAAACAACTACAAAAGAAAAGTAAAAACATTTTCAATTACATAATTATAGAACGAATATTATGCTTTTATAAATATAATTATATTTTTATGAACTATTGGAAATAACAATACTTGAGTTACACGCTAAAGCCTATCTATTATCATACTTGAGAAGTGATAAAAAAAAATAACAATTATAATAGATGCAATCTTCAACAAAGAAACACATGGTAAAAAACCGGAATTTAATATTTACTTTCATTAAAAACAGAGAATTAAAAAGTAAAAATTTTACTTTCATTAAAAAACAAATAATTAAAAAGCATAAATTTCATTAATAATTTATCAAATCTACTCACTTAAATGGACAAATTCAAATTGATTAAGTAAATACCTGCTTGAACTTTTCCTAGAACTGCCTTTTCCTTTAAATCTTTCAAGAACGTATCAAGCTTCATTTTAAAAATACGGCATAAAATATCAGGCCTATCTTCCGACTTAACTGTTTTATCTTTAAGAAACCTTCTTACCTCCGGCCATTTCGGGTTACATGTAATAGTAATAAAAAAATCTGGGTAGCCGTACCACTTACATAGAGCCATTGCATCGAGGTAATTTTGCATCATATACCGAGCTCCACCAGTAAACGACGACGGTAGTATTACACGTTTACCCGACTTGGAAAAATCTTTATTACCATCCTTATGCTGATTCTGAATATTCTCATATGTGTCACACCTAAGATCACTTTGCGAATAACGTACAAAGTTAAGTCGCTCAGTTTCAATCATGGTGTAAGAATCAACCAAAAATTGCTGAAATAGTCTTCCAGCATTCAGAATCAATGAGAATTTCTCTACCCTATCTTGAACATGGTACGCAAAAAATTCTCGCATAGTACAATACGGACGTTTACTTGTTTCTAAATCCTCTGTTTTTCTATGTGGAATATCTATTCTATAACAATCCTCACCATACGGAAACAAAAGCGGATATTGAAGAGCCAAATATGATGGATGCAATTCACTAATACGCTTTAGAAAACCGTTGTTTTTTTCAACAATAATATCTCGCTTACCAAGAGCTTCAGTAATGTCCCCCAAGATCAAAGCAGCAACTTCAGAAGCTGTTGGTAAATTATATGTCCTACCATCTTCTACTCTTTCACAAATGAGACGGAGCTTAAGATTAACATGAGGATTTTCCTTAAAAGAGTCACGTACCATCCTATAAGATTTCACAAGCTGGTTGTTGTTATCTAACATAGCCTTTAAAGCTTCAATGATGGCAATATCTAATGTTTTTGAAGATTTAGTAGATCCATTCCGTTTGTCACCGCTACAAAAAAAATAATGTTGATGTTAAACATTATAAAATAAAATATTGTTACAAAACTAAAAAAAAAATAAAACTAACATATATAAATATTAGAAATACATACATGAACAACGAATGTCTATTTGTCACTTCATTATCGGTATCATATATATATAGCTGGTGAAATTTTGGCTGTTCTCCTTCTTTTGGAAAAAGGCTTCCCATTCTATGGTAATTTTGGCCGCCAAGTCTGAATATATAAGGAGCATTTCCCGTATTGATTGTTGAATCAATCGTTCCACCCATAGAAGTAAAAGAGAACATAGAATTAAAGCGACGAATGTGTGTTAGGAAATACTTGCTTATATCATCTTTGCGCCGAAACAGATCTTGATAACTTGATGTGGCATCTTTAAAATCAGGTAGCTCTACACGCCCGTAACCACAACATAGAGAATAACAAACCTTCTGAAGGGTTATTTTTCCTTTACCAGCCTCAAGTTTCCATAATGTTGCATTACAAATTCCACATTTAACATCTTGATCACCATGATCTACGTAATCTATAATTCAAAATATTTACAAAGTAATGAGGAAACAATTTATAAAAAAAAGATGATTCAATTATGTTAAAACTATTACGAACGTATTAATAATTGAATACCTTTAGAGATACCTCTGATTGGCTGTTCATCATCTTCTAAATCTTCTGTCAAGTCAATCATTGGTACGACATTAATATTACTTGCCTTACTTACAAACTTATGCTTCCCGGCAGATAACTTTGATAAACACGAACTTTCATTTCTGGAACCTGAATTTCCAGATGAGGATACCATTGAAGACATTACAAATTGGGAAGTAGAACTTGATGGCGTACTATTATTTTCGATATGAACATATGTACCTAAATAGAAAACAAATTGTATATATTAAAAAATGTTAATATAACTAAATATTACTTTAATCTTTGATCCAAAACACATACCGCTGCCGATATTATTCAACGAACTTGTATGGCTTATTGTGCTAGGAGTACTACGCAAACTCCTAAGCGCATATCTATATGCCGTTGTATTTTCTTTATCCTTAACAATCGACGACCTTATGTCAGATGTAGATAAATTGCTATTAGAGTTTGGAATGCTTTTACCCTCATTACATTTTCTTTTATCCAAATATATCCTTCTAACTTTTCGATTCACAGAAGCTGCAGTAGGAGTAACAGGATCCGGAGTAATAACTATAAAAAACCATCCAAAGGAGAATGAAAAAAAAATATCACTTAGTTTCTTTACAAAAAATAAACATTGGCCGTAACTTATATGAATATATATATATATATATATATATATATTTGTCTAAGATTAAAATATATTTTTATCCATACCATTTGTAATTTGTGACAAAGGTGTCCTGATTAAATTACCTACAAACAATTAAACCAACATTATAAGAAAATAAATGAAATACAAATTACCAAACACCCATACTTAAGTAATAACAATGTTACCATTGGATGTTTCATTATTGTTGACAGGATTTGGTAAACATGAAGATGAATGCTCAAATGTTCTTTTAGACATGTTCCTCCAAAACGAATATATATATATATAAAATGTCGATTACATGAACAAAGTAAACAAAGAAATAGCAACAATAAGAATCATATTAGAAATAAACCTTTAAATTAAAAGATACTATACTTACCTGAATAATATCAAACATCAAAACCTCTGTTCTTGAGAGCAATCATGTGATTGATTATATGCAACCATATAAACATATCAAAAGGACGGTAATTATGATTCTAACTTCAAACCAATAGAGAAGATGATATATGATAATGACTTAAAATGGTGGCCTTTAAATGAAGATTCAAAAATTTCGAAATGCTATTCAATATTTGTAACGTGAATATTCAATATTAGCCAAATCAACTTTATAAGTGAATTTCAAACAAACTGTGAGTATTTTTGGTCAAATCCTAAATTCATATTCACGAAAATATGCCAAGTATTTTAGAGGGAAATGAACAAAATTTTTCATAATTATTTGTAAAGTAGTTGCAATAGATAATGGTGAAGAGTTAGTTACAAAGAAAATAATGCTAGGAAAGATAGAAATAAAACACACCAATTCAAATTCACATTACAAATTATATTAATAATGGAACATATACAATAGAAAATCGTTTTGAATGTTAATCATATAATAACATTTGTTGTTTAAACATTTGTTTCACATGTTTTATGTAAATAAACTGAAGATGTACCTGGATAATCGAGGATGCTAAGCTTGTGTCCTATGTGTTGAATTCAATAAACTGAAAATTGCCTACCATTATGTTTTACATTCAATAATAGCAAACAAATCTATTGAATAAACACAAAAGCTAAAGGCGTTTCACTGTGAATGCATGCTTTAGGTTGATTGTTTGAGGATCAAAACGATTCAATATAAGAAAACCATTCACCATTTTATTACTCAAACATAAAGTAGTCTTAGAACGAAACGAAAAAAGAAACAATCCAACAACGAAAAAAACCAAACATGTCCAAAATAAAAAACAGCAACAACTGAATCAGCTGGTGAATGGGGGCTGGATAAATCTATTTCTCTTTTTTTGGAACCAACATCCGCTTCTTCGCACTTGCTCTGCTTGAACGCCTCTCCTCTTTTGTATCTCCCCCGATTCCATCCTCTTTTGCATCTCCGACGATTCCATCCTCTTTCTGATCTGCCTCACTAACATTAGAAAGTGAGAGATCCTCTGCTTTGTAAACCTCTTCCAGGTTTCTTTTAAGATCACCATAGGTACTTTTATTAGCATCTTCAGCAACAGTAGACGTTGGAGTGACATTCTCGTCCGTTGACGATTGCGCATCCTAAAAAAGAAAAAATGAATATAAATGAATGCCATCTAATAATACATACCGAAACACCACAAAATAAAATAAACCTCACCTTCAACGAAACCGTATTTGGCTGCTGATCACCCGGCGAAGCATCATTTTGATTTAGATCATCACTCTGATTTAGTATAAAAAAACATATATAAATAGAATATCACTATCATATGACATGAAATATATAACTATATTACACATACCTTCTCAACGGAATGCTTATCTTCAACCTTCTTAATAATATCAACATCATTTGAAACCTTGTTAATAGCATAATACTCAATGTTGTGATCAACATTGTATTTTGTCACCTTAATGTGAAACGCTAACTTCTTTCCAATCAACTGCTTAAACTCGGTTGGAAAATCCTCAAACTCATCAGCCTGTAAATACAAAATAATATTGCTTAACTGTTTATAACGTGTATATAAAAATCAATATTATCTAATAAAATGGATTATTAGGTAAAACCTGGTCCTGTCTGTTGACAATTTCTGCAGCCGTCTTCCCTAACATCCTAATTGATTCTCGATTAAAAAGAGTTAGAGAAACACTTCCAGTTGAGTCTTGAACAATAAGAGGAATTTTGAACCTTTATAAAATAACACCACAAAATATAATAATAACAGAAATCTAATGAAATAAAGATTAATAACCAACAAAAAAAAGTAATTAAATTTATTTAGATTATACCTGTACTCAGCGTTTACAGGTTCGACCTTGCATGTTTTATTACTACATTTAAACTTCCGCTCACCAATATCAGGAATTCCATTTGCATTTTCTATTACACCAAATTCCTTTTCAACTTTGAAATGGCAGGAAGTGCACGCCTCATAATACCACAGTTTTTTAGTACATATCCCCTTAATTGTAGCAACCACGACCAAATGTTTATTCTAGCGTGAAAAAAAAAAAAGAAAACCTTTTAAATAAACAACACAAATACAATTTAAAAAAATATATATTAGTAGATTCACTAATTCAAATTACCTCATCAATTATAGAAACAAACGCTAGAGGACTATATTCAGAATTAACAAACATATCCTCTTCTGAAGCAGCCATGACAGAACCTGACTCGTTACCACTTATGGCCCTTGCGTTTCCATACTTTGCAAAATATCTAATGCCAACAAAAAATAACTTAACATCACAATATACTTTAAAATTTATACAGCGAACAAATCATTTACACGCAAACGGAAAAAATAAAAATTACCGTTCTTTAAAGGTAACGATTTCATCAACTGCGGAATTAATGAACAGCTTTGTTGCACTAAATGCATTTGAGACACTCCGCTTATCTAAAATGAAAATATAATCTACACTTAAAAATAAACAATACTAAAAATAAAACTCATATCAAATTCATACTATCAGCCTTTAATTACCTTGATGAAGCTTTACTGACCCAAACTGAATAAGTAGAAACACATCCTTCTCCCTATCATTGCGAGTCATAAATGAGTGCATCTCAATTGCAAATTCATCCCAAAGGGTCACACCAAGCTCCTCATCACTGATACATATTAAAATTAAACACTTTAATAAAAAGAAAGTTAAATAAATATCATATAATGAAACTGCTTAATAATACTTACTCTAAATCAGTCAGCTTTAGGTTAAGCCTTTTCCCAGGTCCTAGTTTTGTTACGGTATCCTCTATGTCATAGCAAATCACGACATATCCAATGAGATCTAAAATAACATTGTTCGAAATCTGTGTTAGTTTTTTAAACATGTACAACAAAAATATTATTAATATGTATAACGAATATAATGTAATACTAACCTATTACTGCACCCACAGCTTTGTTATCTTCAACAACAGACGATTTTCCCAGAATTGACTTAAAATCAGTCAAATCAAAGCCATGTTCAGGACCACTCCAGTCGTCGCATTTCCTCACAGATGTGCTGATATAAAAAGTTAGTTTGTGGTCATTGTTGACCAACTGAAGATTATTTTTGTTTTCAGCAAGAGAAGGCCTATTTATCAATAAATTCTCATCCTCAATGAAGAATTTCTCAAATCTGAAGAAGAATCTATGCAAACAGCTTGCATGTATTTTGTTTCCCTATATGTTAAACAAAGATTAAGATCTCGAATAGTATAATGTGGTATAGTATAATAGAATTATGAAAATAAAAAAAAAAACAATATCTTAAAATTAAAAAATTTCAATTACCTCTTCATCCATAAGAATCATTTCTATGGAGTAGAATTTATTTTCTTCACCATTCATTTTTCGCCTCCACACCTTCAGAATCTTGACCTTAATTTTACAGTCATCTTCATTCAACCTCAATGCATTCAACATGGTAACATTTCCATTTGCCATATCTAATTATAAAAACAAAAAATAAGAAAACCAAAAAACTTTGTTGTTAGTATTTATATATATTGTGAATCATTAACATAAATAATAAAATATAATGTGAAATTAAAAAAATACTAACCTCAAGAAAGCTGGTTGAATAATTATTTTCTTGTAGAGAGAATGTGTGAAAATGGTGAACTTTAATGATATATATAGAGAAAGAAGTATATTTAAAATTCAAAAATTTAGAGATAAAATCTCTTTTTAAAAACCGAATTCTATTAAAAGATAAGATTAAGAATTTGAAAATTTAAAGTTAAAGATAAGAATAATTATCTGTTTTTTTAGGAGATATATGTTATTAAAAAAATATTATGTTATAATAAACAATAGAAAAAATTACACCGTTAGTCCTTATGGTTTTCACCCAGTTTCAATGTAAGGTACTAACGTTTTATTGTTTCTACTTAGGGTACTAACCTTTTAATTTGTATCAATGTTGGGTATTAGGGACTAACCTTGTTAAAAGTTAACTGAGTTCACCCTCACATGAGTTGCATGTGAGGGTATTATGGTCCATTCACCCCAAACCCTTTAAACCCCATAATATTTCTTGAAAACCCAACGATCACATTCATCTCTGGCTTGATTCGAGTTTCCATCACATTCATCTAAACAATTGGTTGAGTGTGCTCCTTGTGAGCCTATATTTTTTAACGACATTTTTCTGTACGGCTGTAGTTTTTATTTTTATTCATTTTCCTAAATTTTAAAATTAGAATTTCACACTAATCTTGGTATGCCCCAATCTCTGACACTTTTGTTCTTATTGTTTTGTTGATGATGCCTTTTCGGGTGATTTGAATATTTAAACATGATCTTTCAAGATGATGATGTTTATCAATGTGCTATGGAGTTACTCCAATGATCTCTTAATAGTCATAGTTACACTGATAGAAAATCATGTCTTGTATGGTTAAGGCATCTTGATCGATACAACCTCTCTCAATGATGAATATATCGTTTAATTTCATATGAGCTCTTTTAATATAATACTAATCACAGTTTGCGGCTTCTTTGACACTATTTTTTTTTGTGTTGATGATGCCTCTTGAATGATTTGGTCCATTTAATAGGTTTTTTTCTGATAGGTTTTTTTTTCCCATTATTGATACATTGATGCTTGTGTTGTGTTTTTTCTACACCATCATATGGGGTAGTTTATGTTATGGTGGCACATCAATTCATCTCCCATTATACATTTGTTGTTTCAGAACCAAGATGTTACTGAAGCCATTCAAAAGGTTGCTGCTGCATACGACTGCAAAATCGTGGAAGGCGTTCTTACTCATCAGATGAAACAATAAGTGCTTGATAGTAACAAAGTTGTCTTTAGTGTCTCAAATCCTGAAACCAGAGTTGATGATGCCGAGTTTGAGGAGAACGAAGTTTATTCAATTGATATAGTCACCAGCACCAGAGATGGCCAGGTGATTACTCATTTTTTTTTAGTTTCGTTAAGGATGTGGCAAGGTAATACTTACTCATGCTTTCTTGATGATTTTGCAGCCGAAGTTATTGGATGAAAAATAGACAACAATATATAAACGAGCAGTTGATAAGAGTTATCACCTAAAAATGAAAGCATCTCGGTTTATATTCAGTGAGATCAGTCAAAATTTTCCGATTATGACGTTCACAGCTAGGTATATTTATATAAACAACCTGCTGTTTTTTTATTTATTCATGTAAATTAATTGTTGGGGGTGAATGGACCATAATACCCTCACATGCAACTCATGTGATAGTGAACTCAGTTAAGTTTTAACAAGGTTAGTCCCTAATACCCGACATTGATACAAATTAAAAGGTTAATACCTTAAGGAGAAACAATAAAACCTTAATACCTTACATTGAAACTAGGTGGAAACCATAAGGACTAACGGTGTAATTTTTTCTAAACAATATATATTTGATACATAATTAAAAAAATATATCAACAGACAGTTGATTACAATCTAATATAAAAACTAATGAACAAAATCTGATTTTTAACTGAAATATAAATTAAGTGTCCTAATGAATATTTGAAACTGCTCATCTTAAACGTTTATTGCCATTTGACATAACCTTAATGTTGTATGATTTTGGAAAGTTGTTTATTGTGGTAAGTTAAAACAATATTGATAACACACTTAACTAAGAAAACTATTATAGATAATGAAAATGTATAAAAATAATATTAGAAATTAAAGCTACATAGAAAACCTTATATTAACCATTAATAAACCAAAATTTGGGACATTCAAGTCTTCTTATACATATTTAGAAGACCACAAAACTTTTAATCCCCTACTTCATATATACCTTCCAACAATATACCCCAACACTAAGTAAACAAAATTTGGGGAATTTGAAGGTCTATTCACTATTGGTTTCATCAAACCTTACTTCCTTACTACGTCATTTCCAAATTACAAACTAATAAACCTACTATTCTAAATTTGTAGCTTCTGACTAAGGAGATGAAAACACCAACATACCTTCCCTTTTGAAATACATAATACGATAACGCCTACCATTCTTCAAACGAAGCTTCTTCATGCATGACTTCCACTCACTGACAGCATATCTCCTTTTACTACCAGAACCTTCAACACGCAGCTTCTTAGTAATAGACTTCCCATTTTCCACTTGAATACGTAAGCTTTCCACCTTATCAAACTCACAATCCTTTCCAAAAAGGATTGAAAAACGCTACAAAAAGTTAAGTAAATATTAAATAAATTAAAATAAAAACTAAATAAATTTGAACAGATACATATGTTTAAGTACTAAAAACTTACTAAACGGTATGTCACTTTTTGAACGGCTTCATGATCTAGAACAGCATATTGAGATTCAGTATCACTGTCTTCAGATTCATCAGAAGAAAGCTCAATCACTTCATCAGAAACTTGGAATTCTTGTTCAATATTTGCATTCCATATTTCATCAGCGTCAGCCCGCCTTCCATCTTCTCGAAACAGTTCTAACTTGAATTCAAACTCAGCAACCTTTTCAAACACCAGGAAATCTCCAATGCGTAATTTAAGATCTTGAAAAACAGTGCTCCAACCATCAGTGAAATAAAATCCAAAGATATACAGCTCAATTAGGACTGTCCATTCGTACACATCTCCCAAACGTATGACAACCGGATGTGGAAGCTTACTGTCTTTGAAATGATGGTCCACATAATCAGCAGGCAAATTCTACATACGCCGATTGAAATATATACCAACACATCAGAAAATTATATAAATATAAAATAATTACAAAAAATAAGGTAATTTAAATATTTACCATCTTATTTTTTGCCGGTATTATCCACCAATACGGGAATTTGTTAGATACATCCGACGGTTGAACAGAACTTAATATCGTAACTTTGAAAGTAGCATGTTCAAACAACTCAAAGACAACGAAATCGCCTACTATAAGCCGAAGATCTTTTACAACTTGATTCCATCCTGTTGTTATCTGAAATGAGTCTGAATTTTGTTCAACTATTACACCCCATGAGTTATCATCATCCGTGGTTATCAAAACAGGACCCCAAAGGGTAGTTATGGTCGTAACATGGCGGCAGTTTCTGTTAATTAGTTAAATAAATAAATATTTTGTTAGTATTCTATAATAAACATCAAACTGTTGAATAACAATATAATGAAAAAACAGTTAAAAATACATAATAAAAATTGAAAAAGGGATAAGATTAGAAAAAATATTACCAAGTAGCTGGCGTCGTTCAAAGGGATAGGTCTAAAGAAAGCAAATACCATTTTTCCAAACTGTTAAAGATTCAAACAGTGTTCCTGTTAAAAAGAAATTAATGAACAAAAAATTAGATCAATCAAGAAAACCTCATTAATATAAGTAATTCAAAAGCAAAAGATGATGAACAGACAATCTGTGCATACTAATCTGTTATAGCTTAACAGGGATCCACAATGCACAATAAACTACATTTAAACTACACCCAAAATATCATAAGTAGAACCAATACAGTGTAAATATTATAAGCACGACTAATGTAAAGATATCCCTGTTATATCACATACTAATCTGATATAGCTTATCAGAAGTCCACAATGCTTTATGCATTACATTTAAACTACAATGAAAATATTATAAGCAGTAACGTTTAACAGTCAAAGTATTATAAACATGACAAATAGGACACAATATAGCATACTAATACAGATACAGATACATATTAAATTAGTACAGAATTCAAACCAAATATTAAAATTAACTATAATAGCTAAGACATAAAAACCCCTAAATTAAAAATAACATATAAAATCGTCAGATAGAGATTCATATAAACTCAGAAACCCTAATTTATATGTATATATGAATCAATATAAAACGACGGTTATACAAAGAATACATGATTATAAAACCCCTAAATCGGCAAACCCTAATTTTACTTTACAACGATTCACATACAACGCAGTAATATTGTATATATGAATCAATATAAACGAAAATTTCATACCTGAATCGTTCAGTTCCCCCTAAAATAGACAAACCCTAATACGATTTTAGAATCATTCACATAAAACAACTGAAAACGGATGGATTAAATAACTATTGACAAAACACTTGAGCGATCAGTTGAAGAAGAAGAAAATTTCATACCTGAATCGTTCGGCGATAATATTGAAGAAGATGAAAGGATTTGTATTAGTTTGGGTTAGAAAGAGAATGATTAGAGTTAGGTTTGGCTGAAACAATAAAAGTCGGATAATTATAACTAATGAACGATTTTAGTGGAGTTAATATGTTGGACTATCCATTACCCGGATCCATAACCCAAATAAATGATCCATCCATTTGAGCGGGAAAAAAAAGAAGGGATGCCCTCAGAAGATGACAAGTGTCCCTAAACTACTTTTATTTATATATATTAGTAGCTATTTCTTTTTTTAACCACTTTATAATAATAATAATAATAATAATACTCATGATAATAATAATACAAACACAAAAACTACCCAACCCAACACCCTCCTGAGCCCACCAGACGCGGCCCAAACAACTCAGCCCAAACCACCCGGCCCACCTCCTCTCACCCTCACTCTGTTTAAAAAATAATAATAATAATTATATGCTGATGCCTGGACTCGAACCGGAGCTGGGAGCCGGGCCAAGCACAACACACACGCACCAAACCATCTAGGCTACGTCTCTCTCCTGATTCAATTCCAACACAAATTATATATAACACCACCTAAAAACCTAGTTGTTCCCCTTGTTGCAGACGCGGCAGACCAGAATCAAACCATTGAGCAATTAAGTCATGATTGAACTGTAACTTTGGCAAGAATTCTTGTAATTAAGCCATGTTTAATGACCATTGACCTTGTTACGCGTCAATTCCGATTAATCATTCCTGATTGGCCAATTTTTACGCGTTTACTATAACTTTTGGTCAAGACTTTCAATTCGGCAATTAAAACTGTTAATCTATAAATTAGACCCATCCCTAGAACCTAAGACCACCGAATAACACCACCCCACTCTCAATTTCTATTAACGAATTCGTTTTAATCAAGAACAACTCGCTGTTGACTTTTTCATTTGACCGGGCTCACATCCTTGTTTCTGGTTTGTAAGTATCAATCTTTAGCGTGTTCTTGTCTATCGTTATCTCCCAAACAATAACCCCATGATTCTTGGGATTATTGTTTGATGTTTTGATCAATTGATAAACTAGGGTTCATAGAAGTCACGAATTGGGGAAGATGAGCTAGTGTGATGTCTGTTCATATATTTTAACAAACGAAAACTAATACCAACTGATCAGCACATCAGTTGGTAGGCTCGAGTTGGATAAACATTGAACTGGCCTAGGGCCAGGGTTCGAATCCCACAAGCAACAGATTTTTTTAACACCTTTTATATATATATATATATATATATATATATATATATATATATATATATATTTAACCTATTAATCCTTTAAAATAGTATTTAAAATACCAAAAGAGGTTTATAAATTCTACAAAAATTATTCTATGTTATTCTAGTTGAAAAGTTTAACATACAATTTTTAGTTATACAAAAATTATTTATTTAATATATATAATAAATATTTCAAGTTTATTCTATTTTAATTATAAAAATCTATAAAAATATCAAAACGATTATATAAATTCCCACAAAAATTATTCTGAGTTTATATAACATTAAATTTTTCTGAAATAATTTTTTATTTCTGAAAAATCATTTATTTAATATTTTTAATCAATTTTTGTTAGTTTTAATCATAAATAAATCATAATAAATTCATTTTTCAATATTTTTGCACCAAAATTTTATATAAATTATTTCTATTTATTTAGAACAGAAATACAATTTTTAATTTAAAAATTCTTTAATTTTAATATTTTTAAATATTAAAGTTATATTTTGACAATTTGAAATAAATAGATTTAATATTCTATTTTTAAGAAAATAATTTTATAAAAATTATTTTCATACTTAAAACTTTATATTGTGACCATCTTTAATTTAAAATTTACAAAAAGACTTTTGTTTGTTTATTTATCAAATTTCTCTATTTTATTAAACATTTTATTTATTAATCAAACGAATACTTATCCCCAATTCGAGACCCTAGAATATACTTGTAGACTAGATAAACTTAGACTTATTTGTTACCTTATACATAGGGTAATACTTGGCAACTTTGGGGCTACACTTATACTTTTCCTCGAGACTTAATACTTTGCTAAGGTGAGTTTACGTAACCATGTTTATGCAATTCTTTATACTTGCAACATTATATTTAAGCAATTCTACATACATGTCTAGTTGTAAACTTTAATGCCTCATGATTTAGACAACAACAACAGTTAGACTCGCTTCAACAATACATAATCATTAGCTATGGCCAAGTCGGCGATACTCAATAATAGATCTATTGGATTGACAATCCCACCTAGATTCGTTGACCATCTTTTATGGGGAGCGCGGGTGATTGTTATCGTTCCAACATAATATTAAGGTGAACCGTGGATGACGGGATGGACCTAAACTAGTCGGAGGTTTGATTATGTCGATTCAACATTTCATGTTTATTCATGTAGACTTAAACTTACGATAGACATATGAATTGCTAAACTTTTATTCTTAAACATAATTGCTTGACATGGCTTATGTATTCTCACCAACTTCTAGTTGACCCCCCCATTTTTCCAAACTCAACAGGAAATAATGATGCTTGAAGTCTAGAGCTAGCATGAGGAGACAATTTGAAGTTTATGCTTTTGTTTGGCAATTTGATGTATTAGATTTCATTCAAGTCATTTAATGTAATTCAATATTGTAATAAAGGATTATGTAAACATATGTTTTACCATGAGCTACTGAACAATCATTCATACGTGACACCTCGATGTTTCCGCCATCGGTTGGGGTGTTACACTAATCTCGTTGGCTCGTACTATCAAACCCTATTATGATAATACTATCTAATACTTCATACATATCACCCGTGTATGATTTTTTTTAACGTCTAACTTCCTCCCCTATTTTTTTATACCTTTTTTACACCCAGTTTTTCATCCCCTTATAAGTACACCTTCACCCGTGTAAGATACTTGTTTTATGTGTTATTAGTGTATGTGGCACCATTATAGAAAATTTTGTGTTGTAGTGTTTCATAGTCGTTTTTTATCTGTTGTTTACATATGTAACACTCAACTAATTTCTATTCACCAAACGATTTAAAAGACATTTAAGAGATACCAAACATATTTACCATGTTCAAGCCTCATCACCGGTTTTGTACTTGTCTCCTGGCAAATCTAAGGACATTTGATGGCATTGCATTAAATCCACCTTAAATTTTGTATTGCATATGCTTATTTTCTTGCGGTTGAAATAATATTTTAAAAGAAAAAACCAACTGATTAAATTTTATTTTGAACATAAACTATCATCCAACAACAAAAGCTCTCAAAGCAAGTACCGCTAAAAAATTACAACTTATAAAGCGGATATTACACCATTCCTTCCATACAATCTGTTTGTATTTAGACCTATTCTTTAACAAAAAAAAATGACATAGACTTGTTCTCCGCCACTATATCCTGCACCCTATAGCTTCTTTTGTTAAAAGTCTTTTCGTTTCTAACTTTTCATATCACCCAACAAGAAACCATAACAATACCGTGCAACATTTTCTTCCCCCGCCTTGCCCCCATTAGCCTTCTTAGGTTGTTTGGTATGGGGGACGTCCCCAGGACGCCGAGGTCCATCGAGGCCCATCCACGCCCCCTAGACCCAGCACGTCACCAACAGCATTCCATGGATGAAAGAGACGGACCACCTTTGTGTGTGCATATGTACATGTGTATATGTGTGTGTTTGTGTGTGTGTGTGTATAGGGGAAGTCAATCACCCACACCCCAGACCCATCACTTGATTGATGAGCCGGCCTCCGGTGACGTGACGGCTGATGTGAAGGTCCGTCCCCAAATGACGGACCACCTCCGCACCCACCACCCTAAATTTCTAATAAATCCCGGAATCCAAAAGAGAAAATAAGCTCAATCTTACACCACCTACTAACCAACAAATTAAATCTGTTATGAATGAGGATTATTAATTTATAATAGAGTGTATTAGGTGGTAGGGCATACGGTACGTTCAAAATCAATTTTAAGTTAAGAATAAAATATACATTTTAATAGTATGTAGGGAGCTAATTACTAAAATCGTCTATGTGGTTTGGGTCAATATGCTACTCCAGTCCAAACCTTTAAAATTGCTTTAGCAGTCCCTGACTTTTGAAGAAATAGGCCAAAACAGTCCAAAGACTTAACCCAGTTAAGTTTCTATTGTTAAGTCAGTGGCAAAATCGTCAAGTCAAGACAAAATTTTCTTCTTCCCCAATTGTCTTCTCCCTCATCTCATCTGCAACCACCACACTCCACCTTCTGCAACCCACCTTCACCAAACCCAATCACCACCACAAAACTTACTAAATCCTATAATTAACACATTTTCTTCATATTTCTTACCTCAACCGTGTAATTAGTGTAATAAACACAGAAGTGACATAGAAGTCAAGGTCAATCACCAGGCACATCTCCCCTCCTCCTCTATACTCCAAATCCGAATCATGACCTCACATCCTTCCACGCCTCTTTAAACCCTCACACCACCAATGGAGCTCCAATTGCTTGATTCCAGATCTTCTATTATATGAGATGCAGCCTGCCAGTTTCTCACCATCACCACCACTACCACCCTTTGCTCTTATTCCACTTGCTCTCAATCACGATGATCTTACCACTCATGTGGTATTCCTATCGAAAGTGCAATCGCATAGAACAAATGTGCCCCACTTCCCTTGGCCTGTACACGGATCCTTGTCAAAATTCCATCCCTTCCTCTCTAATAACCCTAACTTATCACTAATTTGTTTCAGTATCTCCACTGCATCAGTTAATACACACAACAATCACCATTAATCCTTCCAAATGATCAGTGAAAATTATTAACGAAGTCGTACCTTCTTGTGAATAGAGGTTTGTTGATTATGTGAATGTGAAACTTGAGTACAAAATTAAGGAAAATAAGAGGAACAAGAGGTTGTTCATGATGATGGTGTTTGGTGGGTGGTTGAACATAGTATCTAGGATTGTTGTTCATCTTATTATAGGTGATGATGGAGAGAACTTAATTGTGAAGGAGGAACTGGAGATTAGGGTTGGTTTGGAGGGATGAAGCATGTCATGTGGTCATTAAAATTGATTGTTGTATATTAAATGATTGTCATCCTTCGTCTCCATTAGAAGCAGTAGTAGGGTATGTTTATATAGTATACCTACTATTTAACATTGGCTAGTCGAGCTCGAGCCGAGATTTAGCTCGTATCAAAGCGAGCTCGAGTCGAGCTTTTAGCTCCTTTTAAATTGTTCTATAAATATTTCGAGCTGAGCTCGAGCCCTTGGGTTTTACTTTCGAACCAAGTTCGAGCTCAAAGTATTAAGCTAGAATCGAGCCGAGCTCGAGCCCAGTCAGGCTCGGGCCCGGCTGGGCTCGAGCTCAGCTCGGCTCGTTTACACCCCTATATAAAACGTACGTGTAGCAGCATGCACGGGTGTGCTCGGACTGATTTTTGCCTATAAATAGCTGCTTCAACTCAGTCATTTGTGTGCCAATTTTTACCCTTCTTGAGCCTTCTTGGGAGGCCTTAGGACTGGCCAAATACCTCTCCAAGGTTAGGATCTTTCCTAACTTGGGTTTGCGATCAAGAAATGGCACCGTATGAGTAGTTATATGTAATAAAGTCGAGGGTTGTGAGTAGGGCTGTAAACGAACAAAACGAACACGAACAAGGCCTTGTTCGTGTTTGTTTGTTAAGGAATTAACGTGTTCGCAAATACTTACTGAACGAGATTTTTTGTTGGTGTTCGTTTGTTAAGAAAATAACGTGTTCATGAACACTTACCGAACGAGATTTTTTTCGTGTTCGCTTGTATTTATTTACTAAATTTAGGTGTCGGCCAAAAACGAACACAAACAAAAATTAACCCAAACAAACACAAATGAATGTAAGCGAACACAAATAGGCATTACTGAACAAAATCGAGCACAAACTAACACATTAAATTTTTAAAATTCGCATTTTCATCGCTAACATTGTCCGCCCAGAATATACTAATCCAATTACCCAAATATACGTGACATAATCTTGACCACATAATGTCTTATAAAAACAAAGAGGTGTCATATTAAACTTGAAATCCTCGTTTAATCCACCAAAAATAACAGTTAATCAAAATAGTTAAAGTAATATTAACATGTAATACACTAATATATGCTAAATAATCTACCACTGGGAAATTTGAAATACTTAAATTAAATATAAAAAATTTAAAACCCTAATGAACTATCGAACAAAAACAAACATACATGAACACTTTACCGAACGTTCATGAACATAAACGAACGAACGCGGCCTCTGTTCATGTTCGTTTGTTTAGCTAAACGAACGGAATTTTTTGTTTTTGTTCGTTTATTTATTAAACGAACGAACACAAACGAACTTCCAGCCGAATAGTTCACAAACTGTTCGCCGAACGTTTAGTTTGTTTACAGCCCTAGTTGTGAGGATCACTTCATACGCATAGGATCAAGGTGGTTGGAAGTTTGTCTATAAGCAGAAGATCTTCATGTTCTTGTGTTGTTATCATTAGATGGTTGTATATATCCAGTATTCTCCAAACCTATTGGATTCGATAAATTTTTTGTATTATTAGTAGTTCATTTTTAGTTACTCAATGTGTTTATCTTCTTAACTAATTCTTGTTCGTTTATCTTTTATGACAGACTTAATTAGTTGTTAACTTAACAATCTTAAAATCAGCTGAAACTTAACTAATCTAATAGCTATCATGGGGTTCGTACAGCTTCTGGTAGTCCCAAGCTAGATCTAAGGCGAGGAAACCAATAATGAGACAGATCCTTCTGGCTTCTGATATCCAAACCGGATTCTAAGTAAATGCTTCTGAAGTGGACCAGATCCAGGTGACAAGTTTCCGGTATCACATCAGATGTGTGAGTGGTTTTCTTGGCAAATGGCGGTTTCCCTAAAGGTGCACTAGTGATCTTTGAATTGCACACCTTTAGGATTATGTTCCACATTTTTTAAGGTTATCATTCACAAGTCTTGGAGGTTAAGGGTTGAAATTGTTAAGTCACTTAATTACTAAATCAAACTTATATTTACTTGATCACTAAATATTTAAGTTGTCACTTGTAAAGATAATAAACACAAGGATATTTTATCTAACTCTCATTAGTACATAGCCGTTTACTTTTTAGATGGTTCCCCATCACAAGACGGTGATGGCATGTGAAATCCTTCGATACGGAAAGTGAGGTTTAAGAGAGGTTGTAGGGATCACGGTCAGAGTTAGCCTCTACATTAATTTAAGAGGATAGATTAGGAAACCCAGTGCTTATAAGAGTGGTTTTGCGGCGGTTATGGAAGTATCTAAAAAGCAGGACTCAAACATTTCAATAAGCTACATGGCTTGTGTGCGTCAGGATCGACGACACTTGTCAATCAGGAGAAGACCGGCTTACGGGTCAGCAGTCCGAAGACACCTTTATAGGGACTCGTGCACTTTTCCTGCATGTGACCCATTTGGTTGCTAGAACGTCTTCCCTATTTTTTCTTTTCCCGTCTCCTATCTCTGGAGGGATCATTCCCATTTTCCACATCAATAATTAAAACTATTAGTATTGTTAATAAAATTAATCTATTTAATCGGAGAGTTCCCATGGCTAACACGTTTTCTATCCCTACTATTTTATCATGTTTAGAAAACCAAAACCTTTTCAAAAGCTATTTATCTTTTTGAACCCCTTCGTTTTATTTTCTTTTCAAAACTCGATTAACAAAAGTGATGGAAGGTTGAGTTGGGGAAAGTGGGTTCTTTGGAAGACGATACTCGGTATTTACCCTAGAAATCTATATTGAACACGTCAAGTTCTCTGCATGTGTGTTACTTTTAGTTTCTAAGTATTTATCGCTTACTTATAAATTTAAAACTCGGTAATGATTTAGTATCAATCCTCTTTTTTCAAAACCAATGTTTTGAGGTTTAAACACCAAGTTTTTTTTTTTTTGGCACATGAAAACTAAATCTTTTATATTACTAAAATCGACACACCAATAACCAATAAACATAATATAGACCAGTGGCGCAGCTTCCTTGGGGTGGGGAGGGGCGGCCGATCCCCCTGAATTTTCGCTCAAAAGTTCCAATTATATAGTATCCGTATAGAATTTTTTTTGGTATAGACATGAGTTTCCCTCACTTTTTTCTACTCTTTTTACCACACCGTGTTTTAGTTTCACCCTTTTTTCACTAACCAGCTAATCGCTACCTATTAAATAATAACTAAATTATATAAATGAGAAAAATTAAAAAATGGGTGATATGTAAAAATTTGATTGGGTGAGACAAATGAGTTGGACCTGTGTTCTTTTTTCTATTGGCTATGTCAATTAATTCTCATGCCAAGATTCCTTCACTTTTTACTTAGAGCGTTAGCGAGCTAACGTCTGTTTTATGCGCTTTTGCTTTTAGCCAAGATTCCGCGCCCATGCTTCTGCACTTTTGTGCAATGGGCTTTACAGAACGATAGGTGTCAAGCTTGTGTTGTGCTAATTCTTGCGGAACCCCCCCCCCCCCCCCCAATGTCTGATGGTTGCCACACAAAGATCTCGCTGTTCTTTATGAGAAGTTGCTTTAGGTGATCTCGGACATTCTCAGAACTGGTTGGACCAAGCGTTATAGTTTGTTTAGGGAATTTGGGGTTCAAGACCCACTTCCCCGGCTCGGTGCGGGCGGTCGGCTTGATCATCTTTGGCGGATGAGGTTCCTCCGCCATGGTGCGTTCCTTGTTGGCCCAGACTATGGCGACACCTGTTGGTGTAAGGAACCCGATTGCGCTATGGGGTAGCGATGGAACCATGTTATAAGTTGCAATGGAGTCGCACCCCAGGATGATATCGTGCTTAGACCTTGTTGGTATCACCAGGCTAGTGATTTCTTCTGTTCTTGAATGTGTCCCGTCACTGATGGTAAGATCAAAAGAGATTTCCCCCATTGGGTTCACTACCTCATTTGAAAAACCCATGATGGGTGAGTTGATGGAGGGCAGGCGTGCCTTATCTTCATCCTCCAACAAGCTGAAGCATTACTCACATATGATGTCTAAGTTGCTTCCAATGTCCATGAAGGCTCTTGTGGTTCTGTAGTGACCGAAAATTGTCGTGATGATTAGTGTGCGGGTGGATGAAGGTCTGCCTCTAACGACAGGAAAACAGACTTGCTGTTCCTTCCACCCTACAACTTGATCGGTTTTCTTTTTGTGGTGCCTGCGTTTGCCACCCTGAATCATCATGCTGACGTTCTTGATTTTCTTTTGAGGCAGGCCATCGTTCTGTTTTTGTTGCACATTCCTTAAAAGATGCCCCAACTTCCCAGACTTTAAAACCGTTTCGATGGCAGTTTTCAGCTGAAAACAAGCATCTGCTTCATGACCGATATCCTGATGATAGGCGCATAACTTATTAGGGTTCAGGTCGTCTCTTTTCTTTATCACTCTTGGCTCAGGAAAATCGGTATTTTCGGTGGCTAGGACTTGTATTAGAATTTTATCAGCGGTGTTTAGGAATTGTGGTTGCGCCTCGTAGACTTGTTATCTTATGATTGGTGTCCCTTATACTCCGTCACTTCTGCAGGTTTGGATTCTGTCTAGGGTGCTCCTTGAAGCCTGTTCCAAACAGATCCTATCCCTTTCCTGTCATGCCTGTTATGTTTGTTTCTTGCAGACTGTTCTTGCGTGTCTATGTATTGTGGTGCCTGGACTCTGTTCCACACAGACAATTCTTTCTCTATTCGCACATAAAGTTTGGCTCCGCGCATGATTTCATCCCAGATGTTGGGCATACCTGTACATCCCGTGAGGGTGCGGATGAGTGCGTCACATTGCACGCCTTGTTTGAAGGTTGCTCTCAGGATTTCCAATCTGATTGGTCTTATTTGAAGTGCATCTCTATTGAATCTGGTGATGTAGTCTTCAATGGACACGTTCTCATATCTGCGCACCTTCAGGATGTCGGTGGATTCGCTCCCCACTCCGCGGTGCTGACTGATGTGGCTCGAGAACTTGTCAGTAAGCTCTTTGAGATTGTCGATTTGCCCATTTGGCAAGCTGTCGAACCATGCTTGCGCATCACCCGTGAGTGTCTGCTGGTGATGTAGTCTTCAATGGACTCGTTCTCATATCTACGCACCTTCAGGATGTCAATGGAGTCGCACCCTACTCTGCGGTGCTGACTGAAGCGGCTCGAGAACTTGTCAGTAAGCACTTTGAGATTGTCAATTTTCCTATTTGGCAAGCTGTCGAACCATGCTCGCGCATCACCCGTGAGCGTTTGCGCGACCATGTGACACCAAGCTAGTAAAGTCCACCCTGCAACCTTGCCTGCGATTTCAAAACACCATAGGTGGTCATCGGGGTCTCCTGACCTGTCGTACTTTCCTAAGTTGCTTGGTATCTTTGTTTTGGGTGGCAAAGGCGTGAGCGCAATGCGCGGAGTGAACTTAGATTTTTCACTGAAAGACGGAAGGTAGTATGGTTTAGTGAGATCATCATCGGTGGACGAATAATGTCCATGCGCAACAGTGTTAGCAATGGACTGGCTATTGTCACGCCGAAAATGACTCTGAGACTCATCCGAGTCCTCCCTCCAAGTAGGGTCTTGCTGTTTGTTGCCGCTAATATACTCAGCGCTCCTGCAGGGGCTCTCTGAGACTGTGTGTGCCTTGCCTTCATCATAAGATAACATCCGAGACATTTCCTTGACCTGTTGGTCTCAGAGTATCTGTGCGTACCTATGTTTCAAAGCCTCCTTTTCCTGGGAGTACCGCATCTCTGGATTAAGCATCGACGCAAGGTTTCCAGTAGGAGTGCTTTGATTCGCATTCTCGGTGACAAATTGGAGAGAATGGGTTTGGCGGGTGCCTGAAGATTGGTGTTATGTTTTGGACAGCCTCTGTTTGATTTTCATGTCTTCCGTGGGTCTTCTTTTGCAGAGTGGCACTGACTTGAGCAGCGTCAATGGCTGAAGTATTCTTTGGGAATGCATGTAATGGAGAACTCGTAGCTTTAGAAAGAAAGAAATGATGAAAAAAAGTTTGATGTTCTAAATTGCTCAATACGAATGGCGCCAATGAATAAACATTGGTTAGACACCTATATAGACAAGCAATATGAAGAGATATTCTATTGACGTATGATCAGACGATTACACAGAACTCGTTTATAAGTGAATACAAATGTTTCGACTATAATCTTTCCTTCTAAGCTATTACAGAATTCTCTAAGTATTTTGTGAATGAAAACAGAATTTCCCTCTCGCTTGGGGGAGAGTGGTATTTATAGGCTTGTAAAGTGTCCTGTGATTGGCTCGTTGGAGAATGACAATTGTCTTGCGTGGGTCCCACATGGTTGATAACCGTTGGAGCCTTACCGTTATCCTTCTATGATTGGCCACATGTCCTTTTCAATCGTCCTTTCTGTCCTTTTTTGTACCTCGTACCTGCCAAAAGATAGTGGAGCAGGGAATGGCGGCCTCTGATTGGCTGCACGTCCCTTTCCTTGTCGGGTCATGGCTGGCATGTACTTGGATTCGTGCGCAGGCTTCTAGAAGCTTTTCTTGGCGAGCCTAATGACATGTATGGAGATGTGGGCCCGTGCGCACGTGTGGGTACATATCTCGTCACTAAAATTCGAGAGCATGATTCACATATGTCGAAAATATCATATCATCTATCACGTCCTTGAGAAGTGCAAGTAAAGCGAATCCTACCAAATTCGTCCATCCGTATCAGTTTGGGTGTGTCTCTGCCCCCCTCCCCCCCCCCCCCCCCACACACACACACACTATTAGGGTTTCCATGAGTCTTATTAGCCTTGTCATCTATCTTGCTACACATCGCCAACACAATTTCAATATTCCCTCCCTTATTTTGTCTAATATACTTGTCACCCCCAGCTTTTCCCAAACAATATCATTTATTATTCTGTCTGGCTTTGTGTGTCCACACATCCACCTCGACATCCTCATTTTTGCTATCTTCATCTTTTGTTCCTGTGTCTTTTTATGGCCCAACAATAGGTCTCGTTAAACATGTCAAACGAACTGCAACCCTATAAAAATTCCATTTTCTTGTTGGGAACCTCTTGTCACATAATACTTTGTTCATTGGTCTTTACTAACACTAAACCGCATAGCTCGGTGGGCTATATCAATGTCAACATCTTTGTTACTCTGGATAAACATCCCTAACTGCCTAAACTTAGTTATCTAAGACAACTTAAACGTTAATAGTAAATTGGTTTTCCTCCTCATCGTTTGCACCACTGGAGTTACGTTTAAATGCATAAATCGTCTCGAGTTGGTGGGTTAAAATTAATCAACCCTTACCCGACACATATCTATCAGGGATGAGCTCAGGACGGTATCAGTACGGTATCGATACCGATCCCGATAATATCGATACCGATATGGTATCGGTATTTTACCTTAAACCACCGATCCCGTACCGATATTGGTTAATACCGAAACCGAAAACCTCTAAATATGGATACCGATACCGAACACCCTTGGTACGGTACAGGATTGGTTCGGGATCGGTATCGATTCGGTATTCGAGACAATATGTTCATCCCTAATATCTATATCTCTGTGTGTATATATATATTATATAGGGGATGGTTATCTTGAGAACGCTAAATATTGTGAGAACCGTGAGAACAAGCAAAAAATCAATCAAAATCAATTTTTTTTAATACAAACCTCATTATAATCAAAATACAACATTAATAAATAAAATTTCTTTCCAAATAATTCATCTATTCTTGCAAAAACAATTTCATATTAACTTTTTACACATGTGTAAATGAAACAGTTTACACATGTATAAACAGTAAATTTACACATGTGTAAAAACAATTTATTTTCGTATACGTTTGAATTTTTATGCGTAAATTGTGTTTTTGAGATTGTATTTTAGTAACAAAGATACATGTAAAAAGAAATTTTGAATTTGAATGGTTTTAGATGTTGTTCTCCGCGGTTCGCACGAAATATATGTGTTCGCAATTTAACTTTCCCCTATATATATATATATATATATATATAGGGGATGGTTCAATAGAAAACTCATTTTATTGAGAGAACTCGAGAACTTTATATTACACATGTGCAATATATCATATATTGCATATGTGTAATATATATTGCACATGTGTAATATATCATATGTTACACATGTGTAATATATATTGCACATCTGTAATATATATTACACATGTGCAATATATGATATATTGAGTGTATTACATATGTGTAATATATATTACACATGTGTAACATATGATATATTGCACATGTGCAACATATGCAATAGTAATATATTACACAAGTGTAATATACAACATATGATATATTACATATGTGTAATATAGAGTTCTCGAGTTCTCTCCCTAACTATGAGTTCTCAGTTGAACCTTCCCCTATATATATATATATATATATATATATATATATATATATATATAGTGGAAGGATAGGGAGAAAACCCTCCAAAATGAAAAAACTCTAGAAAACCCTCAAAAAAACCTATTTCCCGAGCTTTTTTTTAAAAAAAAAAAAATTAGGGCATGTAATATACATGTTTTTGAGTGTTTTGAGCCAAAAAAATCAAAAAAGCGCCGAAGGGTTTTTTTTTAAAAAAAAAATAAGTTTTGCATCATAACATATGCTACCAGTGCAAAAATAAGCTAACATATGTTATGATGCAAAACTTATTTTTTTTAAAAAAAAAAAACCCTTCGGCGCTTTTTTGATTTTTTTTGGCTCAAAACACTTAAAAACATGTATATTACATGCCCTAATTTTTTTTAAAAAAAAAGCTCGGGAAGTAGGTTTTTTTGAGGGTTTTCTAGAGTTTTCTCATTATTTAGGGTTTTCTGTGGATCCATCCCCTATATATATATATATATAGGGTAGGGTTCAAATAGGAACCATAGTTTAAGTAGGAACCATAGGAACCACTTTATAGCCATTGATCTTTAATGGCATGATTGTAAATAAGTAAAACATTAATTAATTGTTTATTTTAATTAAAGGGTATTATTGACTTTTGTTCAATATGCTTATTTGTAGATAATTAAGTCTAAATTTGTAACTGAATAATTATTAACCCCCATTTATTATACTCAATCCCTATAAAATCTCCCTATCAATTTTTTTTATTTCATTCATCATCATCGACATATATATACATTGGTGTATATTAGTTTCTTTTTTGTTTTTTCATTCATCGTGAACGCATATATACATTGGTGTATATCAGTATTTTTTCTCATTTACCATCATTATCGACACAGATATACGTTGGTGTATACCAGTTTCTTTTTTGTTTTTTCATTCATCGTCATCACCTTTTAGGTTCGGTCTCTTATCCTCTTTATGTAATATACACCAATGTATACTATACACTGGTGTATAGGCATTTGGCGTGTTCATCCTCACATCGGTTATGTCTCTTATCATCTTTATGTAATATACACCAACGTATAATATACACTAGTGTATATGCATTTGAAAATAATAAAAGCGTCTCCTTCATTTTGACGTGATAATCCTAATTAGGGTTTGGTCGCTTAACCCTAAAGGTAATATACACTAGTGTATATGCATTTGAAAATAATAAAAGCGTCTCCTTCATTTTGACGTGATAATCCTAATTAGGGTTTGGTCTCTTAACCCTAAATGTAATATACACCAACGTATATTATCAAAAAATACATAACCTCAATGTACTGCACATTCGATTCAATGAAATTATGCAATTGATCTAATCTAACAAAACAAAATCATTACAAATACAATTCTAATTGATTATACATTTCAATCTAACAAAAACAAAAATAAATACCTAATACATCTGAGCAAGATTAAAAATAATAACGATTGACTAGTTTGAAAAAAAAATAACAAAAACAGAAAATACATACATGTATACAAATTGTTGATTAGGGTTGTTTTTCAAGATAATGATCGTAATAGTGG
Source organism: Ambrosia trifida (assembly GCA_028751855.1). Classification (NCBI taxonomy): domain Eukaryota; kingdom Viridiplantae; phylum Streptophyta; class Magnoliopsida; order Asterales; family Asteraceae; genus Ambrosia; species Ambrosia trifida. Next base: position 28,267,000 of record CM054123.1, on the reverse strand, counting down.
TTGAGAGTTTTAAGGAAACCAATCAATTCTTATTTAGTAACTGCTTTGATTATAAATTCTAATTATAATAAAAAGCTAATTAATTAAATGTATAATTACACTAATACCCTCTAGATCAAAATCAAGAATGGATGGCTCAGATTGGTTCCTAAGTTCCTAACTATGGTATTGGTTCCTATTTGATCTTATTCCTATATATATATAATAAACGAGAGCATTGTGTGTGACATAGCAATAGATTAGGCCTCTCACCCCTTGATTAACACATGACATTAGGTTAGACCTTCACACCCTTCGTTTGACACATGACACTAGGTGAGACCTTCCTCTCCCTTATTTCTATTCAAAAGTCTTTTTCTCTCTCATGTTTCATCCCACACATTTTTTAAACGTTAATAACTTTTATATACGAGATTTTTCTTTAAAAAATAAACCAAATTAACTAGCTTTTTATATCTTTCCAACGAGTACCATAGTGCTATACAAAAAACGAAAAAAAAAAAGACTTTTTAGTTGGTTTTGTTCATACATGAAAAAATATATATATTTAGATAATTCATTAATCATATCTAGGTTACAACCAGTCATTTAAAAAAAACACTTTTTTAAGATCACTGCCTCAATCACGTCGTGCAATGCTTGCTTTTGCTTCTGTTTCTCATCCAAACGTACATTTTCTTTTTAATGTACATTTTCATTCTTATTCGTATGATTAAAATTGTTGTTTTCTCAAATTGTACTACATTAATTTATATCATAAAATATATTTTATCACTTCATATTGGCTTTCTCTGTCTCTAATAGATTCCGAGATATAATCTATAATGATATATATTTATTTGTGTCATGTCGTTCTAACCCATATATCGTCGTAAACTTGGGTTTATAGATTTAGAAAATCTATAAAAATGATTGGAGATGAAGCAGATAAGTTTGATCATCATGCTCTCGCAAATAAAAGTTAAGGGAACCACTTTAACTATAAGTATGAACCATTATCGTTTATCGATCAATACTGTTATTAGGCTATTTGGTATGGATTCTGGGGAGGAGTTCGGGGTGGTGATGTGGACAACTCCCCCAAGGAGAACCCCCCCCCCCCCCCCCCCCCCCCTCCCTCAAAATCGGTGAGTTAGAGCATTTACATCCCATCCACCAAATCTCATCCATCAAATTACACTAAAAATCACTATTTCACCCCTAAATCTTCTCTCTCCTAATTAAAATAATAATACTTTTTCATACTTTTATCATTACATTTTCTCTCTGCTCACTCACAACTAGTTACAAAAATATTAAAATATATATAGGTGTGAACAGTAACTTTTCATATTTAGGGTGGAATAGTGCTTCCACCAAATATTTTCTCTCTCCTCCACTCACAACCACTTACACTCACCACACATAATTTGGTGGATACACTCACATACATTTGGTGGATGGGATGTGGGTGCTCTATATAATAAAAAATAAAGGGGTATTGGGGGAATTAAGGGAATATAATTTTCAAACTTTGGGGGGAGAAAAGTGAGAAAATGAGGTGACGCTGATATGGCATTTGAGGGAGTTGGTCTACACACCATATAGTCTTAGCAAGATCTAGCAATAAAATAAATAAATAAATCTATAGCTTTTTAGGATTTATAATAGTTCTAAATAAAACATGCCATCTAAAATAAGAAGGTTTTAGTCAACATTAGCATTCTTCAACACGTGACCTAGAAATTCAATAGCTGGTTTTTGTATCATAGTGTAGCCATCAATGAGCTTAAATTCATCAGTCTCTTATTAAATAGTCATAATTACTGACATAATTGAGCATTATATAAATATTTTACTCTGTAGGCCATAATTTTTAAAAGAGATAATTACACAAATTGTCCTTTAGTTATACATCAAATTGCATCTAATGTCCTTTATGGAAATTTTTCACTCCTTATGTCTGTTATTTTATACACTTGTTACACCCTATGTCCTTTAGACCAAACCCAGTTAAATAACTCAGTTAAGTTAGTCATGTGCCCCTCATGTGAGGGGCAATCCTGTCTTTTCACCCTCAATAAAGGACAATCTGTGTAATAGTAATAATAATAATAACACTTTATCTCTCACATATACATATATCACAACTCCCATTTCTGATTATTAGAGAGAAGAATTAGAGAGAGAGGGCAAATGAGAAAGAGAGAACCAGGGAAGAAGAGGCAGCGAGAGAGAAGGAGATCGGTGGATCTCCTCCACGCACGACAGAGTTCGGACCATTCCACCACCGGACAACCAACCCCTCACCACCCACTTCACCCTATTATGATTCTAGAGAGAGAGAGAGAGCACTGAACCGTAGAGAGAGAGGGGGTAAAAGACGAGGAGAGAGGGGAACGAGATGGAGAGTCGGCCATGGCCTCCGGCCGATCTCCTCACTCCGACGAAGATGCAGGTGGTTAACAACGGTGGGGAACGAAGGAAGGTAGCAGCGGCAGTAGTCTAGGGTTCAAAGGGTATTTTCCTGACAAAGAGGGATTATTAGCGGTGATGGTTTAGGGGTCTGATGTGGGGGTTTTGAGCCGGCAACAGTGGGTTTTGATTTGGATGTCCGATCATTGGTTAAGGCGGCGCAACCTCTTATCAGGTTTGATGGTGGCTGCAGGTTCAAGGAGGTTGATGATGAATCAATGGTGGTTTAGGGTTTGAGTTGTTGAAGGGGTAAAGATGAAGATGATGATGTTTATCTCATTGTTGAAGGGGTTTTTTTTAAAGTTTTATCATGTTTTAAGGTTAAAAGACAGGTTTGCCCCTCACATGAGGGGCACATGACCAACTTAACTGAGTTATTTAACTGGGTTTGGTTTAAAGGACATAGGGTGTAACAAGTGTATAAAACAAAGGACATAAGGAGTGAAAAATTTCCATAAAAGACATAGAATGCAATTTGATGTATAACTAAAGGACAATCTATCTAATTCTCTCTTTTTAAATATATCGTAATTTGTTAAATTATATACTATAGTCCCGTAGAAAACTCTAGCTGTGACTCCTAACAAAAATTTGTTTCTTGAGGTCTACGTCGTTCCCAAAAAGAAAACACACAGTAAAATGATAATGACATACCAACCACTTGCCCCCAAACTTTTCATAAATAAATAAAAAGGCTCCGTCTATTGGCACCCCCCACCTTCTATTTCCACCCCCTCAAAACGCCTCGCTTAGGCCTAAGAGATGCGCTTTGAACTCATTCCGAGGAGGTCAGTACGAGGGGGCAGAAAAAGCTGATTTTTAATTCGAAGCGCCTCGCTTAGGCCTAAGCGAGGCGCTTCGTATCATTTTTTCTTTTTTTTTTTGGTCTTTTGAGTTAGTTTTTTGTTTTTTTTTTAATATAATTATTATAAAAAATGTTCTTTTGACAAACGTCTGGCTAACCTGAATTTCCTTTGGATCAAAATGTCAACTTTTTCCTGCCACCCTCGTATGGTTTGGCTAACCTGTCCAGTTATCAATCTCACTGTCCAACAACTGAATTTTACTTGCTTGCATGAAAAGTAATGATCAGGAACATTTCAAATAACCGTCCAATTTCAGCTTTTGTTTAACTCATGATAGATCCACCAAATCATTTCTTCAAGTTCATTTCACCAAAAAAGGCATAACTGTAATGATCAGAAACATTCCAAATAACTGTTCAATTTCAGCTTTTGTTTAACTATTGTAGCAACTTCCATATAGAAGTTATCAATCTCACTGAGATGATATCTTCTCTTTAGGTTTTGGAATTAATGAGACAACTTTTCAGTTGTTATCCGAGAGATAGCGGTCAACGATGAAGACAACCTGAAAACAACCGGATACCATGGATCAGAGAGATTCAAGCTAATTAAACTCATATTTCAAGTCGGTGCAAGTTATGTTGTAGCTCATATGTTATTATCTCTTCTCTTATTCTCTCTTTCTCAAGTTCTCGATGGATTATTGCTCTCATATCATGGATCAGAGAGATTTAACCTAATTAAACTCATAATTCACTGTAATGATCAAGAATATTCCAAATAACTGTATAATTTAAGCTTTTGTTTAACTAATTTAGCAACAGTCCAAATAACTGTAATGATCGCTACGGTTAGTGGATACCATGAATCAGAGAGATTCAAGCTAATCAAACTCCGGGCAACCCTTGTTTGATTATACTCGTGTACAACCTTTATCTCTTTATGTATGAATAGTGACCATCTGACAATGATCAGAAACATTCCAAATAACTGTAATGATCGCTACTGTTGATTGGTATATAGAGAGCAAACCGACGATCATTCAAAATTTAAAGTTACCGCTAACCTTTGCGCCATCATCGTTGACAGATATCTCTCTGAGATGATAGCTTCTCTTCAGATTCTGATTGCACCGGTGGAATTGGAATTGGAATTAATGAGACAACTTTTCAGTTTGTTATCCGAGAGATAGCGGTCAACGATGAAGACAACCTGAAAACAACCGGATACCATGGATCAGAGAGATTCAAGCTAATTAAACTCATATCTCAAGGTGGACTTAAGCACCTGAACGGGAAGTTAAAATTTTGAATGATATTCGTCGACTGCACCGAACACACTACAATTATTCACTATTTTATACATGCAACACAACTTCATCGTTGAACGTACTGTTCTTCTTGATCTTGATCTTCACACTTGCTTTTGACAAATCCATTGTTGTTTCCATAGACATTCAAGCAAACAAACAAACAAAAAGATGTTCGATCGGTCTTTGACAATCCCTTAGCTTGAATCTTGATCTTCACACTTGCTTTTGACAAATCCATTGTTGCTTTTGACTGCTACAACATAACTTGCATCGGCTTGAGATATGAGTTTAATTAGCTTAAATCTCTCTGATCCATGATATGAGAGCAATAATCCATCGAGAACTTGAGAAAGAGAGAATAAGAGAAGAGATAATAACATATGAGCTACAACATAACTTGCACCGGCTTGAGATATGAGTTTAATTAGCTTAAATCTCTCTGATCCATTGTATCCACTTTCAACTAAATCTTTCTCTGATATACTCTATATCAACCGAAATTGAGTATCATCAATCTGGTATTAGTGGTTGGAAACTGTGATGAAAAAGCTGGTGTGTGTTGAACAAGAAGATGATCAAGGATGCTACAACATAACTTGCACCGGCTTGAGATATGAGTTTAATTAGCTTGAATCTCTCTGATCCATGGTATCCACTTTCAGGTTGTCTTCATCGTTGACCGCTATCTCTCGGATAACAACTGAAAAGTAATTACAAGAAGATGATCAAGGATGCTACAACATAACTTGCACCGGCTTGAGATATGACTTTAATTAGCTTAAATCTCCCTGATCCATGATATGAGAGCAATAATCCATCGAGAACTAGAGAAACAGAGAATAAGAGAAGAGATAATAACATATGAGCTACAACGACGTCGTGTTTTGGAAGCTACAACATAACTTGCACCGGCTACTTTTCAGTTGTTATCAGACGAGGACTTGCCTGTGTTGCCGCATTTAATGAATTTTAACGCGCATACCGCATTCATTGACTTTACGTGGTTGATGATGTCAAGTTTAAGTCATTGACAATGTTGAGGGTTATTACTTTGTTTTTTAAATTTTTTTAACTTTTTATAATTATTAAATTAAAAAAAAATCAACTCAAAACATCAAAACAACTACCAAAATAAATTACCCCCTCGAAGCGCCTCGCTTAGGCCTAAGCGAGGCGCTTCGAATTTTAAAAAAACAGCTTTTTCTGCCCCTCGTACTGACCTCCTCGAATTCAGCTCAAAAGCGCCTCGCTTAGGCCTAAGCGAGGCGCTTTGAGGGGGTTAAAATAGAAGGTGTGGGGTTTAAATATCACCACCCATAAAAAAACCAATATATTTGCTGTTTTACATGCAAGTATCTCTTAATTAAAAATGTTGACATACAAGATAGATATAAGATAGATGATATTTATTGGCTTAAATGTTATAAATTTTTAGACATGTGTAGTGGTAAAGGGAAAAACATAAAGCCCCTGATTCTGATTGTTCTACGTGGTAGCTGAGTTAGTATGAGGCTTGAAGTGAAAAAGTGGTGTAGTGGTAGTGGGAAAAAGATAAGGCCCATGTTTCTGATTGTTTGTTTATTTTATTATTTTTTTAATTAATTAACTCAAAATAATTAAAATAAAAGACAAATAAATATAAAAAAATTACAAATAATATTAAAAACACACAACTAATATTAAACTAAATTCAAACAACTAAACAGACAACTAAAAAAAATACAATAGCAAATTTAAAAAAAAAAACGCATCATAAAAAAAAAAGCTAAACACACTAGAGGTTATATTTTGCAAGAATTTGTTGCCTATGAAGTTGTGCAAGGCGTAGGGCTTCTCCGTCGAGGTGGTCGATCGATCTGGACAAAAACTCAATGTCCTTTTCCCTTTGCCTCGCCTCTTGGATGTCGACGAACTTTTTATTCTCGACCACTCTTTGGTGCATAGTTTCCAAACGTCTTTTCCCAAGGTCACGAATATCTTGTAGTCGTCGATTCATTTCCTCAAAATCTTCCTTCAAGTCACCACCTCCTGCCGAAAACGACTCCGCCTTGCCACCCTTTTTTGATCTTCTACCGGGTGGTCTTGGAAGATCCTCCTCCTCCTACTCCTCTTCCTCTTCCTCCAAATTAATAGGATCACCTAAACTCACATAGCGAGCATCGGATGACGGTGTATCCGGATCTCGCGACGAGGAGGTTTTGCTTCGTTTTGATGCTCCTCCTCCTCTCCTGATTTTGCGCCTATTACTGGGCCCCATATGCGGTACATCAGCCCACTTAGGACTTTTTCTCAACATCTCCCAAATCCTCAAATACGGGAACGTCCCACGGGTTTCTCTCATCTCCTCCAACGCTCTTGCCAACACACCATCATCACCTTCCCTACTGCCCCTGTTGTCGTTACAACGTTGATAAACCTCCGCTAAGGAATGACATCTATTATTTATATCCGTCCACTTTCCTGATATCGAATCGTTGTCTCGATACTCCCCTCTACCCATGGCGCCAAAAAACAGCTCTCGAATTCTTATCCAAAACAACGGCTTGTCTTGATAATTCGCTACAAAAAAATATTATACGATTAGAAATATATAACTATATATATACGGTTAAATATATATAAATACAAAAAAAATACTATATATATATATACACTAGCTGATTACCCCGGGAAGGTCCCGAGGTTGAAAAATTTAATATGATTTAATAAAAAATGATAAAAGAAGAAAACTTAAATCACGAAAAGAGTAAATAACTTAAACATAATCAATCTTAGTTAAAAAAACATTTATTTAAAAAGTTAAAAAAATAAAAAGCATAAACCATATTAAACATAATACATTATTAAAAGGATAACATTCAACATATAATCATCTTCACGTAATTTAAAATATGTTACAATTTAACTTTGACTTATATAGATGTAGAATTCATGATAGAGGTTGAAAAATATAATCATTTTAATAATACTAATACTAATAGTAATAATTATTACTCTTGTAATTAAATAAATAAAAAAAATAAACTTGTTATAAGGTGACACCATGTGTTGCAGTGTTGCGCGATTCTTTCTCCTAGCTTCTCTTGATGAAGTATACCTATCCATCTTTAGAAGAGTAAAATTTCAATGATAGCATGGCAATTGGGCTGAATTTCAACATCGTAGATAAGAACCTGGTTTAAAAGAAAAATCATGATTAATGAATAACCTGAACAGTTTGTGTTTTTTTATTCAGTACGAACATAACCCCACAAAAAATAGTCGTTTTTTTCTCTGTTTTTTATATAACACTATGGTACTCGTTGGAAAGATAATAAAACGCTCGTTAATTTGGTATAATTTTTTTTTATTTAAAAAATCTCAAATATAAAAGATATTAACGTTTAAAAATTATGGGAGGAACATAAGAGAGAAAAATTTAAATTTGTTTTTAAATTCTTTTTTCCTAAAATAACTCAATTTAATTTTAGTAATTGAGAATTGAGAGATAGAGAGATAAATTTAGGGTTTTATGTTTATATTTTTTTTTTAATTAAAAAAGGAAATAATTTAAAAACACTAAAATATTTCAATTATGATGCCACGTGGCAGTTTCATGGAGAGGTTGAAAGCACCATTGCACGCCACGTCAGCAATGTTCAATTCTTTTATATATATTAATAGATTAATAGATGATTAATTATATATAAATACAAAAAAAAAATACTAACCAACTTCGGGATCCTCTGATATGTCGAGCCAAGCCCGCGCTAAAGCAAACTCCTCATCTTTCACCCAACGATCATACTTCTTTTTTTGACGAGGCACGTTAGTATCTTTTTTTTTTTTTTGTGCGAGCGTCTCCCCCCCCCCCCCTCCCCCGGTTGAGAACCCTCGGGTTGACGTGGTTGGTTGGGCTCGCCTTGTATTTCAGGCACAAGCTCGGGCTCCTCTTGAGAACCTTGGCCATAGTTTAGATTCATGTTTGGCGCAAAACCCCACTAGCCTATAAAAAATGACCAAGCATGCTAAGAAGTTGAGCGTATCTCATTCTGTTCGCGTCGAAGTCGCCCCAATTGGGTGGCAGTTGAGTAGTGTTTGGCCTCGTACCCGGGCGAGACGTGTAACGACCTTGGCTGTCGGAGCCGGGTCGTCAGGTCGGGTTATCGGAGCTACGCAACGGAATTCAGGATAATAACAGTCTTTAGTCTTCCAGGATCCACGTCATCATATCTGTTGGGTTACCTGAACACATGCCAAAATTAGTTTCTGTCAACATAAAGTTGGTGAGGTCGTGTATTTTATAAAGCGAATGGCCAGTTCATTTATTGATAATTCTTATATATAAAACATTCTTTTATAAACATGCTTTACAGTTATAACTTCTGGAGGGGAAAATATATTCTATTATATCAATTCGATTATATGTCAATTCGAATATATTATTCCGATTATATTCTATAAGTTGTCATTCCTATCTATGGTACCACACTGCTTGTGGTAACTATAATTATTCCTACCCTCTACTCAGGTAATACTGGTTCTTGTCCTCTATTTGGACAAGAAAGGAAATGGCGATATACCGGTCAGTACTGTCCTTGTCGTTTCTATTATCCCCTTTCTATTATATAACTTCTATTAGTAATCATTTTATTATGTAAAGCATTATTATGTTTTCTTATAAACGACATGTATTCCCCCGAAAGCATTAATAAAACAGTAAAAGTAGGGAGTTCACGATACTCACATGTTTGCGTTATATCTTCTGCTTAAACTTCTTATTATAATTATATGTCATATATATATTGATACGTTTTACGCGTGGGACTTGTTAGATTGTAATATTTAGGATATATATCATATATACAATTTATACATATAGAATTCGGTATATATTAGATAGTCCTAAACCCGGGGTTTATTATTGACACGACACGGACATCCTAAATCTAGCTGGCCATTACAGCTTGGCACTCGTAGCTAATAAAGTTGGCCATTACAGCTTGGCACACGAACCTAAAGAACTCTAGACACGAACTTACCCGGATGATGGTTCGGCAGAGCATATTATTATTAACCCGAGTCTAGTATATCGTTTTATATATCAAATCGTATATATATAAACATATATATTTTATATATAATTATTATTCTCTTATTATTATTATCAAGTCCGTATGTTATTCGTATTATATATATATTCGTATAATTCTAATAATCCTCGTCTAGTTATTGGACCGGGTTCTGTTCCGGTAGTTAACCGAGTCACTGAGTTGACCCGGTATCAGATTCAAGCCCTCCGGTTCGATTAATGGTACCTCGCAATCATTATAGAAACTATATTATAATCTGGTATCAATACTTAATATCCAATTATAATAGATTCTATATGAATTATACCTTATTGGAAGTGGAAGGCTTCTTGCCAGAATATGACCGGAGTGTAATCGGAACGTAATCGGAATCTGACCGGAGACTAATCAGACTTCCAGTTATTGATAATATCTTTCTTATCTAATTCCAATCTCTCCCTACAAAGAATAAAATCACACCTTGGTCATCACAATAATCAATTGATAATTATTAACAACCAAACCATAATTAGTTTATGAGGAGAAACCCAATCGGTAACAACATACAACTCGAAGACTTGATCAGATGTACCCTAACCCGACATAGGGACGGGTCACGAGCACAAACAGGAGGATAGGTTACTGGTTGTTTATCAAAACAGATCAGAAATGGAAGGTTGGTACTGATCGGTTGAGATTTGTAAGAGCCCGGTGACAGTGGTTTATTGGCTCGAGTGATGGTTCCGGTGGTTATAATGGATTCACGACAGTCACCACAACTCGGTGACTATCCGGCTAATAACAGAGGGTTCCGGGTGCGATTCGATGGTGGTTATCAGTGATAGTAATAGATCGGAAGTAGACAGAGGAGTAGACGGTGGTAGTTATCGGAATTTATTAATAGAGATAGGGAGAAGGTTGTGGTGTTTACCGGTGATGGCTCACCGAAGGGGATGAATTATCCGGTCACCGGAGATGGTGACCGGTCACTGTTGCTGCTCTCTTTTACACACATCAGTGTGTGTATTTGTGAGATACACAGAGACATAGGAAGGGGAAAGGTCGCCGGCGAGGAGGAAGGCGGCGGCGGCCGGTGATGGTGATCCGGCTGCTGCTGCTGGTCGGCTGCCCTAAACACACACATATGTCTGTATGCATTTGATGATATACAGAAGAGAGAGAGCGAGAGATAAAGAGAAGGGTGGTTTTATAATAGAATTTAAATAGAGGGTGTTTGGCAATGGGGATAATAGCTAGGACTCGGGTGTTTGGTAATGGGTATAACAACAAAATAAGGAATGTTTAGCAGCGATTTAATAGCAGATAAGGAGCGTTTAACCGAGATAATAAAAATTCAATAATTATTATCTATATAATCGGTTGAAACGGTTGGTCGCGAGATTCGAACTTAAATATTTTATTAAGTAATCGGGTGGTCGGGTACGACCCGACCCGTTTAAGAGACCCGTAACACCTCGAGGTGTTACATTCTCCCCCCGTTAGGAAATTTCGTCCCCGAAATTTGAGTGATCTTGTCCTTTACACCCTTAATCTATAAGGATGTTACAATTAGAACCAAAATACTTGTCATCGAGACATGATAAGTTCTATTGGTTTACGAGGAAATCAATCTCATATCAATTCAAATCTACGTTTTTACCTTTCTTGCTATAGTCATGTTAATACAGATACATGGACTATCTGTATTTTCTGGTATGACTATTAAAGGTTTTCCGTATAGATTGATATTTTTCTTTATACTATGAACATTCTTCTTATCTTATTCCTCATTAGAGTGAGAAACAGACTGAATATTATTCTTATATAAAGACAATCCAAACATACTTTGAGATTCGAATCGTTTTTCTTCTAAAAGATTTACAAACCTCCAGCAAACATTGCTGGAGTCTCAAATCGATACGATATTCTCATCGTTTGATATTCGAATTCATTTACAATGATGGATTCTATATAGTTCTTAGGAGATAGATACGGAAGTCCCTTCATTATCATGACTTGAATGGGATCCGAGCTACTACCTCTTTTATTCGAACTTTAGAATTTACCATCATTGTAATTCCGATTTTTAGGGAGTAGTAAAGATTTCTAGTAACTATCGGATTATTTCTTACAAATACTATCCTTTAAGTTCTATATATATCGGTCTAATATAGTTGATCTCTGGGTTATCTCTATTCGTTGATATACTTTGAGGTTTCTCAGATCATTAGACGTATCTTATCCGGAGTCTAAAGGTGCCGGAAAAGACTAATTGAACTTGTTGAATTACACGGTTTCAACAATTCCTTTTTATTATCTTGATTTACCGAAATCGGTTATTAAGATTTCTCTTAAATCATTGATAATAATCTTTCTGACTATTTCATTGATGATTGACTGCATTGTATCTCAATACATATTATTTGACTTTTCTCAGTGTATTATCGTGAATGAGGTCTTTCACAATTCTACAGTCAATATATGTAACTTTATCTTTATAGTCTTTGAATCTACTTGTAACAATTGTTGTTACGATTCTTTGACTTAAGATTCTTATGGCAATGCATCAATTATTCTTTCTCAGAATCATGATTGTCATTCGGATTTAAATACTTATTGCGTTAAGTATTTCTCTATAGATTCTTCTTTACACTATTTCGGGATTCGTCGACACTCTCGATAAAATATTCTATAATTTCTTTTTATTTATCGATTTATTTTCTTTTATTCATCGATTTATATTCTTTTATTTATCTATTTATATTCTTTTATATCCAAGCAAATACTGATACTCATTTATAGCAGACACTATAAATCCATTATTTCTATAATATACACTTGCTTGGAATAATTCTTTCTTATTTATGTATTCGATTAAAGTTTATACTTTCAATGTCTTAAAACACTTTCCGATAAACTTATATATAGGCAATCTATCATATGTTCTTAATCCAACTTATTATAAGCAAAGCTTATTCCATCGGGATATTTGTATAGATAGTTCTTGCCAGAACAGTGATTTCTTAAATTATCTCTCACAGCCTTTAACTCGGAACAGGACATTCGTGATTCCTTGGCTAGAGAGTTTCACTGGAAAAATGAGCATAATTCTATTTATTTTTCGTTTTCACTTCGATTATACCTTGTGAATCTCTACGCGTTTCCGCTTGGTATCAATTATATTTCGATATATTCATTAAATTATTTCTTTTGATAATTCGTTGGATTCTACCATTTTCGGTTTCTGAATCCATATAGATTTTTATCTATTATATTCTTAAGAATTTAACAATTCTTCCATGACTTCGTAAATTTCAAACTTGGTAACACTTGACCGTTTTACCAATTTGATTGTACTATAACTCATGTGAGTTTTTATACGAAGTGACTGCGAAGATTTGTTCATAGTAGTATATATCCTTTCAAAGATGGCTTGGTGGCAAATGTCCAGATATACCTTCCGTAAGGGTCCGGATATCTTTTACCACCTGGATTGTACAGAGGACATGCACTATCTTTGTTTTTACATTTTGGTTGGCAATCAAAAATCAATAAAATGATTTCTTTGATTCATAGAATTTAACCGAGTGATGGTTTTTATTCTGCGAACATATTCTTAGTCGTATTTCACGAAGAAATTTCAACTAGATTGCCAGTTCTGTGGTCGTATTCTCCACATATGATACGCTGATACTTCGGATTTATATTTCTGCTTATTATTTATTTTCTTATTATTTCTCTTAATATGTTCATGACACAAACATACTGTGATCTCGATAAACTCCTACTCGAATGTTCATGTGCCTGTGGCGTTCATAATTATGTTTGCAACCATAATTACTATTCCACCTCACCTAACATTCCAGTATTCGTTTATTTTAATCACAATAGGTATGTGTCCTTCACATATTATTCTGATATTATTTTCTTTATTTTCTCTTAGATTCGAAATTATATATTCTGGAAGGAAACATGTTGATATGAGTCTAACGAAATAGACTGTCAATCGTTCAAGAATTTGATCGCGTCAAAGATGTCAAAATTAACCATCCAATCTTTTGATCTTTCTAACTTATCTGAATCATAGGATTAACATGGTACTTATATTGTTGAGTGAGTAAGAATTCGATTTCTTTCGAGAGATTCCAAAGTATTTCTGTCAACGAATTTCGAGAATAATATTTTTTTTCCAAAATATTATTCAATTCTGGAAAGGATCGATGATAGCATATAACTGAGATTTTTATATAAGTACAAAGATGGGTTTAGATTATAAAACGAAATACGTATAATATTTATCGTTTATATCGGAATAATATCGAAGAATTATACAATCGAAAATTATACTGAAAAGACTCTTGGTATATATATACGAATACGGATTCGATTAATAAATCTCCATGAAAATAACATTAAATGCGGTATGAAATATGTTTCGGTAAAATAATATGGTCATGGTTCAATACGATTTTCATATCTTGAAATAAAAAGAATTTATAGTAACAATATTTAGTCAAAACACTTGAATTTCAATAACTGGGTTTCTTATTATGAATTAGAAAATAAAATAAAATAGATTTTCTCAAAATGTTGAGGTCGAACTTTTTCGGTTACACGAATAATTTCGGATAAAACCCAAGATAAATTCTACGGTCTTTTAATAACATAAGAAGTATTAATACTTGTTTTGGATAAAACGAAAATTAACGTATTGATAAATTTTCTCAATCTTATAAATCGAATAAAATGTTTATTTAAAAGCGGGGTATATATATTTTTACTAAAAATTGAAATACTGAGTTAGTATAAAATAGAAATGACTGGGAATGAATTCAGTAAACTTCGAAGTCATACTGAAAACAACTTAAGTTATCGAAGGATCTGTCCGATTTCTGATTAGTATATTGGAAGAAATTCTTTAGAAACATTATAATCGTATATCTCTGATAAAAATTGCGGAATTTACGGTGTAAAAATAATATTTCTTGGAAACTCGATCATAGGAATGCTCAAGTTGGAGCGTAATATTCGTATTCTATTTATAATTTTTGGAGCAACCACAAGGTTAATGATTTGAAATCGGATATAATTAGCCACTGAGACTGGAATAATTCAATAAACTTATATGAAGTTTCTGTATCAACGATGGATGATTTATGTTTTATGATCTATATATTTTTCTATATAACCATATATACTTTTTATAACTTTCGTCATTTCGTATTTATTTCTCGATTCATTTTCTAGTTTCTTTTAATATCATGATTTCCGTTCTATATTCTTCCTTATTTCATATAGCCTTAATATCCTGTAAGATTTCACAGAAATTAAATGTGCATGTAAATTCACAATTGTGTACATAATTGTCAATTTACCCCACAAAATCATTCTAGTAATATCCTGTAGTGGATTTGTTCTGATTTCTAATATACTGTTATGGTTCTCACCAACTTTATAATGGTTTGGCATTTAGGTACCCAAAAATTTTATCTTCTAATATTCGTTTACTTTATACATATTTCTAATCAAAATTTCTTTTAAAAGACATTCTGGTAGATCCTGAATTAGTAAAGACTTCAAGACTGTTATTAAGCGCCGCTCTGATACCACCTGTAACGACCCTGGCTGTCGGAGCCGGGTCGTCGGGTCGGGTTATCGGAGCTACGCAGCGGAATTCAGGATAATAACAGTCTTTAGTCTTCCAGGATCCACGTCATTATATCTGTTGGGTTACCTGAACACATGCCAAAAATAGTTATCGTCAACATAAAGTTGGTGAGGTCGTGTATTTTATAAAGTGAATGGCCAGTTCGTTTATTGATAATTCTTTTATAAACATGCTTTACAGTTATAACTTCTGGAAGGGAAAATATATTCAATTATATCAATTCGATTATATGTCAATTCGAATATATTATTCCGATTATATTCTATTAGTTGCCATTCCTATCGATGGTACCACTCTGCTTGTGGTAACTATAATTATTCCTACCCTCTACTCGGGTAAGACTGGTTCTTGTCCTCTATTTGGATAAGAAAGGAAATGGCGATATACCGGTCAGTACTGTCCTTGTCGTTTCTATTATCCCCTTTCTATCAATAACTTCTATTAGTAATCATTCTATTATGTAAAGCATTATTATGTTTTCTTATAAACGACATCATTCCCCCGAAAGCATTAATAAAACAGTAAAAGTGGGGAGTTCACGATACTCACATGTTTGCGTTATATCTTCTGCTTAAACTTCTTATTATAATTATATGTCATATATATATATATATATTGATACGTTTTACGCGTGGGACTTGTTAGATTGTAATATTTAGGATATATATCATATATACAATTTATACATATAGAATTCGGTATATATTAGATAGTCCTAAACCCGGGGTTTATTATTGACACGACACGGACATCCTAAATCTAGCTGGCCATTACAGCTTGGCACTCGTAGCTAATAAAGCTGGCCATTACAGCTTGGCACACGAACCTAAAGAACTCTAGACACGAACTTACCCGGATGATGGTTCGGCAGAGCATATTATTATTAACCCGAGTCTAGTATATCGTTTTATATATCGAATCGTATATATATAAACATATATATTTTATATATAATTGCTATTCTCTTATTATTATTATCAAGTCCGTACGTTATTCGTATTATATATATTCGTATAATTCTAATAATCCTCGTCTAGTTATTGGACCAGGTTCTGTTCCGGTAGTTGACCGAGTCACTGAGTTGACTCGGTATCAGATTCAAGCCCTCCGGTTCGATTAATGGTACCTCGCAATCATTATAGAAACTATATTATAATCTGGTATCAATACTTAACATCCAATTATAATAGATTCTATATGAATTATACCTTATTGGAAGTGGAAGGCTTCTTGCCAGAATATGACCGGAGTGTAATCGGAACGTAATCGGAATCTGACCGGAGACTAATCAGACCTCCAGTTATTGATAATATCTTTCTTATCTAATTCCAATCTCTCCCTACAAAGAATAAAATCACACCATGGTCATCACAATAATCAATTGATAATTATTAACAACCAAACCATAATTAGTTTATGAGGAGAAACCCAATCGGTAACAACATACAACTCGAAGACTTGATCAGATGTACCGTAACCTGACATAGGGACGGGTCACCAGCACAAACAGGAGGATAGGTTACTGGTTGTTTATCAAAACAGATCAGAAATGGAAGGTTGGTACTGATCGGTTGAGATTTGTAAGAGCCCGGTGACAGTGGTTTATTGGCTCGAGTGATGGTTCCGGTGGTTATAATGGATTCACGACAGTCACCACAACTCGGTGACTGTCCGGCTAATAACAGAGGGTTCCGGGTGCGATTCGATGGTGGTTATCAGTGACAGTAATAGATCGGAAGTAGCCAGAGGAGTAGACGGTGGTAGTTATCGGAATTTATTAATAGAGATAGGGAGAAGGTTGTGGTGTTTGCCGGTGATGGCTCACCGAAGGGGATGAATTATCCGGTCACCGGAGATGGTGATCGGTCACTGTTGCTGCTCTCTTTTACACACATCAGTGTGTGTGTTTGTGAGATACACAGAGACAGAGGAAGGGGAAAGGTCGCCGGCGAGAAGGAAGGCGGCGGCGGCGGCCGTTGATGGTGATCCGGCTGCTGCTGCTGGTCGGCTGCCATAAACACACACATATGTGTGTATGCATTTGATGATATACAGAAGAGAGAGAGCGAGAGATAAAGAGAAGGGTGGTTTTATAATAGAATTTAAATAGAGGGTGTTTGGCAATGGGGATAATAGCTAGGACTCGGGTGTTTGGTAACGGGTATAACAACAAAATAAGGAATGTTTAGCAGCGATTTAATAGCAGATAAGGAGCATTTAACCGAGATAATAAAAATTCAATAATTATTATCTATATAATCGGTTGAAACGGTTGGTCGCGAGATTCGAACTTAAATATTTTATTAAGTAATCGGGTGGTCGGGTACGACCCGACCCGTTTAAGAGACCCGTAACACCTCGAGGTGTTACAAGACGGGACCCCAAACGGTGAACCATATGAAAACATTTTTGTGTTTTGAAGTTTTGTTTTTTAGTGTGAGTAGGTTTGTTTGTGTTGTGGTGTGTTATTTGCGTTCCAATTTTTGACCGTTCAAAAATTTTCCCCCTCCTCGTCCACGTGTCAACCTCTGATTGGTTGCAAAATTTGTCCCCCGGCGTTAAGATAATAACGCATGTCCACGATTTTCGTAAAATCGTGCCCTCGTAATGGTATAGGGGGCGTTATCTTCCAATTTCACGCCCACTTAACGCTGCACCGGGGGGTCTTAGTATGAAACATTATCCATCATTGATTTTTTCCATTAAGCAATAACATAATGTCTTTTGTGTAAAAAGGTTATTAATATATTAAAGTTGAATAATAGTGTTTTACCACAAATAAAGATTACAATACCATAACAATCAAAAGTAATAAAAAATAATTTTTCTCTCTTCAATCTACATAACCTAACTTTACACACATTCACAACCCAACCCAACCCAACTTAACCTAAAAAAAAATTTTTAAATGAACTCGGTTTTTTATAAAATTTATATCAGGATGTCACAACAAAAATTTAGAAATGCAGTGTATTTAATTTTTTTCTTAAACTTAAATATTATAAGTTATTTAAGTAATTAAGTTAGTGGGGTGTTAAACCCGGTTGCAAACATGGTTGCCAGAACAAACGGATTGTGAGTTTGTTTGCAAACTTTGAATTTTATAATATTATTTTCACAAACAAACAAGAGTTTGTTTGCCAATAGGAATAGTCTAAGCCAGGGGTGATAATAGTTCGGTTTGATTTGCCTAAAACAAATATTTTGCCTTTTAGATTCTTATAAACTACTTCACTTTTATAACAGGGGTGTGAACAACGGGGAAGAGAACGGTGAGTGCCACCTCACTTGGTCATCGTCGGTAACACTCCCAGCCCCTTCCTGAATTTCGGTGAGAACGGGAAAACTTTCCCTCCGTCTCCGAGCTTCTTCTATTGTCTTTTTCCTAATTTCCTTTTAAATAAAATACTAAAAAATTGAAAGGGGAACCATATCTGTATTTTGGGGTGGGGGAATGACATGACGCTGATGTGGACAAGGGGGATGAAGAGGGAACCACACCCCTTAGCCAAATAAACCCTTCGATTAATTTATTTATGTTTTTCCTCTTTAATTTTAATAAATGATTATTCAAACCACAACACATTATAAGTGGACGGCTGGTAAGCGGACAATGAACTGCGTCGCCACCCCCTTTTGAATACCAAAACCTACTCTACTAAAAATGAAACTTTAATCCCGGGCCGACAAGCAATTACTATGCACAACCTTTTGCAGCCGATCTTGAAATCGGATGGCTTTAAGGACAAGGGTCCCAAATGTATAAAATACAAAAGGTACGAAGACATGATGGCTCTCCAGGCATGCAGTTTCATGTTTAGCAACTTTCTCATATTCAACTTTCAAGACTGCTTGCCCTGCTACAAACCCCGAATCCCTACCAGATGAAACACCCCAGTGAGATCAACACACGCATGCTTACCTTGCGCCCATCCGAACGCAAAGACATCTGCTGGCCATAAGAGCGGACCTTTGATTAATTAATTACCCAAACTTTTATACGTCGATGAATTCAAGCAAATTGTATATACATTCCATTAAGACCATGTGTACTGTGTAATGAGCATTATAGGGGCATAATGAGTTTGATAACGTTCTCAATATTGTCTCTCGGGCGTTATGGAGGCATGAAGAGTGAGTGACATTTCAAATATGAACACTAATGATTAAAATGGCATTAAGGGTCTTAATTATTACACAATTTTTTAAGGTGCGCTATGAGTCTATTGTGGCGGAAAATGCCACTTAGGGACATTAACCATTACGAATGGTCTAATTGGCTTTATTGATCGGTGGGTTTATTAAATATTTTTTATTTTTATTATTTAAATTACTTTTAAACATATTATGTTTTTCCCGTATAGTTTCTAAAATACGATATTTCGTCAAATTCTATGTCCTGATATGCTTATTTTTATTTACGTCTATATTAAATTTACTCAAAATTGAGTTGTAGATAGTAATGACAAGTGATCAACGCACAAGCGTAGATGTTATAAAAGCCATGCAACGGCTTGTTTATTTTGTATAAAGTAGCTCACTTACACTTTTTGTTATTTTAGCAAATATAAAATAATGTTTATAAATTTCAAATATACGTTATGACATGTTTATTTTTCATCTACAATAAAATTGTATTCAAACGCATCAAATACAGTTGATATATTTGATCTGTGCCGTAGAAAGTAAATTGATATAGGGTGATTCTAAATGCACCCTCCCTATTTTCCATTTACACCATACTCTATAGAATTAATTATACATTAATTACTTTTGATCACTATAACCAATAAGATCCCTTCTTTCTTTCCTTTTGTTTCTAAAGTTTTTTTTTATTATTATTATAAAGTTTGTTAACAAAACGATAAAAGTAATTAATTAAATTGAAGCCAAAGTATATATGAAAAAACCACAAATAAATCGATGACATTTTTCGAATTTTAATACAAAACAAAGGAAAGAAGGAATATTACAAAATATATATATCTAACAACTCTGAATGTGGGGCTAGCCCATTTGATAGAGACATATGCCTCTTAGATGGAAGGTCCAAGATTCAATCCTTGGCAAAGGTGTTGTAATTTAGAATTATTGGTGTAATATATAGGAGATGTAACATTTGTCGTTCAAAAAAAAAATCTAACAACACTGATTTTACAACCTAAAATCAAAACGTGTGTGGACAAAAGTTTGAAATTGAAATCTTGAAATATTTAATTGAATATAGCTATAATATTATGAAAAAAGAACTTATAATTAAGGGAAAATTATGAGAATAGGCTTTTAACCATGTGAATTACGAGAATAGCCCCCTCCCGTTTCTTTGGAAAGACGGTTCACGTTTCCCAACGCGTCTGAGGCGTCTCCCGAGAGCTTTTGGTTTGCAACCAATAAAAGACCAACACGTGGTTTTGTTTGATCCCGAGGAGGGCCAGGCGTCACCGGTGACGTGTCAGTGCCACCAAGTCATCTCTGATGATGGCTCAGACCTGCAAAAAAAAATGTCTCCGGTGTGACGTCTCAGACCTGCCGGGTTCGATTTTATTTATTTTATGTTATAACTTTATAACTTTATTATTAAAAATACTAATTGTTAACTTAAATAAAATCTTAAATAAACTAGTCATTTGATTAAAAAGATAAAATAAATACATAAACATTACAAACTAAATAAAAATAAAATAAACATAGGCTACTCGTTAAGCCTATCCCTCATCATTTGCCAAGCAGAGACGTGTTTAAATTATTTGTCTTGTTTGGACTCATACTCGATTTAGGTTATTTCGATGGCCACGTCTTCGAGCATATCCGAAGGTACCACTCGCAGTGTTTGATTGTGGTACCCGTTGAAGAGTTGACACTTGGTGTTCAAATCGGTCCATTTTTGGTTGAGGGAGTCAATAGTTCGGTTCGAGCCCCCTACCAACTGATTGAACTCGTTGAGGATTCGGCACCAAAGTCGTCTCCAATAAGTGGGTAACCAAAGGCTCTCGGGAGACGCCTCAGACGTGTTAGCTTAAGTGAACCTTCTCTCCAAAGAGACAGAGGGGGGGGCTATTCTCGTAAGTCATCCGGTCAAACGGCTATTTTCGTGATTTTCCCTATAATTAAAGATAAAAGATTTTGAAGTTTAAATATTTTATTTTGATACAAAATGCAAACTGAAGTAGAAAATTGCAATCTCCTTTTGTAAGATAGTAATTTAAAAAAAAAGGGCACTTTTATCAATATAAAAATCGAACTACAAAATATAAGTTCTAAAAAAAGTGATAAAAATGTCTTGTAGAATATGTTATTCGCACATATTTTAAAAACTAATTTAATTTAATACCAAAAAAACAAAAATACGATATATCTATTTAAATAATTGATATGATGGTATTTTATTTGTGGCAAGTAAAAATGAAATGAGTAAAATTCATGATCTGAACATAAAATGAGTTAAAAATTCAATTGCAGTGCTCGACTCTTGTTTATTTTTATTATCATTGTATTATATATTTATATTTTATAAGTTACATATATAACATAAATTACACTAATTATTTTTTGAAAAAAAAAATATTTGAGTGATTAAAAATGTGATGATTAAACATTGGATAAAAATTAAATAATAATAATATTTATTGAGAATCTTGTATTATTAGCTAGCATTTAAAGATGAATTGCATTTATTGAGATGTGTTTATAGAGTATGGTGCAATAGAGTATGGTGTAAATAGCAACACCCATTGATATAATACGAACAATATTCGTTTTCAATGATTTCTTGACGTGCAAACAACATTGGTATGGTAACAATACTTTAATGGTATCATAACAAATCAAATTGATATGGGCTAGATAACATTAGCACTAGTACATACTAGTCTTTCAACAAGCTAATCCGAAACTGTAACAAAACAAACCAATACCGACTTATAGCTAGTTGCGATGCACCACGAATTCACCCGTTTACATTACTATCTCAGGTATATTAAAAATACTTGTAATTTATTTAATTTATGAGTTAATAGCCATTTTCGTCCTTGAGGTTTGGGTCAGTTTGCCACTCCAGTACAAAAGTTTTTTTTTTTTTTGCAATTCCTTCCCTGAGGTTTGGATTTTTTTGCCAAATTCGTCCTTTTCACTAACTCAGTTAAAAAAGGTCGTTAGTGTTAGGGGTATTTTTGTCTTTTTACCTATAATTTAAAATTTTAATTAAAATCTTACCCCACCCCATCCCTACCCCACCCACCCCACCCCACCATTGCTTTTAATTAAAATCTTCCCTGTTTGTCTGCCTACCAAACACCCTCTCAGACGAGAAAGAGAGAGAGAGAGAGAGAGAGAGAGAGACTGGCGGAGGAGGGTCTCAGACCACCACCATCTCCGGCGGCCTCCGACTACAACCGACACGCATCCTCACACCCTTTCCCCTTTTACCCATCACCCACCTTAAGAAGTCTAGAGAGAGAGACAGACGAGGGGGAGAGAGAGAGAGAGGAACCGGAGAAGGGGTTCTGACCACCGTCCTCGGCGGGGTTCCGGCCGGCTCTGCTTCTGACTGACGCAACTCCACACTCTCATCCAACCCTGTTATCTAAACACACACACATTCACAGATCTGCTAACAAAAAGAGAGAGAACCAAGAGATCTAAAGAGAGAGAGATAGAGAGAGAGAGAGAGAGAGACAGACAGACAGATGAAGAGGAGGAAGGAAAGACGAGTGGAGAAGTTGGGTTTTCGGGGTAAGATTGATGTTTCTGATTGAAGATGGGTTGAGTCTGGGTGTTGCAGGTGGTTTTCTCGAGGTGGGTTTCCGGTCAGATGGTGACGGGTGGGGTTGTAGAGGGTGGTAATGATGGTGACGGGTTGGGTGTGGTTGCAGGTGGGTTTCGGTGGATGTAGGTGACGAGCCGGTGGTAGGGTGGCCCGATGGCTTCCATGAAGATGATGCACCTTTCAATTGTTCCTCTTCTTCTTTTTGAAGCTCTTTCTTGAAATTGAGTATTGTTTTCTCCCAATTGGCTTCCATGTCTCCATGTTTTGACTTCAATTTCAGCACTAGATTGTCAATTACTGATGCTGAAGGTGGCCACAGCTTCAATTGCTCATCAGTGGCACATTTGTGAAGCATTATTGTTAAGTGGGTTAAATTGGGTTTTAGCTTTTACTGTATTTAATCGATTGATTCGATTGAAAGATTGCTAAGTTTGTTGCCTACGTTTTTCTGTTAGGTTTTTCGGCGGAAAGTATGCTTGGGAGCCCAACCAAAGCTATAAAGCCCATGGATCAATATCTTATAATAATTATTAATATTATAGGTAAAAAGACAAAAATACCCCTGACACTAACGATTTTTTTTAACTGAGTTAGTGAAAAGGACGAATTTGGCAAAAAAATCCAAACATCAGGGAAGGAATTGCAAAAAAAAAAAAAATTTGTACTGAAGTAGCAAATTGGCCCAAACCTCAAGGACAAAAATGGCTATTAACTCCTTAATTTATATTGAAAATAAACAACCCAAATGTTATTTAGAAGTAAGTACTACAGAAATTTTCTAACATATAACGTTTCAAAAATGATCAGAAAAAGAACAAGTATTGATTTTAAATTGATTAGGTTCGATTATTTCAATAAAAATAGTTATATAGAATAATAATATAGACATAATATTCGAACACAAAATTCGGTTTTAAAGAAACTGCATAAGACCATGTGTAGTGGGGGTGAAAAATATAACGCTCCCTTTTCTGATTGGTCCATATGACAGCTGAGTCAGTATGGGTCGTTAATTTAAAATGGGGCGTAGTGGGTGGGGGAAAAATTGGGGCACTATTATAAAAATAAAAAATAAATAAACAAGCAGCAACAACAATTTCAGACGTGGCACGATTTTATTGGCACCAAGTTTAACATTCTAGCGTTATAAACATCACGCTTTGGCCCATTTTTGAAACTTAGTGTCCCCCTGTACTGGTGTTGGAGGCGCTAAGTTGGTCTTCACACTACGTAGGTTCTAACTATCACTACATTTGAATGTTAAATGTTTTAGGTATACAATATGATGGTAAATGCACTATTACTACATTAGAATATGGAAGACAGCTGTGCCTTTAACTTCAACCATAAACGCAAGCCATCATAGAATTTCACAATATCGGGGACAACATGTTCGGTACCATAACATATAAGTTACAACTCATGCATTAAAAGTCGTACATTTGCTAGTTGCTACGATAGTCTTTCACAATCAAAACTTGAGTAAGAACACATGAAAATACCACTTAAAACAACTCGAATACAATCCTTTGGACGGCTCTAATAGCTCAAGAAAACCCAAAGGAACTCTTCAACATAACAAAAACATTACAAAAAAAAAACCCTCATAAAATCAAACAAAACCATTATAGTTGTTGTTCAAGTGGATTAGAATCTAAAACCCTTGAAAGACAACACACTTTTAACTCGGCAAAAATCCTCATAAGCACGCGATGTTGTTCATCAACGGCTCGTCAACGCGCATCGTGTTCATCCAACCGAAATCGTCATGGTTAAGCTCATCGAAATCCCAATCGGGCAACTCACACGCTTCGTTGTTGTCGAACCCACACAGCTGAAAATCGTCGAGATCGCCAAACCCATCCAACGGCGATGCAAACCCTTCGAAAAACATCGCATCAAGCTCGAATTTCATGTCCAACCCTTCACCTATCTCCGCCAACGTCAACGCCTCTTCCACCGCGGTCACACTAGCCGATTCGACCTTGCTTTCGCCATTACTAGTTTGCGAAACCGCAGTCGAATCCGTAACCCTTTTCGTAACCGACGATGTTTCACCTTCGGGTTCGGGTTTGTGTTCGGGTTTAGGTTCGGATATCGCGCAAGTGTGAGAAATCACACCAACCGACTCCTCCGAAGCCGCGGGTTTCAGCCCCGACGACATCGTTTTCCCCGTAGTCGACTTAACCGTATTCGACCCGCCCTTCGACGCCTCAGCAAACGCCTCGAACTCGAGCTTCTTGTCCTCGTACGCCCTCGACGCCTCCTCAGCAGTATTATAAGTCCCCAACCAGAGCCGTCTCTGCTTAAACGGGTCACGGATCTCCGCAGCCCATTTACCCCATTTCCTCTGCCTAACCCCTCTATACTTCGAACCCGACCCGACCCGGGTCTGACCCGAACTTTTACCCACAACCCGTTTCCTTTTCACACAACTTTTCTCCCCGTTGTTACTATCTTGATAAGAACTTTCTGTCTCCGTTTGTTTAGACGCCGTTACCGTTACGGTTAACGGAATGTTGATTTCTCGGACTATCCGCTTCGACCCGAATGGTTTGTTTTCGGGTTTTTCGTCGTCTGATGAATCTGTTAAATCCGGGTCGTAACAGATGACCCGAATCTTCCTCATGGATCTGTTATGCTCCATTAAGTAACTATACTCTGTTTTTTGCTCTGTTTACTCTGTTTTTTTACTCAAATAAAACGTAAACAAAAGTTTGTAAAAAAAAATAATAAACCAAAATTGATTAGGGTTTAAGGTGAAAGGCAAGGCCCTCTGAAGAAGAGAAAAAGATGAAATAATCTGTTTATGTGATAACCCCCAAAACACTCGACTCCAGAGCAAGTCCTGAAAATAAAAATAAATAAATAAATTAAAAAAACAGACAATTAATTAATTAAAGATCTTTAAAGGGTTTAAGAAGTGAACTTTATTATTACCTTTTAGGCCTCAAACGCATCGAAACGGTGGGAAAACAGAGGAGAAAACTCTGCTGAGAACACCAGCAGAGAACAGAGGAGATGAAGAAAAACAGAGGAGATGAATAATAATTATTATTATAATGACAATAACAAGGGTTTTTCTTCAATTGAGCTCTAAACACAGCCGACATAAAAACCCAGTTGTCTTCTCCGTTTTCTCTCTCTAGACCCGAACTTTCTCTCTCTAAAAACACAGTTTCTCTCTCTCTCTCTCTCTCTAAACCCACCAGCTAAAAGAGGGAAACGAAGAGGAGAAAGAGGGGTATAAATAGAAGGAATGAAAAACCCTAAAACGTAATCGTTTTAGTTAGGGAAAGGATGAGGAATCTATGGTCAGATTTTTGCTACAAAGAAGACGACAAGTGGTGAAAAAAATTGGGATGAAAACAGAGTAATTTTTTTTTTTTTTGGAGGAAATGAAAGAGAAAGTGAACGCAAATCTCAAGGAGAGTAATTTATAAATAAAATTGCTGCAAAAACATCGAGAATTGCATAAAGAAATGTGATCACTGTGTGTTTTTTTCTTTGGATTTTCTCTCTCTAAAACCCCACACTCTGTTTTGAGTGCAATGTGTAATGCTTTTTTTTTTCTCCTTTTACTGTTCAGTATATTTCAGTATAAACACACACTAGCCTGCCTTCTTTTTGTTTTTTTTTAATCGGTCAACATCCATTAAAGAGTGTGGGTATTTATTTACTGTTGTGTTTTTATTTAACTTTTTTGTATTATATAATAATGTAGTTTAAAAATAAAGGTGTTGGAACGTTGGTTATATTTTATAACAGTTGTTTCAACCTTGTTTTTATAATACTAATAAGATAAAGAAAATCTAGAGTGCTAGCCACCTTTGTTAGTATTCTTTCTTGTTAGCTTTACTTTCAATCTTCATTAGTGACTATTCTATGATAGTATCTATCATCCTTCATATCGTGTTTAGTCTTTATCGTGTAATATGACATCACTATACTTACAACCTTCACTGTTTACTGACTGTTCTTCGGTAGTATCTATCGTTCTTCATATCGTTTTTAGTCTTTATCATGTTATATGACACTGATGATTTGTAGAGAACTGGTGTCAGCTATTCAAGCATGTTGACACTACCTTTATCATATGTGTGCCATCTTCTTCGATCGAAGTTGCATCAAATGACACTATCTTTAACCAAAAGTCTAAAACACCCTACCGCATGCAACTCTTAACGCATGGGATGTATTTGACACACAATTTAGAACATAATAAATAGCAACTTGATATCATCAATTATACATCAACTTCAGGTATTTATCTCCTTACTTAATATAGCTAGCTATCTTGAAGTTTGACTATTGACAACAATAGATATAAATATTTTTTTTCCAGCAACAATAGTTACGAAAGCAGAGAGGGAAAAAATATAATGAAAGTGAGAGGTGACACAGAGATAAAGGTTTCATAATTTTATTAATCCTATTTAAACACTTATTAATAAAGTTTATGAGTTTATAATAATAAAATGTATGAAAGCATATAAACCGATTGGGACTAATTCTTTTTTCTTTAGTGTCTCACAGTAAAGAAAACAAGTCTAAAATTTAGACAAATCAACGAGAGAATGGGGCCATCAGCCCATCAGTATATTTTAGTTGACTTTTTCTCTTCATTGAGTCATATGTAATTTTTAGTTCTGTATAAGACCATGTGTAGTGGGGGGCTTTATAAATAAAGCCCTCCTTCCTGATTGGTCCACATGGCTGCTGAGTCAGCGTGGAGAGAGAAACTGAAAAAGGGGTGTAGTGGTGGGACTTTATTTATAAAGCCCCTAATTGTGATTGGTTGATTTTTTTTATTATTATTTTTTAATCTTTTAATTTTAAATAATTAAAATAAAAGACAAATAAATATAAAAAAATTACAAATAATAATAAAAACACACAACTAATATTAATTAAATTCAAAAAAAAGTTACACACTTCCTAAATTACTTATTAAAACAATACATAATTCCTAAATTACTTATTTAATCCTAATTTTCTCCACTATGGAGAGTAGTTGTTCCAGTCCTCGAGTGTGTAGTACTCGGGGGACACGGAACGGCTGCTATCTCGTCCATCGGATCTCGCATCCGAGGGGAAATAGCAGTACTCACGAGGAGGGGAAGGAAGGCTCCAGAGGCGTTCTTCCTCCTCAATTTCCCTGAGGGCTTCCAAGTCCCCCTCAGTTGGGGAAAGGGTGGGGGTAGTATGGTGGTAGGGGATGGGGGTAGTGTAACACCCCAACCGATGGCGGAAACATCGGGATGTCACGTATTGATGATTGTTCAGTAGCTCATGGTAAATAATAAATTTCAATAATTGATTTAAATACATTACATACAATTGTTCTACAAGAATTTGTACATCAAAATGAATAAATGCTAGCTACGCATCTTCAAGCATTAACTCTAATCTTCGAGCAAGCTATAACCTGAAACATTTTAAGTTTGAAAATATTTTGGGTCAACAAAAGTTGGTGAGAATTACATAGGTTTTTATAATTGAATAAAACTTGTACAATTCAAGTGTCATGGCAAGTCTAGTCCATATGTGAAAACATACTATCAGGTAAATCGAGTGCATAATCAAACCTTGTGACTAGAATATTATGGTCCATCCCATACGCTCATGGTTCACTCGATTATGTTATGAATTCGATAACAATCACCCACGCTACCTATGTAGGAGGTACACGTATCCGGGTGGGATTGTCAGACCAATAGATCTATCAATGTATACCGTCGGCTGATCAATGTTAATGATTATGCTAGAATATTGTGCTTAACCTAGTCATGTTTAAAACATAATGCAAGATAGAATAACACATAGACACTTTATGATTGAATTGTAGATAGAATGTTGTAACATGTTTCACCCCAAAAATAGTGAAATAGAAAAGGGGCTATGTAAAACTCACCTGAAATTCACTATGTAAGTATTAGCAAGTAGCAACAAGTCTGAACTTGGATTAATTGAATTCTTGTATCCTATTACAAATAAACGATGCCTTAAATTCTAATTCAAATAAGCTTGTTTTTGTTATGGTTGTAAAGATAGTTTATCCAACTACCTAGACTCGTATTGAAATAATACGTGTCTTAACAAGTGTATGACTTAACGAACCGAAAAGAACTTGGTTTTGTTTTCTCGAAAGTATATGTGTATGTTTAATTACTATAAATATATACTTTAATGTACTATTCGAGGTTGCGTTGATTTAATTGTACAAATTTATAGATTTAAATGCCCGATATGTTTCTTATATTTTATAAAAATTTGGGCAGAGTTTTCTCTGTTTTTGTATAAAGCCAGACAACTCAAGTTGTCTACATTTTCCCAAAACATCTGTTGAACAAATACACGACGCGTGGTTTAACTTTCAAAAGCTATAATAAGCGAGTAAAGGATATTTTTAGACAAGTAACATTTATATATATTATAGTTCAACATTTCATTAAAATAGTTTATATACGCATAAGTTATTATTTATTAGTCCGAAGACAAAATGGTAAAATGACTAGTATTAAAGTTTGAATGAACGTGTTTGATATTACAAATGTACACATAAGTATAATAGGTTTCATCTAGTCGAATATCACGTATATTGTTAGCATACTAAATTAGTCTTAAAAAAAATATATATATATATATATATATATATATATATATATATATATATATATGTTTCGCTAAATAAAGAGCTTGTATACACACAAATACTGATTTATATAGATATTTCGTATTAGGGATACACATACATTAACTATTCCTTTCGTTTAATTGATACCCTAAATACAAGTCGGTTCGGTTCGTTACGCGCGTACATGTCGTTAAGGCTTATATTTAAGATACACTTATTCATATAATTAATCATACACAAATTTTTATCAAACAAATAAAAAGAACAAAAAGCGCGCGTTATACCTCCCCGACTGTCGTTGAGCATGGTTGACCGTTGACTAGGGTTGAACGGAATCGAAATTTGACCAGGTTTGACCGTTAACTAAGTTGACAAGATCTGGTCCGTTTGACTGATGTTGACCAGATTTGACTTGTGTTGACTGCTGACTAAATTTAGGCTATTGTTGACCCGCGCATCGACTATTCTATCTACTTGCAGAGGTTTGACCTGAGAAGGAAAAGAACAGATCAAAACCGAGCATCATCATTGCCATCTAATCACCCTCGGCCGTACACGAACACCATCGAGCCACTTACCAACATCACAAACCAGCGCTGCACTTTTAGTAACCAACACCAATGAACCGGTTGGAAGTTCGCAAATCAGACCACCATTTTGGCCGGGTACCACCACCCGACACCATCCAAACCTCGAATGAGGTCTTGTTCGGATAATAAAGAGGAGGTCGTCGTGTCAGGGCTTAGGGTCGAGTCCGAGTGACCAGGTGGGGTTGTCGTTTGGCGAGGGAAGGGGTTGCACGGTGAGGGTTGGTCGGCTGCTTGGGCTTCACAGCGGTGATATCGAACCTCTTCTTGTTTGTCTATAGCTTCAATATGAAGCCATGTGTGTGTGGAAGGTCACGTACAGAAACAGGAGAGGATGAAGGAATGTTATGTTTTTTTTTTTCTTTTTCTTTTTTTTTTTCTTTTTTTTTTTTTTTGAAGATGAGGTTTGTGTGTTTTGGGGGCTAGGGTTTTGAGTTAGTAATGGAGTGAAGGAGAAGATGGTTTAAATAGGTAAGGTTTGTTAGGTGGGTTAGGTGGACACTGTGTATACGAGCCAGTTACTGACTCGGTCTCGTTTATTCCATTTATCACGACCCTAATAATATTACACGATTTGTTTATATAAACCGATTTAAAACGAGTGGTTGGACCATATATTAACTATATACATATTAATCGTCGCGTTTAAGATTTATAAGAAATTACTGAGTGTCTGTTATTTGGCACGTTATTACTTGTAACAAGTTATTATTATTTTCGACACTATAACAGCACAACTAAATAATTTAATTTATTTAGTAATGAATTAAAACGTATTCCTTGATAACAGGCTATTATTGTTAACGAGTAAAAGTCGTTTTATACAATAAATATTACTATATTATTAGAGAAAAGCGGGGCGCTACAGTCTCCCCTACTTTTAGAAACTTCGTCCCGAAGTTATTAAAAACACAGGGTTGAGGGTAATTGGGTAGAAATTAGGGCAACTATAGTTTGGAAAATTTGGGTTAAGGCACGACATGAATTTATAGGTAATAGAATAAACTGTTTCAAATAATTTGGATGAGAGGATTGATATGTGTGAGTTTTAAATGTTGGATTAGGTTGGTCTGAAATAGCCAGGAGAATAAGAATCTAGCAAAACACTAACTTAAGTTTAAGGAATTCTAAAAGAATTGCATGAGTTGATTGACTATAAAAAGACTAAATGATCTACGAGGTAACTAGAGTTTATAATTGGTTATCTACCGAAACCTTGATAGAATTTCACACTACCTTAACGTACCTGTAAATTCATGATTACGTTCCGGACCGCAATCACCAATTTACCTTATATTAGGGTTTTGTGTCCTTCTATGACTCTAAACACACATGTAAAACAAATAAAGCAAATAAACCTTGTGATTGAATCGTATACAATGTATCCAAAAATGGGTTCAATTGTTGAGCAGGAAAAAGAATTCCACCAGGCAGTGAGTAAGAACCTTTACCGATTGTTGAGCAGGTGCGATAGCCTCTACCAGTCGTTGAGCAGGTTGTAGGGCCTCTACCGACTGTTAAGCAGGCATGATGACCTCTACCAATCGTTGAGTAGGTTTTTTGGTACTCTATTAACTGTTGAGCAAGTACTTCATCCTCTAACAGTTGTTTGATTAAGTGTACCAATTATTACACATGAGTTGCAAATTGGTAATATGTACATGTAAGTAATCAAGTATCAAGTATAGCATGCGAATTGTAATAGAGTTTCCTTAGACAAGGTTAATGACTCTAGGTGTGTCTATAGCAAATAGTTCTAGTATCAAATGTTCAAATATGGTAGATAATCGAATCCTCATTATAACTAAGGATTAAGTTTGATGCAACACACAATCAAGTTTCAATAGTTTGGTTATCATGGGTAACTAGTTCATGTTTGAGAAGGTGAAGGATATGAGTCTAATTCTTGAGGGGATGGTGAAAAATCTTCAAGCAGAATTAAAGTTGTAAGAGATAGTGAATGTGAAAATAGTTGATAAGGAGTTTATTTTATAGTAAGGAGATTATGTGGCAGTGCAAATTGTGGGGTTTGGATCAACGGTTAGAATCAAGCGTATGAGAAAACATGATCGTGGTATTTGCCAAAAATTTGTAATAATTCGAACAAGTTTAAAATAAGTAGGTGTCAATGGAAAAATTGTAGAGTAAATTTTGTCCCTGTGGATGGAAAGATTTTATTTTCAGAATTGGTTTTGTATATAAAGCAAAAGTCATTATATAGTACAACTAAATTGATTTAGATCAAAATATTTCGATGAGTCATAGGTTTTAAACACGATGTCGGATTTCAAAAAAATCAAGAATTTGTTGAGGTGTTTTGTATAATTGACTTTGCCAAAAAAAGAAGTGATTCCTAATATATTAAAACTTTTTTTTTAGATCATTTGTTACACCAGTAAATTGTTACACCAACATTTGAAATTTAGAAAATGAGTTTGTGGAATAAAAGGCTTTTTGACAAAAATATTTATTTGCATTAGTTTGTGAAATTCCTAGGTAATGAACATTTGACAAAATTTAGTACTCTTTAATGTTGGCGCTAGAGTATATCCTATAAATAGGTTACAAGATGATAGTTTGAACAAGGATTTTAAAATCTTGCATATGATGAAATTTGATGGTTGATGGTGTCTTTAAAAAAATATGTAGGGGGAGAAGTTTAAAATAAAATTGGCCCGAAGGTAATATGATTTAAGAAGTAAGATATGCAATATGTTGTAAAGAGAAATATATGATTTGGGTTGGATGTTAAAAATAATTAAACAAACGGGTAATAAAATGAAATATGATTGTAAGATCCACAAATGTTTCATGAAATTTAGGCTAACGAGGGGATTATATAAGGAAGAAAATAGATTTGAAGTGCAAGATTTTTTTTTTATTCAAACCTTAGAATTTAAATGAGAGTGAGAGGGTATAAATGAAAATGAAATACAAAGATTGTATTCATTTTCCCACGTATATACGAAAATGTTGACTTATCAAGACAGATCGAATCTAAGCCCAGTGAATTTGCCCTATTAAACTAGGAATCCATTAGGATTGCAACAAGTGAAAGAGAGTGTAGGCAAGACCAAGCTAGGGTATGAATAAGGAGGAGGATAGGGATAGAGATAAGGATAAGGTAGAGCTACAAGCAACTAAAGCAAGTACTGATTAATGTCCTAAGGCTATAGACTAGATTATTTTTATAATAACCTAATTCCCTATAACCAAGGCTCTGATACCAATCTGTAACACCCCAACCGATGGCGGAAACATCGGGATGTCACGTATTGATGATTGTTCAGTAGCTCATGGTAAATAATAAATTTCAATAATTGATTTAAATACATTACATACAATTGTTCTACAAGAATTTGTACATCAAAATGAATAAATGCTAGCTACGCATCTTCAAGCATTAACTCTAATCTTCGAGCAAGCTATAACCTGAAACATGTTAAGTTTGAAAATATTTTGGGTCAACAAAAGTTGGTGAGAATTACATAGGTTTTGATAATTGAATAAAACTTGTACAATTCAAGTGTCATGGCAAGTCTCGTCCATATGTGAAAACATACTATCAGGTAAATCGAGTGCATAATCAAACCTTGTGACTAGAATATTGTGGTCCATCCCATACGCTCATGGTTCACTCGATTATGTTATGATTTCGATAACAATCACCCACGCTACCTATGTAGGAGGTACACGTATCCGGGTGGGATTGTCAGTCCAATAGATCTATCATTGTATACCGTCGGTTGATCAATGTTAATGATTATGCTAGAATATTGTGCTTAACCTAGTCATGTTTAAGACATAATGCAACATAGAATAACACATAGACACTTTATGATTGAATTGTAGATAGAATGTTGTAACATGTTTCACCCCAAAAATAGTGAAATAGAAAAGGGGCTATGTAAAACTCATTTGAAATTCACTATGTAAGTATTAGCAAGTAGCAACAAGTCTGAACTTGGATTAATTGAACTTTTGTATCCTATTACAAATAAACGATGCCTTAAATTCTAATGCAAATAAGCTTGTTTTTGTTATGGTTGTAAAGATAGTTTATCCAACTACCTAGACACGTATTGAAAGAATACGTGTCTTAACAAGTGTATGACTTAACGAACCGAAAAGAACTTGGTTTTGTTTTCTCGAAAGTATATGTGTATGTTTAATTACTATAAATATATACTTTAATGTACTATTCGAGGTTGCGTTGATTTAATTGTACAAATTTATAGATTTAAATGCCCGATATGTTTCTTATATTTTATAAAAATTTGGGCAGAGTTTTCTCTGTTTTTGTATAAAGCCAGACAACTCAAGTTGTCTACATTTTCCCAAAACATCAAATGTACAAATACACGACGCGTGGTTTAACTTTCAAAAGCTATAATAAGCGAGTAAATGATATTTTTAGACAAGTAACATTTATATATATTATAGTTCAACATTTCGTTAAAATAGTTTATATACGCATAAGTTATTATTTATTAGTCCGAAGACAAAATGGTAAAATGACTAGTATTAAAGTTTGAATGAACGTGTTTGATATTACAAATGTACACATAAGTATAATAGGTTTCATCTAGTCGAATATCACGTATATTGTTAGCATACTAAATTAGTCTTAAAAATATATACATATATATATATATATATGTTTCGCTAAATAAAGAGCTTGTATACACACAAATACTGATATATATAGATATTTCGTATTAGGGATACACATACATTAACTATTCCTTTCGTTTAATTGATACCCTAAATACAAGTCGGTTCGGTTCGTTACGCGCGTACATGTCGTTAAGGCTTATATTTAAGATACACTTATTCATATAATTAATCGTATACAAATTTTTATCAAACAAATAAAAAGAACAAAAAGCGCACGTTATACCTCCCCGACTGTCGTTGAGCATGGTTGACCGTTGACTAGGGTTGAACGGAATCGAAATTTGACCAGGTTTGACCGTTAACTAAGTTGACAAGATCTGGTCCGTTTGACTGATGTTGACCAGATTTGACTTGTGTTGACTGCTGACTAAATTTAGGCTATTGTTGACCCGCGCATCGCTATTCTATCTACTTGCAGAGGTTTGACCTGAGAAGGAAAAGAACAGATCAAAACCGAGCATCATCATTGCCATCTAATCACCCTCGGCCGTACACGAACACCATCGAGCCACTTACCAACATCACAAACCAGCGCTGCACTTTTAGTAACCAACACCAATGAACCGGTTGGAAGTTCGCAAATCAGACCACCATTTTGGCCAGGTACCACCACCCGACACCATCCAAACCTCGAATGAGGTCTTGTTCGGATAATAAAGAGGAGGTCGTCGTGTCAGGGCTTAGGGTCGAGTCCGAGTGACCAGGTGGGGTTGTCGTTTGGCGAGGGAAGGGGTTGCACGGTGAGGGTTGGTCGGCTGCTTGGGCTTCACAGCGGTGATATCGAACCTCTTCTTGTTTGTCTATAGCTTCAATATGAAGCCATGTGTGTGTGGAAGGTCACGTACAGAAACAGGAGAGGATGAAGGAATGTTATGTTTTTTTTTTTTTTCTTTTTCTTTTCTTTTTTTTTTTTTTTGAAGATGAGGTTTGTGTGTTTTGGGGGCTAGGGTTTTGAGTTAGTAATGGAGTGAAGGAGAAGATGGTTTAAATAGGTAAGGTTTGTTAGGTGGGTTAGGTGGACACTGTGTATACGAGCCAGTTACTGACTCGGTCTCGTTTATTCCATTTATCACGACCCTAATAATATTACACGATTTGTTTATATAAACCGATTTAAAACGAGTGGTTGGACCATATATTAACTATATATACATATTAATCATCGCGTTTGAGATTTATAAGAAATTACTGAGTGTCTGTTATTTGGCACGTTATTACTTGTAACAAGTTATTATTATTTTCGACACTATAACAGCACAACTAAATAATTTAATTTAGTAATGAATTAAAACGTATTCCTTGATAACAGGCTATTATTGTTTTCGAGTAAAAGTCGTTTTATACAATAAATATTACTATATTATTAGAGAAAAGCGGGGCGCTACAGGTAGTCTGGTGGTAGGGGATGGGGGTAGTCTGGTGGTAGGGGATGGGGATGGGGGTAGTCTGGTGGTAGGGTGGGGGTGGGGGTGGGGATATCAGCAGCAGTCCGGGGGGGGTGGGGGTGGGGGTGGGGATAGCAGCAGCAGTCCGGGGGGTGGGGGCCGACAATATTAGTCGGTCCATTTCGTTAACAGCCATGACATAATCCATGGCCCAGACCATTTCCTCATCCGTCCAGTCATCATCGGCTTCAGGAGGAGGAAAGGTTGGTTGTGCAGCAGCAGGAGGAGGGGGATATAACCAATGTTGTGGAGGAGGAGGAGGAGAAATAGGAGGTTGTGCAGCAGTAGGAGGAGTAGAGGAGGTGAATGGTTGTCTCCGGGGGCGGACCCGTCCCCGGACCCGACGAGAGTACTGCCGGATATTAGACGGTCTGACAGCTCCTGGTTGAAGACCAGCACCCATGTTATTCATTGTTTTGAGGATGAGGAATTGGAGGTGTGACTGAGAAATCAGTTTTGGTGTTGTATTTATAGGGTTAGCAAATTTTGAAATTCAAACGGTTTGGGGGGAAAACGTTTGAAATTCAAATTTTGAAATTCAAACGGTTTGGGGGGAAATTTTGAATTTCAAACGATTTGGAACAGTAACCGTTTAAAATTCAAAATTTTCAATTATTATTATTATTATTATTATTATTATGTTTATTATTATTATTAAAAATAAAAAAAACCCCTTGACTTTGACTTGCCACATGGCATGATTTAATTGGTTGGTTTCTTTTTCACATGGCGTTATTTATATCAAGCCCCCACCGGATTTTAGCATATAGCGCCCCCCTGTAGCGGTGTGGGGGGCGCTATTTTTGAAAATTTTTGAAAAACCACGCCCCACTACGGGGGGTCTAAGGCTATGGGATGTGGAGACATGAAAAAGGTCATGTCTCCATGCCATGTAGGATGCCACATCACCAAGGTGGTGTCTCAACATTCTTGAGATATGGGTGGGGTGTGGAGACACCACAAGGTTCATGTCTCTCTTCCCTTTTTCACTCCAGCTCATAACCTTCATAAAGAAAAGGAAAAAACATGATTGGTCCGTTCTCCAAGGGACATCAGGGACGGGGGTGGAAGAGGACGGGGGAGGGGGGCGGTGTGGGTAGTTGAGACGGGGCAAAAAAGGAGGGGACGGGGGGGTGGGGCGTCTGTGCACCGGGTAGCCTATTTAAATGTGTCAAAGTTATAAAACAAGTGGGACTAGATCTTTAGGCTATGGGGTGTGGAGACATGAAAAAGGTCATGTCTCTATGTCCTGTAGGATGCCACATCATCAAGGTGGTGTCTCAATATTCTTGAGACATGGGTGGGGTGTGGAGACACCACAAGGTTCATGTCTCTTGCATTATTTAATTTTTTTTTTTAATTTTAAACAATTTCTATTTTTTTTTTCTTATTTTTTGTATTATTATAAAACTGATTTTTTGTGCTTCTTTCTTGTTTTATTATAAAACTAATAATAATATTTTCTTTAAAATCTTTCACCTACTTTTCACAAAGTATCTCCTTCACCTACTTTCCTTCATCTTTTTCCCTTTTTCATTCCATATTTTTATTTTCCTTTCTTCACTCCATATTTTTATTTTCCCTTCACCTACTTTCCTTTAATTCTTCATCTCCTTCATTTTCTTCCCTCTTCCCCTTTTCACTCCAGCCAACGTTCATAACCTTCGTAAACAAAAGAAAAAAGAAAAAAAACAAAGAAAAACCAACGATTGGTCCGTCCCAAATGTTCCAAGGGAGACGGTGGGAACGGAGGTGGAAGAGGACGGGGGAGGGGCGGTGAGGAAAGTTGAGACGGGGCAAAAAAGGAGGGGACGGGGGGTGGGGCATCCGTGCACCAGATAGCCTTAGTGTCTCACGGTAAAGAAAAAAAAACGAAACTCTAGACATAAGAGTATGGAGCCACCGTATATTTTAGTTGACTTTTTCTCTTCATCGAGTCATATGTAATTTTTAAGAGAGGGGAGGTGTTGCCATAAGGTACTGGAGGTTGGAACGGGAATCGAGCAAGTTGGATCGGGTTTTCAAGAGGTTGAACCGAATTCTTTTATGTTTTTTAAAATCTTACACTGTTAAGTTTACGATACCATTCGGTTCTTACATTCAGTCTGACCAGTTCAGTGAACCGATATGGAGATCGGCCGGTTCAATGTCCGGCCCGGTTCTGAAAGCATTGTTGACATAAGGTTTTTGATTAACAAATTTGGCACTATCTTATATTAATTAGAGTTTAAAAAAACCGTCCCCGTTATAAGCTGAAAATAACCATTACAGTCCAATAGTTTAACAAATGGTCAAAACAGTACATGTGGTTTCATTTTGGTTTCATTTGGACCCACAGGCATTAACCTCATCCATTTATTCTATTAACTTATTGTTTAAGGTCAAACATACTCCTTTCAATAATCCACATGTAACACCCCAACCGATGGCGGAGACATCGGGATGTCACGTATTGATGATTGTTCAGTAGCTCATGGCAATATATATGATTACATAATCCTTTATTACAATATTGTATTACATTAAATGTCTTGAATGAAATCTAGTACATCCAATAATCAAACAAAGCTTAAAACTCCAAATATCTTCTCATGCTAGCTCTAGACTTCAAGCATCAGTAATTCCTGTTGAGTTTGAAAAAATGGGGGGGGGGGGTCAACTAGAAGTTGGTGAGAATATATAAGCCATGTCAAGCAATTAAGTTTAAGAATAAAAGTTTAGCAATTCAAATGTCTATTGTAAGTTTAAGTCTACATGAATAAACATGAAGTGTTGAATCGACATAATAAAACCTCCGACTAGTTTAGGTCCATCCCGTCATCCACGGTTCACCTTAATATTATGTTGGAACGATAACAATCACCCGCGCTACCCATAAAAGATGGTCAACGAATCTAGGTGGGATTGTCAATCCAATATATCTATTATTGAGTATCGCCGGCTTGGCCATAGCTAATGATTATGTATTGTTGAAACGAGTCTAACTGTTGTTGTCTAAATCATGAGGCATTAAAGTTTACAACTAGACATGTATGTAGAATTGCTTAAGTATAATGTTGCAAGTATAAAGAATTGCATAAACATGGTTACGTATAATCACCTTAGCAAAGTATTAAGTCTCGAGAAAAAGTATAAGTGTAGCCCCAAAGTTGCCAAGTATTACCCTATGTATAAGGTAACAAATAAGTCTAAGTTTATCTAGTCTACAAGTATATTCTAGGGTCTCGAATTGGGGATAAGTATTCGTTTGATTAATAAATAAAATGTTTAATAAATAAGAGAAATTTGATAAATAAATAAACAAAAGTCTTTTTGTAAATTTTCGATTAAAGATGGTCACATCATAAAGTTTTAAGTATGAAAATAATTTTTATAAAATTATTTTCTTAAAAATAGAAAATTTAATCTATTTGTTTCAAATTGTCAAAATATAACTTTAATATCTAAAAATATAAAAATTAAAGAATTTTTAAATTAAAATTTGTATTTCTGTTCTAAATGGACAGAAATAATTAATATAAAATTTTGGTGCAAAAATATTGAAAAATGAATTTATTATGATTTATTTATGATTAAAACTAACAAAAATTGATTAAAAATATTAAATAAATGATTTTTCAGAAATAAAAATTATTTCAGAAAAATTTAGTGTTATATAAACTCAGAATAATTTTTGTGGGAATTTATATAATCGTTTTGATATTTTTATAGAATTTTATAAATAAAATAGAATAAACTTGAAATATTAATTATATATATTAAATAAACAATTTTTGGAACACTAAAAATTGTATGTTAAACTTTTCTACTAGAATGACATAAAATAATTTTTGTAGAAATTATAAAGGAGTTTTAGTATTTTAAAACTAATTTAAAAAAAAAAATGTATAAAATAGAAGTATATAAAGAAAATAACAAAAAGGATGTTGGTGCCGGGACTCGAACCCTGTGTGCTCTGTTTAACAAACAACAGACACAACCACTTGATCTAGATCAGTGGTTGTGTTTGGTTTCTTTTTGTTTTAATTAAATACACGAGTCTGCAATCGTGTTCTTCCCCAAATCATACCCTATGAACCCTAGTTTCTTAATAATCACAATTGATAACCAATAGCCCCTGATATGATGGGGCTATTGTTTGTATGGTGCCGAAGATCAAAACCCATCAATAAAATGAAAACTTACAAGCGTAATCGTGATCTTATGGACGGTCAAACCGAAA
Organism: Ambrosia trifida; assembly: GCA_028751855.1. Lineage (NCBI taxonomy): Eukaryota > Viridiplantae > Streptophyta > Magnoliopsida > Asterales > Asteraceae > Ambrosia > Ambrosia trifida. Next base: position 28,226,376 of record CM054123.1, on the reverse strand, counting down.
GTCAAACCGAGCTTCAATCGCAAAATAGAGAAAAAGAAAGGGAAAAATTATAGTGAGCGTGTGTTTATCGGTGCTTAGAAGTGGTTCGGGAGACCTCAATTTATACTATGATTTCGAATATGGAAGGTTTTGAAATTTTGGTCAAAAAGCGCGTATGTTAAACGAATTGGAGTGGGTTTTGGCACAAATCGTGGAATATAGTTATATGAACATGTTTGTCGGTCAATGAGGATAAAATTGCTACAAAAAACGGGGCCAATAATCAAGGAAAGTGAACTGGGTTTTTGACCACCACTCGGGTCGGGTCTGGGTTGAAGACCGGGTAAAGGAGATGGGGTTCTGAAGTGGGCTTTGGGCTAGGTGGTTTGGGCCGCGTCTGGTGGGCTCAGGAGGGTGTTGGGTTGGGTAGTTTTTGTATTTGTATTATTATTATTATTATTATCATTATTATTATTATTATTATTATTATTATTATTATTATAAAGTGGTTAAAAAAAGAAATATATATATATATTTATATATATTGTTTTCAAAATCATATAAGGAGTACATGGTGGGTAAAGTGGTGATTTTATTAACTCAAAAATTTGAAAGAAAAATACGTGACGTTACACCACCCAATCCATCATTTTCTCAGACAAACACCACCATATTAGACAATGGCCATCATCGTCAAAACCATCATTTTAATCGCCAACACCATCACTAAGCCAACTGGAAAACTTGCAACAACCACAGTGGCTTGATGCAACGGTTTGAGGTCACCAGAATGATAACTTGTACGGATTTCACATCTGTTACTTACCCACAACCTTTGGTTTTGAAGTTTGGATCTACCTGGATATTAACGATGGAAATAGAATTAACGATTCGTGTGATTCTCTTTGACCATATATGAGTTCTGTTCGAGTTACAGAACAAGGGATGGTTTAATTATTATGGTTGTCATTCAGTTTCTAAACAAACAAAAAAGTTAATCGAATATAAAAATGAAATTGGTATAAAAAAAATCTTGATAATTGGTGAGAGTTTTGTTTCCAGGGAATGATGCGTTGAAAAGTCAAAGTGGCTAGTGGCGGTTGGTGGTAGTGGTTGGTGGTCGCATGTATAAAAGAGAAACGGATATGCAAAAGGGTGAAATGGTTAAGATAGAGGGGTACTTTAGTAATCTCACTAAAAACATTAACGGTAATCTGGATGGGTTAATGGATGTGGGTCCAAGGAAATGAAAATGTACTCTTTTGACCATTTTGAAACTATTGAACTATAATGGTTATTTTCAGAAAACCATGAAGATGAAAAAAGAAATTAACTCTATTATTTATTTTAACACTTAAGGTAAAAAGGAAAAAAAAGGTTTGAACAAACCACATGTGAACTTATATATAAAGATTTAAACTCAAAACTACTTTACGAATAACAAATTAACAACCAACAAATCACCACGCAAAGGTAATTAAGTTTATATGCGTTGTGATGGGTATAAACTAGGTTGTGTATGAGTCGGTTTTGACACAAACCATAACCGATATGTCGGTTAATGGATATCCATAACAAATCGGTTATAGCGGTTTCATTTAATTGGTTAGAGTAAACTGCCATTTTCGTCCTTGAGGTTTGGCACTTTTTGCCAGTTTCATCCAAAAGATTTTTTTTTCTCAACTGGCTCCACTAGTTTTCAAATTATTGCTGGTTTCGTCCAAGTGCCTAACTCCGTTAGTCAATCTCAGTTAACTGAGGGGCAACGTTGTCAATTCATTAACACAATTAGTCAAAGTCAGTTAGGTTAAGGGCATTTTTGCCAATTCACCTCTTTTTAATCCTAACCCTATTTATTTATTATTTAACTCACACACAATCCCTCCTAGCTCACCCCCAATTCATCTTCTTCCCCTTAATGTCAAGAAACCCTAATCAAACAAACTCTAAATTCAACAATGATGATGTATCTAGTATCTACTATCTCCCCCCTTCATCTTTTCGTTTGTATTTTTTGTCAACACCATCACCACTATTAATCCGACTCCACCACCACCACTACCACCGCCATCACCGCCACCGTACCTGCAACTCAAACAACACCACCACCTAGTTGTCGGAACCATAAAGATGGAGATGTCAGAGCCACTATTATTGACCTGAACCACTTGACCCGCAACATCCATCAACAAGATAATCGACCTGAACCTTTTCTTTCAAAATCGTGAACACAGATTTGGGGGTTTTTATTGTGGTTAATCGTGAACTAAGATTTGTGGGGTTTTTTTTTTTATGATTGGTGAGGAGGTCGAGGTTGAAGAGGGGTAGGAGGTGGATGTAGATCAGTTCACAATCACTTACCTCGAAGAATCGGCATTCGAATTGGTGAAAAAGGAGTTTGTGTCTCAAATGAAACTGAATGTGGACAAAATACGCAGCTTTAGTTGATTGTGTAGTTACATTCTTCTTTCAAGGGTTTATGATGTATCTTTTCTTTATTTGTTTTCAATCTGGTACCAAATTAGAGCAAATTAGGTCTTTTTTTATGTATTTTGTAAGGTACATACATAATTGGCTCTTATATAGCATACAATGTTGCTTGATCATGCTGTGTTTTGGGTTTAGGGTTTTAAGTGAAAGCCTTACGATTTTCCCCAAATTTTAGGAATTGTGTTCAGATGGAGGATTTATTATTATTATTATTATTATTATTATTATTATTATTATTATATAGACGAAATTTGAATTGACAAGTTTGCCCCTCAGTTAACTGAGATTGACTAACGGAGTTAGGCACTTGGACGAAACCAGCAATAATTTGAAAACTAGTGGAGCCAATTGTGAAAAAAAAATCTTTTGGATGAAACTGGCAAAAAGTGCCAAACCTCAAGGACGAAAATGACAGTTTACTCAATTGGTTATAAAGGCTATAGTAGATTGTTATAGTGGGTTAACCATGAAATTGATCTAACTAAAAATAGCTAAAAACAATAAACTTGTGTATTATTTGGATCTAAAAGTTTGGGTTTGAAATTTTGTAAAGAATAGTACATACTTCTATATATTAGTATATTACATACCATTAAAAATACATACAAAATTGAAATATTCAGAATTTTCTTTGTTTATATCATTATATGTATCCACCATCCTATCCCCATATCACCTCCATGCTCATCATAACCCGATGGTCCCATGAAATAATATTATGTTATGCATGGCACACATGATATATGTTATGTATTATGTGATATATCATGTATGTGATGCCATCATAATGTTTGTCTAGAGGACAAGTGGTTGAAGCAACTAGTGATAAAAAAAATATAAAAAGTGGGGGGATGCACCCATCGCTTCTGTTTCCCGCCAAAGTTGCGTTACGTGTCACACTCTACCTACTCTTCTTACCCCCTTTTTCCCGCCATTAACGTGCATGTGCCTAGTAGGTCCTGCCACGTGTCAGCTCGTCCATTGCAAAGTGTACTTGTCTGCCTTTGTCGTTGTTGCTGACATAGATGACACGTCATTTCTATAATACAGGGTTAACTCATGTCAACATGGTTTTACCACGAGATCTGGGTTCGTCTTATGTGAGGAGCAACTCGAATGTTCACTTTTTGCGTGGGGCTGGTCTTTGTGTAGTTATTCTAGTGTATTTCAGGTTAAACTCAGATGTAGCGCGTGCACAGTTAAGAAAACATAGTTTGGCCAGAGTGAGGCAGTGGGCTCCCTAAAACTCTGGAAAAGGGGGAGGGGGTGTGATTAAGCACCGTTAAATTTGAAATTCGTCTTACAAAAAAACCTCATACTCCGATAGTTGTAGTTTTTGTTTTTACCGTCAAATTTAATACTACTTTACTACCTGAACTGCCAGTGAGTTAGCACTGGACAAATGGCTGCGCAGTGGGCAATCCAAGCTCACAAAGCCACTTCGGAGGAAAAAGCGTTGCCCAAAAGCCCACTACGATAAAACCTCTCTGAATCGTATTCAAATTTGAGACAAATTGCCTCAAGCTCTTATCATTATTTACCCATGTCACTCATTCCCGTGAATATATCATACTTTCCCTTTATTTAGTTCCATTAATACGAAAGTTGTCATCCATAGCATCTTTGAGTTCCATTTTTATGCTAAATAGTGAGCCATATCGTTGCGGTTTTTATCATCATAGATGGAAATCAAGCCGTTGAAATTGAAACCGAACCAAACATTAGGGGACGGGGCATCACCATATTTGGTTATGGGTACCCCACTATCAGCACAGTAACACCGCCGCCGGTGATGCTGGTAGTGGAGCCGTGAACCATTTTCTGGTTCTAGTTAACGCACGGTAACTGATTTCTCTCTCTCTGATTTCCCCCAAATTAATATTATTATATTTGTGCAAATAATTTATTGTCGGGTAAAGAATCAGTGAAGTGTTGCCTTTAAAAAACTGTTTCAGTGAAGGAAATCAGTGAAATAATGTGACAGTGTAGAATTGATCGAAATCAGTGAAATTGAAAAAACCCACGGGTAGTGCCCCTCCCCTTACTAATGGTTTGACTTCAATTTAGCTTTACATTTTTACATGTTATGCTTAATGCATAACAAAAAATAAATAAATAAAGTTGTTTAAAATATACATCCAAGAAAAAAACAAACATAATACAAGCATCAACTTGCACAAAAAATACACAAAACAAACATGATGTTAACCAATACTTTAATGCATAAAACTTGCATGCTTTAGAAATTCATAAAAGAGTTTTAACTTTTAAAAGTTCCAAGAGTGCGTCCACCAACAAAAAATCTAGGCAACTCTTAGTTAGGAATAGAGATGCTTGATCAACGGTTTTTTTTTTTTAATCAATCCCATAAAAGAACGTGGCTTGACTTTTTTTTTTTTTTTTTCTTTTCTTTCACTTGGTTGAAATTTCATAGAAAAAATTTAAGCGGTGGCAATTCAGACACGAACACGATAAACTGATACGAACCTATACGATTTTAACAGGTTTCATATCTATAATAGGTCGACACGTTAAGACTTGTTTATTTTCGTGTCGTGTTCGTGTTTACCTGTTTCGTGTTCGTGTCTTAACATGTCTTATCATGTCTTGTCATATTAACATGTTTTACTTGATGTTTCTTATCGTGTTAACCTGTTATACACATGTTCGTGTTCCTGTTAAAAAATGACACAATTAAATTTCGTGTTTACATGTTTCGTGTTCGTGTCTTAACAGGTTCGTGTAACCTGTTATGCCAGCCCTACGCTCAAGCAAACAAAGTACAAAACAAAATGAAAACAAAAAAAACATATACTAGATGACCGGAATAACGACTTATATTACATTGGAAAATTAGTGAAGATCAAGTTGTTAAAATGTTGTTCATTTGTTGTTTCCGAGCTTTAAAGCAATCAAACTTAAAATGATGTTGATTGATGATATTGTTCATTTGTTTCCGAGCTTTTTAGTGAGCATAAACCTTCGTCATGTTCAACATATGAATATCATGCTTTCAACAAACAAGTAGATACTTTTTTCTATAATTTGATCAAATCCACATTCTCTGAAATTTTGCAACACTGCTTTGGTTTGTTCCACAAATGAAACTGCTTCTAATATCTCTTGATCTTTCTTTTAAATAACTATCGGTGAGTCCTTAACTTTTGCTAGAATCATTAGGGCATTCGTTTACAATATACTCAAGCAACTTACCATGAATGGAAACAAATCAACCAATCGCATAAGCTTTTTGTTGTGTGAATTCCACCATGTATCTCCTGGTCGTGTAAGAGAAATCTATTGATTTAACCCACTTCCAGTTACAATTACCCCAAAATTAATGGATTATTCTGCTTTCTTTCTCTCCCTCCCTCCTTCCCTACCCCCTTCTCTCAAAATCAAAGAACATTATTTCTTTTACAAGAAGTTCAAACCACATTCATCAAAGTGGCTATATTTTAAAAAGAAAACTCACAACACCCAATTGTTTTCTTGCAACCTTCGTAACCACTAATTGAAGTTGATGTGCAAAACAATGCACATAATACAATGATTTGCATTCTTTTAAAATCTTTGCTTTCAAACCAGTAAATTCACCATACTTGTTGCTTGCTTTATCATAATCTTGACCTCTTAACCGTCTCAACAGGTTTGTGTTTGAAAAAAATGACACAATTAAATTTCGTGTCGTGTTCGTGTTTACATGTTTACATGTTTCGTGTTCGTGTCTTAACAGGTTCGTGTAACCTGTTATGCCAGCCCTACTCTCAAGTAAACAAAGTAGAGACACGTTCGGTTCCTTGGCACCGGAGGCGGTGCGGTTTTTGGCTCGGGTTCAGTGTAAGGACAAAAATGATTGAAGAAACCTCTTTTGCTAACCTTAGTCTAATTCCTATTTCTGCCAAAACATTCTAAGTATGGAACTACTGGAGAAAGAAAACAAAAGTACTGAAGAAGGATTCAACAAGTACTGAAGAGTAAAGATCAGAAGTTCTGAAGTCAAACCAGACAAGTCAACTGAAAAACTGCTGAAGACAAACTACTCATCAGTACTTTGTCACTCGTCAGCATTTGTAAAAGAATCTTTCCACCGCCCTTATGTTTCAGTAGTTTATTAGTCTATTATTACTTTATCTTTTGTACAAGTTCCAAGACTACAGCCTGTTGCAGTCTTGCTTTTGTAACAAGGTTCATGTATATGTTTGTCTATAAATAGATGGGTTAATCCCACTATTTTAGACATTGATTTTAATTGAAACTGAAATCCTTCAGAGCTTTTACTTGAAATACCATTTCATAATCTGATAATCTATTTGCTTATTTATTATCATATACATTCAATTGCTTAGATTCTCATTAACTGTCTTTAGTTTATAAACATCCAGAGGGAGTAATAACTCCTGTTGATAGTGAAACTTCATAACTTATTCCGCTGCACAAACTGCTTTGATTAAACTTGCAAAACACATAAGTGTTCATAAGCAAACAACTGTTAAAGAGCATGCTGATCCAACATTTAGCGAGTAGTGCACAACAACTTTTCCACCCCCAAGGGCGGGGTTTTGTTTTTAGCAGATTGGGATTTTCTATTCAAAAAGGGGTGGCGACGCAGCTTGTTGCCCGCCTACCTAACATCCTTATGTAATTTACTTAGTTAATGAAAATTTGGTTTAAAAAAAAATGAAAACAAAAAACATATACGAGATGACCGGAATAACGACTTATATTACATTGGAAAATTAGTGAAGATCAAGTTGTTAAAATGTTGTTCATTTGTTTGTTTCCGAGCTTTAAAGCAATCAAACTTAAAATGATGTTGATTGGTGATATTGTTCAGTTGTTTTCGAGTTTTTTTAGTGAGCATAAACCTTCGTCATGTTCAACATATGAATATCATGCTTTCAACAAACAAGTAGATACTTTTTTCTATAATTTGATCAAATCCACATTCTCTGAAATTTTGCAACACTGCTTTGGTTTGTTCCACCAATGAAACTGCTTCTAATATCTCTTGATATTTCTTTTGAATAACTATCGGCAAGTCCTTAACTTTTGCTAGAATCATTAAGGCATTCGCTTACAATATACTCAAGCAACTTACCAATGAATGGAAACAAATCAACTAATTGCATGAGCTTTTTGTTGTGTGAATTCCACCATGTATCTTCTGGTAGTGTAAAGAGAAATCTCTTGATTTAACCCACTTCCAGTTACAATTACCCCAAAATTAATGGATTTTGCTACTCTCTCCCTCCCTCCCTGCCCCCCTCTCAAAATCAAAGAATATCATTCCTTTTACAAGAAGTACAAACCACATTCATGAAAGTGGCTATATTTTAAAAGAAAACTCACAACACCCAATTGTTTTCTTGCAACCTTCGTAACGACTAATTGAAGTTGATGTGCTAAACAATGCACATACTACGATGATTTGCATTCTTCTAAAATCTTTGCTTTCAACACAGTAAATTCACCATACTTGCTGCTTGCTTTATCATAATCTTGACCTCTTAACCGTCTCAACTCAAGTTATGTTTTGTCCAAAAAAAAATCAATTGAAGAATTTAAAACTAAAGAAAATGTTTCCATCACATGTACAAGTCCCACAACACTCTTTTAATTCTATATGTATCAACATATCACAAAACAATAGCCATTAGTTCTTTCGTAGATACATCTAGACTCATCAACTAATAATGTGAACAAATCATCACTAATTTCATCAAAGATACGTTAAGTACTTGTTTTTCAAAGCAATTAGCAACATACTTCTAATATTTGGACACAAATATTGATTAGTTCCTAAAGATTTTGGTAACTTTTTAGGTTCCTCATTTTAACTTAGGATTAAATCTATTACTGGAAGTTTCACTATGATCATGATCTTAAAATTATAATGCATATTTCTAACAAAACCTACAAGCTTCAATCGCAGCAGTCAACCAAATTCAATTTTTTTCCTTACGATGAATCTTGTTTGTGTAAGGCAACATGAAAAGACTGAGTTTGTCGCGCTATACATTCACATTTTTAAGGACATTATTATGAAAACTATTAACTTTGCCAGATGTGTTTATCAAATCTTGCTTCTTTTCAATTGAGATAGTGTGTTTTCGTAAATGCATCCTGCCCACTTTCATTAGCTATCACAATCACAATATATAAATAACAACATAAACAAAAGGTTTTTTTTTTTTTTTTTTTTTTTTTTTTTTTTGCTTATATACTGTACTCTAACCAACGAAGATGATCATCAAACCAAGTAGGTTGGAAACGTCAGCTTTTCTTCCCTCTCTTTGTTTGTTTAAGTTTATGTCCACGTGGTTGGCACGGTCATTTTAACCAATATTTTCTTCATATTTCATCTCTTTGATTTGGGTGATAATCTGTAATTCTTATCCTATTAGCGGAATCCCAATGAAGATTTTCAACAAACAATTTAGGTATAGAAGGAGTTGTGAAAGGTCTTGTACTCAGACTATTACTAGATGGACATTAACTTGAAGATGGTTCTTTTCTTTTTAAGAAATTGCTAAGAGTTCCTAAATTAAAAAAAACAAAACAAATATAAATTAACAAAACAAATAACTTTAATTATATATGAGACATAAGACTATAGGAATAAGATCAAATAGGAACCAATACCCTAGTTAGGAACTTAGGAACCAATCTGAGGCATTCATCTTTGATCTTGATCTAGGGGGTAGTTATGTATTTAGCCAATTAAATATCATCTTTTAATTTAATTAAAATTTTTATATATGGCAGTTATATAAACTTCATGCGATTTCCCTGCCATTATTTATTGAGTTTCCTTAAATCTCTCAACCATTATCATCTTTAATTCCTTAATCATAAAAATCACGTTCATAGCATTCTATTTCTTCGTATTTAGAAGACGACAATGGCGACAGTGCTCTTGGTGAGCAAATCGTGTTCTGGCAAAGAGGGATTTGTAAGTGACCACTTGTCGAAGTGCTATTAAAAAACTTAATAAAAACTACTCCTTAACTACAACTGACTGCAGTATAGGAAGTAGGGTTGTCGAACCTCAGGGAGTTTGTGGAAAGTGCTAAGTTACTAATTTCTAATTAAATTAAGATTAACTAAAGTAATTTTATGAAGTTTAATGTAGAAGTGCTGCAGTGCTGCAAAACAATTGATAATTGATTTTTTAGAAAAGACAATAATATGGAAAAACGGTCACTCCGGGTTTCTGACTCGGTAACTGTAAAGACAATCTGAATTAACCTAGCTAGGCAATCACATAGACATGATCCTGTTTAAATTGTTCAACCCAATTCAACATCAAAACACAAATCACAAAGTTAAATTATTCCTAGTGCAAGAAAACCAAGAAACGATAACGAATTGTAATTGTGAAAATCAGTCAAACTGTTCAAATCAGTCAAACATACAACCAGATTCAAAGACACATAAGTATGTTCATGAAACCTGGTCCTAAAACATAGTTCAAAACAGAAAAGTCCTTACAAAATAACCGAATCTTTCACCCGGAGAAACCGCAAGATGTTTAGCCGCGCATAATCATGATTTCTGCTTCAAAACTTGTTCTGGATTGCTCTGGCATCAACCGGAATGAATGGAACTGCAAAAAGTCTTCAAAATCGTCCCCTTTTTGCTCTGGAAGTCGAAGATCACATCCCCATATGGCTGATTAGGTTTTTACCAAGAAAATGGGCTTTTTATGGGTCTGGAAGTTATTAGAGACCCATGAACAACTATTTCTAGAATTAGAGGGTCTCTAACAACCTAAAAGGTCGCGAGGGCATCTTCAGTAATTACCACAATTCATTAAGGGTAAAATCGTCATTTTCCTCTATTTTACTTCCTGGAGACCCGCGAATAACTTTTACTGAAATTAGAGGGTCTCTAATTCAGTTCTTCCAGATTTGTTTCTTTTTCGATTTCCAATTTCATCGAATGCTCGTCTCCTCTCCAACTAAGCTCTTTTCTACTCATTTTAGCCCACGAACACCTGCTTAACACCAGACACAAATAAGTATCTAAGACACGATATAAACAAACGATAAACGATTAAAAACTATACAAAACTAATATATAAATGTGATGCATTTGGCAACACATCAGTAAGGTATGTGAATTTTATTATTTTGAAAATGGTATTATACGTGAATCCCACTTATTCACCACTCCTGTTTGCCACCTCTAAAATTACCTTATTATATTTGTTTGTATAATTATTATAATACGCAGCCTGCTATTAACTGAAAGGGTTGCCTCAGTGGGCTCAATTTCCGGAACGGCCAATGTTCATGTTTGACTTAGAAAACTGCTCACACTATTTCTTCGTATATACACCAATGTATATTTCGTTCATATATAAAAAAAACTGATATACGCCAATGTATATTTTTGTGTTGGTGATGATGATGAATGAAAAAAAAGTGATATACATCAATGTATAACTGATGTACACCGTTGTATATATGTGTTGATGATGATGAATGAATGAACAAAAAAAACTCATATACACCAATGTACACTTCAAAAACGAATATACATCAATGTATATCTGTGTACATCAATGTATATCTGTGTTGATGATGAATGAAAAAACGAATATACACCAATGTATATCTGTGTTGATGATGTTGAATGATGATGAATAAAAAACGAATATACACCAATGTATATCTTGTGTTGGTGATGATGAATGAAAAAACGAATATACACCAATGTACACTGTTGTATATATACCGAGATATAATTTTAATATTATATATTCAAAAAATACGTTTGGGTATACCATAAACACTAATTTGCTGTTTTCAAATATACATGAGTTTCTTATTAATTACCTAATAACAATGATATTGAACAAAAGACATCAATACCCCTTTATTAAAATAACAATTAATTAAAGTTTTACTTATTTACAATCGTGCCATTGAAGATGGATGACTCAGATTGGTTCCTATAGTTCCCACTTAAGGGTTGGTTCCTATTTGAACCCTACCCTAAGACTATAATACATATAAAAGAGTAAAAATAAAATAAAATAGGCACCTTGTTTAAGGTTATGCAAATACATTACCAAATTAGGTTATGCAACCCGGATTGTCAAATTAGTTCATTGATGGGATTGGGCACTGAATACACCTCTCCGCATACCCAAACCGGGCACAACGTCACCGCACGGACAAAAGCTACGCGCAAGAAATGGTCAAGGCTCATTAATGATCGGTCAATAGTCAAGGCTCGGTCAAGGCGAGTATCATGCATGGTCAACAGCCATGCATAAATTACGTAACCCCAGCATTAAAGGCGGTACAATGTTCCATCATTCCCATCAATTTAGCTTTCCTTACTTCATCACACTAACACAATTAAGGGTGATAGGGACAACCTAACCACGGTTAGGACTTAGGTAATGGTGGCATACGGACTCTCCTATAAAAGGCGTCACACCCCCAATAGGAGAGGACACTTTCTACTGACCTGGAGAGCTATCACACTTGATAGTATCCCCATTCACCCCGTTTTTGTTATAACTTATAAACAACTACCTTGTGTAGTCGTCTCCACACCCACATATTCACTCTTGTTTGCAGGTACTTCCAATCCATAGCTGTTAGTGAAGGATCAACCCTGTAGCAACTTATAATCTTATCATTCCTAACCGGTGGTGATACTATTTGTTTCTTCATTGGCGCCATCCCTTACGGTTCAAACAAATCTTTCAAACTAGCAACATGGCTTTTTCAAAGGATGCAAACAATAGCAATACTGAAGTAGATGCCACAATCAACGATGAGATCCAGGACGTTACACCAAATACTATCACGAAGAATGTGGCTCAGAAGCAACCGGCTTCGACATTCCAGTTCCACCCAAACAAGGGAGGATCTGCTGGAAGTAAGAAGAAGAAAGGCAACCTATCTCCGGTTGACCCGGACGAGTAGTTGGCTCAGCAAAATTCAAAAACGATTGCTGAATATCAGAAAATGGTTATGAATCAAGCTAAACTCAACGTCCAAAAGACGTTAAGTTTTGATACAAGCGAGGAAGACTCAGAATCTCCTCGAAAGAACAAAAGTGGCCGTCATGCTAAGGGATCTCGTCAGGCGGTACGTGGTGGAGGCCGTGGTAAAAATACTCACGGCCAGGACCCCGTCAACCTGAACGATGAACCAGACGGCTACGAATCAGAAGACGAGGTGCATCATGATTCCAACAAGAAACAGAATTCCAAATCTGTTGTCAGTAGTTTGGCACCCAAGGATGATGACCTCTACAAGCCATACAGACCGAAGACTTTCGCTGAAAGATCAAAATTCTATGCACGCATTGCATTAGCACCGATGCCCCAAGAATGCAAGCTATCAAGCACCATCGGGAAATATGATGGTTTGCGCGATCCAGACTATCACCTGCATGCTTTTGATTGCGCAGGCAGTTCCAAGCTGTGGCCGGTCCAAGCCTGGTGTCACCTGTTCGTACAAACATTAACAGGGGCAGCCAGAGTATGGTATGAAAGCCTGTCTGTGGGAAGTCTGGTGGACTTCGATGATTTAATAAGAAAATTTAAGAATCACTTCTCACATCTGCGCAAACACAAGAAAGATAAGGCACACATTCTCTTGTGTGCACGCCATGAGAATGAATCCCTAGAAGATTACATCATCAGGTACAACAAGGAAGCCCTTCAATTAGGATGCGGAGAAGAACTTACCCGTGCCGCATTCATCCACGGGGTAAGAAATGACGACCTGATGAAATGCTTAACCGGTAAAGATGGCGTGCCACAAGCTTGGGATGAAGTGATTGAAGCTGCTAAAGTTTATGCGTCTTCCGAGCGATCTTTTCATCGCAACAAAAACGCGCACCAAAGTAGCAGTCACCACCCATCATCAAATAACAGAGGGAAAGGCAAACAGTCCGTCTGGTCAAGAATTTCAGGTGCAGCAGAGGAAGGAAAATATTCCTCCGCACAAGACGCAAGAAACATGCCCAGTTCAAGAGGATCCCGTGACCATAAAGGACACTCGAAGAAGAATTACGAATGGACACCGCTGTCCAAAACGCCATCTGAGGTGTTAAAAACTGAACAGGTTAAGTTTCCAAAACCACAAGAACTCCGTGGTGATAGGCGAAACGTGGACAGATCAAAATACTGTGAGTATCACGAAGATCACGGCCATATGACAGACAACTGTTACAGCTTGAAAATGGAAATTGAAAACGCCATTAAGTCAGGGCAGTTAACGCACCTCGTGAAGAACATGAGAAGAAAGTAGAGGGACAACACGGAAGGAGGAGAACCCTCTCAGAAAAAGATACGCAATCTCAATGAGCATCACGTGTATAACGTTTCCCGCAATACATGCAACATGACACATAGAAACGCAAGCCATAAACGCACCTTTATGGAAGCAATAGATGATTCATGGAAAGAAGAGCAAGTGATTATGCCAAAGGTAAAGGGTGGGGCTTCGTCCACAGCTCCATTGATCATCACAGGGGTTGTTGGCCATTATCGAACACGATACATGTTCTTGGATAATGGCGGCAGCACTGATATCATGTACCAGCAATGTTTTGACCAGCTGGACGATGATGACAAAAGAAGAATAACACCAACAACAGAACCAATCTCAGGTTTTATCCTTGAAACAATCTACCCACTGGGTACGCTCACTTTCCCAGTAACACTCTCAGACGGAAAGCATTCGCGCACCAAAACGTGCGACTTTACAGTGCTCCCCGTCAACTCTTCACATGATATCCTACTGGGACGAGAAGGATTGGCAAAATTCAACTGCAATGCATCTACGCCACATCAGATGGTAGGCTTCCTGACGCGAACAGGAGTCGCATTCATCCGCGGAAACAAAACATGTCATACAACAGAAGCGCCGAGGCCTTCAAAGCAATCAAAACCAACTGTCAGAACCGAACCGGAAAAATGGGTCATTAACCCTATATTCCCGGAACAGACAGTTTGTAATCGGCCATGAAATCTCTGACCCCATTCGCACTCACTTAAAGCAGTTGTTAACGAAGAACATGGATTCTTCGCCTTCAAACCATCAGACATGGTCGGTGTCCCGCGACACATCGCAGAACACAAGCTCAACATCTACAAAAATGCCGAGCCAATCTCCCAGAAAAAGCGTAACATGGGGCCAGAGAAAACAAAGGCGATGAATGAACAAGTGACAGAACTCTTTAAGGCCGGAATTCTGCGCAAGAGCAAATTGTATGTGAGTGAATGGATCGTATAACAACAAAGAATGATCAAACAAGTTAGTTTTAGGTGCGGAATCCTTAAAACAATCACAAAATAATAGTCAAACAGATCAAAACAAGCAAATCATCATTTTCATAAGCTTTTCATTAATTAACAACTCGATTACACGTTGAAAGATGATTACAAACAGGGTGAGAACGTGAAAAGAGCTAAACAAAACACTAGAGAGAATATCAGAAAGTGGAGGGTAATAATGACAAAAAGTTACATTCAAAAATCAAGCTTGTCTATTTATAGACTGCACATTCGCCCATTTGATTCATGCGAATGTGCAGGTTCGCCCAAACTATCTGGTCGAACCAAGCTACACAATAAACTATATTCACATTCGACCACAGCTTCTTCCTTCGCACCTTCTGTTCTTCCTTCGTACCTTCTAAAGCCTCCTTCGCACCTACAAAAACTCTCCTTCGCACCAACGACAAATCACAAAATAAGTTTGTTGTTCAATCCGAAGCACTAGTCGCACAATTGCATCTACACAAATATCAAACTTGGGTGGCAAACCCAGTTATGGTAGGAAAGTCCAACGGCACCTGGCGCATGTGTGTCGATTATAAAGACTTAAACAAGGCCTGTCCAAAAGAATGTTACCCATTACCCGAAATCGACCTAAAGGTCGATTCCTTGGCACCTTACAGATTCAAATGCTTCCTGGACGCTTATAAGGGCTATCATCAAATTCAAATGGCCAAAGAAGACGAAGACAAGACAACATTCCGCACAGACATGGGCACCTTCTGCTACACCAAGATGCCATTTAGGCTAAAGAACGCAGGGGCAACATATCAACGATTAATGGACACCGCATTTGTAAAAAAATTGGTGTAAATTTAGAAGTGTACGTTGACGACTTGGTGATCAAAAGCAGAGAAGAGGACCAGATGTTACTTGACATCCAGAAGACCTTTGATCAGTTGTGCAGTGTGAGGATGAAGCTTAATCCGGGAAAATGTTCCTTTGGGATGGAAGAAGGCAAATTCCTCGGAGTCGTCGTCACAAAAGACGGTTTTCGTCCCAACCCAGATAAAGTTCAGGCAATTGAGTGGATGCCATCCCCATCTTCAGTCAAGGAAGTACAAACTCTGATAGGACGACTTGTAACCTTGAACAGGTTTCTGTCAAACTACGCGTCCAAATCCTTCCCCTTCGTGGACACGCTAAAGAATTGTCTGAAGAATTCAAACTTCAACTGGACGGAAGAAGCGGAAGCCGCGTTTCAAGACATGAAGAAATATTTGAGAAACTTGCCAACACTCACTGCTCCGCTACCAAAAGAGCCACTCACCCTATACCTGTCCGTCACCGACAAGGCAGTAGGGGCAGTGCTCATGGTTGATCGAAAAGGGGTACAAACCCCAATATATTATGTAAGCCGTATGCTGCTCGACGCAGAAACCCGCTACTCAACAATGGAAAAGCTGGTTCTCGCGTTAATTCATGCTTCAAGAAGACTGCGCAGATATTTTCAAGGACACCCGATCAATGTCCTCACAGATTTCCGCATCAACGACATTTTGCGCAAACCAGAACTTTCTGGACGTTTGGCGAAATGGGCAGTAGAACTGGGCAGAATATGAAGCGCTGGTCGCAGGCCTACGTATTGCCAAAAAGATGGGTGCTCACACATCGAAGCACATGTTGATTCAATGTTGGTTTCCAATCACATTGATGGCACATATGAAGCCAGAGAGCCATCCATGATCCTATATTTGCAACATACCAAAGAGTTGATGAATAGTTTCCTCCACTGTAAAGTCACTCACGTTCGCAGAAGCCAAAACAAGCCAACAGACGCTTTAAGTAAAATGGCGTCAACTGCATTTGATCACATGGCGAAAGACGTACGAGTCGATATACTAGCCAAACCATCTGTTCCGTCAAAACAAGTGAACATGATTCAAACTGGAAAAGAATCTTGGATCACCCCGATCATGGCCTTTTTAACTAAAGGCATCCTCCCATCAAACAAAGCAGAAGCAAGGAAACTACAACACAAAGCCTTGCATTATGAAGTGAATGACGGCATCTTATATCGGCGGTCTTATCTCGGACCATTACTCAGATGCGTAGATTCCGCAGAGGCCACATATTTAATAAAAGATATTCACGAGGGCACATGCGGATTACACGCAGGTCCTCGAATGGTCGTGGCCAAACTTATAAATGCTGGATACTTTTGGCCCGGAATGCACCTCGATGCGGTAAGAGAGCTGCGCAAATGTGATGCATGCCAGCGGCATGGCCCGGTACACTTAGACCAAAGAACAACTTGATACCAGTCACCACAGCATGGCCATTCCAAAAATGGGCCATTGATCCCGTGGGACCTTTTCCCACAGCGCCAGGCAATGTCAAGTACTTAGTAGTCGCCATTGACTACTTCACTAAATGGGTGGAAGCAAAGACATTAGCCACGATTGACGGACGCAACATCAAGAAATTCATATGGGAATTTATCATTTGCAGATTTGGTCTACCAATGGAAATTGTAAGCGACAACGGAACGCAGTTTGCGGACCAACACTTACAAGAATGGCTCCACTCAATGAAAATCAAACAGATATTCACTTCCGTAGCGCATCCTCAAGGCAATGGCCAGGTCGAGCGCGCAAACAGAAGTATTGTTGAAGGCATTAAAACGCGCCTGGGAACAAGACGCGGCGGGTGTGTAGACGAATTACCCCATGTCCTTTGGGCTCACCGCACGCTTTCCAAAACAAGCACTGGGGAAACACCGTTTAGCCTAACATATGGAACTGAAGCGGTTATCCCAACAGAAGTTACAAACCCGTCCCCAAGAGTTTTGCTCGCGCAAACAACTGACAACGATAGAGAGTTGAGAATGAACCTAAACTTTCTAGATGAGCACCGAGATTTGGCCTACGTCCGAGAAGCCTCATACAAGAGACAGTTAGAAAAATATTACAATGCGCGGGTCAAAGAACAAGCTTTCCGCATCGGTGATTTCGTTTTACGCAATAATGAAGCTTCAAATGCGGAAAAACCGGGGAAACTTGCTCCAACTTGGGAGGGACCTTACAAAGTCCAAGAGGTATTGGGAAAAGGAGCATATGCCCTAGAGCGACTAGATGGTTCGCCAATACCACGTACTTGGAATGCAGCTCAACTACGTGTATGCTACATGTAATCTACTATTTCATGATTTTGTAATAAGGACTTTATGTCCAACTTCATTTATATTACAAAAAGCATTTATCGTACAAGCCATTGATCAACAAGTACAACCTACACAGCTAATACGTAGATTACCGTTACATATACAAAAAAGGGGGTTGACCAAAAAACAAAATACACCCCATATACATGATGATTCAACAGCAATTTCAAAAAGACTTTACTTATACACAACAAGCTTCAACATACTGGAAGATACCTCAACCCTTAACCTTCCTGGTTTTAGCCTTCTTCACATCCCCTAGCTCTGATAATTTCTTCATCTTCAAGGGTTTCCCATCAGAAGTACCCTGATCATCCAAGTTATCAGGACGCATGTCCTCTTGAGACAACAGACATGCACAATATTCTGCCGGACGATCAAGAGCGTCAGTGGAAGACTGATCATGATGAAGATGCTGAGATAGCCTCATCATCCCCTGCATTGCTAAATCCTCCTTAGCACCAAGGTTGTTGTTAGAGGAGTTGGTCGCCATTTTTTCAGAAAGGATGGTGTAAGTTTTTAAGAAAAAGGAGAATAATGAAGAAGGTGAAACACACACTTACTATATATAGAGGAGAGAGGATACGGTTATTAATTACCATTAATGGTAACCACTCAATTACCCTAGAGAAGTGTGACAGTTGCCGTGACAATCGCCGGCACAACCATCACATCAATCATGAGGTCACCTGACAGTCTCTGGTGACAGGAAATAATGGTGACATCATCAAATGATTAGAATAAAAGACACGTGGAACTGACTTTCACAATAAATTGTTCAACATTACAAGCAAACACGAAGAAAATAAACATATTATTCAACCAAGGTTAAGATATTGAGATATATCTTCAGCATTAGCACCGCCCGAATGTTTGTCACCAGCTGCGGATGATGTTCCAGCATGACTATCAGTTGCTCCTGCTTTGGCCGTCTCCTCCCTTTGCGCCTTTTCAGCAAGCTCCGCACCAAGACGGTCAGACTTGATAAAGTAGTTGCGCAATTCACCCGCAGGATCATCAGTCTTCGCACAAGCCTCCAGCAGATCGAAGACCTCGAACTTCAGGTGCTCATAATCATCATAGGCCTTCAGCAATTCGTCATCGTACGACTCATTCTCGTACGGACCGGCCTCTTTCTCTTTGCCATCTGCATGGTGGCAAAAGCCTTCGGAGAAACCAAGCTTTATTCCCTACTTCACGAAAGAACTGGAAATGCGGGCAACTACCTCGGTCAGCGCAGGATCATTCCAAACGCGCTTAAATATCTACACAATAGAAAATACAACATTAACAGTTGCATAAGTCAATAATCAAACATGTGAAAGGGAGATTTTATAGCTTACCCCAGCGACTCCATCGCTCATCAGCCACGCTATCCTCTCATTAGCAGCAACAGCCATGTCGGTGGCTTGTCCAAACAAAGCTTGCACTTTGTCCAACTCCATTTTTGCCTGTGTGCAAGAGGACTCCGCCAGAGCTTTTTCTTCTTGGTACTGGGAGTTTTCTAAAGCTAACTCTTTTATTTTGGCCTCGGCATCAGACAAGGAGGAAGTCGCGTTGAGGAGCTCATCATGCTGAGCATTATATTTCTGAATAGTATCGGCAAGTTCCGCCTGCTTCTCCCCATATGATGTCTGACTTTGCTCCACCTCTTTCTTCAAACGAGAATTTTCAAGCTTCAACTCTTTAATGGTGGATCGCAATAGCTCGGTTTCATGATTGGTCCTCTTACAAGCAATGGACCAAGCCTGGGAGGCTTCAGCTTTCTCCTTCTTTACCTTCTCCATTTCTTCAACAGCATCGCGGGCAACCTTCTGGTGATGCTCAATCTCCGCCCGGATCTCATGATGGGCGCGTTGAAATTCTTCTTCGCGCCCCAACAAACCGGCTTCTGAGTCCTTCAAATTTTGGTAATCCCGTTGAAACTCATTTTCACGCCTAATGAGAGATCCGAGGCCGCTCATACCCAATGAAAGGTTCATCGCCATATCAATAAAAAGAGAGCGTCGGTCAACACTATCTTGATAATCACGCTCGGCCGGAGGAACAGACAACATGACAAACTCCTGCGCGTCAAGCGCATTTGTAAACCGAGTCGTGTCGAGGATATCCCAGCGCGGCTGATACGGTCTTGGTGAATCCGCTTGACGTGATGCATGCATTCTTCGACGATGACCGGACTGACCGGAATTACCACCAACACTTGCAGAAGCATCAGTGTAAATCACAGCAGAGTCCACTACTGTGCGCTTGAAGCCGGAAGGGTTCTCACCAACAACTTCATCAATTTTCTCTGTCTCAAGCGCAGCTTTGAACCCTTGCGATGAACTCGGCTCATGCATTTGCTTCAACAGTGAATGAGGGGAATCTATATTCAAATTGGGAGTTTCAGACTCATCTACCCTCTTTCCAACATCCTTCTCCACATCAATCACCAAATCATCCGGGACAGGCTCAGCCTGTGACATCACATTCTCCTCCACAACCATCTCAGTTGTATCAGTTGTCGCCTGCGCGGTCACACCAACATTCTCAACAGGCTGGTCAGACGAGGATACTTTCTCCAACACCAAAGTAGGCTGCTTCTTCCGAGATTTTGCAAAAGGATGTTGCCCTACATAAAATGCTGTTCACAGTATTTCAACGAATTTATTACAAAACACATAAAAGGACACAAGAATAAAAGTACCAGACAGATGCCTCAATGTTTTCATTGGCAGATTTTCGCGCACAGGCGGAGGCTTTACAGGAATCTCAAGCTTGTCAGTGGTCGGCCAAGTCAGTGGTTTAAACACATCAACCGAAACTGCGGAAATAGGTTCCGATCGGATCACATATAGACTTCTCCCTGAAGACTGAGGAATTTGCACCTGTTTCTGATTCAACTCGTCGATCCTTTGCTGATACAAATCTTCAGCAATATCATCCGACTGACGGACAGGAGAAGAACGCCTCGCGCGTTTATGCTCCAATTCCGTGTTTGACTCCGTCAACTCTTCATCAATCTATTCAACAATGATGGGAGCAGCAGGTGGTTTGGTTCTCTTGCTCGCCACAACACGCTTCCTCGACGTACCGGTGCCTGGCGCGGAAACCACATATGTATACATTAAGACCACACGGGAAGAATAAATAAAAGTCTAATAAAGACTAACCAACAGATTTTCGTCGCTCAGAGGTAACTTCCTCATTATCAACTATAGCCTTTCTATGGAGTTGTATCCCCGCACCTACCACGAAGAATGCGCAAAATTAATACGCAGGATGCGTATCTAACTGCGCCTCCTTCGCGCATGAAATAAGTTAACAAAAAGAATAATGTGAAGGGTTAAGTCAAACAACCTGTTCTTGCGTACTGCTTGGGAGGATTAATAAGGTTGGGAAAAAGAAAGTTTGAACCAGTCCGCTCCGACAACCGTTGCACACCCGCAGCAACCAGAGCATACAAAACCTTTGCCTCACCCCTCTTGGCAAACAAATCAAACAGGGAAACACCTGGAAGTAACCATCAAAGGTAAATTCAAAGCAAGGGAAAATGTAAGAAGAAACACGACTAAATCTATTACCTTTAGGTGGATTTGGATCATGACCTTCAGGGCAAATAAGGCTGAGCCCTAGAAGATTTAAAACACTTTCTAGACATTCGTCCATCATTAAAGGAGTAGCATGGTCACAAAGGGTTTTGTACCATGCCTGCTCCTTATAACCTGACATTGGAGGAAATTCTGCAATCTTCTCCTTCAAGCCTACCACCATCCATTGAAAGGAAGCAGGAATAACACCACGGTGCACATAAAAAAACTTTTCTTTCCAGTCATACATAGACTTCAGATTCTCCGACACCAATTGCTTAACTTTCCGGCGGATACCCAAACTATACCACCCACTACCACCCCGGGCAGCCTCAAGAACGTAAAAAACGTTCAATCTATCAAATGTTGCTTCAATATCCAAGGCTCTACAGGTAGCCTCAAAATGAATCAACCGGCACCACCCATAAGGGGTCAATTGTGTTGGGTGAATGCCATATTTCAACAAAGCATCCACCACAAACTTGGTGGCCGGAAGACGAAAGCAACACTTGCTAAAAGCCGCTGCATATAATGTTATCTTACCAGGTGATGCTTGCAAGGCATTCTTCCCCTCGGCTGGGAGTTCTGGTTCCCATTCAGACGAAATATCATACTGATCAATAAAAGCTGCAAAGGAGGCCTGATCCCACTTTATGGTTGTAGACTCAATGCTCTTCGACGATTCTTTCCCTGAATCTTTCACAGAATCAGAAGTATTGCTGGATTCGGGAACGTTTTGTGGTTCTTGAGACATGATCAAAGGAAGGATGAAGAAAAGAGAGAAATACGTTAGAGACAAAATTCAAATTTTGAAACGAATAGGAAATGGAGAAGTCATGATTAAAAGGACATATGTAGGCTTTGCAATTAATACAACTGACGTCATGCTTAGTGGGCCAGCCAGACTTTTTCGTACACGAATCTAATAGGGAAATGACACGTGGATATCCGAAGACAAAAAGACGCCACATGCGCCTCACGCGCCCACTCGCCTGACAACCGCCGCTCAACGTGCCTGCACACGTCTCAACTGCAACAGGTCACGTCACACCCACTCGCCATATGGACCACAAGTTTTCAAGTACATGGGGAATTGACAACTGTCCACATAAAACAACTGACGTGTCCTATAACTGCGGAAAGTTGATGTAACTAATCACCCGTTCTCTGCATATAAACTCCGCAACACAGAACCAACTTGCCTAATACATGTACGCAAGACAACAGTGCAGGAAAGACCCCATCTAAAACACACATCTTGTAAGTTCAGCGCCCCTCACATCTTATCATAACTTCTTAGATAAGAGACACACTGGACTGGGGGGACTTGATGGGATTGGGTACTGAATACACCTCTCCGCATACCCAAACCCGGCACAACGTCACCGCGCGGACAAAAGCTACGCGCAAGAAATGGTCAAGGCTCA
Source organism: Ambrosia trifida (assembly GCA_028751855.1). NCBI lineage: Eukaryota > Viridiplantae > Streptophyta > Magnoliopsida > Asterales > Asteraceae > Ambrosia > Ambrosia trifida. The sequence continues at coordinate 28,203,432 of CM054123.1, read as the reverse complement.
TTAATGATCGGTCAATAGTCAAGGCTCGGTCAAGGCGAGTATCATGCATGGTCAACAGCCATGCATAAATTACGTAACCCCAGCATTAAAGGCGGTACAATGTTCCATCATTCCCATCAATTTAGCTTTCCTTACTTCATCACACTAACACAATTAAGGGTGATGGAGACAACCTAACCACGGTTAGGACTTGGGTAATGGTGGCATACGGACTCTCCTATAAAAGGGGTCACACCCCCAATAGGAGAGGACACTTTCTACTGACCTGGAGAGCTATCACACTTGATAGTCTCCCCATTCACCCCGTTTTTGTTATAAACAACTACCTTGTGTAGTCGTCTCCACACCCACATATTCACTCTTGTTTGCAGGTACTTCCAATCCATAGCTGTTAGTGAAGGATCAACCCTGTAGCAACTTATAATCTTATCATCACTAACCGGTGGTGAGGCTATTTGTTTCTTCATTCATCAACATACCGCTTTCGAAATTTAAAAACCCTTTGAAAAAATAAATTTAAAATTTTAAGTCAACATAAATTAAAATTTTCTAAAACCCTAGAACAAGATCATCAAAGTTATTTAAAAAAATATAAATATATATTCAAGAATCAAATAGATGAGAGCAAACTAAGCTTATCACAATTCACAAACCTTTGTAATTGATTGTTGCCACTTCCATTCCTTTCGAAACTCTGCGATCGATTTTCGATTTTTTTCGGCTTCAGGCTTTAGCTGCTAATCGGGAATTTTTATTTTATTTTTATTTGGGTAAAATGCTAAAATCGTCCCTGTGGTTTGTTGAAAGTTGCCCCTTACGTACAAACTTGAGATTGTTTGTCATAATCCAGTTAAGTCAAGGGACGATTGAGACAAACAATTTAAAACCAAAGTACGATTATGACAAAAAATCTCAAGTTTGTACGTAAGCGACAACTTTCACCAAACCACAAGGACGATATTAACAATTTACCCTTTTTATTTTTATTTTATTTATTTACTAGCTTATACCCCGGGAGCGTCCCGGGTTGAGAAATCTAAGTAAAGTGAACAAAATTAGAAGTATCTAAACTATAAAAATGGCATCTTTGTATCAACTTACATTAGATACTTTAAAAAAAATGCCAAAAGATCCATTTTACCTTACAACATCAACACCTAAAACAGGATATTAAGATCCCAAGCACTTCAAGGGGACATAGATTGTTTAGCACCAATACATTCAGTCAAAGATCTTTAACTGCATATAATAAGATTTGAGCTATTTCAGAATATGGTAGAAAAAGAAAACATAGCAATTACCTGTTGGAGAGCGTCACGGGTTGAAATATCTAATATGACATAATAAAATATCTAACATGACAACATAATTAATGACTTGCCAATATATGATTAATGAATATTATTATTATTATTTTAAACAAATCTCTGTCATAAGTTATCATATTTTAATATAAAAAAGGGTAATTGGGTCGGGTATCACCTAACCCCAGGCCTGACCCAAACCCATAATTTTTTTTAAACTAATTCCAAACCTGACACAATACTTGTCGGGTTACAAAAAATAGTCGTTTTTTTTCTCCGTTTTTTATATAGCATTATGGTACTCGTTGGAAAGATAATAAAACGCTCGTTAATTTGGTGTAATTTTTTTCTTTAAAAAATTTCGTGTATAAAAGATATTAACGTTTAAAAGTTGTGGGAGAAAACATTAGAGATAAAAATCTAATTTTGTTTTTAAATTTTAAATTATTATTTTCCTAAAATAAAGGTCTTGCCACATGGGATGACACATGACACACTCAATAAAGAGAATACCCTCTTTGAATGTCATGTCATTAAAATGGCTTTGGTTTATTATATGTATAGATTTATTTATTTTTTTTGGTTGTGATGGGCGCATGTTGTAAGATTCAAGCAAATGGGACTGGAAAATAAACTTAAATTAAATCTATTGGGCTTGGCTATGGACACTTCAATGAATGGGCTAAGGGCACTTCAGGTCTCTTGGGTTGTTGACACACTAAAAAAACAAAACATGTATAGGGTGTTGGTGTGAGTCGGATGGTGGGTGCGTGCCCACCCTCTGAAGCTTACATCCGGCTCTACTTGTGGGTTAGCATTGTAATCATCAGAACAGTTGCTTATCAAACATGACATGTGTGATCCTACCTTTAACAAACACGCAAACGTAACTGTCACAATTGAGCAAAATATTACAAGCTAAAAAATGTTATGGTTTTCTTTTATTTGAACTCCTTTGAATTGTGTGACTCGTTCTCTTTAGACCTTGCCTTGATACCAATTATTAGGTATAAAAACTTTAACACGAACTAACAAAACAATGGCCAGATAAACTTAGAACTACATTATGATTTGGATGGTTCGACTCCTCAAAGTTAATCGACACATGATTCACTAAAAATTAGGCTTTTAATGATGATTTATTATCTCTAACACTCTCAAATACAATTGCGTCTCTTTCTTAATTGATTACATTACATCTAAATGAAGATACAATTGTATCTCCAGTAACTCACGATACAATGACCATACTCTTTATACAGATATTTCGCTTCTCTCGTTGTCACATCCGGAATCAAAACGACGCTCAATATCAACTGTGGTGTTTTTATTTGCAATGCATATCTATTAATATATATAAAAGAATTCAACATTGCTGACGTGGCGTGCAATGGTGCCTTCAACCTATTCATGAAACTGCCACATGGCATCATAATTGAAAGATTTTAATGTTTTTGAATTATTTCCTTTTTTAATTAAAAAAAAAGATAAACATAAAACCCTAAATTTATCTCTCTATCTCTCAATTCTCAATTACTAAAATTAAATTGAGTTATTTTAGCAAAAAAAAAATTTAAAAACAAATTTAAATTTTTCTCTCTTATGTTCCTCCCATAATTTTTAAACGTTAATATCTTTTATATTCGAGATTTTTTTTAATAAAAAAATTACACCAAATTAACGAGCGTTTTATTATCTTTTCAACGAGTACCATAGTGCTATATAAAAAAACGGAGAAAAAAACGACTATTTTTTGTGGGGTTATGTTCATACAGAAAGAAAAAAAACACAAAGTGTTCAGGTTATTCATTAATCATTTTTTTTAAACCAAGTTCTTATCTACGATGTTGAAATTCAGCCCAATCGCCATGCTATCATTGAAATTTTACTCTTCTAAAGATGGATAGGTATACTTCATCAAGAAAAGCTAGGAGAAAGAATCGTGCAACACTGCAACACATGATGCCACCTTATAACAAGGTTATTTTTTTTTTAATTACAAGAGTAATAATTATTACTATTAGTATTAGTATTATTAGAATGGTTATATTTTTCAACCCCCATCATGAATTCTACATCTATATAAGTCAAAGTCAAATTGTAACATATTTTAAATTACATGAAGATGATTATATGTTGAATGTTATTCTTTTAAAACATATTTCAAATTGTAACGCCCCACTTACGGTGTGCGCATATAATGTATATATGTGTGGCCATTGGGGGGCAAAAGTAAAGTTGCACCAATTTTAACGTTATTTTACTTTTTTCGTGAAAATAACGCTAAAAACGACGGACGGTTAATCATGCATCATGTGGTGGCGTTGATAGCCAAAAGACAAAGGGGTACATGCACCGATCGGGTTTGTCCCAATTGCTAAGTGTTTTGTGCCTTATGTCCAAGGCTTATACCAAACCACATCGAGCCGGGGGTCTCACTAGAAGCAACCTCTCTATTCTTAGGGATAGAGGTAAGGCTGTCTACATCTTACCCTCCTCAGACCCTACCTTAGCATTGCTATAGGCGGGATTAAATGAGTATGATGATGATGATGATGATTTTTTTTAACTTTTTAAATAAATGTTTTTTTTAACTAAGATTGATTTTGTTTAGGTTATTTACTTTTTTCGTGATTTGAGTTTTCTTCTTTTATCATTTTTTATCATTTTTTATTAAATCATATTAAATTTTTCAACCCCGGGACCTTCCCGGGGCAATCAGCTAGTATATATATATTGCAAAGGGGGAAATCCTACATGTCATAATCTTATGTAATCTCTCCTTTGAGAGATGCCACATAGGATGTGATGTGGCAAGTGTAAACCAATTAAAAAAAAGGAATAAATAATCTTTAACTTAATCTATTAAATAACTAATCTACTAAATCTAAATATTAAACCTTTATTATTTTCTCTCTCATGTATCCTCCCATAACTTTTAAACGTTAATATCTTTTATATACAAGATTTTTTAAAGAAAAAAATTACACCAAATTAACGAGCGTTTTATTATCTTTCCAACGAGTACCATAGTGCTATATAAAAAACGGAGAAAAAAACGACTATTTTTTGTAACCCGACAGGTATTGTGATGGGTTTGGGATTAGTTTAAAAAAAAATTGTGGGTTTGGGTCGGGTCTGGGATTAAATGATACCCGACCCGATTACCCGAAACAACATACCCAAATACCCGAACTATATACCTGATCATATACCTATGAATTTTTTAACGCATCACATAACCCTTAGACTAATGCGTTCGATATTTCAATAATTAACTTTTTTTCTTATTTCATGTTAGTTCTTTTAGAATGATCGATTACAAACTTCCGAATTCATTTGTAATGACACTAGATTTATACCCCGGCGCAGAGATTCGTTTTTTTATATTTGAATATCATAACTTATGGCAGAGATTTGTTTAAAATAATAATAATAATAATAATAATAATAATAATAATAATAATAATAATTTGTCATATTAAATATTTCAACCCGGGACGCTCCCGGGATAAAAACTAGTATGATATATCTAGTATCTACTACATTCTTTTAAGTTAAAAAGTGACTATTGTTATTTAAAAATTTATTTTGTAGCTCAAATTCTTTGGAGTTTTATGTAGCAACTTGAATAATAGTTAAATTTTATAAAATAATTGAATACAGGACTCAATTTTTTTTTTTTTTTTTTTTTTTTTTTGTTTACATATGTGTTAGATACCTAAAATAATCTTCTAGGCAAAAACACATTTCAGTTTTCTATTCGAAAGCCCAATTAGCTACATATATACTAGAGTCCAATGATCATGGGCCTATACTTTAACAAACCTCTCCAACCTTAAAATTATGCGGTTTGGCCCACTCTTAAAAACTTATAAGCTTTTATGTAAGGTGTTTTTTTTTTTTTTTTTTTTTTTGGGGGGGGGGGGGGGGTGGGGGGTGGGTGGCGTGATGCCTCCATCAAGCACCGCCGATATCCTCATGTTCACGTCGTGAAGGCCTAATTTCGTGGTAGTGACCATGATGGTGATGGGTTGATTTGCAACGGTGATATGACTATTGGTTTTAATAAAAAAAACCTTTAATATAAATAAAATCCATTTATTCCCGACTTAACCCCTTTCTCACATACACAAATATATATATACACACACAAGCACTCTTTCTTCCCAAGTAATCCATTATCACAGAATAAGGGGTTCACACGTTGCGTTTCTACCCGAGTCCTCAACTTCTTTGACTCTTATGACGACACCCTTGAATGGTTTACCACGATTTATAGAGAAGCAAACAAACTTGATGATACAGCCTAATTAAAGAAAACATTGTGTGCCATGATCGAGAAGGGCTAGTGAAGTTTTATTGAACGATTGCATTAAACCAAGCTATAATGCTACGACGTTTAAAGAAAGATTTTGTTTATCGAAACAGTTTGAAAATTGTAGGAGATATAGATGCTCAATTCGAATGGTTTCAAGAATGTTACGACGGGGGCTGCAGAAAAAGTTTTAAACTATCATCTATATGTAATTGAATATATAACTAAACCTCTATACAACCTCTTGATGCATAAAATTTGCACATTTACTCGCACCTCACGCAATTATGATATGTGCCTCATCTACATGTTTCACCTCAAGCATCTGGAAGCCTAGGTGCACCTTTTAAAACCAAGAGTATCATCTTTTAAAAAAATGATGCTTAAATAGACAATATTTTTTTGCTCTTTCCCTTATCATATCCTACCCAAAGATTGCAAATTACAGCAATGAAAATCTGGGATGTCCTCTAGTAGTCATACAACAAAAACTGATTGTACACGCGTAGTGCAACAAACCCTCAAAAAGTTCCCTGGTACATTATATTAAGGGAAAATGACCAAAATAGCCCGTTGACCGGGCGTTTTGCACAAATAGCCCTCTCCACCCTCTTTGGAGAGAGGGGTCACGGTTCCCAACATGCCTGAACCGTCTCCCGAGAGGCTTCCCATTTCAGCCAACAGAGGACCGCCACGTGTCGTTGTTGATCCCGAGACAGACCTGAGACGTGAGACAGACCTGAGACGTCTCCGGTGACGTCTCAGAGACGCCTCCGGTGACGTCTCAGAGACGCCTCCGGTCAGAGACGCCTCCGGTGACGTCTCGAAAGACGTCTCCGGTGAAGACGAAGAACAAGAAAAAAACAGTAAACTTCGTCGGAGAAGACGGAGAACTCACCGGAGAAGACGAAGAAACAAGAATCAGTACACCAGCAGGATCACTGGACCGGTGACCGGCCCTTCTGTTTCCGGCGAACCCTCACCGAGCCCGTACCGTCACTGTGAACCTTCTCCTCTGTAATCGGTTCTGACCCAGTCCGATTCCCACTCATCGGTGCTTTTCTTTCTCTAGCAGAACTCTAATACATTGTTGGGTGGAAGGGGTGTGGGTGTCGTGAATGTAATCGGTAGAGGGTGGTAGTGATGAAGGTTGGGCGACCGCTGTCGGAGATCCGCCATCTGCGGCGGTGGGAGCCACTCCAGCTCCTTGCTGTTCTCTGCTTCTCATATATATGGCAGTGAGTGTGTGTGAGGTTTATAAAAATGGTGAGTCATTGGGTGGGTTTGGGACTGAGGGTGTAGGATAAGAAAATGCCTCTAAAAGAGGGTTCAGGAGGAGAGAGAAAGAGGGTTCAGGAGAGAGGAGAGAGAAAGGGGGTTCAGGAGAGAGAAAGGTCTGTCTCGGGATTAACAACGACACGTGGCGGTCCTCTGTTGGCTGAAATGGGAAGCCTCTCGGGAGACGGTTCAGGCATGTTGGGAACCGTGACCCCTCTCTCCAAAGAGGGTGGAGAGGGCTATTTGTGCAAAACACCCGGTCAACGGGCTATTTTGGTCATTTTCCCTTATATTAATTACATTGGGATCTTGCATCACATGATCCATATACTAATTGCAAATAAAATTGGTCAATTTGGGTTGTTTTCATTTTAAACAAGTCAAACTCAATTAACTTAGCTAAAAGAGTGTTATTGTAATAATATTGTTACAAACAAATATAAATACAGAAAGGTTAGAGACAAACGTGTCTTTCCCGCTTTCTTACAACTAAACAAGTTTCCATTTGATCAAGCAATAATCATTTTAGCGTACCCCTAAATACGTGCCTAAAACGCCATTCACTTCTGTGTAAATCCTTAGCCAACCATTTCTGGGTTTGTGGTTGCTTAGACATGTCCTGCCCAAAAAGAACAAGAAAACAATGATCACCAATAATACACATTAGGGTTATCAGAAGGAAAACTGAATAACTAAACCATAACCCAAATAACCAAAAACATTTAGTTGAAATTTGAACCTCCTGATATTCCAATGGTTTTGTAACGAGTTTCTTGAAAATTAATATCTATGGTTTGAAAATTAATTTATGTTTATGTGTGTATAAATAAGTGAACCAAAACAACAGTAAAAGCTGCCATTATATTTGTATTATTTTTTTTGTATAAATGATATGTTATGTCAAAATAAAATTTTATAATAATGATATAAGTTATCGTTTATTCTCATTTATAAATAAAAAAAGTTTTGCTAATAACTTTGCTGAAATCATGTTAAATTCACTCATATACAAAGCCAATGATTAACTGATGGTCAACCAAACCATCTTTTATAATAACATAAGTAACTAAACCATCTATAACTAAAACCAAAACATCCATTATAAATCCAGTTTTAGCATAGCTGAACCAACCCAACCCATGGATGAATACTTCTGTTATAAACAAAACTTTATTTAGCTATTAAGTTCTGTTCTATGACTAAAATTCATAAAAAAAAAAGTTCGGGACTACCTTTCGAATTGAATGTAATTTTTGTGGTGCTCCAAGGTAGTGCTTCGATTAGCAGCTGATGTGCCGAAAAATTGATATATTTTCACCCACAGTTACCACCTGTTCTATGGTCTAAATCATGCTTTTATCTTTGTTATATCACGGTTTATCTTTCTTTGTTGATAAATGCAGATTTGGAGGCCTGAAAACGAAAAGATGTGAAAATCCGTACAAAACGGCACAAAAAGACAAAGATTTGAAGACTTTGAAGATCTGTCAGACATGGCATGGCCGTGCTCACGGTTGTGCAGCCTTCCCGGGTCAACAAGTCAACATTTCCAAGTCAAATGAGGTCAATTTCAGAATTCCAGGAAGTGCACGGGCGTGCATAATAATGAAGCACGGTCGTGCTTTACTCCAGCGTGTTCTTCAAGGCAAAAACCGACCAAGACTGACAAGACGGTTAGGCTCCAGGACATGCACGGGCGTGCCACATGTGGTGGCACGGGCGTGCTCAGTAACAAACAGACATCTTCTGCACAAAGGACTCTGCAACAGTACCCGTTGTTGTGCATGGGCGTGCCAGAACGTTGTCGAGGGCGTGCAAGAGCTGAAATGCCTATAAATAGAGGCCTCTACCCCACATTTTGAAGCATCCATTTCCACTCGCAATCCAACACTTCTCCACGAAGTTTCTGCCCCCTGGGAGGTTTAGAGGTGTCCCTTGGAGCCTGGGATCACTCCACAAACACCTTGAGAGAGAGAGAGAGAGAGAGAGAGAGAGAGAGAGAGAGAAACACCCCAAAATCATCCAAAACCCTTAGAAATATCATTATCACCCTCCAACATGTCTTGTACACAAACCCAATCTTGTGAGCTTGTTGTGACAACCATGCTAGGCTAGATTCATGTTGGTGTTGTTAGGGTGAGGATGGATACTTGGTATGAATTAATATAGTTTATCTTTTATTTTAAAGTGGTGTTTTGTGTTCTTAATAATTCTTACTATTCTAACTTTGTTTAATGGTCCAATTAACAAATCACTTAGTCTTTGGTCTTGTGAGTGTCTTGATAAGCAATGGGAAGGACTCATGAGTGTACCAATGGTGTGTAAAAACCCATGCACTTGTGAACTTAAAACTCAAAAGTGGGAAGGACTCATGAGTGTACCTATGGCGTGTAACAACCCATGCACTTGTGAGCTTAAAACCCATGAGTTTATCAAGATCTCATTTAGGGTCGGTACGGTCTATATACTTGGTCCTAATGATAAGTTAATCCTTAATCTTACATCTTGGTTTCATTGTCTATGTGAAGTCTTGATGTGGGTTATGGAGTAATGAACTCGTGTTGGAATAAAACGGTCTTTATTTTGTTCCATCATTATACTGCCGCACAGTTAATGATAGACCAGTCACTTTTTGATAAGTTAATTAAACCAAGTAAGGGATGCACGTGTGCGGGAAAGTCACGACTCCTCTATGATATTAAGTGGTAACTTGTTCGGTCATGCTCCGGCCACCGACAAGTTATAGTAGTTTGATGTCTATATCGCAACACCGGGAAGCGGGTAATTCGGGGTTGAGTCGACACAGTCTCGAGTCGCATTATTTTCATTGTTGAGAGGTGAGCTGACCAGGCCGGGAGACCCTCATAATAACATTAAGAACACAGTTGTTTGTACAGCTTTGCGATAAGAGTCACCTCTAGAAAATGCGGTTGCAATTCTAAGTTAAGCATAAGTGTGCACTCAAACACACCACTATAAAATAAAGATAGCTATTTCATACTGAGGTTCCATTAGATCCCGAAGTAACACCATTGTTTTGATATTGATTTTCCTTAAAAGTTTTCATCTCTCATTTTACTTTTCTTCTTATTTAAAAAAAAAAGTCTTTTTAAGTAATTTTAGGGAGCTAGGTAGTAAAAATCGTGTCCATGGATTTGATACTCGGTACTTGCACATTTCTATACTATATACGATAGGTGTGCTTGCCTATTGTGTCGTGTTTAGAACGTTGAGCAACTATCGTTTTAAATTATAAATTTAAAACTTGTAAGTGTGTCTTTTGTTTTCTAACTTGCCCGTCTTTTCATTAAAGCTTTTGGCATCTCCCCCGCGACTTTGCCCTTTTTGAAAAGAAGTCTAGTTTTCTTAAACACTCACACGACACTAGCAGCCCTCATTATTTCAACATCATCTTCTTCATACAAGGGTGAGGTTGGAACATACATAACTTGTTCATGGCAGATAGTCTCTTGATAAAATTTTGAAGTAGAAAGACTCTTTCCGTTGCTTTTGTCAAAATATAATGTAAGTCAAATATCAAACTTACATTTATAAACACAAAAATGATATAATTTAAGTGTGCATTATGAAAATGGGTGAGTATTTCAATTGGGTTTTTCAATAGAATTGTAACTAAAGGGTCTTGTAACTTATGTAGCCTGCATTATGAAAATCGGTGTAGTCTACATTATGAAAATTAGTGAGTATTTCAATTGGGTTTTTCAATAGGTTGTCTTGATTCGCTGTCGAAGCAAGCGCATGAGCCGAGTTCATCACAAGGATTTGAAGCTGCACTTGATAGTGGGAAAAAAGATGAAGTTATTGGTGAGAATCCATCCGGCTTCAAGCGTACAGTGGTGGACTCTACTGTGATTATACTGACGCTTCTGCCAGTGTTGGTGGTAATTCCGGTCATCGACGGAGAATACCCTCATCGCGTCAAGCTGACTCCTCTAGACCATATCAACCGCGCTGGGACATCCTTGACACAACTCGATTAACGAATACGCTTGATGCGCAGGAGTTTGTCATGATGTCTGTTCCTCCTGCTGAGCGCGATTACCAAGATAGTGTCGACCGGCGTTCTTTGTTCATTGATATGGCAATGAACCTTTCTTTGGGTGTTAGCGGCCTCGGGTCTCTTATTAGGCGCGAAAATGAGTTTCAACGGGATTACCAGAATTTGAAGGATTCGGAAGCCGTGTTGTTGGGGGCGCGAAGAAGAGTTTCAACGCGCCCGTCATGAGATCCGGGCAGAGATTGAGCATCACCAGAAAGTTGCCCGTGATGCTGTTGAGGAGATGGAGAAGGTAAAGAAGGAGAAAGCCAAAGCCTCTCAGGCTTGGTCCGTTGCTTGTAAGAGGACCAACCATGAAACCGAACTATTGCGATCCACCATTAAGAAGTTGAAACTTGAAAATGCTCGTTTGAAGAAAGAGGTGGAGCAAAGTCAGACATCATACGATGAGAAGCAAGCGGAACTTGCCGATGCTATTCAAAAGTATAATGCTCAGCATGATGAACTCCTTCACGCGACTTCCTCTTTGTCTGATGCGGAGACCAAAATAAAAGAGTTAGCTTTGGAGAACTCCCAGTACCAAGAAGAAAAAGCCCTGGCGGAGTCCTCTTGCACACAAGCAAAAATGGAGTTGGACAAGGTGCAAGCTTTGTTTGGGCAAGCTACTGAAATGGCTGTTGCTGCCAATGAGAGGATCGCGTGGTTGATGAGTGATAGGGTCGCTGGGGTAAGCTATAAGATCTTCCTTTTGTATTTTGATTATTGACTTATGCAATTTGTTGATGTGTTATCTTTTGTTGCGCAGATATTCAAGCGTGTTTGGGACGATCCTGCGCTGACAGAGGTGATTGCTCGCATTTCCAGTTCTTCCGTGAAGCAGGGGATCAAGCTCGGCTTCTCCGAAGGCTTTTGCCACCATGCGGATTGCAAGGAGAAGGAGTCTGGTCCGTACGAGAATGAGTCGTACGATGATGAATTACTGAAGGCTTATGATGATTACGAGCACCTGAAGTTTGAAGTCTTCGATTTGCTGGAGGCTTGCGCGAAGACTGATGATCATGCGGGGGAGTTGCGCAATTACTTTATCAAGTCTGACCGTCTTGGTGCGGAACTTGCTGAGAGAGCGCAAATGGAAGAGACAGCCAAAGTAGGAGCGACAGATGGTCAGGCTGGAACATCCTCTGCGGCTGGTGACAAGAATGCTGAGGATATATCGCAATATCTTAATTGTGACAACCGGCAATTTCCGATCTGTACCGATGTGATTTTTATTATTAAAAATTAAATATTTATTTTAAATATTGTTAATTATTGAGTTTCGGAAGTTTACTGACTGTTTTTACGATCGAGACTGCGACCGGTTAAATTAACGCGATTTAAACGCGTGTTCTGAAAACACGCGTCGGACGTCGAAGATATTTATATTTATGCTCGGTTTTGTATTTCGAACAAAACCGACTACTTTTTATAATTTATTATTGGGCCTAGAATAGAAACCGAGACGTTTCGCGAGATTACGGGTTCGATACGCGGTGTCTACCTACCTAACTTTAACCCTAGCTATTTAAAGCCCTTATCTTCTTCTTCTTCCTCATTTGGCAGCCACAAGACCTTTCTCTCTCTCTCTAACCCGCTTCTCTCTCTTCCTCTCTCTCTCTCTCTCTCTCACGCTAACCCTCTCTCCTCCCTGATAAGAAGCCGGCCAGCCACCACCTTCTATGGTGGAGGCGGCGTGGTGATGTTGGAGCCCGAAATGGGCAGAATCAGTGGCGCAAGGTTCTAGGGCAAAGGAGGTGATGTGGTTCCGGTGGTTAGAGGTGGTGATGACGGCGGTTAGTGGGTTTGGTCCGATGTAGGGCTGTGATGATGGTGGTTCAAGGGGGCAAGGGCGGCGGAGGTGTGGTGGTCCGATTGGTGGTGTTAGGTGATGTTGGGGCTGATTAGTGGTGGTCCGGTTCAGGAGGTGGCGTGGTGGCTTGATTTGGCTCGGGTTTGGTCCGATTGGGGCTGGTTAGGTTGTTGTTTGGTGAGTTTAGGTGGTGTCCGGCCATGGTGGCGGCTGTCGGAGGTGATGGCTCGGCTGGGTTGGCTCCGGCTCAGGTCAGATGGGGCTCGGTCTGGGTCAGATTGGTTGTGAGTTGGGTTCGAACAGACCAGGCCAGGTCTGGTTTGGTCTGGTTCGGGCTCGAGTCAGAATAGGGTTCGGGTTCGGGTTCGGGTCTGTTTGGTGGTTTCTGGTTCGGCCCGGTGGAGGTGGTTCGTGGTTCGTGGTGGATGCCGGTTTAGTAAGGTTGGCTTCGGGTTTGGGTTAAGGTTGTGGTTCGGATCAAAGCTTGGTGGTTTTGGTGTTCGGGTCAGATTCGGTACGAGATCGGGTTCGGTACGGGTCTTGTTCGGGTCAGATTTGGATGGTCAAGCCTCGGTCAACGCGCGGTCAAAGCTGGTCAAACTTTGGTTCCGGTCTACACGCAGTTCGAGGCGGCTTCGGGTTACTCGCGTGTGATTCGGTATACTTGAATTCGTACAAATTTCATTATTTCATTTTTATAAGCATTGTATTTTTATAAAAATATAAATATATATAAATAGTGTCTCGCGAACGAACCGACAATATTATTATTGATAAGTATATAAAGTGTGACTTGGTATTATTGGACCTCGGACTAAATTGGTTGGACTATAATATACATATGTATTGTCGTGTCTTTATTCAAATAAGTGTAGTTTATGTAAAAGCGTCGAAACGTATAAGTCTCGTCTGATTTGGAATTGCGGATAAACAAAATGTGGATTTGTGTTTGATATTGATTTTTGGGAAAATTGTAGGCGACTTGTGTTGCCTGGTTTGTACAAAAACAGAGGAAACTCTGCCGAAATTTTATAAAATTTATAAGCATAAACGAAAGCGACATTTGTTGCATATTTCATTATAAACAACCTCCAAGTATTTTGACAAATGTAGTTTTCTACAATATCGTAAAAGGTTTTCGACAAATGATTTCTTGCAACATTTAAAGGAAAACGTCGAACAATATTTCCAAAACAAATACATAATAATTGTTGAGCGTCACTTGTGTCAGTCTCCAAAGATTTTGGTAACTAAAACATTTCCATCTAAGCGGTTTTGAATTATAAAACGCTCAACCTATTTGAGAAAGAATCATATAAAATGTATGTTCGAAACCTTTAAAGAATGGAAAAGAAGCGGTATTGTTACTAATCGGTTTTAAATAACTATACTTATATTTTCATCAAAGAATATTTTCCTAAAATATAATTATAAGACGAGCTACGACTCAAGATAAGTTATACATTTCATAATGTAGTCCAACGTGGTGTGCACACGAATAGTGACGAGTGTGCAACTTGGGTACTATGCCGTGTGTTAACGCATAAGTAAGATAAGTCACGATCGGTTCGTCGAGTTAAAGCATATTAGTACTCGGGTTTTACACACGAGTTAGATAGTTGGATAAACTATCTTTTAGCCGGATGATAGGCTAGGTTTATATGTGATAGACTTTTAAGGTGTCCTTTGTTGTAATAGGGCACGAGGAAGTCGGTCAAAGCTTCGGGCTTGTTTGCTAGCTTAGCATGGAAATTAAGGTGAGTTCATGACCCCACTTTTTACTGTTTTATAAATGTTTACGGGGTGGAAGACATGCTTCTTTTATGAAAACCTGAGGAATTCCAAACGAACAAGTTTTTGAAAAATGAAATGGGTGCGTGAGTGTCACGGCCCTGCTGTTACTGGTTTTACATTCGGGAAAGAAACATGAGTACTGCTTACATTGTTTTAAAGATCATGTTATACTATGGGCACTTTATGTTACTATACGGCTTTTACGGAAAGTCCCAGGGGGAAACCATGAATGTGCGGGGATGCACAACGAGGGAAATGTGGATAGATCTATTGGGCCTCACAAACCCCACTCGACGGCGGGGATGCCGGGCGGGTGCATATTGTCTCTACCTATCGGGTTACCGAGGCATCGGTAGCCCAGTCAATCTGGGCTGGATTCATCTTTTGGTACATGTTTAGTAATGGGTTCCCAACCGTAGTAGTAAAAACACCTAACGTCTAGCTAACGTTCTTATGACATAGTATTAACGGGAATGATCTTTTCAGACTTATGGAAACTCTTTTATAAAAAAAAAAAAACTTGTGGAATTATTTATGCAAAACTTATGAACTCACCAGCTTCATGTTGACTTTTTAAGTATGTCTTTCAGGTTTAAACTTTGGTAACGGCACGGTTGGAGTAGTCGGCATATTGGGACCGGGGATCCTAGAGGTTTAGAATTGGCGTTCAGGGAACCAGAGTCTTAGATGCAACTTTCCGCTGCGCTGGCAAAGGCACCAAACGTCGCATCCGACGAGGGAAAAGTCGGGGTGTGACAGTTTGGTATCAGAGCCATAGGTTTTAGCGAACTAGGTGTCTGGGTAGATATCTAGGCTTTAACCTGAGTTTGTTTTGAAGTTGGGACCAAAATTTCTAAGACATGATATTTAGTATGAACGCCTAGGAACTGGAATTCCAACCGTTGCCAAGTATGTTACATGACTATTAGTGTATCACACTAGCTCAGTGTACATTCCTTCGGCGCAAGGAACATTTATTTTTCTTATGTGAATAGGAAGTCAGTATTTTCTATAGTTGTATATAGAAAGGACATTGGTATGTAGTGGTTAGGCATACCTCACTGGTGACTTGCGAGTCATCGTTTTAGACTTCAGAGCGGTTATTCACATAGAGTTTAGCTGAGTCATTGTTTCCTGGTATGAGGAACAACTTACTTGTTTATACACTGTGTGCTTTTACTTAAAGTATATATAGTACGTATCGCCAATGGTTGTCGACTCAAGCTTGGACGTATCTAGAACGCTCACACGTGTCACGTTTGTTGGACGAGTTGGCAAAGGGATTGTTGTAGCATCTGCGGTCCCGCATCCCGTGTTTGGAGTATGCTATGTCATCAAGGTCGGTTTGGGCCGAAGGCGTCTTGATGAGGCACCTCGTTTTGCTGATGATGCTGTGAAGCGGGAATGCGGACGGGAAGAGCACTCGGAAAGGTGGCGCACACGACGAACATTATATTATGTTGTATATATATACGTGTTATTATATGAATGTGACGAGTGCTCGTGATACAACTTATGATGGAGGTTAATAGGATGATCTGGTGAGGTAAATTTTTGATAACGTAGACGTCACGTTATTGCAAATTTACAGGCACCTGATAGTTCTAAGAAATTCTATCATGAGGGTATCCTATGTGTTGTTGTATATATATTTATATATATAAATAATGGATAAGGGTTTTTCATTATTTTGTTGTTACGGACGTGATTGTCGATTCTCCCATGTTCGTGTCATTTGTGACCTTGCTTTTCTTAAACCAGTTTAAGTTCTTGATGATCTCGTTTCTTGAACTTCTAAGGTTCATGTTGTAGAACCTAGTTATATCTTTTTGAGTACGATCTACATCTCTCTTCTTTTGTATTTGTGGCCTTCGACATTCAATTATAAAGGAATTTAATTTTTGTTTTTGTTGATTCCTTATTCTTTTCACCAAATTAGACGCGCCTTTTGTACACGTGTCAATTGTTATATGTTTGAATTCTTTAAACCTGTGAAGGTCCATTGTAGGGCTTCGCATCAAACAATTGTTTCATTAATGATTTGTTCTCTCATTACGTTGCTCGTAATGTTTGTCTTATAGTCTTGCCATGTTAGGCCATTGTGGGCAATGAATCCTTTGATACTTCGTCGATGAGTTTCTTTAAAGTCGACATTTCAGTTGAATCGAATTGTTGGAATTTAATACAGCACCTTGCGGTGAATATTCAATCGACTTGGAATAACGAATGATTTTATTGACATGTCTCACTTTCATCAACTTGTTTGTTATTGCCTTAAATGCAGACACACCTTGTGGTGTGTAATGAAAAGTTGGTGCACTAGTTGTTTCGTTTGAGGTGCGCCAATAGTGTTTGTTGACAAAGTTATTGTTTACACTTTGCATCCAGTTGGTTCTGAAACTTTATTTCGTGCCATTTGTACCGGCAAGTCCGTTGACTATTTTTGTTGTACTACCATTGGTTCTTGGATGATATCCTACCTCAAATTTTGAGGACAAAATTTCTGTAACATTGGGAGGATGTGACAACCGGCAATTTCCGATCTGTACCGATGTGATTTTTATTATTAAAAATTAAATATTTATTTTAAATATTGTTAATTATTGAGTTTCGGAAGTTTACTGACTGTTTTTACGATCGAGACTGCGACCGGTTAAATTAACGCGATTTAAACGCGTGTTCTGAAAACACGCGTCGGACGTCGAAGATATTTATATTTATGCTCGGTTTTGTATTTCGAACAAAACCGACTACTTTTTATAATTTATTATTGGGCCTAGAATAGAAACCGAGACGTTTCGCGAGATTACGGGTTCGATACGCGGTGTCTACCTACCTAACTTTAACCCTAGCTATTTAAAGCCCTTATCTTCTTCTTCTTCCTCATTTGGCAGCCACAAGACCTTTCTCTCTCTCTCTAACCCGCTTCTCTCTCTTCCTCTCTCTCTCTCTCTCTCTCACGCTAACCCTCTCTCCTCCCTGATAAGAAGCCGGCCAGCCACCACCTTCTATGGTGGAGGCGGCGTGGTGATGTTGGAGCCCGAAATGGGCAGAATCAGTGGCGCAAGGTTCTAGGGCAAAGGAGGTGATGTGGTTCCGGTGGTTAGAGGTGGTGATGACGGCGGTTAGTGGGTTTGGTCCGATGTAGGGCTGTGATGATGGTGGTTCAAGGGGGCAAGGGCGGCGGAGGTGTGGTGGTCCGATTGGTGGTGTTAGGTGATGTTGGGGCTGATTAGTGGTGGTCCGGTTCAGGAGGTGGCGTGGTGGCTTGATTTGGCTCGGGTTTGGTCCGATTGGGGCTGGTTAGGTTGTTGTTTGGTGAGTTTAGGTGGTGTCCGGCCATGGTGGCGGCTGTCGGAGGTGATGGCTCGGCTGGGTTGGCTCCGGCTCAGGTCAGATGGGGCTCGGTCTGGGTCAGATTGGTTGTGAGTTGGGTTCGAACAGACCAGGCCAGGTCTGGTTTGGTCTGGTTCGGGCTCGAGTCAGAATAGGGTTCGGGTTCGGGTTCGGGTCTGTTTGGTGGTTTCTGGTTCGGCCCGGTGGAGGTGGTTCGTGGTTCGTGGTGGATGCCGGTTTAGTAAGGTTGGCTTCGGGTTTGGGTTAAGGTTGTGGTTCGGATCAAAGCTTGGTGGTTTTGGTGTTCGGGTCAGATTCGGTACGAGATCGGGTTCGGTACGGGTCTTGTTCGGGTCAGATTTGGATGGTCAAGCCTCGGTCAACGCGCGGTCAAAGCT
Source organism: Ambrosia trifida (assembly GCA_028751855.1). Lineage (NCBI taxonomy): Eukaryota > Viridiplantae > Streptophyta > Magnoliopsida > Asterales > Asteraceae > Ambrosia > Ambrosia trifida. The sequence continues at coordinate 28,185,137 of CM054123.1, read as the reverse complement.
GGTCAAACTTTGGTTCCGGTCTACACGCAGTTCGAGGCGGCTTCGGGTTACTCGCGTGTGATTCGGTATACTTGAATTCGTACAAATTTCATTATTTCATTTTTATAAGCATTGTATTTTTATAAAAATATAAATATATATAAATAGTGTCTCGCGAACGAACCGACAATATTATTATTGATAAGTATATAAAGTGTGACTTGGTATTATTGGACCTCGGACTAAATTGGTTGGACTATAATATACATATGTATTGTCGTGTCTTTATTCAAATAAGTGTAGTTTATGTAAAAGCGTCGAAACGTATAAGTCTCGTCTGATTTGGAATTGCGGATAAACAAAATGTGGATTTGTGTTTGATATTGATTTTTGGGAAAATTGTAGGCGACTTGTGTTGCCTGGTTTGTACAAAAACAGAGGAAACTCTGCCGAAATTTTATAAAATTTATAAGCATAAACGAAAGCGACATTTGTTGCATATTTCATTATAAACAACCTCCAAGTATTTTGACAAATGTAGTTTTCTACAATATCGTAAAAGGTTTTCGACAAATGATTTCTTGCAACATTTAAAGGAAAACGTCGAACAATATTTCCAAAACAAATACATAATAATTGTTGAGCGTCACTTGTGTCAGTCTCCAAAGATTTTGGTAACTAAAACATTTCCATCTAAGCGGTTTTGAATTATAAAACGCTCAACCTATTTGAGAAAGAATCATATAAAATGTATGTTCGAAACCTTTAAAGAATGGAAAAGAAGCGGTATTGTTACTAATCGGTTTTAAATAACTATACTTATATTTTCATCAAAGAATATTTTCCTAAAATATAATTATAAGACGAGCTACGACTCAAGATAAGTTATACATTTCATAATGTAGTCCAACGTGGTGTGCACACGAATAGTGACGAGTGTGCAACTTGGGTACTATGCCGTGTGTTAACGCATAAGTAAGATAAGTCACGATCGGTTCGTCGAGTTAAAGCATATTAGTACTCGGGTTTTACACACGAGTTAGATAGTTGGATAAACTATCTTTTAGCCGGATGATAGGCTAGGTTTATATGTGATAGACTTTTAAGGTGTCCTTTGTTGTAATAGGGCACGAGGAAGTCGGTCAAAGCTTCGGGCTTGTTTGCTAGCTTAGCATGGAAATTAAGGTGAGTTCATGACCCCACTTTTTACTGTTTTATAAATGTTTACGGGGTGGAAGACATGCTTCTTTTATGAAAACCTGAGGAATTCCAAACGAACAAGTTTTTGAAAAATGAAATGGGTGCGTGAGTGTCACGGCCCTGCTGTTACTGGTTTTACATTCGGGAAAGAAACATGAGTACTGCTTACATTGTTTTAAAGATCATGTTATACTATGGGCACTTTATGTTACTATACGGCTTTTACGGAAAGTCCCAGGGGGAAACCATGAATGTGCGGGGATGCACAACGAGGGAAATGTGGATAGATCTATTGGGCCTCACAAACCCCACTCGACGGCGGGGATGCCGGGCGGGTGCATATTGTCTCTACCTATCGGGTTACCGAGGCATCGGTAGCCCAGTCAATCTGGGCTGGATTCATCTTTTGGTACATGTTTAGTAATGGGTTCCCAACCGTAGTAGTAAAAACACCTAACGTCTAGCTAACGTTCTTATGACATAGTATTAACGGGAATGATCTTTTCAGACTTATGGAAACTCTTTTATAAAAAAAAAAAAACTTGTGGAATTATTTATGCAAAACTTATGAACTCACCAGCTTCATGTTGACTTTTTAAGTATGTCTTTCAGGTTTAAACTTTGGTAACGGCACGGTTGGAGTAGTCGGCATATTGGGACCGGGGATCCTAGAGGTTTAGAATTGGCGTTCAGGGAACCAGAGTCTTAGATGCAACTTTCCGCTGCGCTGGCAAAGGCACCAAACGTCGCATCCGACGAGGGAAAAGTCGGGGTGTGACAGTTTGGTATCAGAGCCATAGGTTTTAGCGAACTAGGTGTCTGGGTAGATATCTAGGCTTTAACCTGAGTTTGTTTTGAAGTTGGGACCAAAATTTCTAAGACATGATATTTAGTATGAACGCCTAGGAACTGGAATTCCAACCGTTGCCAAGTATGTTACATGACTATTAGTGTATCACACTAGCTCAGTGTACATTCCTTCGGCGCAAGGAACATATATTTTTCTTATGTGAATAGGAAGTCAGTATTTTCTATAGTTGTATATAGAAAGGACATTGGTATGTAGTGGTTAGGCATACCTCACTGGTGACTTGCGAGTCATCGTTTTAGACTTCAGAGCGGTTATTCACATAGAGTTTAGCTGAGTCATTGTTTCCTGGTATGAGGAACAACTTACTTGTTTATACACTGTGTGCTTTTACTTAAAGTATATATAGTACGTATCGCCAATGGTTGTCGACTCAAGCTTGGACGTATCTAGAACGCTCACACGTGTCACGTTTGTTGGACGAGTTGGCAAAGGGATTGTTGTAGCATCTGCGGTCCCGCATCCCGTGTTTGGAGTATGCTATGTCATCAAGGTCGGTTTGGGCCGAAGGCGTCTTGATGAGGCACCTCGTTTTGCTGATGATGCTGTGAAGCGGGAATGCGGACGGGAAGAGCACTCGGAAAGGTGGCGCACACGACGAACATTATATTATGTTGTATATATATACGTGTTATTATATGAATGTGACGAGTGCTCGTGATACAACTTATGATGGAGGTTAATAGGATGATCTGGTGAGGTAAATTTTTGATAACGTAGACGTCACGTTATTGCAAATTTACAGGCACCTGATAGTTCTAAGAAATTCTATCATGAGGGTATCCTATGTGTTGTTGTATATATATTTATATATATAAATAATGGATAAGAGTTTTTCATTATTTTGTTGTTACGGACGTGATTGTCGATTCTCCCATGTTCGTGTCATTTGTGACCTTGCTTTTCTTAAACCAGTTTAAGTTCTTGATGATCTCGTTTCTTGAACTTCTAAGGTTCATGTTGTAGAACCTAGTTATATCTTTTTGAGTACGATCTACATCTCTCTTCTTTTGTATTTGTGGCCTTCGACATTCAATTATAAAGGAATTTAATTTTTGTTTTTGTTGATTCCTTATTCTTTTCACCAAATTAGACGCGCCTTTTGTACACGTGTCAATTGTTATATGTTTGAATTCTTTAAACCTGTGAAGGTCCATTGTAGGGCTTCGCATCAAACAATTGTTTCATTAATGATTTGTTCTCTCATTACGTTGCTCGTAATGTTTGTCTTATAGTCTTGCCATGTTAGGCCATTGTGGGCAATGAATCCTTTGATACTTCGTCGATGAGTTTCTTTAAAGTCGACATTTCAGTTGAATCGAATTGTTGGAATTTAATACAGCACCTTGCGGTGAATATTCAATCGACTTGGAATAACGAATGATTTTATTGACATGTCTCACTTTCATCAACTTGTTTGTTATTGCCTTAAATGCAGACACACCTTGTGGTGTGTAATGAAAAGTTGGTGCACTAGTTGTTTCGTTTGAGGTGCGCCAATAGTGTTTGTTGACAAAGTTATTGTTTACACTTTGCATCCAGTTGGTTCTGAAACTTTATTTCGTGCCATTTGTACCGGCAAGTCCGTTGACTATTTTTGTTGTACTACCATTGGTTCTTGGATGATATCCTACCTCAAATTTTGAGGACAAAATTTCTGTAACATTGGGAGGATGTGACAACCGACAATTTCCGATCTGTACCGATGTGATTTTTATTATTAAAAATTAAATATTTATTTTAAATATTGTTAATTATTGAGTTTCGGAAGTTTACTGACTGTTTTTACGATCGAGACTGCGACCGGTTAAATTAACGCGATTTAAACGCGTGTTCTGAAAACACGCGTCGGACGTCGAAGATATTTATATTTATGCTCGGTTTTGTATTTCGAACAAAACCGACTACTTTTTATAATTTATTATTGGGCCTAGAATAGAAACCGAGACGTTTCGCGAGATTACGGGTTCGATACGCGGTGTCTACCTACCTAACTTTAACCCTAGCTATTTAAAGCCCTTATCTTCTTCTTCTTCCTCATTTGGCAGCCACAAGACCTTTCTCTCTCTCTCTAACCCGCTTCTCTCTCTTCCTCTCTCTCTCTCTCTCTCACGCTAACCCTCTCTCCTCCCTGATAAGAAGCCGGCCAGCCACCACCTTCTATGGTGGAGGCGGCGTGGTGATGTTGGAGCCCGAAATGGGCAGAATCAGTGGCGCAAGGTTCTAGGGCAAAGGAGGTGATGTGGTTCCGGTGGTTAGAGGTGGTGATGACGGCGGTTAGTGGGTTTGGTCCGATGTAGGGCTGTGATGATGGTGGTTCAAGGGGGCAAGGGCGGCGGAGGTGTGGTGGTCCGATTGGTGGTGTTAGGTGATGTTGGGGCTGATTAGTGGTGGTCCGGTTCAGGAGGTGGCGTGGTGGCTTGATTTGGCTCGGGTTTGGTCCGATTGGGGCTGGTTAGGTTGTTGTTTGGTGAGTTTAGGTGGTGTCCGGCCATGGTGGCGGCTGTCGGAGGTGATGGCTCGGCTGGGTTGGCTCCGGCTCAGGTCAGATGGGGCTCGGTCTGGGTCAGATTGGTTGTGAGTTGGGTTCGAACAGACCAGGCCAGGTCTGGTTTGGTCTGGTTCGGGCTCGAGTCAGAATAGGGTTCGGGTTCGGGTTCGGGTCTGTTTGGTGGTTTCTGGTTCGGCCCGGTGGAGGTGGTTCGTGGTTCGTGGTGGATGCCGGTTTAGTAAGGTTGGCTTCGGGTTTGGGTTAAGGTTGTGGTTCGGATCAAAGCTTGGTGGTTTTGGTGTTCGGGTCAGATTCGGTACGAGATCGGGTTCGGTACGGGTCTTGTTCGGGTCAGATTTGGATGGTCAAGCCTCGGTCAACGCGCGGTCAAAGCTGGTCAAACTTTGGTTCCGGTCTACACGCAGTTCGAGGCGGCTTCGGGTTACTCGCGTGTGATTCGGTATACTTGAATTCGTACAAATTTCATTATTTCATTTTTATAAGCATTGTATTTTTATAAAAATATAAATATATATAAATAGTGTCTCGCGAACGAACCGACAATATTATTATTGATAAGTATATAAAGTGTGACTTGGTATTATTGGACCTCGGACTAAATTGGTTGGACTATAATATACATATGTATTGTCGTGTCTTTATTCAAATAAGTGTAGTTTATGTAAAAGCGTCGAAACGTATAAGTCTCGTCTGATTTGGAATTGCGGATAAACAAAATGTGGATTTGTGTTTGATATTGATTTTTGGGAAAATTGTAGGCGACTTGTGTTGCCTGGTTTGTACAAAAACAGAGGAAACTCTGCCGAAATTTTATAAAATTTATAAGCATAAACGAAAGCGACATTTGTTGCATATTTCATTATAAACAACCTCCAAGTATTTTGACAAATGTAGTTTTCTACAATATCGTAAAAGGTTTTCGACAAATGATTTCTTGCAACATTTAAAGGAAAACGTCGAACAATATTTCCAAAACAAATACATAATAATTGTTGAGCGTCACTTGTGTCAGTCTCCAAAGATTTTGGTAACTAAAACATTTCCATCTAAGCGGTTTTGAATTATAAAACGCTCAACCTATTTGAGAAAGAATCATATAAAATGTATGTTCGAAACCTTTAAAGAATGGAAAAGAAGCGGTATTGTTACTAATCGGTTTTAAATAACTATACTTATATTTTCATCAAAGAATATTTTCCTAAAATATAATTATAAGACGAGCTACGACTCAAGATAAGTTATACATTTCATAATGTAGTCCAACGTGGTGTGCACACGAATAGTGACGAGTGTGCAACTTGGGTACTATGCCGTGTGTTAACGCATAAGTAAGATAAGTCACGATCGGTTCGTCGAGTTAAAGCATATTAGTACTCGGGTTTTACACACGAGTTAGATAGTTGGATAAACTATCTTTTAGCCGGATGATAGGCTAGGTTTATATGTGATAGACTTTTAAGGTGTCCTTTGTTGTAATAGGGCACGAGGAAGTCGGTCAAAGCTTCGGGCTTGTTTGCTAGCTTAGCATGGAAATTAAGGTGAGTTCATGACCCCACTTTTTACTGTTTTATAAATGTTTACGGGGTGGAAGACATGCTTCTTTTATGAAAACCTGAGGAATTCCAAACGAACAAGTTTTTGAAAAATGAAATGGGTGCGTGAGTGTCACGGCCCTGCTGTTACTGGTTTTACATTCGGGAAAGAAACATGAGTACTGCTTACATTGTTTTAAAGATCATGTTATACTATGGGCACTTTATGTTACTATACGGCTTTTACGGAAAGTCCCAGGGGGAAACCATGAATGTGCGGGGATGCACAACGAGGGAAATGTGGATAGATCTATTGGGCCTCACAAACCCCACTCGACGGCGGGGATGCCGGGCGGGTGCATATTGTCTCTACCTATCGGGTTACCGAGGCATCGGTAGCCCAGTCAATCTGGGCTGGATTCATCTTTTGGTACATGTTTAGTAATGGGTTCCCAACCGTAGTAGTAAAAACACCTAACGTCTAGCTAACGTTCTTATGACATAGTATTAACGGGAATGATCTTTTCAGACTTATGGAAACTCTTTTATAAAAAAAAAAAAACTTGTGGAATTATTTATGCAAAACTTATGAACTCACCAGCTTCATGTTGACTTTTTAAGTATGTCTTTCAGGTTTAAACTTTGGTAACGGCACGGTTGGAGTAGTCGGCATATTGGGACCGGGGATCCTAGAGGTTTAGAATTGGCGTTCAGGGAACCAGAGTCTTAGATGCAACTTTCCGCTGCGCTGGCAAAGGCACCAAACGTCGCATCCGACGAGGGAAAAGTCGGGGTGTGACAGTTTGGTATCAGAGCCATAGGTTTTAGCGAACTAGGTGTCTGGGTAGATATCTAGGCTTTAACCTGAGTTTGTTTTGAAGTTGGGACCAAAATTTCTAAGACATGATATTTAGTATGAACGCCTAGGAACTGGAATTCCAACCGTTGCCAAGTATGTTACATGACTATTAGTGTATCACACTAGCTCAGTGTACATTCCTTCGGCGCAAGGAACATTTATTTTTCTTATGTGAATAGGAAGTCAGTATTTTCTATAGTTGTATATAGAAAGGACATTGGTATGTAGTGGTTAGGCATACCTCACTGGTGACTTGCGAGTCATCGTTTTAGACTTCAGAGCGGTTATTCACATAGAGTTTAGCTGAGTCATTGTTTCCTGGTATGAGGAACAACTTACTTGTTTATACACTGTGTGCTTTTACTTAAAGTATATATAGTACGTATCGCCAATGGTTGTCGACTCAAGCTTGGACGTATCTAGAACGCTCACACGTGTCACGTTTGTTGGACGAGTTGGCAAAGGGATTGTTGTAGCATCTGCGGTCCCGCATCCCGTGTTTGGAGTATGCTATGTCATCAAGGTCGGTTTGGGCCGAAGGCGTCTTGATGAGGCACCTCGTTTTGCTGATGATGCTGTGAAGCGGGAATGCGGACGGGAAGAGCACTCGGAAAGGTGGCGCACACGACGAACATTATATTATGTTGTATATATATACGTGTTATTATATGAATGTGACGAGTGCTCGTGATACAACTTATGATGGAGGTTAATAGGATGATCTGGTGAGGTAAATTTTTGATAACGTAGACGTCACGTTATTGCAAATTTACAGGCACCTGATAGTTCTAAGAAATTCTATCATGAGGGTATCCTATGTGTTGTTGTATATATATTTATATATATAAATAATGGATAAGGGTTTTTCATTATTTTGTTGTTACGGACGTGATTGTCGATTCTCCCATGTTCGTGTCATTTGTGACCTTGCTTTTCTTAAACCAGTTTAAGTTCTTGATGATCTCGTTTCTTGAACTTCTAAGGTTCATGTTGTAGAACCTAGTTATATCTTTTTGAGTACGATCTACATCTCTCTTCTTTTGTATTTGTGGCCTTCGACATTCAATTATAAAGGAATTTAATTTTTGTTTTTGTTGATTCCTTATTCTTTTCACCAAATTAGACGCGCCTTTTGTACACGTGTCAATTGTTATATGTTTGAATTCTTTAAACCTGTGAAGGTCCATTGTAGGGCTTCGCATCAAACAATTGTTTCATTAATGATTTGTTCTCTCATTACGTTGCTCGTAATGTTTGTCTTATAGTCTTGCCATGTTAGGCCATTGTGGGCAATGAATCCTTTGATACTTCGTCGATGAGTTTCTTTAAAGTCGACATTTCAGTTGAATCGAATTGTTGGAATTTAATACAGCACCTTGCGGTGAATATTCAATCGACTTGGAATAACGAATGATTTTATTGACATGTCTCACTTTCATCAACTTGTTTGTTATTGCCTTAAATGCAGACACACCTTGTGGTGTGTAATGAAAAGTTGGTGCACTAGTTGTTTCGTTTGAGGTGCGCCAATAGTGTTTGTTGACAAAGTTATTGTTTACACTTTGCATCCAGTTGGTTCTGAAACTTTATTTCGTGCCATTTGTACCGGCAAGTCCGTTGACTATTTTTGTTGTACTACCATTGGTTCTTGGATGATATCCTACCTCAAATTTTGAGGACAAAATTTCTGTAACATTGGGAGGATGTGACAATCGGCAATTTCCGATCTGTACCGATGTGATTTTTATTATTAAAAATTAAATATTTATTTTAAATATTGTTAATTATTGAGTTTCGGAAGTTTACTGACTGTTTTTACGATCGAGACTGCGACCGGTTAAATTAACGCGATTTAAACGCGTGTTCTGAAAACACGCGTCGGACGTCGAAGATATTTATATTTATGCTCGGTTTTGTATTTCGAACAAAACCGACTACTTTTTATAATTTATTATTGGGCCTAGAATAGAAACCGAGACGTTTCGCGAGATTACGGGTTCGATACGCGGTGTCTACCTACCTAACTTTAACCCTAGCTATTTAAAGCCCTTATCTTCTTCTTCTTCCTCATTTGGCAGCCACAAGACCTTTCTCTCTCTCTCTAACCCGCTTCTCTCTCTTCCTCTCTCTCTCTCTCTCTCTCACGCTAACCCTCTCTCCTCCCTGATAAGAAGCCGGCCAGCCACCACCTTCTATGGTGGAGGCGGCGTGGTGATGTTGGAGCCCGAAATGGGCAGAATCAGTGGCGCAAGGTTCTAGGGCAAAGGAGGTGATGTGGTTCCGGTGGTTAGAGGTGGTGATGACGGCGGTTAGTGGGTTTGGTCCGATGTAGGGCTGTGATGATGGTGGTTCAAGGGGGCAAGGGCGGCGGAGGTGTGGTGGTCCGATTGGTGGTGTTAGGTGATGTTGGGGCTGATTAGTGGTGGTCCGGTTCAGGAGGTGGCGTGGTGGCTTGATTTGGCTCGGGTTTGGTCCGATTGGGGCTGGTTAGGTTGTTGTTTGGTGAGTTTAGGTGGTGTCCGGCCATGGTGGCGGCTGTCGGAGGTGATGGCTCGGCTGGGTTGGCTCCGGCTCAGGTCAGATGGGGCTCGGTCTGGGTCAGATTGGTTGTGAGTTGGGTTCGAACAGACCAGGCCAGGTCTGGTTTGGTCTGGTTCGGGCTCGAGTCAGAATAGGGTTCGGGTTCGGGTTCGGGTCTGTTTGGTGGTTTCTGGTTCGGCCCGGTGGAGGTGGTTCGTGGTTCGTGGTGGATGCCGGTTTAGTAAGGTTGGCTTCGGGTTTGGGTTAAGGTTGTGGTTCGGATCAAAGCTTGGTGGTTTTGGTGTTCGGGTCAGATTCGGTACGAGATCGGGTTCGGTACGGGTCTTGTTCGGGTCAGATTTGGATGGTCAAGCCTCGGTCAACGCGCGGTCAAAGCTGGTCAAACTTTGGTTCCGGTCTACACGCAGTTCGAGGCGGCTTCGGGTTACTCGCGTGTGATTCGGTATACTTGAATTCGTACAAATTTCATTATTTCATTTTTATAAGCATTGTATTTTTATAAAAATATAAATATATATAAATAGTGTCTCGCGAACGAACCGACAATATTATTATTGATAAGTATATAAAGTGTGACTTGGTATTATTGGACCTCGGACTAAATTGGTTGGACTATAATATACATATGTATTGTCGTGTCTTTATTCAAATAAGTGTAGTTTATGTAAAAGCGTCGAAACGTATAAGTCTCGTCTGATTTGGAATTGCGGATAAACAAAATGTGGATTTGTGTTTGATATTGATTTTTGGGAAAATTGTAGGCGACTTGTGTTGCCTGGTTTGTACAAAAACAGAGGAAACTCTGCCGAAATTTTATAAAATTTATAAGCATAAACGAAAGCGACATTTGTTGCATATTTCATTATAAACAACCTCCAAGTATTTTGACAAATGTAGTTTTCTACAATATCGTAAAAGGTTTTCGACAAATGATTTCTTGCAACATTTAAAGGAAAACGTCGAACAATATTTCCAAAACAAATACATAATAATTGTTGAGCGTCACTTGTGTCAGTCTCCAAAGATTTTGGTAACTAAAACATTTCCATCTAAGCGGTTTTGAATTATAAAACGCTCAACCTATTTGAGAAAGAATCATATAAAATGTATGTTCGAAACCTTTAAAGAATGGAAAAGAAGCGGTATTGTTACTAATCGGTTTTAAATAACTATACTTATATTTTCATCAAAGAATATTTTCCTAAAATATAATTATAAGACGAGCTACGACTCAAGATAAGTTATACATTTCATAATGTAGTCCAACGTGGTGTGCACACGAATAGTGACGAGTGTGCAACTTGGGTACTATGCCGTGTGTTAACGCATAAGTAAGATAAGTCACGATCGGTTCGTCGAGTTAAAGCATATTAGTACTCGGGTTTTACACACGAGTTAGATAGTTGGATAAACTATCTTTTAGCCGGATGATAGGCTAGGTTTATATGTGATAGACTTTTAAGGTGTCCTTTGTTGTAATAGGGCACGAGGAAGTCGGTCAAAGCTTCGGGCTTGTTTGCTAGCTTAGCATGGAAATTAAGGTGAGTTCATGACCCCACTTTTTACTGTTTTATAAATGTTTACGGGGTGGAAGACATGCTTCTTTTATGAAAACCTGAGGAATTCCAAACGAACAAGTTTTTGAAAAATGAAATGGGTGCGTGAGTGTCACGGCCCTGCTGTTACTGGTTTTACATTCGGGAAAGAAACATGAGTACTGCTTACATTGTTTTAAAGATCATGTTATACTATGGGCACTTTATGTTACTATACGGCTTTTACGGAAAGTCCCAGGGGGAAACCATGAATGTGCGGGGATGCACAACGAGGGAAATGTGGATAGATCTATTGGGCCTCACAAACCCCACTCGACGGCGGGGATGCCGGGCGGGTGCATATTGTCTCTACCTATCGGGTTACCGAGGCATCGGTAGCCCAGTCAATCTGGGCTGGATTCATCTTTTGGTACATGTTTAGTAATGGGTTCCCAACCGTAGTAGTAAAAACACCTAACGTCTAGCTAACGTTCTTATGACATAGTATTAACGGGAATGATCTTTTCAGACTTATGGAAACTCTTTTATAAAAAAAAAAAAAAAACTTGTGGAATTATTTATGCAAAACTTATGAACTCACCAGCTTCATGTTGACTTTTTAAGTATGTCTTTCAGGTTTAAACTTTGGTAACGGCACGGTTGGAGTAGTCGGCATATTGGGACCGGGGATCCTAGAGGTTTAGAATTGGCGTTCAGGGAACCAGAGTCTTAGATGCAACTTTCCGCTGCGCTGGAAAAGGCACCAAACGTCGCATCCGACGAGGGAAAATCGGGGTGTGACATTAATCTTGGTTGAACAATATCTTTATTTTCTTCATGTTTGTTTGTACTGTTGGACAATTTATTTTTTAAAACTTGTTGCCACGTGTTTTGTTATCTAATCATTTGCTGATGTCATCCCTACTTCCCATCACCCAAGGCTGACAGATTACCTCATGATTGATGTGATGGTTATGCCGGCGTTTGTCAGGATGACTGTCACGATTCTCTAGGGAAATTGAGTGGTTACCATTAATGGTAAATAATGGCCATAACCTCTCTCCTCTATATATAGTAAGTGTGTGTTTCATCTTCCTTATTATTTCCTTTGTACTTAAAAACTTACATCTTCTTCTCTGCAAAAATGGCGGCAAGCTCCTCTAATAACAATCTTGGTGTTAAGGAGGTTTTAGCAATGTAGGGGATCATGAGGCTATCTCAACCTCTTAATCACGATCAATCTTCCACAGATGCTCTTGATCGTCTGGCAGAGTACTGTGCATATCTGTTGTCTCAAGAGGACATGCGTCCTGATAACTTGGATGATCAGGGTACTTCTGATGGGAAACCCTTGAAGATGAAGAAATTGTCTGAGCTAGGGGATGTGAAGAAGACTAAAACCAGGAAGGTTAGGGGTTGAGGTGTCTTTTTAAGTATGTTGAAGTTTGTTGTGTATATGTAAAGTCTTTTTTGAAATTGTTGTTGAGTCATCATGTATATGGGGTGTATTTTGTTTTTTGGTCACCCCCATTTTCGTATATGTAACGGTAATCCATGTATTAGCCGTGTAGACTGTACTTGTTGATCAATGGCTTGTATGATAAATGCTCTTTTTGTAATATAAATGAAGTTGGACAAAAAGTCCTTATTACAAAATCATGAAATAGTAGATTACATGTAGCATATACGTAGTTGAGCTGCATTCCAAGTACGTGGTATTGGCGAACCATCTAACCGTTCTAAGGCATACGCTCCTTTTCCCAATACCTCTTGGACTTTGTAGGGTCCTTCCAAAGTTGGAGCAAGCTTCCCCGGTTTTTCCGCATTTGAAGCTTCATTATTGCGGAAAACAAAATCGCCAACGCGGAAAGCTTGTTCTTTGACCCGCGCATTGTAATATCTTTCCAGTTGTCTCTTGTATGAGGCCTCTCGGACATAGGCCAAATCTCTGCATTCATCTAAAAAGTCTAGATTCATCTGCAGTTCTTTGTCATTATCAATTGTTTGCGCAAGTAAGATTCTTGGGGACGGGTTTGTAACCTCTGTTGGGATAACCGCTTCAGTTCCATATGTCAGGCTGAATGGTGTTTCCCCGGTGCTTGTTTTGGAAAGCGTGCGGTGGGCCCAAAAGACATGGGGCAATTCATCTACCCACCCGCTGCGTCTTGTTCCCAGGCATGTCTTAATGCCTTCAACAATACTTCTGTTTGCGCGCTCGACCTGGCCATTGCCTTGAGGATGTGCTACGGAAGTGAATATCTGTTTGATTTTCATTGAGTGGAGGCATTCTTGTAAGTGTTGGTCCGCAAACTGCGTTCCGTTGTCGCTTACAATTTCCATCGGTAGACCGAATCTGCAAATGATAAACTCCCAAATGAATTTCTTGATGTTCCGTCCTTCAATCGTAGCTAATGTCTTTGCTTCTACCTATTTTGTGAAGTAGTCAATGGCAACAACTAAGTACTTGACATTGCCTGGCGCTGTGGGAAAGGGTCCCACGAGATCTATGGCCCATTTTTGAAATGGCCATGCTATGGTGACTGGTATCAAGTTGTTCTTTGGTCTAAGTGTTCCGGGTGCATGTCGCTGGCATGCGTCACATTTGCGCAGCTCTCTAACCGCATCGAGGTGCATTCCAGGCCAGAAGTATCCCGCATTCATAAGTTTGGCCACGACCATTCGAGGGCTTGCGTGTAATCCGCATGTGCCCTCGTGAATATCTTTTATTAAATATGTGGCTTCTGCGGAATCTACGCATCTGAGTAATGGTCCGAGATAAGACCGCCGATATAAGATGCCGTCATTGACTTCGTAGTGCAAGGCTTTGTGTTGTAGCTTCCTTGCTTCCGCTTTGTTTGATGGGAGGATGCCTTTAGTTAAAAAGGCCATGATCGGGGTGATCCAGGATTCTTTTCCAGTTTGAATCACGTTCACTTGTTTTGATGGAACAGATGGTTTGGCCAGTACCTCGACTCGTACGTCTTTCGTCATGTGATCGAATGCGGTGGACGCCATTTTACTTAAAGCGTCCGCTGGCTTGTTTTGGCTTCTGCGGACGTGAGTGACTTTGCAGTAGGGGAAATTATTCATCAACTCTTTGGTATGTTGCAAATATAGGATCATGGATGGCTCTCTGGCCTCATATGTGCCATCAATGTGATTGGCAACCAACATTGAATCGACATGAGCTTCAATGTGTTGAGCACCCATCTTTTTAGCTATACGTAGGCCTGCGACCAACGCTTCATATTCTGCCTCGTTATTGGTTGTTTGAAAGTCGAGCCGAATAGCATAAATGTATTCTTTTCCTTCCGGGGTTATCAAGCGTAAGCCTGCGCCGGCCCCTTCATCATTGCAAGCACCGTCGGTGAATAGCTTCCATAGTTGAGTTTCATCGGGCGTAGTTGAATTTGACGATGCTTCATTTACGCTTTCTTCGACTTTGTCTGCTGGGACCTCCGCTATGAAATCTGCAAGGATCTGTCCTTTGAAGGAAGGTCTTGCTTTATATGAGATTGAGTGTTCACCCAGCTCTATTGCCCATTTTGCCAAGCGTCCGGAGAGTTCTGGCTTGCGTAGGATATCGTTGATCCGGAAATCTGTGAGGACATTGATCGGGTGTCCTTGAAAATATCTGCGCAGTCTTCTTGAAGCGTGGATTAACGCGAGAACCAGCTTTTCCATTGTCGAGTAGCGGGTTTCCGCGTCAAACAGCATGCGGCTTACATAATAAATTGGGGTTTGTACCCCCTTTCGATCAACCATGAGTACTTCCCCTACTGCCTTGTCAGTGACGGACAAGTAAAGGGTGAGTGGCTCTTTCGGTAGCAGAGCGGTGAGTGTTGGCAGGTTGCTCAAACATTTCTTCATGTCTTTAAACGCGGTTTCTGCCTCTTCCGTCCAGTGGAAGTTTGATTTCTTCAGACAATTCTTTAATGTGTCCACAAAGGGGAAAGATTTGGACGCGTAGTTTGACAGAAACCTGTTCAAAGCTACAAGTCGTCCCATCAGAGTTTGTACTTCCTTGACTGAAGATGGGGATGACATCCGCTCAATTGCCTGAACTTTATCTGGGTTGGGATGAAAACCGTCTTTGGTGACAACGACTTCGAGGAATTTTCCTTCTTCCATCCCAAAAGAACACTTCCCCGGATTAAGTTTCATTCGCACACTGCGCAACTGATCAAAAGTCTTCTGGATGTCAAGTAACATCTGGTCTTCTTCTCTGCTTTTGATCACTAAGTCATCAACGTACACTTCTAAGTTTACACCGATTTGTTTTACAAACGCGGTGTCCATTAATCGTTGATATGTTGCCCCTGCGTTCTTTAGCCCAAATGGCATCTTGGTGTAGCAGAAGGTACCCATGTCTGTGCGAAATGCTGTTTTGTCTTCATCTTCTTTGGCCATTTGAATTTGATGATAGCCTTTATAAGCATCCAGGAAACATTTGAACCTGTAAGGTGCCAAAGAATCGACCTTTAGGTCGATTTTCGGGCAATGGGTAACAATCTTTTGGACAGGCTTTGTTTAAGTCTTTATAATCGACACACATGCGCCATGTGCCATTGGATTTTCCCACCATAACTGGGTTTGCCACCCAGGTTTGATATTTGCTTTTGCGCAGAATGCCGGCCTTCAAAAGTTCTGTCACTTGTTCATTCATCGCCTTTGTTTTCTCAGGCCCCATACTGCCCTTTTTCTGGGCTATTGGCTCAGCGTTTTTGTAGACGTTGAGCTTGTGCTCTGCGATGTGTCGCGGGACACCAACCATGTCTGATGGTTTGAAGGCGAAGATATCCATGTTCTTCGTTAACAACTGCTTTAAGTGAATGCGAATGGGGTCAGAGATTTCATGGCCGATGACAACTGTCTGTTCCGGGAATATAGGGTCAATAACCCATTTTTCCGGTTCGGTTCTGACAGTTGGCTTTGTTTGCTTTGAAGGCCTCGGCGCTTCTGTGGCATGACATGTTTTGTTTCCGCGGATGAACGCAACACCTGTTCGCGTCGGGAAACCTGCCATCTGATGTGGCGTAGATGCATTGCAGTTGAATTTCGCCAACCCCTCTCGTCCCAGTAGGATATCATGTGAAGAGTTGACGGGGAGCACTGTGAAGTTGCATGTTTCGGTGCGTGAATGCTTCCCGTCTGAGAGTGTTACTGGGAAAGTGAGCGTACCCAGTGGGTAGATTGTTTCATGGATGAAACCTGAGATTGGCTCTGTGGTTGGTGTTATTCTTCTTTTGTCATCCTCGTCCAGCTGGTCGAAGCATTGCTGGTACATGATATCAGTGCTGCTGCCATTATCCAAGAACATGTATCGTGTTCGATAATGGCCAACAACACCTGTGATGATCAATGAAGCTGTGGAGGAAGCCCCACCCTTTACCTTCGGCATTATCACTTGCTCTCTTTCCATGAATTATCTCTTGCTTCCATAAAGGTCCGCTTGTGGCTTGCATTTCTATGTGTCATGTTGCATGTATTGCGGGAAACGCTATACACGTGATGCGCGTTGAGATTGCGTATCTTTTTCTGAGAGGGCTCTCCTGCTTCCGCGTTGTCCCTCTGTTTTCTTCTCATGTTCTTCACCAGGTGCGTTAACTGCCCTGACTTAATGGCGTTTTCAATTTCCATCTTCAAGCTGTAACAATTGTCTGTCATGTGACCGTGGTCTTCATGATACTCACAGTATTTTGATCTGTTTACGTTCCGCCTGTCACCACGGAGCTCTTGTGGTTTTGGAAATTGAATTTGTTCGGTTTTCAGCACCTCAGATGGCATTTTGGACAGTGGCGTCCATTCGTAGTTCTTCTTCGAGTGTCCTTTATGGTCACGGGACCCTCTTGAACTCAGCATATTTCTTGCGTCTTGTGCAGAGGAATATTTTCCTTCCTCCGCTGTGCCTGAGATTCTTGACCATATAGACTGTTTGCCTTTCCCTCTGTTGTGTGATGATTGATGGTGACTGCTGCTTTGGTGCGTATTTTTGTTGCGATGGAAAGATTGTTCGGAGGACGCATAAACTTTAGCAGCTTCGATTACTTCATCCCAAGCTTGTGGTACACCGTCTTTACCGGTTAAACATTTCATCAGATCATCATTTCTTACCCCGTGTATGAATGCTGTGCGGGTAAGTTCTTCTCCGCATCCTAGTTGAAGGGCTTCCTTGTTGTACCTGATGATGTAATCTTCTAGGGATTCGTTCTCGTGGCGCGTACACAAGTGAATGTGCGCCTTGTCTTTCTTGTGTTTGCGCAAATGTGAGAAGTGATTCTTGAATTTTCTTATGAGGTCATCGAAATCCACCAGGCTTCCCACAGGCAGGCTTTCATACCACACTCTGGTTGCCCCTGTTAATGTTTGTACAAACAAGTGACACCAGGCTTGGACTGGCCATAGCTTGGAGCTACCTGCGTAGTCAAAAGCATGCAAGTGATCGTCCGGATCGCGTAAACCATCATATTTCCCGATGGTGCTTGGTAGCTTGCATTCTTGAGGCATCGGTGCCAATGCAATGCGTGCACAAAATTTTGATCTTTCGGCGAAAGTCTTTGGTCTGTATGGTTTGTAGAGGTCATCATCTTTTGGTGCCAGACGGCTGGCAACAGACTTGGGGTTCTGTTTTTTGTTGGAATCATGATGCACCTCATCTTCTGATTCGTAGACATCTGGTTCATCGTTCAGGTTGACGGGGTCCTGGCCGTGAGTATTCTTAGCACGGCCTCCACCACGTACCGCCTGACGAGATCCCTTAGCGTGACGGCCACTTTTGTTTTTTCGAGGAGATTCTGAGTCTTCCTCACTTGTGTCGAAACTTAACGTCTTTTGGACGTTGAGTTTAGCTTGATTCATAACCATTTTTTGATATTCAGCAATCGTTTTTGAGTTTTGCTGAGCCAACCACTCGTCCGGGTCAACCGGAGATAGGTTGGCCTTCTTCTTTTTGCTTCCAGCAGATCCCCCTTTGTTTGGGTGGAATTGGAATGTCGAAGCCGGTTGCTTCTGAGCCACATTCTTCGTGATGGTATTTGGTGTAACGTCTTGGATCTCATCGTTGATTGTGGCATCAACCTCAGCATTGTTGTTGTTTGTATCTTTTGAAAAAGCCATGTTGCTAGTTTGAAAGATTTGTTAGAACCGTAAGGGATGGCGCCAATGAAGAAACAAATAGTCTTACCACCGATTGAGGGTGATAAGATTATGAGTTACTACAAGGTTGATCCTTCACTAACAGCTACGACTTGGAGATACCTGCAAATAAGAGTGAAAGTATGGATGTGGAGACGACTACACAAGGTAGCAGTTTATGACAAAAACGGGGTGAATGGGGATACTATCAAGTGTGATAGCTCTCCAGGTCCGTAGAAAGTGTCCTCTCCTATTGGGGATGTGATCCCTTTTATAGGAGAGTCCGTATGCCACCATTACCCAAGTCCTAACCGTGGTTAGGTTGTCTCCATCACCCTTAATTGTGTTAGTGAGGTGATATATGGAAAGCTGAATTGAAGGGAATAGTGGAATCGTGTACCGCCTTTAATGGTGTGGTTACGTGATTCATGCATAGCTGTTGACCATGCATGATATTCGCCTTGACCGGGTTTTGACCAATCATTGACTGTTGACCGATCATTAATGAGCCTTGACCATATCCTGCGCGTAGCTTTTGTCCGCGTGGTGACGTTGTGCCGGGTTTGGGTATGCGGAATGGTGTATTCAGTACCCAATCCCATCAAAGGGTCTTGTAACTTATGTAGCCTTGATTGGGTGATTATGGTTGGGTATTTATATTGAGAGTGACGTAAATGGTGTATTAGATACATATACAATTGACATTAGAAGTTGTACATCAGAGGCATAAATGGAAGAAAGTGATCAAATGTTAAAGACATGGAATGGTCCCTTGAACTTACATCTTTAGTCATTAATAAGGTAATAGAGATTATGTGTATGTTTATAACTCATTTTTTTTCTTTTCATATTCTATGTTATTGTTAAAAGGGAGGATAATACTTAATATTAAAAAAGTTCTAAGGAGGAGATTTTATCTTTATTAAACACTAAAGCGGTACCAAACCGGTTAAGTATCGAAATACTGGTACCGTACCTATATAGTATTCAGTATCCATTTCTATTCAATTTTGGCATCGATATCGATATCAGTACCGGTACGATACAGATCTCAACTCATTATATCATATATATATATATATATATATATATATATATATATATATATATATGCTTTTTAATGGTGAACACACATACAGACACCCCGTCCTTAAAGCCTACTCTTAAATTCCAAAAACTGTCCATTATTATAGAACTTACGTTGTGTTCACAAGTTTCATTTAACAAAGGGAAATAATGGATTTGGAGTGATGTCAAGAAAAAATCATGTTTCTCAGTTTTTTTTTAAGAGGAGAAAGGGAAGGAAATGAAAGGAAAATTTTGGTTTATTTTTTTCAATTCTCATTTTTTCAAAATAGAGAGATTTGAAAGAAAAATATTTTTTAAACATAAAACACTTACTTTCATTTTCATTTCTTTCCAACTCGGAAACACGTCACTTAATTAAATCTTTTTTTTTTCACTCTCTCTTTTTTCTACCCTTAATTTACTTTCTCTTATTTTCCCTTTTGTCACAACGTTAAATATTTGTATCATAAAATGTGTCTTGATTTTAACATTTTGTTATATAATTTATAGTTTTATTCATTTTATTGTACTTACTACATATTTTAATAACTTTTTAAATATTTGTATCATAAAATTGTTTGGTTATTCCTGTCCACGTAAGGAGCTTTGTATGACAACTCAAGTCCCTTAGGCTTCACGGTGTAAGGCCGTTATTATCTTCACCTTAGCCTTTTACCAATAATAGCGTCCGTCTCTTATTTCCTGGACGCCATTAACCGGAGGGGGGTAATCAAATGTGAGCAGAATACTGAGCATGAATGGGGTGGTCTGGTGGGCCCCATTTCATCCAATCAATCATTTTTTTTTTTACTTTTCTTATTTTTTTAATTAAATGTAGTTTTTCTAATTCCTTTTAGGTTATTAACGGGTAAGGGGCATAAGCCCTGTGTAGCCCATGCCCAGCAATCACATCGTGTCGTGTCATTTCAACCTCAAACTAGCCTAAAGTAGCTTAAACATTGGAAACGCCAAATCCAAAGTAGCTTGAAACCAAGGATGAAGGACCTCACCATTTTATCATACCCACAAATCACACACATCCTATTAGATGGTCCCCACCCAAAAAACCCACTTTTTTATTATTTTTCTTCGGCTTCTCTCTCTCCTCTATTTGGCTCGGTAAAACCGAAAATTGAAGCCTCAAGCTCAAGCCCCATAGCAAGGGGCAATGTAGCCGCGAGGCTTCACAAACCCAATGCCTCAAGCCGAAGATGCCCGTACCCCTTAAGAAGGCTTTATTTTAATACCTTTTGACGTAGCGCATACGTGATGATGAGGCGGCAGAATGACGCCTCTAAGGTTCACCCGTGATATTATTTGAAGTTCAAAAATTCAAATCTTTGATTCAAATTTAAATTAAGTCAATTTAATGTAATTGATTAATTTAATATTTTAGAACATGACATATAATGGCGTTCAAATTCCGCTATAATTAAATAATAGAAATAGTTATGAAAATAAAATATAGCATACTAAATAGGTTAGACGTGTGACAATTTTTTTTTCTTTTCTAGTCATTAAAATCATCACAACCTTGCTATGCGAATTTAAATCCACGACCATTTGATTTAAAAATGTCTTAGACTATGGGAGTGGAGGGCGGTGGGAAAAAGAGGGACATGAAACGCTATGTAACACATATAGGGTTCATGTTGAAAGGAATAATTTAATTATTAATATTTGTGTGTTAAATTAAAAAAAAAAAAAAAGACGACCAATCAAAAATCAACATCTCCATCCCCCCAACGCCCCTGAGAATTTTGCCCCCAAGGGGCTCACGCCCTCTTCACCTAAGGGCGGGGGTTTGTCTATTTTTTTTTTTTAAATCCCGTTGGCGTTTTTTTTGCCCAAAACACTTACAAACGTGTATTGTTTTTTACATGAGTTTTCAAAGGTTTTCTCAATTCAAGAGGTTTTCATTTAATAATTGACATATATGTATAATATGATTTGGATCATATGAGAAATTCCTTTGAGTAGTGAGAACTCGTTGTAAAATGTGAATTAAAATTTTTTTTTGGACACTGGTGTTAAAAATGCCTAAAATATTAATTTAGTTACATAGGGGTATGACTTTTTTTAACTCATTTTAAACATTTTTTAATTTTTTTTTATTTCGAGTTTTTTTATTTTAAAAAAAGGTTTCAACATGAATTTATACGCAAAACTTTCAAAAAAATTGTAAAAAGTAACCTTTACATGTTAAATTGTTTTTTTATATATATTTAACATGTTAAATAGATTATTCTACGACATTCTGAGCTAGCTCAGTTGGTCACCCGCTATGAAGAGGAGAGCCTGCACGCTCAGGGCTCAGGTTCGAATCCAAGCAAGCCCGGTTTTCGTCCTAGCCGTTACTCCAGCAAGGAATCTTGTGTGGAAGTGGAAAAGGTTTCCGGGAAGAACGTCTTAGCCACTCACCGTACCAGCGTGGACCCGATTCAGACAACATAATCTGGACGTGTGGGCGGTTAGGGCCCGCCAAAAGGCGTGTGTGATGATCTCTGCCACACAAAGCTTGAAGAAAATCACCATTCAAAAAAAAAAAAAGGTGATTCTACATTTCTACATTTTTTAGGTTCATCATGAACCCACCTATATACACATACACAAACACACACTCTCAAGTGAAGTTTGTCAAAAGTTTTAGTGTACAAATCGGCACGTTAAAAGAGAAAAAAAGAAAATAAGATTTATTTACAAATCGGTTTTAGCGCGAGAAGTGAAAAATATATATATTTTTTTAATTTTGAAATTTTTTCCACCTTATTAAGTATGTATTTTAGACTTTAGTCCTAAAATCTAATACACAAGACTACAACTTATATAATATTCAAACAATTTGTTAAAGGTAAGTTTTGCATGACATATTTTAGCATAAATTAAAAACCCAAAACTGTTTTGTTTTAGTAAATTAGTATTGTCAATAATTTAAACAACCTGTTATGAAATGAGAAAAGCATTACGTTTTATTAGATTAATATATTAATTAAATAATATTTATTTTAAAAACAGCCCATTTACGCACCACGTTTTATTTATTAAAGAAAGCATTGCAGGTTTATTAGGTGACGCATAAAATGAGTAAAAAAAAAAAGTAAAAAAATAAGCGATAATGGGGATGGACCGGTTACGTTCACAGGGAGGAAATGGTGGTGGTGGGACCTGCCGACGGTATCCACGTGAATTTCACAGTACAAGACATTAACACCTATGGGTCCCACAGGTAGATGAAATTGCTTAGACTATCCGGAGTGAGAGAGGGGAAAGAGGGGGATGAAGCGTAATGTGGCACTTGTGAGACCCATGTGGGGGAAAAAAGTTGTGGGAAGTGGAAGGGGGAAGAGGGGGAGGGGGGAAAGAAATAATATTATATTGTGTTAAAGTTAAAAAAAAAAAAAAACTGACCAATCAAAGCAAGACACATCATCCCACCCAAGTGCCCCACGCCAAGTGACTGCCCCCCGCCCCCCCTCCCACGCCGGTATGGCGGTGGTGTTCCCCCCCTTCCCGCCCCTCTCCCGCCCTCCACTCCGGATAGACTTAGTAAATCAAGAAAAGAAAATAACAAAAATAAACATTTTTGCAATAAAACTTATAGGATTTCGACGGGTGATCAGGCAAAAATTCGATACATGAGCGAAATTTAAACTAATCTCTACTATATATATATAGGGTCAAGATCCTGTACAAATGGTGTTTTTTGTAAGAAGTGTTTTGGACCATTGGATAAATTAATGGATGACTAAGATTGATCAATGACAAGATTGTAATTAATGTTTTAATTATAATTAATTAATTTAATTATCTAGGGGTAAACATGTCAATTGAATGTATGTTAAATTGGTAACCACCAATTTATCTTTAATGAAAGTCAACACACACTTATTAGGTGAGAGAAAATCTCTCTCTTGCTTCTCTCCTCCTCCACCCTATTCTGCCTCATCTGACCAACGATTAAACACATTCTAACAAAAAAACAAACTTCATCCTTCAATGGTTCCCCATATCTTAATCGTTTCTTACTTTATTAAGCGTGGGTGTTGTGTTTTTGGGCAAAGACGCAAAAAAAAAAAATGTCAGAGATCGTGGGTGAAAAACTACAAGCATGGTGTTTTAAACATCTGGAATCACTATATTGCATCCTGTTGTGTTTTACGCTCCTCTGTTGTACGAAGGTTTTTTAGGTTTCTTTGTGTGTTAGTCGGGTTTCAAACATGGTGTTTTATTTGTTTCCTTTTTTATATGTTTTTTGGTTCGTGGTCATCGGGATTGCTTAAAAGTTCTTGATTTTTGATGGTTGGGGATGTTGTGTTTTATCATAATCATCCTGTTGTGTTTTATACTCATAGATGATATGAAGGTGTGTTTAGTTTTCTTTGGTGTTTTTAAGAATATGGAACATGATTTGTACATATAAGACCATGGATTGAAAACAAATACAAAATATTATTGTATGTTGTGTTTTATCATGATCTTCTAATTGTGTTTTATACTCATACGTGATATGAAGTTGTGTTCAAATTTCTTTGGTGTTTTAAGAATATGGAACATGATTTGTACATATAACACTATCGATTGAAAAACAAATACAAAATATTACTGTATGATAAAAACACCATGGATTGAAAAAGAAAAATACAAATATCACTGTGTTAAAAAAAAAAAAAAAACATATGGATTAAAGGCCTTATCTAGATGTTTGGTGATGTTATGGATGAATAAAAAAAATAAAAGATATAATCTTCCTAAAAAAATGAAATGTAAGTAAATGTATTAAACTTTCCAAAAATATTTAATGGATTACTTACAATTATTAGTTAAATAGAATAATCTACCCTTGTTGCAAAATAAATAATAATGCCACGTGTTAAGTTTCTATTGCTTCTTACACTTCTCACAAAAGTTAGCCTTTGTACAGGAACCTAAATCTATATATATATATATATATATATATATATATACTAGGTTTGAGACCCGTGGGTACCCACGGTGCAAAACAAAGTAAATTAAAAAAAATATTAAACTAAGACTTGTATTATTCAAGTTGAGTGTCCATAATGTAAAGTCTTAAGAATAATGGTTAGCCTAATATTTTTTTTCTTATATAAATATCATGTTTCAATGTTGCGTTGATATGATCTGGATATTAAAACTAATATATAACTATGGTTTTCATGTCAAAGTGGATAATTTAGGTAACTTATAAATAACGATAACAACCAAAACCCATTACCTATTATGATCAGTACTCAACCAAAGTATAACATGTAACAAAACAGCACAAAGGTGTAAATACATTTTGTTTTTGTAAATTACCTTTATTATATTTTTTATTTTTAATGTAATTGTAATTAGGAGCTAACTTGTTTTAGAGACCACTGGTCACACACGGTTCAAACCAAACAAAAAACAAATTTTTTTTAAATAAATACTTGTATTAATGAAGTTGTATGTACATAACGTCAATGAAGATAAGTAAAAAATTGCATCAAAATTAGTCACATTATTCATAAATCTTGAAAGACTTCTTTGTACACAAAGTTCAATGTTTTGTTCGTCAGTTCACCATTTTCATCCACTATAACTATCTTCAGTCCATCTCGACTTCTGACTCTTGATAGCGCAACATACAACTGCCCGGTGAAAAAACTGGATCCTTCAAATACAACCCAACTCTGGATAACGATTGTCCTTGGTTTTTGTTTATTGTCATTGCGAAAGAAACAGCAAGTGGGAATTACCTTCTGTTAAATTTAAAAGGAATTTTTTTATCCGATGGGGATAAAGTAATTCTTGGAATAAAAGTTCGCATTCCAATGTTACTTCCTGAAATGATTTTCGCTTCAATTACACGTTTTCTCATTTTAACAACTTGTAACCTTGTCCCATTACACAAACCGCTTTTCTGATCAATGTTTCTAAGTAACATTACGGGGACACCAACTTTCAAAACCAAACGATGGTTTGGTATTCCAGAAAACTTAAGACCATTCAGCACATCAGGAGAAACTAATCTTTCATCAACCTGTTTGTTAACATCTTCGGACTGGCAAACACTATCCGAACATAGATACTCAAATTCGTCACCGGGAAACATTGAAAGTAATATATCATTAATTTCATGAACAACTTCATTCTTCGGTGCCAATATAGCTCGATCTTGAAAATAAGTCGGAATGTGGATGTTATCCAAAAGTGACGGATACACAAAGGCTATCAAATCAGAAACAGGATCCGAAGATTGAGAAATAAGTAAGTCACCAGGTATCAAAATATCATCCTGATAATCACTTATTGTATCAACCTTTCCTTCTCCTATATCCAGAAGCCAAGATGCAAACTTTTTAGTTCCATCGATATCAGAATTGCAGCTTCCTGGCAACTTCATATTTTTTGTGCCAACTGTATGATGAACTTAAAGAGGCATTAACAATGTCATGCCTAGTTCCATTTGGTACAACTGGTAGAATTTGTCTAAAGTCACCCCCAACACAACAACCTTTCCCCCAAATAACAAATCAAACGACTCATCAGCATGTACACTAAATACATCTTTTAAACTTCGATCTCGTGCTTCAAAAGCATGTTTATGAGTCATGGGTGCTTCATCCCATATAATCAAATTGGTTTGTTTAAGCAGTTGTGCAACATCACTATTAGGTGGTATGTAGCACATAGAATCTTCAGTTAGGTTTATAGGAATACGAAACCTGGAATGTGCTGTCCTACCACCTGCCAATAGCAAAGATGCGATACCACTCGAAGCAACATTCAAAACAATCTTTCTTTTACATCTTATGGATGAAGATAGAGTCTTCCATAGGAACGTTTTACCCGTACCACCATAACCATAAACAAAAAAAAACTCCTCATTTCTTCTCCTCGACAGATTTCATTACACAGTTATAAATATTTTTTTGTTCATCTGTTAAAGAAGAGAACTGAGTATCAAATTCTTCAACCAAACTGTTTGTGTCATAGCCCAACTCCTCACAAATAAGACGATTGTCTAATAATGATAGAAACTCATTCTCAGGATATGGCATACCTACGAAATGTCGTAGACTGCAACTATTACGCAATAAGAACTTCTCAATATCAAGTAAAGCTAAATTCTTAATTTTGTCGTCTGAAAGGATCAAATCTGAAAAAAAATATAAAAAAATGTGTTAGAATGAAATATATAATATAATAAACATATAAAATGAATAATTGAATATGTCGAACCATTAAAAATAGTATAATTTAGATTCCTAATTATTACTCATTACTATTTAGTATATGTAAAAAAAAGTGTAGAAAATATAATATAAAGTAATAATATATTAAAAGAATTGAAAAACCTGGATAATTTGAATCTATTCTTCTGTTGCGTAAAATGTCATCAGACAAATAATTCCATGTTTCCTCCCACACAATGTCAGGTCTTGACAAACTGTTGGACGCTAACAGAGTTGCAAATAAGTTCCTTAGATAAGGGCCAGAACCTGCAAAAGCTGCTTCCTTTATTGCTTCAACATATTCTGTATCATCATCCAAGAGTCCCATAGCGTAGCATGCATCCCTAAAAGAGGATTGTACTTTTCCATCAACTTTAAGAATATCTTCAAATGATGTTGGTCCTTTAACCTTATTCAAAAGAATTCTCAAAAAATAAGCTTCACCGACAGAAGCAGGAACTGAATGAATCTGACCAATTGACTTTATTCTTTGCCTAGGCTCCCATTTTCTTTCTCGTGCTTTCCAAACATATTGTGAAGGGAATTGGATGTAAGTTAGTTGCCTTGCATTGGCATCATTTTTGTTGCGTTGCATCCAACCCAAAAACATAGATGAAGCACAAGAGGGTTTATTGAGAACGTCGTCAATGTCCTGCATAGCATCGAAAACAATTGTTACACGATTATTTGTTTGTGTAGATGGAAAATTAGATTTTTTTCTCTTTGTAGATTCGGCACGTTCATTAGAGATGTCTGACAAAGGCGTTCTCTGCGTGTTAGCTATAAAACAAAGACAAATAAGTAAAAAAAAAAAAAAGACAATGGAAAGTAGTAAGCATAACACATATGTGAAATGTAGAAATAACATTTACCTTCAATTGTTACTAACGAAGGTGTGAAAGAGTTTGTAGAGGTTTCTACGTTTTCAACATTAGAAACTGAATAACCGACATTTGAACTTATGCTATCCAAATATGCATTCATCCGTTTACGTCTTTCAGAGATATTAAGACTCACTGAACAATAAATTATAATAAAAACTATTATTTGTTAATTGAAACTTAAGAATTAAAGTTATAAGATCAAACATAATAAATTACGTACCATTTGATATGTGTTGCAATATTGATATCTCCAAACATGTTTATAATATTTGTTAGTATAATAAAATATAAAAATCTATCAATGTAAACAAATGTAACAAACAAAAAAACATTAATCATTACCGTTAGATTTACGCCTCAGGTTACCAACTTTAGATTTCGGTAAACTAAAATCATACTTTGGGAGATCAGACATTGTAAAAGATATGTTTTTCTTGAATAAAATAAGTATATACCTGAAAAATTAAAGCAAAATATTATTCATGATTGAAAAATAATTGCCAAATTCACGTATTATACAAAAGCGAAATTGTAGATTTTAAAATATAAAAATGCTAAATAGTCATATATTAGTGTTACAATGTTTAATACATTTATTTTTAAAGTGGATTTTTTGATGATTTATTACGGTTATTATAATTTCATCTTTTTGAATATTATATGCAAGTTTACCACAACATGATATACATATATCTATATAAAATTAAATAAAATGAAGATGGTTCACCTACCATTATAAGCATTGTGTTTCACATAAATTTTATTATTATATTATCATTCCATAAAGAAGGTTTCATATATACATTGGCAAAACACTACAACCACAACCCACAACTATAACAAATTATCAAATTAGATGCAATACTTTCAAATATGGAGTAGAATTAGGACTTAAAATTCGCATGTTTATGTATGAAATCGGTCATACATAATTATGGAGTATAATTAGGAGATCACATTCGTTACATAAAATTAGATTGACTTCATTTTCAAATTGAAACATAACATTAGATTACCGAATTTGATCCGAATAATAGCCAGAAACCAATTGTTTGTACATTTGATCCGAAAAAATCAAATGGTATTATACCGGATTTAGATGATTTATGAAACCACTTTTCATACATTTGATCCGAAAACTTAAATTAAGGAGTAGAACTATTCCATCACATTTGGATGTTTATGTATGCGATTGGTCAAACATAATTATGGATACAATTTGATTAATATTAATTTCATATTTAATTGAATGGTTGTTTTATACAATTAATGAAATTTATACGAAAGTTTTATTTTACACACAGTCTAATTAATGGAAGTCAAACTCAAAATAAATAATAAATACATGATCTCCAGCTCAGCTGGTTTGAGGTAGGGTGGGTTTTCCCTTAGGGGTTCCCATCCTGGGGGGAGGTCACGGGTTCGATCCATGCACACCACAAAAAAATTCCCCGTGACGGTTTGAGCTTAGGCAAGGAGGACACCGGTGCGTGGGTAGGGATTCGAACTTGAGACCAATAGGTTAGGGTTGTATAAGGATTTCCATTGATCTAAACCTTTCAAAAAAAAAAAAAAAATACATTTGATTCATATTCAATCCATATTCAATTAATGGAATTTATGAAATTACACCGTGTGTAATTAATGGAATAGTTGTTTTATGCAAAATTCATATTCGTTTTAAAATTCGAAATTTACATGTAAGTCAAATTCAGATTCAACAACTTAAACTAATGAGTATAATAAGGACATCACATTCGAATTTTTCTTTATGCAATTGGTCAAACATAATTATGGATACCATTTGATTCACATTCAATTCATATTCAATTGAATGGTTGTTTTATGCAATTAATGGAATTCATAAGAATGTTATAAATTACAACGTCTGTAATTAATGAAAGTCAATCGTGTTTAATGCGAAAATTCATATTAAATGCGAAAATTCCCAATTATACCCTAGTGTAATTAGTGGAATGGTTGTTTAATGCGAAAATTCATATTAAATTCCAAATTCGAAATTTATAACCAAGTCAAAGTAAAATTTGAAATTTATAAGGCAGTCAACTTAAAATTAAATTTAATCAATTTACAATCAATGGTATAATTATATATTTATATCCTTATATATACCATATAAATTTAGATACATATTTATAAGAAAGTTAAAATCTATATAAGGAAGTCAAATTCAATTATTTACAATCAATGCTATAATTATTATATCTATATTTAAAAGTCAAATTTGTTATAAGGAAGTCGAATTCGAAATATAAGGAAGTCAATTCACACAATCAATGGTATATATTTCGAATTTATTGAAGAATTAACTTTACAAGAAAGTTAAATTTGTTATAAGAAAGTCAATTCAAATTCAATGAATTCATTAATTTCGATTATGGCATTCATTGTTAATGGACGTAAATTGTGTGATTCTACATTTAACAGTCAAATTAGTTACAAGTACGTGTTAGTCAAATTCGTTATATAAGGAAGTCAATTGACACAATAAATGGTATAATTCACGAAATGATTGAAAATCTTTATAAGCAAATCAATAATAAATACATTGAATGTTACGAAATTTAAATTCATAAATCAATAACTTCTTGTGTGTCAACCTTGGTAACAATCAGCCTTTGTTGGACTGAACACCATTTGAAGACGCAATAGTCACCAACAAAAATATCTTCTGATTCAAGCAAATCATCTCATCCAATGACAGTAAACCTTAAGAAAACAATTACATATACTAAATAGATATAATGGGAAAACAATTACATATACATTTAAGCTTAATAAATCTTATTAATTGCAATCAAGACTAATCAAAATTCGTAAACATAGTAAGATTATAAATCTTATTAATTGCAATAAAGACTAATCATAATCATATTAAGATTATAAATCTTAATGAATAACTTCAAAATCGTAATCAATAATTGAAATAAATTACATTAAAAACATAAAAGATCGTAATTTAAATTTTAAAAGTAATATATGGTTGATAATCTCTTTACACATTTTCATTTAATGGTTGGATTCTTAATAAGGGATTCAACTAACAGTAAAAATATGATAATATAACATAGTAGTCTTTTAAATAAATGCAGTTAACCTTAAACAGACCACCTAACCAATATTTATCTCATCAATCATCATCTCTATTACCAAAACCCCTTAACAATAATTAAGCATGAAAAATGTCATGATACAATAGCAAATTTTGAAAAAAAATGGATTTTGTAATCTGTTACCCACTAACATGCCTAGGAATTAGGACCTCCACTAAAATGGATCAACCATATTTTGAAACAAAATCTTCGATGAACTTGATTAAAAATTATCATGAACACCATATGAACTCAAATAACCACACAATAAAAAATCCAAACCCACCAAGGGTGACCCGATGAGACCAGACAAAAAGTTGCACTCACTTCAGACCGAATATCACCCCCTAGGTTCTATCCGATCGGTAATCATCGGAAGCAACGGGTCTTAATTGGAGAAACCTTAACTGATACTAAAGAAATAAGCGCATAAAATGGATTAGAATACCTGGTACATTCGTTGTATTAACGACTTCCCATACAAAGTGCTCGCTAATAAGATCTTTTCAAGGAACCTTAGAGGAGGGGGAAAGAATTCTAACATCAAAGAAATACAAATTAATACCTCATAACTGTTAGCCATAAGAACATCATATAACAAAAAAAAAAGATAGTATCTCAATGACATGGGAAGCTTACCAAGTAAAATAGAAAGAATAAGCAAGATTTCTTGGAAATCCTAATATTACGTTAGATAAATGTCAATTAAGATGCGAAATAGTTGGTGAAATCGTACCACATCAATAAAAACAGTCGCGAAAAAAGAAGAAGATAAAAAAACCAATAAGAAAAGAAACATACCTTGAAGACATATAATCATGGGAGCCTGAACCCTAGCCGCCACAATCCTAAATCCTCCACTGTTCATATATCAAGATTCAAGTTATCAAAACGGTATTTGATAACAATCGAAATAAAAAAAAAACATTTGATGCTTTTGTAAATGAATTGAATCGGCAATAAAAGTTTTTTTGGATGCTTTCCACTAACTATGTAAATACGTTTCAAATAAAGAAAATAAAATGATTTTCAGAATTCTTTTCCTTTTGCGTAGGCATTATGCTCATCAGGTGTTTAACTTTTGATGCTTCTTAATAATGTTAACAATAGAAAATGAGTAAAAATAATGCAAGATTACCTCGAGTTAGTTGTGGAGATTCAACAAATGATGCTACATGAAGAAAGAAGATTGAAAGATTGGTTAGAAAGAAAATGAAGAATGAGGATTGAAAGATTGTTTAGGAAGATTGTTGAATCAAAGGAAGAATGAAAAAACAAAAACAACATATAGGTTTTTATAGTTACAAAATTCGGAAATCATCAAATAATTATTCAAAATCTATCCAGTTTGATTTATAAATATCGAGTTTGAATTATTAATTATAAATACCAAAAACGTATAAAAATTTTTTTTAACATTATATTCGAAAAAATTTGAAGATGAATTGATGCAATATCATAAATCAAAGATAAGATGGAGAAGATACCTTGGAAAAATAATGGAAAAGAACAATGAGGAAGGTAGGAGGAAGAATGGTTAAGGTATATTGGAGTTGATGGTAAATGAAGAAAACAAAAATAAAAAACTATTTTTATACTACAAGTAATGGAGCCCCATTTCTAATTTGGATCCAAGTAGACACTCTCTAAGGCTAGTATTCAACCCAAGTGTATTGATTTATTATATAGATAGAT
This sequence comes from Ambrosia trifida, assembly GCA_028751855.1. Classification (NCBI taxonomy): domain Eukaryota; kingdom Viridiplantae; phylum Streptophyta; class Magnoliopsida; order Asterales; family Asteraceae; genus Ambrosia; species Ambrosia trifida. Next base: position 28,152,994 of record CM054123.1, on the reverse strand, counting down.
ATAAGGGAAAGTTAATTTGAGAACACCTATATTTCGTGCGAACCGTGAGAACGACATCTAAAACTATTCAAATTCAAAATTTCTTTTTACACTTATCTTTATTACAAAAATACAATCTCAAAAACACAATTTACGCGTAAAAATTCAAACGTATACGAAAATAATTTGTTTTTACACATGTGTAACTTTACTGTTTATACATGTGTAAACTGTTTCATTTACACATGTGTAAAAAGTTAATTTGAAAGTGTTTTTGCAAGAAAAGATGAATTATTTGGAAAAAAAATTTATTTATTAATGTTATATTTTGATTATAATGAGGTTTGTATTAAAAAAATTTGATTTTGATTGATTTTTTATTTGTTCTCACAGTTCTCACAATATTTAACGTTCTCAAGATAACCTTCCCCTATATATATATATATATATATATATATATATATATATATATATAGAGTATAGGAAGAAAAAACCCTCTGAAATGGAAAAACCATAGAAAACTCCTACTTCCCGAGCTTTTTCTTTTTTTTTGAAAATTTTTACATATGTAATATACATGGTTTTAAGAGTTTTGAGCAAAAAAAATAAAAATAAAAAAACGCCGAGTGTTTTTTTTTTTTTAAAATAAATAAATAACATATGTCTATTACTGCCCTAACGTATGTTACCCTGCAAACCTTATTTATTTTTTAAAAAAAACCACTCGGCGCTTTTTTCATTTTTTTGGCCCAAAACACTTAAAAACATGTATATTACATATGTAAAAATTTTCAAAAAAAAAAAAAAGCTTGGGTAGTAAGAGTTTTCTAGGGTTTTTTTTGTTTCAGAGGGTTTCCATTTTATCCATCTCATATATATATATATATATATATATATATATATATATATATATAAAAGGGATGGATTAAATAAAAACCCTTCAAAATGAAGAAACCTTGTAAACTTCATCTCCACCATCCATTGTACTTGATCAATGGTCAAGATTAAAAATGAGTATTATAATGATAGAAGATGACATAAAAGGTTAGAAGGGTAATTTGCACCTTCTCCTCTCTCCATCAAATCAATCATCTCTCTCTCTCTCTCTCTCACTTGTTCTCACTAATCTTCTCTCTCCAACATTTTCTCTCTCACTTTTTTCTTTACAAAAAAATCATATTTTTAGTGATTAAGAAAAAATATTTTAGTTATTATTAAAAACATGGCTTAATCAGATTCATATTATTATTCCAGCACCAGTGTTGTTACGTACGTAAAAAACGTCACGACATTTTCATATTAAATTTATAAAAATCCTGACTTGTTAAGCTTTTTTTTAGATCGTGTTATTTTTTCATTTAAATTTACCAGAGCCAGTGATACTACGTACGTAATAAACGTGTCAGGTAGTTCATATTATTTTAAAAAATTATGCTTATTAATTTGGTACCAGCACCAGAGTTGTTGCATACTTAACGTAAGGTGCATATGGGTTTTCTTTTAATATTCACTACTTTTTAAAAATAAAAACATAAATATATATAATTAAGATTCAGCTGACAACATGAAAATTATATTACAGTGAAACTGTTCTAAGTTTGTAACATATGTTAAGATTCATCAGCCGACATCATTTTTGTTAAGTAGGGCTGCATTGCATGACAATACAAAAAACTTGCAATAAACATATTACTCAAAAAAAGCTATACATCATATTGTTCATCTTGTATCAACCACAAAACATAGTATTAAAGATTCATACACCACCCCTTGGCATCTAATAACCATTCTTTTTCATAAAAAGCCAATTCGTCATATGTAATATGTAAACCCAGACATCCTGCATTGCAACCAACAGTAGCAGACGGCATCCAATAATCATACTTGACATAAAAAGCCCACTGTTCCTCGGTATAACCTATACCCTCCCATTCTGCCCTAATACGCCCACCTTCCTGAGACGTAACCGACAGCCCAGGTTTCTTAAATTTAGGTTCATATGGTTCTTCATATTCAGCCCCAGCGTCTGATTCGTAACCAACAGCCCATTCAGGTGTGTAACTTACATCATGCGCATCATCCTCCGGTGTCATATAGTCTTCTAGTGGCGGATATTCTTCAGGGAAAACGTAATCAAATGCCGCATTCCAATCGAAATCTTCGTCGCTTACAAACCCATCATCCGCCTGCTCTAGGGGTATAACCGGTTCTAGGGGCGGGATAACCGGGTCAACAGGGGGAGGGGTTCATGTTCAGCTGCAACAGGGAGGATATCTAGTTCAACAGGTGGGGGTAATTCAGGTGCAATTGCCATGTCCGGTTCATTTTGAGGTGGCTCGTGTGCGATTGGGTTGAGATGGTGACGGGCCTCGAAAACCTCCCAAGGGGAGTGCTGGGTTTGGAATTCATGATTTGACTAAAAAAGGACCTGTAACATATGTTATCACAGAGTAAATGTGGACATTTTTAATATGAAAAAACAAAAAAAAAAAAAACAACTAATGTAAGATGCGGAAAACAGCTTATTTAATATATAATAAGGAGCCATGGCAAAGTCGAGTGTTACGTGTGTAAACAGGCGTTTTTTCTGCAAACACATACAAAATTCTTGTAGTCTGCAAACAAACATTTTGACTGCACACAACACACATTGACTGCAAAAAAAAAGATATGCTACACACGTAACACCTTAACTTACACACAGATATGGTATAACTAAACACAGAGAAAACACCTTAACAAATGATTCTTTAATAAAAAAAATGATTCTTTATAAAAAAATACATAATACAAAATATAGGCCATACAAAAACAGACATTTTCTGTAAAAAAACACATAGGTAACATAAAAAAAACTCATACATTCGAAAACAAAAAAAATAGACAGACATGGTGCAAAAACACACGAGTGTTACATGTGTAACAGGAATACACAGCAAAAACTTTTGTGGTCTGCAGTATACATAGAGCAAAATTTGATATACTAGAAAACATAGAAACAAAATTTGACTGCAAAAAAACGGATATGCTACACACGTAACAGCTAACTCAGCACAAAGATTATACGAAAATATAGACGAGAAAAATACCCTAACTAAAACACAAAGATACTACGAACATAAAACACAAAACGAAAAATCATTCTCGATGTTTAACATAATAAATCACCCAAAAAAGAGATGCTAGTAACACACAAAAAAACAGCAATTATTTCCAACTTAAAAAAAATAAAAATATTAAACCACCTAACCCCCAAAACAAGACATTTCCTGTAAAAAAGTGAATATTCATGGTCTTTTTTTATGAATTAAAAAAAAGCAAATTAAAAATAAAATTGATTATTATGCTTACTAAAAATGATGACGTGAATCTTTTGGAAAACAAAAATAACAATCTAAAAAGACAAATAATAACTTGAAACACCATGAATATATAAAAAAACTAATAACTTGCAACACCATGACAAAACGGACATTTTCTGTTACGTGTGTAACAGATGTTTTTTTACTGCAAAAACAGACAAAACTTTGTACTCTGCAAACATCATACATTTAGACTGCATAAAAAGCATACTTTGACCGAAAAAAAAGATTTGCTATAACTAAACACATAGAACAAAAAAAAAAAAAAAACAGAGAGCAATTTAGTTATGAATAGGTAAAAAAACATAAAAAAACTAATAATAACTTGAAACAAGATGAATATATAACAAAACCTGTAACTTGAACCACCATGAATACATGAATATGTAAAAAAAAAAAAAAACTAATAATAACTTGAAACCCACAGCCACCACATGAATATGTAAAAAAAACAAAAAAAAACACCATGAATCTATAACTTAAAAAAAAAATAACAGAAACGAAAGGTCCTAATCACTAAACAAACTTAAAAAAAATTAATCACTTATTTCATACTTTAAAACAATACATGCACATAAAAAAGGGGGGGGGATTAATCATTCATAACCTGGTCGTCTTCTCCGGTGGTCTTCTTCGGTCACCACCGATCGTGGTGTTGGTTGTACGATGATCCTGGTGAGATGACGATGATGGTGTTGGTGTTGGTGGTTCAAGATGACAATGATGGTGTTGGTGGTTCGAGAGGATGATTTGGTTACAAGAAAAAAATTACAGAGAGAGAGGATGAGGGGAGAGGGATAAGTTAGAGGGAGATGAAAATTTGAAATGGGAGAGAGAAAGAAAGGGTTATATATGTGGTGGGGTGTGGTAAATTACTATATTAACCTTTTATTAATAAAAAAAATAATAAACGTTATGGGCTATGTGGATGATTGTGGTCCACTCATTGGGTTTGTGGGGGTTGTTTCAAAATTTTGGGTTTTATGGGGATACTTAGCATATATATATATATATATATATATATATATATATATATATTATCTTATTAAGGAGGAGTGATGTACAACATGGTAATTTGCATTTCTGTACAACTTAACAAGCAACATGTATAATATATTTAAGCAAAAAAATTAAGGGTATTATTGGCATTGTTGTGACAATTAAGACACTTAGTAGGGCAGATTAGTAAATTTAACATAATCCAATACCGCACATCATAAAATCTTATCCCAATTATGCCCTTATGTCCAACTTTTAAAACACAAAATACAACCTAACCTATGATACATCTTAAATGTGAGACCTTTCAACCCCTCATCTATATTATTATATACTAGTAGGAATGCCCGCGCGTTGCAGCGGGTGCATCTGTTTTGTCCCTCCTGCATCGTGTTTGTTGGTTATTCGTTATGATGAAGTAGAAAACAATGATGTATAAAATATATGTTATTAAAAACTGAAACTCAGAAGTATATCTTCTGAATATTTTAAATGGGTACATCACAATAGGTCGTACTATTCTTTGCAACACCCTTAGATTGGCCCACGTCCTTCGGTGGGACCCTTTTATGTATCTCTAAGGCAGATAAGTATGCCATCGTAGAGCGGTGCTTAGCGTAGTGAAGTGGCGTTGTATATCTTAATGATCATAAGATTGTAGTGGAAGTGATGTAATTATTAAAATGCAGTTTGTAGTGTGCAACATATTTCTTTTATTTTAGGGCACCCGCGAGATGCAGTGGAGTCAATGATTTACATAGATACTCTCGTTTTATGTTAACTTGACAAGCGCCGTAACAAATATATTGGACCAAACAAATTAGTAATCAATATAGTTAAAACTACAAAATAGACTGATAAGAACTTGTCCTCTTTTGGATATGTAAACAATTGGTGACTTCGTGAGATCAAAAACTTAAATTCAATTTCTCGAAGCTTATAGTAGCAGAGAAAACAAAAAACCATCGAAGAAGATGATGACGTTGCTATGAAGTATCTCTAGCATATTTGCTTGTATAAACGTTAAGCCTACATATATCGCTCACTTTAATGGGTTGAAATGTGTCATGGGTTGGGTGTGTTGGCAAACTTCAAGCCTATATATTCATTTGTGTGCAGAAGTGTCACATCATATCATCTTGCAACGACATAAATTCAAAAAAAATATGTAAATAAATAATATTTGATGTAATTTATTTATTATAAACATTGAAAGATATGTAAGTTATGTATGTGAAGAGTCACCACATTATTTATATACCAAATACATGACCGCTATTTATAAGACTATAACATTGATACAAACATAATAAAGACATGGAGGTTATGAATGTAAAAAGTCACCACATTATTGTTAATTTCCTCATTAATTTTATAATTATGTTTAAATTAATTGCTTCAACAATTTAATATTTAGGTAGAAAGACAATTTTACCCCCTAAATGACTTCAATAAGCATTGTACTATAAGCAATAAAGATTGTATTTACTTAAATTTTGCGAGTATCCTTCACTAATGCTTTATAATATAGTATAGAAGATAAAGATTCGGGTTGATTCATTAGCGTGAGCGTGAATTTATGGCTTTTTGATTTCTCTTTTCTTAACACAAACAACATAATTAATTAACACATAATTAAGTTTTTGTTTTCTCTTTATGCTAGTGTTTAATTTATTTAATTAATTAGAATTAGAACTTAAACAATATACAATTGCCGAAAGCAAAATAATTTTGTGAACCACACTTCATACAACGTTTAACAAGAACATTAAATAAATCAACAAATACCTTAAAAGTCTTAGAATCAAATAGACAAAAAAAAAACATGGAAAATTATATGAAGCTTTGTACGCATTTTTTCCAAGCAAAAAAATAAGGTGCTAGGGAATATACTAACCAAATAGCAATTGACAATTTTTAAATAAAAAAACAAAATTGTCAATTTGATAGTTACAGATGATTACAATATAATCCGTCAAGCGTATCAAGTTTTGTGCCATTTGTGCAGATTATGGCAAAGTTTTGTGTCAATTATGACATGTGTCAATGTATTATTGGTTGTAAGTAAAAGACTTTCGCACCAATGTCTAATCGGTGCAATAGTAACTTAGCGTAAAATGGTCCATGAGTCCATTACTGATAGAGCATCTTTTACTATATTTTTTTGTAAAGGTAATTTTTTTATTGTTATTATTAATTGAAAAAACAGTTTTAAAAAAATATATCAATGACTATTTTGGTAATATATATATATATATATATATATATATATATATATATATATATATAGTGAAAATGGGTTATTTTCCCAAACATGAATTCAAGGTAAGAGTTTCACCAACCCTAGAGAGAGTTCATCATCAGATATTGCAGTCTCGACACCATAAGACTGTCTGGAGTGGGGGTGTGTGTGTATCGGGGGGGGGGGGGGGGGGGGGAAGAACTTCACCGGCGTGGGGCGGGGGATTGAGATGAGGTGGAGCAAGTTGATTGGCCTTCGTTTTTTTTAAACTTTAACACACAAATAAATCAATATAATATTATTCCCTTCACCCCCTTCCACTCCCCACAATTTTCTCATTTCAAACACGGGCCCCACAAGTGCCACACGGCGCTTCATGCCCCTCTTCCCCTTCCACTCCGTATGGTCTAAGCATTGATTGCATCTTTAGTTTTTGCAACCTTGCCAGATCCAATATATGTCCTTGGGTTTGGGGTAGATAGCCTGCATCATAAAATTAAAAAACAAACTGTCTTAAAACACATAAACAGACATGTGGTTCACAGATATATAATATGGACATACATACACTAACAGAACTATAATAATAATAATTAGAAAAATTAAACTTAAGGTTACTAACTTTTGATAAGTAGAATCAACCATGAGTCCAGCAGTATCAGCTAACTGGGCCAGTTCTTTGAGTGACTCTTCAATGCTGAATAACTCTTTGGTTTCATCTTTACATGCAACACCTACAAGGTAGGCTTTCTCTTCAAAGACCTGATAATGGTAGCTAATGTTCAACAAAGAATTGTGGCATGTCATAAGATATATTTATCACATTTAAAACCAAGTAATATTAACCATCCGATTCTGCCAGTTTTGACGGAAACTCTGGGCCAAAATGCTAACTAAGGTTTTGAAAAACGACAAATTAAAACAGTTGGCTAAATTGGTCGGTTTTGGCGTTTTGACAGTTGGCGATCACAACAACCGGTCTTTTTATTTTTGTTCTCAAATACGATATTTTGTATTAAAATGATAAGACCAAGACAAAACAGTAAAGCTGTAGGACCGTTAAACAACCAAGACCAAATCGTAAACCGAACCACATTAGCCGACTGGCATCGGTTTTAAGCGGTTTGGGCGGTTTTTACCTTTATGAAGCATGTATACCCCTACTCTACAGCACAAAAAAGACAATAGTTAGTATACTTTACTAAGAAGTGACCGCTTTCTAGCCCACTTTTCATTCATGTAAAGTGTCAGTTCTCAAGGAATCAACACTACAGTACATCTAGAGTTAAAAACAACATTTTTTTAATGTCACAAATAAATGTAAATTTCCCTTTTACAACCAATTTAAACCAAGATTCAAATGTGCTTAGACAGGTAGCATCAGCATAAAATTATGAATACACAGAAGAGTTAAAGAATATTAGACCACTTGGCAACAATGTGAATAGTACTCCCACCTAGACTTCGAGAGTGAATGAAGACAAAGGAAGCACCATTAAGAATACATAAGTTTATAATGATTTAATGGTGGAGGAAATTTTATAGCTCTCTTCATCAATGAATCATTCATTCCTAAAACCTTTGATTTGCATTGTAAGTTTCAAGATGGCATGTAAAGAAATGAAGGGTAGTAATGTAAATTTGTTGTAATATTGTAAGGGAGGAGGATGGTAAAATGTCTACATTACCCTCCTAAGTGTCTTAATTGTCACTAACATCCCCATAATACCCTTAAATTTCATGCTTAAAAATGTTGTACATGCTGTTTCTTAAGTTATATGAAAATGAAAATGACTATGTTGGTCATCACTCCTCCTTAATAAGATAATATAGATAATTCATTATAATCAATTTTTTGAATGCTAATAGTCTTTTCATAACTCCAAACAAAATCTTAGAGCTAATTTCATGCTTTGAAACATTGTTTTGTCCAAAAAAATTATCTTTTCATTATATGAGAAGAGAAAAAAAATCAATGAGAAGTTAAGACGCTTGTAAGATATGGTTTCCGGATGCTACAAGGTATAAAGATATGAGTTAATCTTTATATACATATATACATTTTTTCTACTTGTTCATATGTTCGTTGACAATTACAAAAAATTATCTTCATAATATATCATTGTTTTGCTCCATTTAAATTTAGTTATTTGCTATAGGCAATGGGAATGCCAGTGATGTTGGATGTAATAAGTAACTATGTTGGATCGTTGCAGAATCAAATTGAGGTAATTTAATTGTGCAACTAACAATTAAAACAATAAACAAACAATATTCAGAATTATTGATGAGAAAATATTTTTCAAAATTAATTAGTACAGTTTTTTCTCTTCTTTGTGCATTTTTAGTTTCTCTCCATGAAGCTTTCAGAAGCTAGCATGTTCTATGACCTATTGACATTAACTCTACTGAATTGGGTGATATGGCCCCTATGAAGGTGACAGATGGCTTACCTAACTATCCTTGTTAAAAATTTGTGTATCTTGAATCATATATATTGTTAAGTAAATAAAACGAACAAAATTATAAATATAACATTCTAGATTTGCTGATACGTTTCTAATTTTATTATAAATATTACTTCCACTTACTGCATGAGATGAAAACTGATGTTGAATGGAACAAATGGACTTGGAGGATAGATGATGGAGAGGATGGTTGTAGAAGGGTATGGAGACTTTCCTCAATTTCAATCAACATGATCTCCTTGAACGCCATGAAATAGTTAACTCTATAAATCTATATATGCATGCTCAAATATAACTTTATACGTAAACTATATTTGTTCTAGGACTTTTAAGGTATTTGTTGATCTATTTAATGTTCTTGTTAAACGTTGTATGAAGTGTGGTTCACAATATTATTTTGCTTTCGGCAATCGTATATTGTTTAAGTTCTAATTCTAATTAATATAATGAATTAAACACTAGCATAAAGAGAAAACAAAAACTTGACTATGTGTTAATTACTTATGTTATTTGAGTTAAGAAATAAGAAATCAAAAAGCCATAAATTCACGCTCACGCTAATGAATCAATCCGAATCTTTATCTTCTATACTATATTATAAAGCATTAGTGAAGGATACCCGCAAAATTTAAGTAAATACAACCTTTATTGCTTATAATACAATGCTTATTAAAGTCATTTAGGTGGTAAAATTGTCTTTCTACCTAAATATTAAATTGTTGAAGAAATTAATTTAAACATAATTAATAAATTGATGAGGAAATTAACAATAATGTGGTGACTCTTTACATTTATAACCTCCATGTTTTTATTATGTTTGTATCAATGTTATAGTCTTATAAATAGTGGTAATGTATTTTGTATATAAATAATGTGGTGACGCTTCACATACATAACTTACATATCTTTCAATGTTTATAGTAAATAAATTACATCATATATTATGTATTTATATCTTCTTTTTAAATTTATGTGGTTGCAAGATAGTATGATGTGACACTTCTGCACACAAATGAATATGTAGGCTTGAAGTTTGCCAACACGCCCAACCCATGACACGTGTCAACCAATTAAAGTGAGCGATATATGTATGCTTGATGTTTATACAAGCAAATATGGTAGAGATACTTCATGAGCAACGTCATTATGTTCCTCGATGGTTTTTTGTTTTCTCTGCTACTATTAGCTTTTAGGAGTAGAATTTAAGTTTCTGATCTTACGAAGTCACCAATTGTTTACGTATCCAAAAGAAGACAAGTTCTTATAAGCCGATTTGGTAGTTTTAACTATATTGATTACTAATTTGTTTGGTCCAATATATTTGTTACGGCGCTTGTCAAACTAACATAAAACAAGAGTATCTATGTAAATCATTGACTCCGCTGCATCTCGCGGGTGCCCTAAAATAATATAAATATGTTGCATACTACAAACTGCATTTTAGTAATTACATCACTTCCACTACAATCTTATAGTCATTAAGAGATACAACGCCACTTCACTAAGCTAAGCACCGCTCTACGATGGCATACTTATATGCCTTCGAGATACATTAAAGGGTCCCACCGAAGGACGGGGACCAATCTAAGGGTGTTGTAAGGAATAGTACGGCCTATTGTGATGTACCCATTTAAAATATTCAGAAGATATACTTATGTGTTTTAGTTTTTAATAACATATATTTTATACATCATTGTTTTCTACTTCATCATAACGAATAACTAGCAAACACGATGCACGAGGGGCAAAACAGATGCACCCGCCGCAACGCGCGGGCATTCCTACTAGTGTTACTAACACACTTAACAATTGTGTTTTTAAGTCCCAAACTTGCTCCGGTTACTGACGGGTCAGCAAAACAAGAGAAGATGGAGGAAACTCAACCCCCAAAAGATGTAATAATCAAACATGAAGAGATACAAGAAATTTCAGGGATCGGTCTTGATGACGAATGGTGCACTGACAATATATATGAGATCATGCAGACTTGGAAGACATATGACTCAATTGATTTCATGATTCAAGTAGTTCACAGTTAGGCTTTTAGTTTTCGCCTTTATGTTTATTAAGACTTATTTTTCCTTATTCGCATGTTGCTTTGTTATTTCATCAAATGTGTCTGAATAATTTATACTTTCAATGTTAAATATTTTAGTTACTAGACATGTGTAACATTTATGACGTATATCCACCACAATGATGCTACAACAAATATTATACGAATGTAAAATAAGTATCGCATTGCAAAGTGTCGCTCCCGCCGCATCGCGCGGGTTTCCTACTAGTATACATTTTAAAGAGTGAGAGATGGGCAAACTTGTCCAAGTTGGTAAGCTTAAGATGGCATATGAAAAGTCATGTGTTTTAACTCTCAAATGTCATATAAATCTTCCCTAATTTACCCTTCAATGCATTAAGATACTTGTACCATGTAACCTATAGAAATCATTTCATCCCTCTTTATTATAATTTCTTTCCTCTTTATCTATATCTATATCTATATCTATACTTCTATATCTATACTACATTATAAAGGGGAAGCCATGGGTAAAAATGTTCAAAATGTCAAAGTTAAGATGGCAACTTAAAAGTCACAAGTGTAATTCTCTAAACTTTACCATTTTTCTTCCTTTTATGCCCCTTGTGTACTACCTTTTATGGCAATAGTACAAAATACTAATCCAATGCATCACAACTTGTGTTTTTGAAACCGTCTCCTACCTTTAAGTTATTATTGAATGCTATAACCGTCATACATGAGAAAGGTTTCATTACATTGTTATTTATTTTATTCTTTTTTATATTTACATGACGAATAAAATTAGTCGTCAAGAGTTACATATTATTATTTTAGATTAGGTACTTTCACAAATTAGAAGTTCTCATATTATAATACTAAATATAATATTGAGATACAAAGAATTTTACAGATTTTAAAATTTATAAATGACTAATCAAATATTCACAACAGATAATTTGATAATGTAAAAGTTTAACTAATCGTATAGAAACCATCGTTTTGCATTCAAAGACAAATTCATATACATCGTTTTGCATTCAAAGACAATGGAAGGAAGACAATATATTTTTACACTTTTCCCACAACTTGGTGGGCTAACATGACTATGTTTGTGCATTGTTCAAAAAAATATATTTATCTTAATCGTCCCATAGCAACGCACGGGTTTCCCACTAGTGTTTATAATAGCATCATCCTAAGCTTATGCAAACATAATATTGCAATTTACAAAGTTAAGCTGTCGTAACATACTCCTTTTAGTGTGAGAAGTATAAAAAAGTATCAATATTTGTAATAATGTTTTTAGGTGGTATAGTTTCGGTTTGCTTTGTAAAAAATTACGTGCTTCACAAAATTTTAAAAAATTATATGCAATTGTAATGATACAAAGAAGATTCTTATGGACCATTGTAACACTCTACGTATATCTGATATCGGTTGTCATTATGATAGTTGTATTAATCCATTCCAGGACAAAGAAAATTACATTAAGATAGCGGGTAGGCGGGCAACAAGCTGCGCCGCCACCCCTTTCTGGATAGCAAATCCTAATCTACTAAAAACATAACCATGTCCACCCGGAGCCGAGACACTACTGTGAATAACCCGCTGGACCCTGGTCAGGAAACGGGTAGCCTCCGGTGCCAATGAGCCAAAGGTATCAAAAGCCAAAGGTATAAAAACGTGTTGGTTCTCCTCGCAGGCTTTAGCATGTTTTTCTACCTTCTTTGCCTCTGCTTTCCGGACCGCTTGCCCTGCAACAAAGCCACTGTCCCTCAACCCAACTAGGGGAGATACACCCGTCAGGTCAACACAAGCATGCTTCCCCCCGGCCCACCCAAAGACAAGGAGATCTGCTGGTCGTAGGGTGGATCTCCCTTCTGCTGGATCCGAGAGGAAGTTTACAGGGGCCTCCTTCTTGGCTGAGATCCCAGCCCGTCTTAAAATGTCCCACAGAATGTCTCGAACCCAATCATGCCGATATTTAAAACCGGGCAACTCCTTACAATGAACCGAGTGTTCCCCGTATTCATCCAGGCAGGCCTTACGGCACATCGGACAGATGTCATCCTCCTGGTACATTGGGATCATCAGACGATATTTAAGAATGGCCCTGTATTCAATAGCGGACATGCTTTGGCCTAAACCTTCGATCGGGATAACAGTTAGGAAATCTTGGGCGTGGGGGGTTTGCAGGCATTCAATAACTGCCCTCTGACGGGGGGGCATACCAAAAACTTCACCCAGGTTCTGAGCGATTTTGCCATAAAGGGCATTCGCCAAAGTTTTCTGAGGCTTTGGGGGGGGGGGGGGGGCGGTGTCCTTGTTAGAAAAACCGCCAATATCAAAACCTGGGAGATAGTCATTTAGCTTTTCGAGGGCCTGCACGTAGTCCAAGTCTGCGCCGAAAACCCCGCTATTTCGTAGGATGTGGTCTTGAAGGTTCCAGGACTGAGCTCGTGACGCCACAAACGCATACATGCCGACATCCTTCGCAGAGAGGAGCCCTAATCCTCCCACACGCATCGGCAAAGACGCCATCCGCCATTGTAGGTCACCAAAGAAAGGCCCCCCACATACCACTATGTCTTCAATGGCTTCCCGTAAACCCTTGTCAAAACATGATACTGCTTCATTCATCATGGAGGGTTGGCAGGTCCGTAACCCAAAAAGCAACTTAGCAACCCCCATACATGTCCTGAGCAGGAGGAGTTCACTCTGGGGATCCCTAAGGCAGGGCAATAGTTGCATGAGTTCAACAGCGCGCGATGCCCTCCGCCTTGCCAATCCGCGGATAAAATAAGGGTCACGGCTAACAGCCCCTCCGAGGAGCTTCACCCCTTTTTCTGGCCTACCAATCCTGCTGGGAAAAAGACCCTCCTGAAGTTTCACCCCATTACAAGACGGCCAAAAAACCTCTGTTTTCTTAATATTAAGCTGAAGCCCCAAGGATGGCCCCTCTAGCCAGATAATTTCTAAGGCTTTAGCAACTTCGGTGGCCTCACCAATAATCGTCCCATCGTCCAGGTACCACGCATGAAATGGGAGTTTACAAATTTCTTGTACCCGGAGAACCATAGGGTGTAAAGCAAGGGCGAAAAGGAGGGGACCTAAAGGGTCCCCCTGCTGAATGTCCTACCTGTTAAATTACAAAGGCGCTTTGAACGCAGTGATCATGGAGTATATGAATGCTCCACATTTAGACGTGTTTAGGTGGAAGTGGTACTAAAATGAGCAACCACCTGTGAAGTCCACATTAAGACAATCAGAAACAAATTTGTAAGTTCATAGATGATCAACCCATCTGGAGGAAAATCTTACTATAATGGTGGTATGTGAGACTGAAAGTTATAATAATAGTTTAATTACACAAAAGTTGTCTTACTAAACACAAAAAAGTAAGTCGTGATATATAACATCCCGAAGTAACATCGTTAACATAGTTGAGGGAGTTTATTGGCGCATGTGTAATGATTTGATGGATAAAATCATAAAGGTGAAACCTAAGGACATAACTGTCCCTTAATGTGTAACGGCAACAAGAGGAGCAGAAGGAAGAGAGAATGAGAGGCGACGCTTGAGGCCCGGGGATAAAATCGTGATCGTGAAGCCTCCAACCTCTACACCAAGGTAATATATTATCTTGTATATATTCAAGATAAAGGTTGAAGTATAGCATAGTACAGTACAATATTGTATAGTAATTAGTTTAGTTTTTTTTCAACAATTTTTTACAATATTTGTTGTTTTAGAAAAGTTTTATTTAAATTTATGTAATTTTTTATAACATTTTTTTTTAAATCAATCGTGTTTTAGCAATCGGTGTTTTAGCAATCGTTAGTAAGGTTTCGTATAGTAATGTATCTTATTGTATCGTATCGAATTGTATGGTGTCATATCATATCGTATAGTGTAGTATTGTATAGTATATTATTGTATCGTTTAGGTTAGTTAAGCTTCGTATAGTATAGGCGTCATATAGATTTATAAGTGACGCGTAAGTGTCGTATAGGCCTCGTATTGTCTTGTAAGTGTAGTATAGGTCTCGTATAATCTTATATAGTATATTGTATGTGTAGTATCTTATAGTGTCGTATCGTATCGTATCGTATCGTATCGTATCATATCATATTGTATAGTTTAGTATAGTATAGGCTTATAGTATAATCTTATATAGTATTTTGTATGTGTAGTATCTTATAGTGTCGTATCGTATCGTATCGTATCATATCATATTGTATAGTTTAGCATAGTATAGGCTTATAGTATAATCTTATATAGTATATTTAGGGGTGCTAAACGGGTCGGGTTTGCGGATTGGTGGGTCCAACCTGACCCGAACCGAAAATTTTACATAAACCCGAACCCGACCCGGACCCGAAAATTGTGAGATACATATCAACCCGAACCCGACCTGAAAATCCTCGGGTTGACCCGAACCCGACCCGTTCAACCTGATTTTTTTTTATTTTTCGCAAACTAATGTATTAAAATTAAAATTTTTACTACAAAAGATACAAATATATATAAAACATTTATGTTTTATTTATAAAATCTCATATCAATTTCTATTTTAAGTTATAAGTGTAGCATAAAATACCTAACCAAATTAATTTATAACATAAAAATATTGTATAAAAAACAATATATAGTATAAACGGGTCAACCCACCAACCTGACCGGGTTGACCCGAACCCGAACCTGACCCGAACCCATTTAGACTAAACCCAAACCCGCTAAGTTCGTGTTAAGTTCGGGTCGTGTCAGAAATTTACACCCCTAAGTATATTGTATGTGTAGTATCTTA
Organism: Ambrosia trifida; assembly: GCA_028751855.1. Classification (NCBI taxonomy): domain Eukaryota; kingdom Viridiplantae; phylum Streptophyta; class Magnoliopsida; order Asterales; family Asteraceae; genus Ambrosia; species Ambrosia trifida. The sequence goes on along the minus strand of CM054123.1, from coordinate 28,137,117 downwards.
TAGTGTCGTAATCTGCCCCTTGAGCTCTTCATTCCACTGCCACGCGCAAAATTGGTTCATTGTGATAATGTCAGTGCAATTTACTTATCTGACAATCCTGTTCAGCATCAAAGGACGAAGCATATTGAGCTCGACATACATTTTGTTCATAAGCAGGTCCAGAGGGGTAATGTTCGTATTATTCATGTTCCTTCGCGATATCAGATTGCAGACATTTTCACGAAGAGGTTGCCTTGGGTTCTCTTTGAAGATTTCAGATCCAGTCTCAACATTCGGTCACCTCATGCTTCAACTGCGGGGTATAATAGCATTATATATATATATATATATATATATATATATATTAGGAAACGATTGTATAGATATTATTGTGATGATCTGTAACCTCAATAGTTGATAGCCTTTGTAATATTTAAACCGAACAATATCAATGGAATAATCAAGGGTCATGTTCCATCAATAGTAATTAGTTTAGTTTTTTTACAACAATTTTTTACAATATTTGTTGTTTTAGAAAAGTTTTATTTAAACTTAAGTAATTTTTTAGAACATTTTTTTTTAAATAAATCGTGTTTTAGCAATCATTAGTAAGGTTTCGTTTAGTAATGTATGTTATCGAATCGAATTGTATGGTTTCATTTCATATCGTATAGTGTAGTATTGTATAGTATAGTATATTATTGTATTGTTTAGGTTAGTCAAGCTTCGTATAGTATAGGTGTCATATAGATTTATAAGTGCAGTGTAAGTGCCGTATGGGCCTCGTATTGTCTTGTTAGTGTAGTATAGGTCTCGTATAGGCTTCATATAATATTATATAGTATATTGTATGTATAGTATCTTATAGTGTCGTATCATATCATATTGTACAGTCTAGCATAGTATAGGTATATATATATGTGTGTGTGTGTATGGCCTCGTATAGGTTATAAGTTTGGTACAAGTATAGTATAGTAAAACTATGGGTATGTTTGGCAATGAGCTTTTAGGAGCTTCAAGCTTTAAGCTTTTAAGAAAAAGCTCTTACTTAATAAAAAGCCTTGTTTGGTTGAAGAGCTGAAAGCTTTTAGATTTGGAGAAAAAGCTCTATAGTGAAAAGCTACTACTACTAGCTTTTAAGAAAAAGCTCTACTAGCTACAAGCTTTTAATTAGTAAATGACACAAATACCCATTCTATTTTAAAAACAAAATAAAAACCTTCCTTACAAGCTTTTAATTATGCCCATTTTGGTCATTTTATACATTTTATTAAAAGCTTCAGCTACTCTGCCAAACATCAAAATATATTTAAAAAGCTTCCAGCTATCAGCTTGCAGCTACTAGCTAACAGCTTCCAGCTACCAGCCTCCAGGTAGTTTTACCAAACATACCCTATATGTGTAATATCGTGTCGTATAATATAATATCTGATCGTATCGTGTCACATAGTCTTCTATAGTATAGGTTTAGTATCGGTCTCCTATAGTTTTATAAGTGTAGTGTAAGTATAGTATCATATAATATATGCGTAGTATCGTATAGCTAGTATAGTATAGTATAGGTGTATTATAGGTCCCATGTTGAAGCACTTTGTGTGTGGCCTAGGGGTGTATAAAAAGCTCGCAAACTCGTGGTTCGCTCAAAACTCGCTCGAAAAAAGCTCGGCTCGAAAAAAGCTCGAAAAATGAGCCAGCTCGGCTCTGCTCGATTGTAAACGAGCTCGAGCTCGAGCTAGGCCTGTCTCGGCTCGTGAGCTGGCTTGATTTTTTTTATTTATATGTATTAGTTTTATTTTTTAAATGTTTAAATTAAAAAAAAATATGTGGGAGAATGTTGAATTGTTAACATTTTAAGTTTAATTAATCAATAAAATATGAAAATTAATAAAAAAAAACACAAATTTTATACATTTATGCTTTTAGTATGCCTTCCATTCTTTAAAATATTAGAAAAATAAAAAAATATACATGTATATTTGTAATTTTATTTTATTTTATTTGTTTTTTTATTTTATAAATATTTGTAAAAAAAATGATAAAAAATAAATGAGCTGGCTCGAGCCAGCTCGAGCTCGGCTCGAACATTTACGAGCCAAGCTTGAGCTCGGCTTTTCAGCTCAACCAGAAAAACGAGCTGATCTGAGCTGGCTCGTTTAAATTTGAGCTCGAGCTTAGCCCGACTTGGCTCGACTCGGCTCGTGTACAACCCTATGTTGAGCCGTTTCTATCGGATATACTAGGGTTGAGTCATATGTTGTATAACATGAGATTGTGGTGATCCATAAGGGCATTTATGGATCTGATGCATTTGTTTAAGTCGACCAAGAAATTCAGATTTTGGTTCGTGCTTTCGGAGGGTCGAACCAAAACTAGAAATTTGGGTTCGTGCTTTCATAGGGTCGAACCAATCGGTTCGTACCCATGCGAGGTCGAACGAAAAATTCAGTTAGTGGTCTATAAATAGCAATCTCATGTGTTGAGTTCATTAAGATTGTGACTTTGTTCTTAGAATGTTCTCTAGGGGAGGTCATGCCCGACCTCCCCTGGTCCCGAGATAGATGTTTATCTTACTGATGACAGTGTCTGTAATCGTTTCTGATGTAATACAAATCTGTACTGATGTGGTTTTCATCTATTTCTGTTTCGTCTCCAATCTCCGTCTAAAACTAAGCTGTAACTATTTAATCGATCCATGAAAACGGTCCTAAACCATTTTCAAAAGTGGTATTAGTTCCATGTTACCGATTTGAATGATCTAACAATCATTTGAATCAATCACAACTCATTTTTCATGGTTTTTAGACGTTAAATTCATATTTTTTTTGAAAGGTTGAAACCCTAGATCCTTAACCGAACACAAAATCATAGGATTTTCCAAGTTTTTGATCAATCGAGGGTTAGGTTTTCATTTCCGCACCTTTCTGTGCAAATTTCATCATCGAATTCAAACTATGAGAGTGTTTTTGGATTGATTTGCAGAAAATATAGCAGATGAACACATTTATCTGCAAAAGGTCTTATGAAAAATTGATTCGTGCCTTCGAGAGGTCGAACCAATTCCAGATTCTTTCATTCGTGTTATTCAAAGATTCATTCGTGCTAACCAATTTTCATTCGTGCCAACTGATATTCATTCGTGCTAAAAATAGGGTCGAAGGAGAGGGAAAAAGATTCATTCGACCTTTTGATATTTAGAATGAAAAATTGGAATTTGTAAGGGTAAAAAATTTCGAAAATTTTCTATTGGCAAATTTTGGAGATTTTGAAGAAAATTTTGATGGTGAACATATATGTTATTGAGAGAAATGGTATTGCAGGAAGATTATGATCCAAATTCCAGACTTGTGAAATGATTAAAAGCATCGCATTCAAACTGATCCGGTATTGAATGTTTAACTGTTAATCACTGGTTCAGATTTATTGTGTGATATTTCGGAAAGATGTGTTTTGGTTCTTGATATGGGATACGAGTGATCAGGATAAACTTCATTATAAGGTTTCAAGTTTAAACCCTTAGAATACTTCATCTGGGATACGAGTTCATTCTGGTTTGCTTCTTTACACAAAGATCAAGCGTGGGATAGCTTCATTAAAAGGTTTCGAGCTTAATCACTCGGAATACTTCATCAAGGATACGAGTTATTCCAGTTTGTTCTTTATAGGAGTTCAAGCTCTTCGGACTGAAATATTGTGTCAGATCTAGTGATTGTAACAGATGGGTTTCTGATCAGTCGGTTATGATGATGAAATGTTATATTGTAGGGTAGTCAAGAGAATTAAGAGTACTGCGGCACGATGATCCGATTCAGATGACTATTATGGGTCAAAATGGATAGATTTTATTCCGTAAGTTGTGAACAATCAACCCAGTTCCAGTATGTTTGAGGGAACTTGTTCTGAAAGAAGAACGTGTGTTTATGCAGTCACAGTCAGCACAGATGGAAATTTTCAATGAAAATACCAGTGTCCGAGTGGATTGTTTTGCACAGAGTCACATCAGAGATTATTAATTGGGTACTAACAATTAGACTCTCCAGTTGATGCGGAGGGTGATGCATGGGTAAGTTCACGTAGGAGACGTAAATGAGTGGTGGTACCTACATGTTACGTTGAATATCTGGTCTGTCTGTATGGAATCCAGCTAGCAGGGGTCTTATTAGATTGCAGGTAAGACTAGCTGGATTGTGCGTGATGTACTTGGTCAAGATGTCATCCCTGAGTACTGATGCTACGAGGGTGCAGTGCATTACATTGTCGAATTCACATTGGCGTAACTAGGTGATATGGTTGTAATTTAACTGAGCGTGTCGGTTGAGTTCGCAAATGATATACGTGGTCTAGCTGACTTCCTGCGTATTGATGCTGAGGGTCCGTTGTGCCTTACTTGGTCGGTCCATGAAGGATGCTGTACTTATACTCAATGCAATAGTGCATTTATTGAGGGGGAGATCTGTGATACTAACTGATGATGTGCAAGATGTATTCAGCATTCACCAGCAACGTCCAAGGGGAAGATTGTTGATGCACTTTATGTGTGGCCATCGCTGTCAGATAGACTAGGGTTGAGTCATATATTCTATAACATGAGATTGTCGTGATCCATTAGAGCATTTATGGATCTGATGCATTTGTTTAAGTCGACCAAGAAATTAAGATTTTGGTTCGTGCTTTCGAAGGGTCGAATTAAAACTAGAAGTTTGGGTTCGTGCTTTCATAGGGTCGAACCAGTTGGTTCGTACCCACGAGAGGTCGAACAAAAAATTCAGTTAGCGGTCTATAAATAGCAATCTCATGTGTTGAGTTGTTTAATATTGTGAGTTTGTGCTTAGAATGCTCTCTATGGGAGGTCATACCCGACCTCCCCTTCCCCGAGATATATGTTTATCCTATTGATGACAGTGTCTGTAATCGTTTATGATGTAATACGAATCTGCGTTGACGTGGTTTTCATCTATTTTTGTTTCGTCTCCAATCTCCGTGTAAAACGGAGTTGTAACTGTTTAATCGATCCATGAAAACGCTCCTAAACCATTTTCACATCCCATATAATTAAGCATCGTAAAGGCTTACCTAGTTGTCTTAAAAATATAGTATGATATTGCATAGCATAGTGTAGTGTAGTGTAGTATGGTATATGTAAAGTATTCTATCATATACCATGCCTTTGTGTAGTATATGTGTTCAATAAATCACCATTAAATTAATTAACAAATTAATAATTGTATATAAAAAAATAGTTCTTATTATAACAAACAAGTAAAGTTGCCTACGGTTAACTAGGTTGTTGCCAGAGTTTTGTATGTCCAACAATGTTGGTACAAAAAATATGAGTCCAACGTTAGTGTAGAGTCTGAGAAGGGGTAAAAGGGTTGAAGGGTTTAATTTAGCCTAACGCAGGTCGTGGTGTCCCTCTAGTTGTTAAACGTAGAATGAGGTTCAAGAGTTTTATGTTTTGATTATTATAATTTTGATTTGAGGTGTGCTCAAAGTCAGAATGTCGTTTGTAACTTCAAATGAAATGTTATGTGGAGAATCTGTCACACGTGTAGTGTGATGATCAAAGAGAATAGAAGAGTATAGAAGTGGGAATGTGAGAGTGAATGATTAGATCACTAATAGAGTGATCTGATTTATAGAGAGGAAATCTTCCACTTTGGGTAATGATAAACTCTTGGTCCTTGTAACAACTTAAGGACTAACCACTTTTAGCTGATGAAGGCTTTAGACCTGCGGTCCATAAGGAGCAGCTTCTCCACATGTAGAGTGTGGATAGCTGGGGGGTTTTGATCGAGAAAGATGATGGCAAGACAAGTCATGTGTTTTGTTCTTTGTGTTCAGTACTTTATCGCCTTTCGAACCCTTTTTTCTTTCAACCTTTCAATCCAATTTGTGCAATATAATTGATTTATTTGATCTTAAACTACCTACGTTGGAATCACAGTTAGGTTTACATCCAGTTTCAAAACATAGGTTACTTAATTAATAATCTACTAACGTGTTGATTGCGATTGCAGGTATATTGATCCTCTTAAACCCACACCGGTTTCCAAGCCCCTTTTTATTTATGTTAAGTTCATGTTGATTAGTCTATCTAGGGTCTCACTCGAAGGAAGCCACAGTTCCTCCAAATCCCGCCTCAAGCTTATGAAGCTAAAGGAACGACCAATTGACCATTTCCCAACCGTCTTATGTAGAAAACCAAGAGAATTTAAAATCATTTTTTTGGCATACTTAACTCAGAGGGTGTGACCAATCCAAGTCGCTATCCCAGTGGCCAGGCACCTTAAGCTTCAGCATTTTTTTTCATCTCAGCATACTTAACTCAAAGGGTGTGACCAATCCAAGTCGCTATCCCAGTGGCCAGGCACCTTAAGCTTCAGCATTTTTGCTTTGATTTCTATTTTTTTAAGTGATTAGAAATTCTAACGGTTTTCTACTTATAACGGTGCTTCTTATACTATTTTTGGCGGTTTCGGTCTCCCCGTTTCTCCTAGATGAGAACCCACAAAATAGCCTAACATAATTAATTTATTACTTTTCAAAGGAAACCTTTCTACCGGCCGAGCATACCCACATATCCCAAATCAGACACGTTTTCAATCAATTTTAATCTCTTATTATACATACTATTTGAAAACCGGACACCTAACTTTACCTATCATCTTCCATATTTTATATAATGCAAACTTCAAAATCAGAGACTTTTTTTTATTTTGATTTTTTTTGTGGGCTCAAAATGACTCTATATACAAATTCTATATACAAATTAAACAACAGTTTTCCATCCCCACACTTAAACTCTACATTGCCCTCAATGTAGGAATAGAATACGACTTAAAACAAAAAATAAATTCCGAATACAAAAATAAAAAGACGAGGGCGAATTGAAAAAGACTTAGCTGGTTAATTTTTTTTCGTAAGCTCTAGCACTCTAGTCCAATCCAGCTCGATCGTATAGCATTTTGGTCGCGATCGGCTCTGACACAATGGTAAACTCTGGGCTTGCCTTGACAAATGATAAATAGCTCTGGAATCACCCGAATGGAGATTGAGTACGGGTGGTGCAATCCAAACCTGCGCAAAACGAAACAAACAAAACCCGAGCATAATACCGAACCACACAAAAATAAAAAGACTCAAACTACTAACTTAGACTCATAATATAACAACAAACAAGAAGACGTACCTGCTTGGCAAAATGGCGGTGAACGGTGGTAGAACCAAATGGGTATCAGAAAAAAAAATCTGGTTCTCGCTCAACGTGAAGGACACTGGTGATCACAACACGCGTTGCAAGCGAAAAAAAATATATATAACTTTCCGGGGTAATAGCTGGTCGCATGAGACGAACAGGTCAGCCCAGACTCCTCACATTACGTGAAAAGCCTTTTTTCACAGAAAGTTAATTAATTTTATTTATTATTTTTTTTAAGAAAAAAAAATCTTTTTTATTACCCAAACCATTTACCAAAACTCCCACTCATAAAGTATATATAAAGATGATACATGGTATCCGCTCAAGGTGAAATTTCCTCAGCCCAAGCAAATACGCAAACCTGCAAACAGACTCAAAGATAAAATCCTATGAACCACTACCGAAAGACGGGCCACAAATAAAAAAATGAACAGCGAGAAAAAAATAAATAAGTATAAAGATAAATTTACAAACTCTACAGAGCCTCCTCACACTTAAAGTTAATCAGGGGGCTTCTCTTTTATCTGGACCCGATCTAACCCGTTTAATTCCACCCGGTTCTTATTAAAAATTGAAGATTTATTAGTGGGAGTGAAAAAATAATTTAAGCATTTTTAACGGGTCAAACCACCAGAATTTAAACTTACCTGGAATGAACCGGATACGTGGCATATAGCAAGAAGACTGATCGTGCTTGACTTTCACTGGCTTCTTCTTCTCCAACTCATACTAGTCTTTGATCCTCTTCCGATTCCGATCTTTTCTTTTTCTCTTCCTTGCCCTCTCTCGTGGTGCTGTTGATTTTGCAATTCCATTTATCACTAATACCACGGGCCAGCTATGGTGTGCTTCTTTTACCACCATTTCCATGGGATGATCCCCGCACTTATTTCTTTCATCTGGTGCAGGTTCAGTCATGTCTGTCGGTTCATCTTCAAGTAGGTCGTCCAGGTATGCTATATCCCCATCGGGATCAGACTCCCCTACTTCTTCATAAACAGGCAAACCCTCTAACTCCAGATCTAAAAACTCATCCTCCTCAGATAACGACTCCTCACTATCCTCATTGTCTTCATCTGCACCAAACATCATACCTATGGAGTCCCCCAATTCCACTTCTTCTTCTAGCACTTCTTTCTTCACTAACGATCTTCGATACGCTGCCCACTCTTTTCCATCGTCCTCTTCATCAGAGTCACTCCCAAAATCATATATCCTAACTTGTGGCACCGGAGATGGAACTTCAACGTCCATTTTCGTCTCCGTGATTGGGATGATCTCTTCATCTGACTCATCAGCGTACTCCATGATCGGCTCTTTCCCTTCTTCTAGAAATGTTGGGAACAACTCCCCTCGATCGTTCATGTACCCGAGGTAGTTGCCCTCCTCATCATATGTATAAACAACTTTAGGCGGCTGCTCTTGCTGAGCTTTTTCTTTTTCTTCTTCTTCATCTAATCTCCTAGACATGCCTTCTAATGTTTGTTGAAGATCCAAAATAGCAGCCTGTCGGTTTTTCAGGAGGATGTCGTGCTCTGCTAACATTTTCTGGGTATTTTCATCTTTAGCAACTAATAATGTCAACAGACTTTTGATTTCACTCCAATCATTGTCACTATCCTCACGAGAATTGCTTCCAGAAAATTGGTCGGGATATTGATTAAAATGTGGCTGCTGATATGAGTCATCATAATAATATGTAGGACAACCCTGTGAATAATATGGCTGCGGCTGCACAAAGGAATTAGCACAATAATGTGCAGAGGACCCCTCATATTGTGGACATAGTGGTTTAGTAAAAACTAACTAAATTAACCTAAACTAGACACTCTAAGTTTTAAATTTATAACCTAGGACTCTCTAAACCTAAACCACCCAACCGGCAAGTGTACCGGTCAGTGTAGTACAGCTAAAGTAAGTCCGAGTATCGAACCCACGAGACTCTAATGGAAAACGTAAACTAAACTCGATTACTTATCTACAAACTGACTTAAATTGTTTTGTTGCTTAAGGGGGGTTTCTAACAAATCTATTGCAAATAAATAAAAGAAACTAAAATAACTTTAAACACAAGCTGGAAACTGGAATTCGGATCAGATGATGGGAAGGCACTACCTAGGCTAGAATCCTACACATGAATGATAAGCTTCTAATGGCTATGGAATTGGTGTGGAACCGGGATCTTGAAATACTAAACATCAAGAATAGACTAGACACCCTCGACCCTTCTCAATGGGAAACCCTAGAATACTGTTGTGCTGTTAAACCACCAGTTGAGAGGTTACCCTCACAGGCTTACCTACTCGAATCTTAAAGTACCCGCTAGACAGTCTACCTCACAGTGCGAAAGTCACAATACACCCGAAAGTGCAAGGGGTAACTATAATATTTCTGATAAGACTTGGCCTACAAGGAATGCTAGGGAAACTAGGAAGATCTTCTCACAAAGCCTCTAGAACTAGCAATTTAACACCCTAGACAGACCAACAATCTCGCACCTTACAGCTATTGAGAATTGGTAGAACACTTAGAATTACCTAACTAACAATTACAACTCCTATGGATAACTTGCAGAATTAACCATAAACTAGCTGCTAACACCCAGTCCGCAACCTAACTCGCATTCATATATGAAAGACATTCACAAAAACGCAAGTGGAGTTTATAAAAGTTATTTAAATAAAACTAAATATGCATACACATCAAACCGGAAAATAAAAAGTTCTTTACTTTAAAATTCACCAACAACCAATAGTTCCAAAACCAAAGAAAATAATTAATCAAACAAGCGTAATCATCATCGCCTAGGTAGTTCTATGATCTAGCCAATAATTGTCATGATAAAATCAAAACAATAAAAACTAAACATATTCATGACGGTCACAACGGGTTTGAATAGATAAGTAATAAATAAAGTAGAACCAACCCGTACTGGCACCTATACCTTAACCCTTGATTAAAAACCTCCTCCTCTTGATATATGCTAATTGTGCTCCACCTATGTTGGCTCCCCAAGATAATATATCGCTGACCTGCAAACTCCTCTACCAAACTTCTATCGACGCCGCCTCCTTCAGAATGTTATGCGGCCCCCCAAAGAATAAACAAATGCTCCCCTTTTATTGGAGCCCTCAAATCCATTTTTTTGATTTGGCCTTTGGGCCGTGACCGACCTCAAGGTCACAATATCACGATTTTCTTTTTATTGTTATTATTATTATTATTATTATTATTATTATTATTATTATTATTATTATTATTATTATTTAGCATTCTAGTTCCGTGCTCTTGACTCGGGTGTTCATTGACTTGACCAAAGTTGCTCGTTTATGCTCCAACGTCTATACGAACACCTACCAAAATATAAAATAAATAAATAAATAAGTATTAAAAATGACACAAAACTAATAAAAATCTATAGAAACCTATACTAAATAAAATAGTGCGGTACAAGACTAAAACTAATAAAAACACTATCTAAACGACTCGAAAACTATACAAACTTTACACTGGAAATAGATGTATTTTACAATACATCACACGTCGTCAGCCCCCCAAGTCAGAGGTGTTTATGGCGTAGCTAAAAGGCTCTTGACTTTTTACTTAGCTTATAGACGTTAAAAGGTTCGAGGGTTAAAGGTTTTGCTTGAGTTTAGGCGGATACACCTCTGGATTTGAATTTTGAAGTGACCTTTGATGTGATAAGTGTCAGCCTTAGCAGGGGCGGTTATTAATATAGTCCATCATTATGTCTATAAGTTATATAATATTATAACTCCTTTTTATACTTAAACACTTTTTAATTTCTTCAACATCAGATCATTTCCTCATCTCTTTTAGGGTTTTGTTTCCCGTGCTTCAATCAGGTTAGTTTTTTCTTTCATTTGCTTCATCTGATCATCCCTCCAAGCGTAATGGGTGCCAAAAAGGACAAGACAGTTAGTTTCTCCTCTCTTACTCAAGAAGAGGTTGAGGCTTTCTGTGCCGAATGGGGAATCGACCTTCTTTTAATCATGTCGCTCCCAGACTTATTGATTTGATTGATCGGTGTTCGGATGGTTTGATTGCTCTATATTACCGACATTTTGTGTTTTCCATCCTTCGTCACGCATTTTCAGTTTTTCTTTTGAACATGTTAGAATATTACCGTGTTTCTTTCGGCCAGTTACACCCTCATGGGTTGTCCAGGATGTTGCATTTTAAATGCTTTGTCATGCACTTGGTTACGATCCTACCCTCTTGATGTTACGCCGTTTTTTCTGCCTGGCTAAGAACGGAGATTGGTACACCTTTGAAACTTCCCAAATCGATGTTTGCTTGATCTCTTCACATGTTACCACAGTTTGTGTGTGGAAGACACGATTCTTTTGGGTTTCTGAATCACTTCTCCCGTTTAAACCAGTTTGGAGGCGTCCTGACGCTGTTCTAAATGAGATGGAATCTTCTGAGTCCGAGTTGGACAAAAAATATTTTGAGGCGCTTCGAGCATGTCCTTCAAGGCTTCGCCTCTTCCTGAACCTCTTTTAGTTTTGTCCGGGATTAGTACCTGTTGGGAAAAACAGGATAAATATCTGGTTCCCATGAGGGGTGGTCAGGGTATGATACTTTTTATTATTTACTTTATTTTCCCTATCTTGTTTGATCCTTATGGTTTTATTGTTCTGTTCTTGTAGTTATGTCTACTTTGGATTTTATTAAGAGTGATGACGTGTCGGACGTTGTGTCTGAGGACACCGAGGCTGTTGAGGGGGAGGATGCGTTGGTGAAGTATGAAAGGTGCAGGTTTGACGGTGTGAACTATGCTAATGTTCCGAATATGAAGGGGTTCTCGAAGCCCAATTCTTCTAAGGCTTCAACTAGGCGTTCAAGCCGTAGGTTGTTGATGGATGTAAGCCAGCCAAGTAATGTTGAGCCTGTGGAAGTTAGCGATGAGATTGAGGATTCGAAGGATCATGAGGAAGTTCAAGTTGATGTTGCTGAAAAGGTACCGAGTTCTTTGGTGAAGAAAGGAAAGGGTAAGAAGGTTGGTGGTGCTAAGATTGCTCCTTTAAAAAACACTAAAGGTTCTACCAGTATTGAAGGTGAATGGGTTTATGCTTCTGGGTGGAATGTGAAGGTTAATGACAACTTTAAGTCATCTGCTATGTGTGAGGAAGTTTTAGCTCATTTTGCCCCTCCTGGTGTGAAGGATACATGGGAGGTTATGGATGATGATCTCTTGCTTTCTAAGATGGTGATGGGGGCCTGCAACCTTGCAGCTATGCTTCCAGAGGGTGTTGCAAGGTTTAGAAAGAGGATGGCTGAGTATCAAGAGTTCTCAAAGAAGAAGAAGGAGATGAAAGCTTCCCTTGCTTCCCTGAAGAAGGACCCTAAAGAGTATGCTGAGAAGGAAAAAACTCTTATAGGTCTTATTGATTTTTATGGTGTTTTGAAAGATAGACAGATCCTGGGGCATGGGTTATGGTGCGGTGTCAATCTCTCATGGCACGTTTCTTTTTAGAAAGTTTCATAAACTATTATATTAAAGATGCTTTTGAAAATGTAACACCCCAACCGATGGCGGAATCATCGAGGTGTCATGTAGTGACGATTGTTCAAAAGCATATGGTACTAAAATATAAATATATTATTGAATAATTTAAATTGTCTTACATAGATGAAATAGAAAACAAATACAAAAGTCTGAACAAAACATGAAATTTGAAATAACTTATTAAAAGCAAGCATTAAAATCCAATGCAATGGAACTAAGATCAAACTGCACCTGAAACATGTACAAAATAGGTTTGGTCAACATAAGAAACGTTGGTGAGCATTCCTAGTTTAATAAATATAGTAAGTTGAAAAAGGTATACAATTCAAGTGCAAAGCTATAGTGCAAATATGTAAACTATGTATCATACAAATGAGCGAAATCAATCCTGTGACTGTATAATGTACTAAATGAACGGCGGTGTACTTATCCAATAAATGGATAATAACTTAACAATGACCACGGATTCTTCGATGGAAAAGGGGGAGAATCAACCTAGGCGGGTTGTCAATCCAATAGCGCTATCCAATGTTAAGGTCGGCTTGGACAATGTTAATGATTTCACTAAGTATAAATGTATTCTACATGTAATGTCTAAGCATAAAGCACGTTTGTAAGCAAATGCACATAGTACTAGAATTGTATTGTAAAAAGGTGAACTTGTATTTGTAATTTGTATAAGTGTACATGTAACACCCCAAAAGTGAATAAAAGCAAAAAGGGGAAAGGAAATACTCACAGTTCGCGTAATAACTTGAAACTCTGCCGAACAACGTGATGTGAATTAGGATTATCCCAAAGGATTAACCTAATAAAATAGATAATTTGTAAGGTAATGAACTTAGAGTCTAGGATACAAGTAGTTCTAGGGTTCCTAATTTGGGGATAAGTAATTGTTTTATTAATTTGGTATATTGTTAATAAATAAAGAAATTTGGTAAATAATTAAATAAAAGAATCTTGTAGGTTTTAGAATAAGAATGGTCATGTTAATAAGTTTTAAGTATGAAAATAAATTTTATAAAATTATTTTCTCAAAAATTGAATATTTAGTATATTTATTTCTATTTGTCAAAGATATAATTTTAATATCTAAAAGTATTAAAATTAAATAAATTTCAAAGTAAAATTTATATTTCTGTTCTAAATGAACAAAAATAATTTATGTAAAATTTTGGGATAAAAATATTGAAAAATGAATTTATTATGATTTATTTATGGTTTAAAATAACAAAAATCAATTAAAAATACGAAACTAACGATTTTTCTGAAATAAAATTTATTTCTGAAATGTTTATATATCCACAAGTTTAAAATATTTTTTGTGGATATTTATAAGAACGTTTAGATATTTTTATAGAATTTTAAAATTATAAATGAATAAATTTGTAGTATCTATAATATATATTAAATAAATTATTTTTGAAAATCTAAAAATTATATGGCAAACTTTGTCATGAAATTTACCTAAAATAATTTTTGTAGAATTTTTAAGACACTTTTTGTATTTTAAAAACTTTTTTTAAAAGAATACCCAAATTATAAATATAAAAGAAAGCTAAAAAAAATAGTTTGTTTATGCCAGGACTCGAACCTGAGTCCTTGGTCGAGTCAGAGTTTTAAATCACAAGCCCAGACCAGTTGGTCTGGACCCTGAGAACGATTATTGTTGGATTCAATTAATTATAAGGGATTCTTGGTTGGTTTCATAATTGTTTTAGAAAAATAAAAGTGGAAGATGGGGCTCGAACTCGTGTTCAGTCCGGTTCCCACGTCTTAACATACGAGGCTGGTACCAACTGATCTGTAGATCAGTTGGTGATAAAACTCATTCTGATATAAATTTAAATGACGATTGCAGTGCCACATTATCCCCAAATCAACATATATCGAACCCTAGCTTTATCAATTAAGCAAAATATCAAACAATAACTCATGTAACCATAGGGTTATTGTTCGTACACTGTAAATGAATCAAATCAAGGAGAAACTTCGAACTTACAAGAGACGGATCAACGATCAAACGATGGGTCAAACGAAAAGTCAAACCACGAACTATTTGTAGATTATTACGGGGTTTTGATAGAAATTGAGAGTGGGAAGATGTATTTTGGTGAGTGTATGTCTAAAGGAAGGGTCCAATTTATACTAACACTGGTTAATTGCACGATTTGGAAAGTTGACCATCCTTTTAATTTTTAAACGCGTCATTGAGCACAATAATGGAATGAATGCGATTAAATTGGATGTGTAATGGCCGAGAATGATGCGCTAGACACCAATCAATATTAATAGTTTCCAATTGTAGGTTCCCGACGCGTCAATTTGATTTAATGGGTGAAGGAGATATGGGTTTTGACTTTTTCATGGTTGACTAGCCATAATCTAAGAGATGTTTAAGTATAAACGTGCGGGATAACTTCACAACAGATGATATGGCTCAGTTGGTTTGAGTTGTTGTATGATACTTGGTTGGATGCGGGTTCGAGTCTCGTATTCAACACATAATTATTATTTTTTTCTTCTAAACGTTGTAGAGAGGGAGAGGAGGAAAGGGAGTGTGGGCCTGGTATTGGGTTGGATTTTTTGTTGGGCTCAGCTTATGTTGGGTTATGGATGGACTTAGTTGGGTTGTGTTAATGGGTTAGGATAGTTGGTTTATTTAGTATAATGTTTAAAACTAACATTATTATTATTATTATAATTATTATTATTATCATTAAAAGAAAAGAATTCCGACAACGATGCAAGAAACTATTATTAGTGAATCAAAATTTTGAATTACAAGGATTATAAATGTAAATAAATGAAATGAAAGGGACTAAAGTTAGACAAAAGATAAAAATGAAAGGTGACGGATGTCACAGCATCCCCTACTTTTAGAAATTTCGTCCCGAAATTCCTTCAAGTGGTAGTCTCTGTAAAAAGATGAGGATACTTAGACATCATTTGGTCCTCACGCTCCCAAGTAAACTCTGGGCCTCGTTTGGACTCCCAACGAACTTTGACAATTGGAATTCGGCTTCGTTTAAGTGTCTTGACATCTCGATCCATAATCTCCATAGGTTTTTCTATGAAGTGCATCGATTCGTCAATCTGGATATCCTCTAAAGGGACATGGAGGTTATCTTCAGCCAAACACTTCTTTAGATTAGAAACGTGAAACATTGGATGGACATTGCTGAGCTCTTGTGGTAAATCGAGCTTGTAAGCTACCTTCCCAATTCTCTCAAGGATCTTAAAAGGGCCTACAAACCGAGGTGCAAGTTTCCCTTTCTTTCCAAATCGAAACATACCCTTCCAAGGTGAAACCTTGAGAAGTATCATATCCCCGACTTGAAATTCTAGAGGCTTGCGTCTTTGATCGGCATAACTTTTCTGTCTGCTTCGAGCAACTTGCAAATTATCACGAATGCGAAGAATTTTGTCTGTCGTTTCTTGTATTAGCTCGGGACCGGTGATTTGTGTTTCGCCAATCTCGCTCCAACAAACAGGGGAACGACATTTGCGGCCATAAAGTGCCTCAAATGGTGCCATGTTAATACTGGAATGGTAGCTGTTATTATACGAGAACTCAACCAAGGGTAAGTGCGTGTCCCAATTGCCACCAAAGTCGATGACGCACGCTCTAAGCATATCCTCCAATGTTTAGATGGTTCGTTCAGTTTGACCATCCGTCTGTGGGTGATTGGCCGTACTAAGTTTTAGTTGTGTACCAAGTGCGGATTGAAGTGTTTGCCAAAACTGAGAAGTAAACCGACTATCACGGTCAAAAATAATGTCCAGAGGGATACCATGACGACTGACAATCTCATCGATATAGATCCTAGACAGCTTCTCAACTGGGTAGGTCTCACGAATTGGTAGGAAGTGAGCAGATTTGGTCAATCGATCGACGATGACCCAGATACTGTCATGACCACGAGTGGTGCGTGGAAGTTTCGTAATGAAGTCCATAGCAATGCTCTCCCACTTCCACACTGGAATTTCTGGTTGCACAAGTAAACCAGATGGGCGTTGGTGCTCAGCTTTGACCTTGGAGCAAGTAAGGCATTTAGCCACATAAAGAGCTATGTCCTTTTTCATACCGGGCCACCAATACAAGGTACGCAGATCCTGATACATCTTATCTGCACCAGGGTGAATGGAGTAACGAGACTTATGAGACTCGTCCATGAGGAAAGTACGCAGGTTGTCACGATCAGGAATCCAAAGACGGTTCATGAAGTAAAGTAAACCATGTTTGGTTTCTAACTGGTTTTCGGCTCCACACGACATTTCATCGTACATGTTGCCTTCAGTAACAGAGACATGTTGGGCTTCAATGATGCGGAGTTTGATATCAGACTGGACCTGGGCACAATAAAGCTGGGCATGATCTTCGCGACTGAGGGCAGCGGCTACAACATTCGCTTTGCCAGGATGGAAGCGAATCTCGCAGTCGTAGTCGTTTAACAACTCGACCCATCGTCGTTGACGCATATTCAGATCTTTCTGGTTAAAAATGTGTTGAAGGCTTTTTTGGTCAGTGAAAACCACACATTTTGTACCATATAAATAGTGCCTCCAAATCTTAAGTGCGAAAACAACCGCTCCGAGTTCAAGATCATGGGTAGTATAATTTTTCTCATGGGTTTTCAATTGTCGCGATGCATATGCTATGACCTTGCCTCGTTGCATGAGAACACAACCAAGACCTTGGTTAGAGGCATCGTAATAAACCACGAAGTCCTCATTGCCGTCAGGTAGAGAAAGGATCGGAGCATCACAAAGTTTCTGTTTCAAGGTTTGGAATGCTTCTTCCTGACTGGGTCCCCATACATATGGTTTATCTTTATGGGTTAAAGAAGTGAGAGGAATGGCAATATTGGAGAAGTTGAGAATTAAACGACGATAATAACCCGCTAGACCAAGGAAAGAACGAACTTCAGTGGGAGACTTAGGTGTAACCCAATTTTTAACGGCCTCGATCTTAGCTGGATCCACGTGTATTCCCTTATCATTGATAATGTGCCCCCAAAATTGAACTTCCTTAAACCAAAATTCACACTTGGAGAATTTGGCATATAGTTGTTCATTCTTCAAAAGACTCAAAATTTGTCTAAGGTGTTGTTCGTGAGCTGATTTGGTTTTGGAGTAAATGAGGATATCATCAATGAAGACGATTACGAATTTATCCAAGAATGGTTTGCACACGCGATTCATGAGATCCATGAAGACAGCGGGTGCATTGGTTAGTCCAAAAGGCATAACCATGAATTCGTAATGACCATAACGTGTACGAAAAGCAGTCTTTGGAATATCGTTTTCATGAACTCGAAGTTGATGATATCCAGAACGAAGATCGATTTTTGAGAAACAAGTCGAACCTTGAAGTTGGTCAAAGAGATCATCGATGCGGGGTAATGGATAACGGTTTTTAATGGTAAGTTTATTAAGCTCCCGATAATCGATACACATTCGAAAAGATCCATCCTTCTTCTTTACAAATAAGACTGGAGCTCCCCAAGGTGATGAACTGGGACGAATGAAGCCCTTGTCTGCCAACTCTTGAAGTTGACTCGCAAGTTCTTGCATCTCAGAAGGTGCAAGGCGATATGGAGATTTTGCAACGGGTGTGGCACCAGGTACAAGGTCAATACGAAATTCAACAGGACACACCGGTGGAAGTCCAGGTAAGTCATCAGGAAAAACTTATGGAAATTCACGAACAACAGGAACATCTTAGATACTCTTGTCTTTATCTTTCTTTTCCACGACATGGGCCAAGAAAGCTACGTATTTCTTACGTAGATATTTTTGTGCTTGAGTGCAGGACATGAGTTTAAGACTACTGGATGGTTTTTCACCATAAACCCGTAAAAAGTCACCCGATGAGAGAGGAAACCGAATAAATTTTTCAAAGCAAACAACTTCAGCATGGTGTTTAGAAAGCCAATCCATACCCACGATGATGTCAAAACTACCCAATTTCAGGGGTATGAGATCAATGGAGAAATCATGCTCGTTAAGACTAAGAGTACAACCCCGAATGATGGAATCGATTGAGATGGGGTTTCCATCTGCAACCTCGACAGTGAATGGCGCTCCTAATCTAGAGCGAGTGTGAGATAGTAAAGGTTCAAATGCTAATGACACAAAACTTTTATCCGCACCAGTATCAAATAAAATCGAAGCATAATGACCATCAAGTAAAAACGTACCATTCACCACATCATTTGTTGCTTGGGCTTCTGCTGCATTGATGTTGAAAGCCCTACCACGAGCCACTGGGTTTGTTGTACGGTTTGCTGGGACAAGATCTGGACACTGATTTCTGAGGTGGTTTGGATCACCACAATTGAAGGCTCGACTATATGTTATGGGTTGTGGGTTTTGGCGAGCTGGTTGAGGGTTGGCTGGCCGAGGGTTAACTGGTTAAGAGTTGATTGGTTGAGGTCTAAACACTGAACGACATGTGGTAGCTACATGACCATACCTACCACAGGTGGTATAGTGGCGACAAGGAAAGTTTGAGGGGTGATGGTACTGACAGGTAGCACATTTGGGTATGTTTCCCCCATAAACTTTCTTGACAGGAGGAGCATGGGTTACTGGGGCTACAACGGCATAGTTTTTACTTCTGAACTTCCGCTTCCTAGAGTTGGAACCGGTATTGTCTACAGCGACTCTTGATGATTCAGTAGTAGGGGTGGGGGTCTTCTAAGCTGGTTTCTTAGTTCCTTTCCTAACCAAATTTACCTTTTTCACGTGCTTGTCAGTCAAGGAGGCTGCAAGCTGGATGGCTTCTTCCACCATAGTGGGTTTGCTTCCAGTGACTACGTCTTGAATCAGGTCAGGTAACCCCTCAATATATTTTTCGATTGCTCGAGAGACCGGGGTAACCATGCGTGGAACCAATATGCTGAGTTCATGATATCGAGTGTTATACGCAAGATTCTCACCACTGTCTTGTTTCAGCCCATGAAACTCATCCTCCAATTTCCTGATTTCGTTCCTAGGGCAGAATTTGGCGATCATGAGTTCCTTAACCTCAGCCCAAGACAAAGATAAAGCAACATCAGCGCCCCGATTGCACTTTTCGCCATTCCACCAAGTTAGCACCCCCTTTTGAAGGGCACTGGTAACATAGCGAACGCGGAGTTCATCAGGACACTCCCTGTTCACAAAGGTGCTCTCCATACTTTCAAACCATTGGAGGAGGCCAGTAGCACCCTCCTCACCAGTGAATTTTGTGGGGTTGCAGGAGTTAAAGTGTGTGAAAGTGCACCGAAATTGAGTTGCACCCTCTGTGTTGGTACTGTTACTATTCTGGGTTAACTCACTGACAAGATTTGGGATCACTGCAGCAATTTGCTCAGCGACTAAAGATGCGAAGCGACGATCAGAACGTTGTCCAGAAGCACGAACAGTGCGTTGGCTAGCATCACGGAGCATGCGACGAGCAGACATCTACAAGGGAGTCAATGAATAATCATGAGATTATAAAATGTAAGTGTATAATTGTACAAATGATTATGAAAGTATGAACTTGTAAGCAATATATGAAAATCATGAAATACAAAATATTGTATATGAAACGAGAGTGTATTATTGAAAAACTTGCATAAAATGCTTGGATTGCCCTTGTCTAGCTGTAAAGCCCAACAAGAACGTTGACTTTTCAAAGGAATTGAACCCAATGGTGATCAAAGAAGACATGCTTTAGCCTATAAGTGGACACTCACTCCAGGAATCCCTAGGTAAGCATAACAGGTCCGTTATTGGATTTATGCGCTATGCTTGCCTATGCCAGAAAACCAGTGTACAGGCATCCACCCTTCCAGATTGCACGTGTTCCATCACACTCATTAAAGCTTAACAACTTTGAAGGAGCAAAATAAGAGTAGGCATTATGCCTAAGAGTCTCTTCATGAAAGGTACTGCTCCCGCTCCATGATGATGTAGTCTTTCCACTCCTTGTAGGACACCATCTCTATGCACCATGATGAAAGATGAGGAGAAATGGAGAAGAAAGGAAAGATAGAGGGAGGAAAGGAGAGGGAAATGAGGGGAATGGTAATTTAGGAAATATTATGCATGAAAGTTGAAGTTCAGTTATAGTCTAAGCCAATTCATCTAATAACCTAGTTCCCTATAACCATGGCTCTGATACCAATCTGTAACACCCCAACCGATGGCGGAATCATCGAGGTGTCACGTAGTGACGATTGTTCAAAAGCATATGGTACTAAAATGTAAATATATTATTGAATAATTTAAATTGTGTTACATAGATGAAATAGAAAACAAATACAAAAGTCTGAACGAAACATGAAATTTGAAATAACTTATTAAAAGCAAGCATTAAAATCCAATGCAATGGAACTAAGATCAAACTGCACCTGAAACATGTACAAAATACGTTTGGTCAACATAATAAATGTTGGTGAGCATTCCTAGTTTTTATACATATAGTAAGTTGAAAAAGGTATACAATTCAAGTGCAAATATGTAAACTATGTATCATACAAATGAGAGAAATCAATCCTGTGACTGAATAATGTACTAAATGAACGGCGGTGTACTTATCCAATAAATGGATAATAACTTAACAATGACCACGGATTCTTCGATGAAAAACGGGGAGAATCAACCTAGGCGGGTTGTCAATCCAATAGCGCTATCCAATGTTAAGGTTGGCTTGTACAATGTTAATGATTTCACTAAGTACAAATGTATTCTACATGTAATGTCTAAGCATAAAGCACGTTTGTAAGCAAATGCACATAGTACTAGAATTGTATTTTAAAAAGGTGAACTTGTATTTGTAATTTGTATAAGTGTACATGTAACACCCCAAAAGTGAATAAAAGCAAAAAGGGGAAAGGAAATACTCACAGTCCGCGTAATAACTTGAAACTCTACCGAACAACGTGATGTGAATTAGGATTATCCCAAAGGATTAACCTAATGAAATAGATAATTTGTAAGGGAATGAACTTAGAGTCTAGGATACAAGTAGTTCTAGGGTTCCTAATTTGGGGATAAGTAATTGTTTTATTAATTTGGTATATTGTTAATAAATAAAGAAATTTGGTAAATAATTAAATAAAAGAATCTTGTAGGATTTTGATTAAGAATGGTCATGTTAATAAGTTTTAAGTATGAAAATAATTTTTATAAAATTATTTTCTCAAAAATTGAATATTTAGTATATTTATTTCTATTTGTCATAGATATAATTTTAATATCTAAAAATATTAAAATTAAATAAATTTCAAATTGAAATTTATATTTCTGTTCTAAATTAATTAAAATAATTTATGTAAAATTTTGGGATAAAAATATTGAAAAATGAATTTATTATGATTTATTTATGGTTTAAAATAACAAAAATCAATTAAAAATATCAAACTAACGATTTTTCTGAAATAAAATTTATTTCTAAAATGTTTATAGATCCACAAGTTTAAAATAATTTTTGTGGATATTTATAAGAACATTTAGATATTTTTATAGAATTTAAAATTATAAATGAATAAACTTGTAGTATTTATAATATATATTAAATAAATTATTTTTAAAAATCTAAAAATTATATGGCAAACTTTGTCTTGAGATTTACCTAAAATAATTTTTGTAGAATTTTTAAGACATTTTTTGTATTTTAAAAACTATTTTTAAAAGAATACCCAAATTATAAATATAAAAGAAAGCTAAAACAAATAGTTTGTTTGTGCCATGACTCGAACTTGAGTCCTTGGCCGAGTCTGAGTTTTAAATCACAAGCCCAGACCAGTTGGTCTGGACCCTGAGAACAATTATTGTTGGATTCAATTAATTATAAGGGCTTCTTGGTTGGTTTCATAATTGTTTTAGAAAAATAAAAGTGGAAGACGGGGCTCGAACTCGTGTTCAGTCCGGTTCCCACGTCTTAACATACGAGGCTGGTACCAACTGATCTGTAGATCAGTTGGTGATAAAACTCATTCTGTTATAAATTTAAATGACGATTGCAGTGCCACATTATCCCTAAATCAACATATATCGAACCCTAGCTTTATCAATTAAGCAAAATATCAAACAATAACCCATGTAACCATAGGGTTATTGTTCGTACACTGTAAATGAATCAAATCAAGGAGAAATTTCGAACTTACAAGACGGATCAGCGATCAAACGATGGGTCAAACGAAAAGTCAAACCAAGAACAATTTGTAGATTATTACGGGGTTTTAATAGAAATTGAGAGTGGGAAGATGTATTTCGGCGAGTGTATGTCTAAAGGAAGGGTCCAATTTATACTAACACTCGTTAATTGCACGATTTGAAAAGTTGACCATCCTTTTAATTGTTAAACGCGTCATTGAGCATAATTATGGAATGAATGCGATGAAATTGGATGTGTAATGGCCGAGAATGATGCGCTAGACACCAATCAATATTAATAGTTTCCAATTGTAGGTTCTAGACACGTCAATTTGATTTAATGGGTGAAGGAGATATGGGTTTTGACTTTTTCATGGTTGACTAGCCATAATCTAAGAGATGTTTAAGTTTAAACGTGCGGGATAACTTCAGAACAGATGATATGGCTCAGTTAGTTTGAGTTGTTGTATGATACTTGGTTGGATGTGGGTTCGAGTCCCGTATTCAACACATAATTAATTTTTTTTTCTTCTAAACGTTGCAGAGAGGGAGAGGAGGAAAGAGAGTGTGGGCCTGGTATTGGGTTGGATTTGTTGTTGGGCTCAGTGGGTTGGGCTCAGCTTATGTTGGGTTATGGATGGACTTAGTTGGGTTGTGTTAATGGGTTAGGATAGTTGGTTTATTTAGTATAATGTTTAAAACTAAAATTATTATTATTATTATTTATTATTATTATTAGTATTTATTATTATTATAATAATTATTATTATTATTAAAAGAAAAGAATTCCGACAACGATGCAAGAAACTTTTATTATTGAATCAAAACTTCGAATTACAAGGATTGTAAATGTAAATAAATGAAATGAAAGGGACTAAAGTCGGACAAAAGATAAAATGAAAGGTGACGGATGTCACAGAAAAGTTTTTTTTAACGACTAATTGGAATCACTTACGGATAACTGGAGTATCATCGTGCCACCACTGTTATCACGCGATCATATTCCATCACCAAGTCACCAATTAAGAAATAAACTTATAATATTTTGTGGTTGAGTTTCGGGCACGCTTTCGGATAGTGTTAAAGGGGTTTGCGGCTGTGAAGAAATGGGGGAACCGTTAAATGGAAAATTGCGATACATTTGCCTACTAATGTAACTCGCGAAAGCGGCGTATTCGAGACACGGTATTTACATGTAAGAACTTGTAATTGTATGTGTGAATTGTATGTGAATCATCAATCCTATTATTTTGTTTTTTGTTATTGTTTTCTACAGATAATATATATGGTTTCTATTTTATTAATACAGTTGTTTGGTATTATTTAATTGTGTTTAATAATAACTTTTAGACTGTATATAAAAACTAAGTGAAACCTTGAAACCTATAAAAATATATTATTTCTTTGAAATAAGTGAAACCTATCGTTGATAAATCGCACCCATATGAATTATAATATATCTTAAATTCAATTAAAGAAAACCATCTTTTGAAGAAGTGACATAATTTGATGGTTGAGTGGGCCGTCGGATGAGTTTGTGAACAGAGGTGGGTGGCTACAGATGTACCCAATGTAATAAAACTAACACCTAACGCATCTATGTTTAGGGGCACACTTTTTTTTAACAAACTTACGTACCGTAAAATATTCACATGTTTGTACCTTGCGAGTTTTGAACCTTTTGTTTTAGAGTTAAGTGTATGGATGGTTTATGTGATCTGTAAGGATTTCACAAATACCTCTGATTAACACATATGCTCCTCTAGTTAATATTTCATAACTCTCATGGCCCCTTCATTAGATGGTCATTAGTTTCTTTGTTAAGTAGATATGAAATGTTTATTTAGCCCTTATTAAAAAAAAAAAAAAAAAAAAAAAAAAACAAAATGTATAAAATTAATAAATGAGTTAATTACAATTTGAATCATTGTGTTTTGGTAGTTTTAACTAGTTAAGTCCAAATCCAAAATGTTTAACTACCTCAGCTTTCAATTTGTATCAATTTGAGTCTAATTTACTAACGTCATCCACCAAGCCTGTTAACTACAAGGGTATTTTAGTCATTTAAATATAAGGTAAAAGTTATTAATGCACAAACTTTAATTTATACATTTTACTATTATTACTTTGGACAAACAAATCTGAACACACACACACACACACTCTCTCTCTCTCTCTCTCTCTCTCTCTCTCTCTCTCTCTCTCTCTCTCTCTCTCTCTCTCTCTCTCTCTCTCTCATAAACTACCAGTACCACCACCAGAGCTATTGCACCACCACCACGGCCCTTCACCAGCATCCTCCACTTGGCTAGAATCTAATATCTTCAACTTAAGATCTACTTACAAACCCAAATTAATTTCACCACTTAACAACACCATAACCCACACACTATACAAGTACCCTACCACAACCACCACCACCACATTCAGCCAGCTTGATACCCTAAGTTAAACCTAAATAGACGGGGCAGACCATCGTCTTCACCGCCTAAAGCATCGTATTCCCCGTCGGACCATTATCAAACCATACGAACACATCAACGGCTAGGTTTTCGTTGTCCGATTCTCTGATGTTGGTGGTTTGATTCTCCGATGTTGGTGGTGTAGCTAGGCTAAGCCATCGTCTTCTATGTTAGACAAAGGTGAACGGTGGTCAAAGATGAAGGTGGTGGCTGTAGCAGTTATAGATCTCGACGGAAGTGGTGGACTTGGTGAGGGCCGTCGAGGTTTAGAGAGATAAAGAGGAGAGGTGTGTGTATGTGTGTGTGTGTGTGTGTGTGTGTGAAAGAGAGAGAGAGAGAGATATGAGGGGGATATGTTAAAAGTTATGAATTAAGAAAAAATCAATTTGGAATTATATATTCTTATTTAAGTTTAAGGTTTAATATATTTTCTAATTTGTTTTTATATTGTGAGGGCAATGTTTTCTTTTCACAAAAAGTTAACGGATTTAATGGATGGAGTTGGAAAATTGGACTCGGATGGTTACAATTTAGAAAACCTGGTGCTCAAACAGTTAAACATTTTGGATTTGGATTCAACTAGTTAAAATCACTAAAACACAGGGACTCAAATAATAATTAACTCTTAATAAAAATATCAAGTGGGCACATTTCAGTCCTCTTGCTCTACTATCTAGAACCCTTTCGCCACCATACAATCGAACCATCACCTTGGGCCGCCAATGAAGACTCTAGGCAAAATCATGACCACCATCGATCAAGACCTGGGCAAACCACCACCACCACCCTCACATGCGCTAACCGACTCTATCACCATCACCTTCCATACCATTGCCACTGCACCACCGAATCCATCACCATCAACTTCAAAGTGAAAACAAGCCACCACCACGTGAATCGAATCCTTCACCGTACCACCACCGCCACCTGAATTGAATCCTTAATCATCAGCCTCTTTAATCGAAGCCCTAATTCTGATGACCTAGGTAGGTTAGTGATGAACAAAACTCTAAAAAAAGTCACAAAATCTCTTAAAGCGTAACCAGATTTCGAGGATGATTGCGTTGTAACTTTGATTGAATCAGTAGTTTGACAACGTTTGAAAACCATCACTAGATCAATGACGTTACCAAAATTAATGAACAGTCGATGAAACATGACTTCGATGATGATGGTGGCTTTGTTTGAATCAGTGTGACGGTGGTCAGATGTGGCGGTGGTGAGCCTGTCAGTGATGGTGGGGTTGCATGTGGTGGTACCGTTGGTCTATGGAAAGAAGGGAGAAGGGATGTAGTTTTAGAGGGGTGGAGTGAGAGAGTCAGAGAGATAGAGAGTCAGACCACGTAGTTGTACCGGCATGAGGTAGTGCTGGTTGGCGAGATGTGGTGGTAGTTCCCGATCATTTGGTTGTGGTGGAGATGGATAGATGGTGGTGGTTGGATTAGAAGAAAGGGAAATGGTGGGGGCCATTAGTATTTTAATATTTTTATGTTTATATTTATATTTTTGTTAAGGGGTAATCCATCATTTATACCAACTTAACGGGAAAATTTAATGCTCTTCCAACTCAGGGACCACCTACATTACAAAAATCAATCAGACACCATCATTGTAGTTTAAAAAAAACGAAGACTAAACATGCAATTTTTACAAAACACATGGACTATTGGGCACTTGAATCTTAGTTTTATGAATGGAGGGGAGGCTCCCCTTCTACACTAGTTACTGTTGTGACATCCGTCACTTTTCTTTATATATTTTTATAATCCTATGTACGTTAAACTCCAATTAATGAGACGTTACATTTTCATCATTTTTGAACGTTAAAAAAATATATTTTGTGACACTTTCGGGCTTATATAAACATACTATAAGTTTAAAACAACTCAAAACTCGTCGAATAATTGCTGAAAAAATAAATGCTTGGGTCGGGGTTCGAACCCGCGTCCCAGGCCGGTTCAATACATACACACACACTTCAAACCAATTGAGCTACATCAATAATCTGTTTAGAAACCCACAATAATAATTATATCACATAACTGAAATCGAACAGTTGACTACGAAAGTCAACTGCGAAGATCGTGCATCATCAATCCACCCACCTTTACGCGTTAATTGAACCTGGAATGGAAAGGAATTGATTACCATTGACCATACGCGTCAATTACAACAATAAATCGTTGATTAACATTCCTAAAATAAGCCAATTAGCCGTGTCACCTTCTTCAACGAGTCAAACCTTACCAAATCTACGATCCGAGCTTCAATACTATAAATTGGACACCCCTAGATCATCACTACTGGCCGAAAATCCTCTCTTCACTCTCAATTTCTGTTTAAACAATCTGCATTGAAGCCCTATTTATCGTGTTTGACGTTTTGCTTTGACGAGCTCTCATATCACGATTACGAGTCCTTGTTGATCCTTTGGGTTAATTCCAACGCATATTTCGTTGTCCCATTCAATTTCAAGCTATTACGTAGACAGTGAGTATTCCTATTCCCTTTTTGCTTTTATTTATTTTTGGGGTGTTACATGTACACTATTACAATTTCAAATACAAGTTTACATTTTTACAATACAATTCTAGTACTATGTGCATTGCTTACAACGTGCTTTATGCTTAGACAATACATGTGGATTACATTTGTACTTAGTGAAATCATTAACATGGTACAAGCCGACCTTAACATTGGATAGCGCTATTTGGATTGACAACCCGCCTAGATTGATTCTCCCCCTTTTTCATCGGAGAATCCGTGGCCATTGTTAAGTTATCACCCATTTATTGGATGAGTACACCACCATTCATACAGTACATTATACAGTCACAGGGTTGATTTCGCTCATTTGTATGATACATAGTTTACATATTTGCACTGTAGCTTGCACTTGAATTGTATATCTTTTTAACTTACTATATATATCAAAACTAGGAATGCTCACCAACATTTCTTATGTTGACCAAACCTATTTTGTACATGTTTCAGGTGCAGTTTGATCTAGTGCTTTAGCAAGGGACATTTAGTGCTTTATTTTAATTCAGTTATTTCAATATTTACATTTCATTTAGACAATGTATTTTCCATTTCCATGTAAGACAATTTTGGTTTATTCAATAATATTTACATTTTAGTACCATGTGCTTTTGAACAATCGTCACTACGTGACACCTCGATGATTCCGCCATCGGTTGGGGTGTTACAGATTGGTATCAGAGCCATGGTTATAGGGAATTAGGTTATTAGAATGCCTTTTAGCCTAGACTATAACCGAATTTCAACTTTCAGGTACAACATTTCCTAATTTATCATTCCCCTCATTTCCCTCCACTTTCCTCCCTCAATCTTTCCCCTTCTTCTCCCTTTCTCCTCATCTTTCATCATGGTGTATAGAGATGGTGTCCTACAAGGAGTGGAAAGACTACTTCATCATGGAGCGGGAGCAGTACCTTTCATGAAGACACTCTTAGGCATAATGCCTACTCTTATTTTTGCTCTTTCAAAGTTGTTGAGCTTTAATGAGTGTGATAAGGACACGTGCAATCTGGAAGGGTGGATGCCTGTACACTGGGTTTTCTGGCATAGGCAAGCATAGCGCATAAATCCATTTACGGACCTGTTATGCTTACCTGGGGATTCCTGGAGTGAGTGTCCACTTATAGGCTAAAGCATGTCTTCTTTGATCACCATTGGGCTCAATTCCTTTGAAAAGTCAACGTTCTTGTTGGGCTTTATAGCTAGACAAGGGCAATCCAAGCATTTTATGCAAATATTTCAATGATACACTCTTATTTCATAAACAATATCTTGTATTCATAATCATTTGTACAATTATACACTTACATTTATTAATCTCATAATTTTTCATTGACTGCCTTGTAGATGTCTGCTCGCCGTATGCTCCGTGATGCTAGCCAACGCTTTGTTCGTGCTTCTGGACAACGTTCTGATCGTCGCCTTGCTTCTCTAGTTGCTGAGCAAATTGCTGCAGTGATTCCAAATCTTGTTAGTGAGTTAACCCAGAACAGCAACAGTGCCAACACAGAGGGTGCAACTCAATTTCGGTGTACTTTCAAACACTTCAACTCATGCAATCCCACAAAGTTTACCGGTGAGGAGGGTGCTACTGGCCTCCTCCAATGGTTTGAAAGTATGGAAAGTACCTTCGTGAACAGCGAGTGTCCTGATGACCTCCGTGTTCGCTATGCTACCAGTGTCCTTCAAAAGGGGGCACTAACCTGGTGGAATGGTGAAAAACGTAATCGGGGCGCTGATGTTGCTTTATCCTTGTCTTGGGCTGAGGTCAAGGAACTCATGATCGCCAAATTCTGCCCTAGGAATGAAATCAGGAAACTAGAGGAAGAGTTCCATGGGTTGAAACAAGACAGTGGTGAAAATCTTGCGTACAACACTCGATATCATGCGCTTAGCATATTGGTTCCACACATGGTTACCCCGGTCTCTCGAGCAATCGAGAAATATATCGAGGGATTACCTGACCTAATCCAAGATGTAGTCACAGGAAGCAGACCCACTACGGTGGAAGAAGCCATCCAGCTTGCAGCCTCCTTGACTGACAAGCACGTCAAAAAGGGAAATTTGGTTAGGAAAGGAACCAAGAAACCAGCTGAGAAGACCCCCACCCCTACTACTGAATCATCAAGAGTTGCTGTAGACAATACCGGTTCCAACACTAGGAAGCGGAAATCCAGAGGTAGAAACTACGCTGTTGTGGCCCCAGTAACACAGGCTCCAATAGCCCAGGCTCCAACGGCTCAGGCTCCTCCTGTTAAGAAGGTTTATAGTGGAAACTTACCCAAGTGTGCCACCTGTCAGTACCATCACCCCTCAAATTTTCCTTGTCGCCACTGTACCACCTGTGGTAGGTACGGTCATGTAGCTGCCACATGTCGATTAGTGCTTTGACCTCAACCAATCAATGCTCATCCAGTTAACCCTCAACCAGCCAACCCTTAACCAGCTCGCCAAAACCCACAACCTATAGCATATGGTCGAGCTTGCTTCAATTGTGGTGATCCAAACCACCTTAGAAATCAGTGTCCAGCACTTGTCCCAGCAAACCGTGCAACAAACCCAGTGGCTCGTGGTAGGGCTTTCAACATCAATGCAGCAGAAGCCCAGGAAGTAAATGATGTGGTGAATGGCACGTTTTTACTTGATGGTCATTATGCTTCGATTTTATTTGATACTGGTGCGGATAAAAGTTTTGTGTAGTTAGCATTCGAACCTTTATTATCTCACACTCACTCTAGATTAGGAGCGCCTTTCACTGTCGAGGTCGCGGATGGTAAACCCATCTCAATTGATTCCATCATCCAAGGTTGTACTCTTAGCCTTAACGAACATGACTTCACCATTGATCTCATACCCATGAAATTGGGGAGCTTTGATGTTATCGTGGGTATGGATTGGCTCTCTAAACATCATGCTGAAGTTGTCTGCTTTCAGAAATTTATTCGGTTTCCTCTCGCATCGGGTGACTTTTTACGGGTTTATGGTGAGAAACCATCCAGTGGTCTTAAACTCATGTCCTGCACTCAAGCACAAAAATATCTACGCAAGAAATACGTAGCTTTCTTGGCCCATATTGTGGAAAAGAAAGGTAAAGACAAGAGTATCCAAGATGTTCCTGTTGTTCGTGAGTTTCCAGAAGTCTTTCCTGATGACTTACCTGGACTACCACCGGTGCGTCCTGTTGAATTTCGTATTGATCTTGTACCTGGTGCTACGCCCGTTGCAAAATCTCCGTACCACCTTGCACCTTCCGAGATGCAAGAACTTGCAAGTCAACTTCAAGAGTTGGCAGACAAGGGTTTCATTCGTCCCAGTTCATCACCTTGGGGAGCTCCAGTCTTATTTGTAAAGAAGAAAGATGGATCTTTCCGAATGTGTATTGATTATCGGGAGCTGAATAAACTCACCATTAAAAACCGGTACCCTTTACCCCGCATTGATGACCTCTTTGATCAACTTCAAGGTTCGACTTGCTTCTCAAAGATCGATCTTCGTTCGGGATATCACCAACTTCGAGTTCATGAAGACGATATTCCAAAGACAGCTTTTCGTACACGCTATGGTCATTACGAGTTCATGGTTATGCCTTTTGGACTAACGAATGCACCCGCTGTCTTCATGGATCTCATGAATCGCGTGTGCAAACCCTTCTTGGATAAATTCGTAATCGTTTTCATTGATGACATTCTCATTTACTCCAAAACTAAATCAGCCCACGAACAACACCTTAGACAAATTTTGAGTCTTTTGAAGAATGAACAACTGTATGCCAAATTCTCCAAGTGTGAATTTTGGCTTAAGGAAGTTCAATTTTTGGGACACATTATCAGTGATAAGGGTATACACGTGGATCCAGCTAAGATTGAGGCTGTTAAGAATTGGATTACGCCCAAGTCTCCCACGGAAGTTCGCTCTTTTCTTGGCTTAGCGGGTTACTATCGTCGTTTTATTCTCAACTTCTCCAAGATTGCCTTACCTCTCACTTCCTTGACCCATAAAGACAAACCATATGTGTGGGGACCCAGTCAGGAAGAAGCATTCCAGACATTGAAGCAGAAACTGTGTGATGCTCCAATCCTCACCTTACCTGACGACAATGAGGATTTCGTGGTTTATTGTGATGCCTCTAACCAAGGTCTTGGTTGTGTTCTCATGCAACGAGGCAAGGTTATAGCATATGCATCGCGACAACTGAAAAACCATGAGAAAAATTATACAACCCATGATCTTGAACTCGAAGCGGTCGTTTTCGCACTTAAGATTTGGCGGCACTATTTATATGGTACAAAATGTGTGATCTTCACTGACCACAAGAGTCTTCAACACATTTTCAACCAGAAAGATCTGAATATACGACAACGACGATGGGTCGAGTTGTTAAACGACTACGACTGCGAGATTCGCTACCATCCTGGCAAGGCGAATGTTGTAGCCGATGCCCTTAGTCGTAAAGGTCATGCCCAGCTTTATTGTGCTCAGGTCCAGTCTGATATCAAACTCCGCATCATTGAAGCCCAACATGTCTCTGTTACTGAGGGCAACATGTACGAAGAAATGTCGTGTGGAGTCGAAAATCAGTTGGAAACCAAAAATGGTTTACTTTATTTCATGAACCGTCTTTGGATCCCTGATCGTGACAACCTGCGTACCTTCCTCATGGACGAGTCTCATAAGTCTCGTTACTCCATTCACCCTGGTGCAGATAAGATGTATCAGGATCTGCGTATTTTGTATTGGTGGCCCGGTATGAAGAAGGACATAGCTCTTTATGTGGCTAAATGCCTTACTTGTTCCAAGGTCAAAGCTGAGCACCAACGTCCATCTGGTTTACTTGTGCAACCAGAAATTCCATTGTGGAAGTGGGAGAACATTGCTATGGACTTCATCACGAAGCTTCCACGCACCACTCGTGGGCATGACAGTATCTGGGTTATCGTCGATCGATTATCCAAATCTGCTCACTTTTTACCCATTCGTGAGACCTACACAGCTGAGAAACTGGCTAAAATCTATATCAATGAGATTGTCAGCCGTCATGGTATTCCTCTAGACATTATTTCCGATCGTGACAGCTGGTTTACTTCTCTCTTTTGGCAGACATTTCAGTCCGCACTTGGTACACAACTGAATCTTAGCACGGCTTATCACCCACAGACGGATGGTCAAACTGAACGAACCATCCAAACATTAGAGGATATGCTTCGAGCGTGCATCATCGACTTTGGTGGAAATTGGGACACGCACTTACCCTTGGTTGAGTTCTCGTATAATAACAGCTACCATTCCAGTATTAACATGGCACCGTTTGAGGCACTTTATGGTCGCAAATGTCGTTCCCCTATGTGTTGGAGCGAGGTTGGTGAAACACAAATCACCGGTCCCGAACTGATACAAGAAACGACAGACAAAATTCTTCGCATTCGTGAGAACTTGCAAGTTGCTCGAAGCAGGCAGAAGAGTTATGCCGATCAAAGGCGCAAGCCTCTAGAATTTCAAGTCGGAGACATGGTACTTCTCAAGGTTTCACCTTGGAAGGGTGTATTTCGATTTGGGAAGAAAGGGAAACTTGCACCACGGTTTGTAGGCCCTTTTAAGATCCTTGAGCGAGTTGGGAAGGTGGCTTACAAGCTCGATTTACCACCAGAGCTCAATAATGTCCATCCAACGTTTCATGTTTCTAATCTTAAGAAGTGTTTGGCTGAAGATAACATCCATGTTCCTTTAGAGGATATCCAGATTGACGAGTCGATGCGCTTCATAGAAAAACCTGTGGAGATTATGGATCGAGACGTCAAGACGCTTAAGCGAAGCCGAATTCCAATTGTCAAAGTTCGTTGAGTTTACTTGGGAGCGTGAGGTCCAAATGATGTCGAAGTATCCTCGTCTTTTTCCAGAGACTACCACTTGAAGGAATTTCGGGATGAAATTTCTAAAAGTAGGGGATGCTGTGACATCCGTCACTTTTCTTTATATATTTTTTTAAATCCTATGTACGTTAAACTCCAATTAATGAGACGTTACATTTTCATCATTTTCGAACGTTAAAAAAAATATATTCTGTGACACTTTCGGGCTTATATAAACATACTATAAGTTTAAAACAACTCAAAACTCGTCGAATAATTGCTGAAAAAATAAATGCTTGGGTCGGGGTTCGAACCCGCGTCCCAAGCCAGTTCAATACATACACACACACACTTCAAACTAATTGAGCTACATCAATAATCTGTTTAGAAACCCACAATAATAATTATATCACATAACTGAAATCGAACAGTTGACTACGAAAGTCAACTGCGAAGATCGTGCATCATCAATCCACCCACCTTTACGCGTTAATTGAACCTGGAATGGAAAGGAATTGATTACCATTGACCATACGCGTCAATTACAACAATAAATCGTTGATTAACATTCCTAAAATAAGCCAATTAGCCGCGTCACCTTCTTCAACGAGTCAAACCTTACCAAATCTACGATCCGAGCTTCAATACTATAAATTGGACACCCCTAGATCATCACTACTGGCCGAAAATCCTCTCTTCACTCTCAATTTCTGTTTAAACAATCTGCATTGAAGCCCTTTTTATCGTGTTTGACGTTTTGCTTTGACGAGCTCTCATATCACGATTACGAGTCCTTGTTGATCCTTTGGGATAATTCCAACGCAGATTTCGTTGTCCCGTTCAATTTC
Source organism: Ambrosia trifida (assembly GCA_028751855.1). Classification (NCBI taxonomy): domain Eukaryota; kingdom Viridiplantae; phylum Streptophyta; class Magnoliopsida; order Asterales; family Asteraceae; genus Ambrosia; species Ambrosia trifida. Next base: position 28,102,582 of record CM054123.1, on the reverse strand, counting down.
AAGCTATTACGTAGACAGTGAGTATTCCTATCCCCTTTTTGCTTTTATTCATTTTTGGAGTGTTACATGTACACTATTACAATTTCAAATACAAGTTTACATTTTTACAATACAATTCTAGTACTATGTACATTGCTTACAACGTGCTTTATGCTTAGACAATACATGTGGATTACATTTGTACTTAGTGAAATCATTAACATGGTACAAGCCGACCTTAACATTGGATAGCGCTATTTGGATTGACAACCCGGCTAGATTGATTCTCCCCCTTTTTAATCGGAGAATCCGTGGCCATTGTTAAGTTATCACCCATTTATTGGATGAGTATACCACTGTTCATACAGTACATTATACAGTCACAGGGTTGATTTCGCTCATTTGTATGATACATAGTTTACATATTTGCACTGTAGCTTGCACTTGAATTGTATATCTTTTTAACTTACTATATATATCAAAACTAGGAATGCTCACCAACATTTCTTATGTTGACCAAACCTATTTTGTACATGTTTCAGGTGCAGTTTGATCTAGTGCTTTAGCAAAGGACATTTAGTGCTTTATTTTAATTCAGTTATTTCAATATTTACATTTCATTTAGACAATGTATTTTCCATTTCCATGTAAGACAATTTTGGTTTATTCAATAATATTTACATTTTAGTACCATGTGCTTTTGAACAATCGTCACTACGTGACACCTCGATGATTCCGTCATCGGTTGGGGTGTTACATGTTGGGTTATGTAAAAACTGCTTATGATGAAAGCCAAAACCCAAGGTTTCCATTCATCCATCAACCTGAAGAATAAATAATTAAAGGTATTTTGATCTCTGTTTCATCGCCTCTTGCAAGCTTCAAGAACAAGTCAAACTGCTAGACTTAAGACCGTTAAGATGGACTAAATAGCTAGTTTGACCGGTCAACTCTGGATTAGTGAAATCGCTTGCCATGAAGACCTAAAGTGCTGAATTGAAAATCTGTTAGTCAGCAAGTCAATAGCTGGGTTAAAAAGCTGGTTTGACAAACTGTTGGTTTACACCAGGTGTTTGTCAGAACTAGCTGTTATAGGCTTTTGTGTATTTCCAGTTGTTTTGTAAGTTACTATCCAGCAGTTTCACGTACAACTGCTAGCAGTTACATTGTTAGATGTTATTGGGAGTTGCTTTCTTGGTGACGTCACTAGCTGTTTTGGTGGGTTCTCTCTCTAGAATAGTACAAACAGTCTTTTGTAACTATTCAGAACAATTTATTGAGATTACTAGAATCCAACAGGAGAAAGTCTGAATAGCCAGAGAGAGAGCGCGCAATTTCTCTTCAATATATTTACATACAACCTTCCCAATGTCCTTGCCTCTTGCAAAACCCATTCATCTAGGCACGTTTGCAAGACTATACAGTGTCAAAAGAGCAAGGGTAGACAATGTGGGCTTTGCCCTCCACACCCAAGAAGCATGGGTGGTCAATGGGGCAAAACCCCATGCTTTTTTAATAATTCCTTCATTTAACACATATTATTTAAAAAACAAATCAACTAAATAAAAAAAATATGTATTAATTAAACCAAGAACATAATTAAAAAAATACATTATAAATAAAAACAAATTAAAATACATTAAAAACATTACAAACTAAAAATTATATTTTTCTCTAATTTGGTTTTTCATGTCCTCGTACAATTTTCTTTCGGGGCCGATAATATGATAGATGTTCTTAGCGAGGAACTTCAAATCTTCTCGTTTTTCTTTCCCCATTTATTGTTCCTTTTTTTAAATAGTGCATGTATACATCTTTTTTCCTTAAGCTTTTGTTGTTGAATATTGTCAAACATACTAATATGTTTCGCAACTTTGGCTAAACTATTTGTGTAGTCCACATTGCCACTTGATGATCTTGCTGGCCTCTTTTTGGATTTTTTTTTTCTCTACCGGGTAGACTACACGGTTCAGCTTTGACATTTTCCTCGTTTAAGTTGAGATCAATTTCGTTACGAGCATCAGAATGAGTAGACGAGCTTGTTTTGCGTCTTTTTGAAGAGTGGCTCACGAGTGGTATGTCGACCCATTTGCTATGGCGACGTGCGACCTTGGGGTGTACAAAAAGCTCGCAACTCGTGGCTCGCTCAAATATCGTATATATTGTAGGAAACTGTTAATCAATAATAAATTATATTTATTATTAATTTAAATATCGGTGTTTATCTTTGTAAATGGTTGACAAAACTTCCATTTAAACGTTTATATTTTTTTAATTTGTTGACAATTGAATGATTGATTTCGTTATCATTTATTGACAATTGAATGAGGGTCAATGCTAATGAATACATTAATATCTTAAAATTACCATTATGCTTAATTAGTGCATTATTGAATTCGTAAGCAATTATAGACAATTGAAGGAGGGTCTATTTATTGTAAACATAATATGATAACGTTAATTTTAAAATGAAAACCATTTATGGTAATGAATTGGTTATTAGTTCATATTGTTATTTATAATAAACTGTAATAGTATATATTATAATATAATAAGGTATTAACATATAAATAAAAACACATAAAATGATATGTCATTACTAATAAGTCTCGTATATATTGTAGTAAACTGTTAATCAATAATAAATTATATTTATTATTAATTTAAATATCAGTGTTTATCTTAGTAAATTATTGACCAAACATACATTAAAACGTTTATCATATACTAATTTATTAAGAATTGAATTATTGATTTCGTTATCATTTATTTTACTTTCAAAGCAATATCATTTCGGTTGACATCAATTTCATTAACCATGGTAAACTCTTGTGCTTTTGCTGCAAGCATTGTTATCTTTGGATGTACACAAAATTAGACTACAATCAGAATTGAATAAAAGTGTAGGAAAATAAAGATACATAATCGAAATTTATAACAACAGATTACTACCACGAATTATTTAATTTCCATTCATATCAAAATAAAATAATGTAAGCGCGGTAAAAGTAGACTTACAAGTTACAATGCTTCCACAATCGGGATACTGTGTTTAGAACAATTCTGATCGTTTTGGACTACTTTAATTATATAGTTGAAGTATAAAAATGGAAGGATTGGTATCTGACGTAAATTGGTCAACAACGCTTAAAATTAGCACAATTATTGCAATCATGATTTGGTTAGTGTTTCATGACAATTGAATAAAGGACAATTCTTTGTAAACATAATATGACAACGTTAATCTTTCAAAGATATTTTTATGAAAGACGTAATATTATTAGTATCATTGAAATGATATTTAGTTAATGTTATTACTACTCGAGGATTTCATGACAAATGAGGATTTTTATTGTTATGAATCGGCTTTTAGTTAATGTTGTTACTCATAATATAAAATGATATTTCATTACTAATTACTAATAAGTGTATTGTAAGACATGAAAAATAAATAAAGTCAAAGAATTGACCTCCATCAAAGTAACAAAAAATTAAAAAAAAGATAGCATTTATCTGTCAACGATATTTAAATGAAAGACGTAATATTATTATTATTATTGAAAATTCTTTTGAATATAATATATATTTAAGGAAACTGTTAAATAGTTTTAAATTATATTTATAATTAAATTAAATATCTTATTTATTTTATTAAATTGGTGACAAAATTTCCATTATAACGTTTATCATTTATTAATTGTTAGACAATTGAATGATTGATTCCTTTATCATTTATTGACAATTGAATAAGGATAAATGCTAATTAATACATTAATATCTTCAAATTACAATTTAGCTCAATTATTGCATGATTGAATTACTAAACATGTCGACACTTTTTACACTGATTTAAAGGTTTTGCTGGTCCGTTATTTTTAAAACTCTTCAACAACCACTTGGAGACCTTACAATACAACATTTAAGATTTAAGAAATAAATAACGATCCAACTTATCGTAACACCCCAACCGATGGTGGAAACATTGAGGTGCCACGTAGTGATGATTGTTTAATAGCTCATGGTACTAAATGAAAGTTGAATATTATAAAACGAGTTACAGTTGTCATACAAATAATAATTACATAAAATTGATTTATATAAACTAGGTCCATAGCTCCTATGTGTTCCAAGACTTGTACAATTTCCAATAGCAAGTAAAACCTGAAACATGTTAAGTTGGAAAGAGGGGGTCAACTATAAATAGTTAGTGAGAATACATAGGTTTTGCAAGTATTAAAATATAGTATTTTGTATAGCAATCACAATTGAGATATAGCAATGAGTAATGTAAGAGTATGAGTATGACATGTAACAATGCGTCTTTTGTACAATCAAACCTTGTGTCGACTGAGACCCAACTCGCAAGTTAGTAAAAGTGTAACTGTTTTCGATCATCCCTGAATTTATGCAGGGGGCGGGTTTGTCAGACCTATAGCGCTATAATCTAAACAGGCGGCTTGATCAATGTTAATCATTGAACTGTGTCTTTGTGTTACAGTCAAAATGAATCAACAAGTTGCAACATAATGAGAATGAGTAATTGCTATTGTATCAAAAATGTTTAAACATGTTTCACTTCAAAAATGTAAAACAGTAAAAAGGGGCTATGTAAACTCACCTTGATAGCTAGAACTCAATGAGAATTTACGAATGGTCGATATGATCCATAAAGCTCGATTCATCCGTTATGATTTCCTAAAATATTATTGCAATTTTAATTTAATTTAATTTAATTTAATTTAATTTAACTTAATTATACTTTCCCACATTAGTATTGTTTGATATTAAAATAAGATCTTTGTAATTCCTTTTGATTAGTTGTTTAATTGACGACAATTGTTTATCTAGATGCCAAACAAAAGCATCCAAAAATCTCTCAGGAAAGTATATTACTAATTTTAGTTGTTGAAAGAAATTAATAAGGCTAGGTATGTGTGTACGCCAATATATACGTATGTATGTATACTCATTATATATATACATTAGTTTTAAAACTTTCATGAATAGTACTAACGGAGTTACTATTCAACTCCGTTAAGTTATTATTTAATTCAGTTAAGTTGCTATTTAGCTTAACGGAGTTACTATTCAAATCCGTTAGGTTACTATCCGTTAAGTTACTATTTAACTCAGTTAAGTTGCTATTTAGCTTAACGGAGTTACTATTCAAATCCGTTAGGTTACTATTCAACTCCGTCAAGTTACTATTTACTCTGCTTTTTAAATTTTTTTTTTCCTAAATCCGTTTTTTTCCTCGTTAAGTTACTATTTTACTCTATTTTTTTAATATTCTTCACTTAACTCTGTTAGGCTGCTATTTAGCTTAACGGAGTTACTATTCAAATCCGTTAGGTTACTATCCGTTAAATTACTATTTAACTCAGTTATGTTGCTATTTAGCTTAACGGAGTTGCTATTCAAATCCGTTAGGTTACTATTCAACTCCGTTAAGTTACTATTTACTCTGCTTTTTTAATTTTTTTTCCTAAATCCATTTTTTTCCTCCGTTAAGTTACTATTTAACTCTATTTTTTAAATTTTCTTCACTTAACTCTGTTAGGCTACTACTCAATTCCGTCATGTTACTACTCAACTCAACTCCGTCAACTACTATCCAACTCCGTAAAGTTACTGTTCAAAGCCGTCAAGTTACTATTCAACTTCACTCAACGCCGTTAGGTTACTACTCAACTTCGTTAGCTTAACGAGGTTACTATTCAACTACGTTAAGTATTTAACTCCGTCAAGTTAGTATTTACTCTGTTTTTTTTTTTTTTGTTTTTTTCCGCAACTCATTTTTTTCCTCTGTTAAGTTACTATTTAGCTATTTTTTTAATTTTCTTTACTCAACTCCGTTAGGCTACTACTCAATTCCGTCATGGTACAACTCAACTCAACTCAACTCCGTCAACCACTATCCAAGTCCGTCAATTTACTATTAAAGGCCGCCAGGTTACTATTTAACTTCACTCAACGCTGTTAGGTTACTACTCAACTCCGTTAGGCTACTATTCAACTCCGTTAGCTTAACGACGTTACTATTGAACTCCGTCAAGTTACTATTTACTCTGTTCTTTTAATTTATTTTTTCCCGCAACTCCTTTTTTTTCCTCCGTTAAGTTACCATTTAACTATGTCTTTTTTAATTTTCTTTACTCAACTCCGTTAAGGACTCAATTCTGTCATATTACTACTCAACTCAACTCAACTCCGTCAACTACTATCCAACTCTATCAAGTAACTATTCAAGGCCGGCAAAGTACTATTCAACTCTGTTAATTATTGGTTCGCCACATCAGATCCGAAAGCCAATATTGTTGCAACTTATACACCAGTAACAAACACTGGAAAATTAAAAGCAAGGCTGTTGTAATACTAAAAGAAATTGTGTCGTCCTTCCACTGTTGTGCGTTACATACACATTAACTGGATACCGGTTTAACCTAGACGCAACGCGCCGCCTCGATTACCACTAGTTTTTTTAAATAGTGCAACGTCAAAAACCATCTTCACATGCAGTTTTAGTAGATAAAAGACATTCTAATTTTGTAGTAGTTCATTTTGTTTGTTTCATCAAAATCCATGTATTAACACAGTAGGAACCTAAGTTGTACAAATAGATTGATTTGTAAATGGTTGTTAACAGTGTCCTTTCATATTATATTAAGAAAAATTATATATAAAAAAACATACTTCCCCATGTAATAATCCATACACAATACCCACAACCCACAAATGTAAATCACACAGAAGTGAATAGCTTAAAGAAGGCATGGCGCGGAGAGATGTTTGGTGCCAAAAGACGAGGCGGCGACGGGACCTGGGCTAGGAGGATAGGGACATGGTTACTCAAAGTGTGAGGAGATGGAGGTTCTTCTGGTTCGGCTGGATTATCGGTCGGGTACCGAGAGGGAGATGATGTTTTTGTGTGATGGTTGAGAGTGATGGTTGAGAGGTGCTGGGTTTTGGTTTTAAACTGATTCATTCTGCGAATTTTGTTTTCTTGTCAAAAGGGTTTCAAAGATGATTCAATCAATTATGTTCACATAATTATTGGTGATTAGTGCAGTTCGATGGTTAACATTAAATCCATAGTTGTTTCCTTTCTTTCCTTCAATCACATTCACTCCTAATAATGAAGGTGATATTTATTATTATTAATATACATTAATAATTTGATGTAGGTTCGGTTCACTTCGCTATGAATTGTTCAGTTTTATGACACGTTAAATCCGTTTAAGAATTTGACAAGATGATTTGGCATATACCATAGACTCTTTTATATCATATCAATTGTTAATATAGATGACGAATATTATTAAACACTAGTTTTTGAACATTTTATAACATAGGTTTCATAAATCTTTTAAAAGTTTAAAATGGTTTTATCCTAGTTAATACCATTTATTATGTGATAAGTATTTAAGGATTAATAACCCACAAATTTGAAATGATAACAATGTAGTTAATGATAAATATATATAATAAGAAGATAATTTAGACAAAAATAAATAAACTTGGGAATTTTAATTTAAAAAAATTGTGAAAAAAATACACAATGTTACAGTCTCCTCTACTTTTGGAAACTTCGTCCTAGAGTTATTAAACACATAGGGTTGAGGGTGGTTAGGTAAATGTTACTTCGACTGTGGGGTTTAAGGGATGTGATATCACACCCTCAGAATGTGATGTCACATGATGTATGAAACCTAGAACCATTTTTAGACATGTGTTCAGATTGGGTAGGCTCAACGAACACTTGGCAAAATAAATGATGGGAATAGGGATCAAACCTGCATCACATAAAGTGAGTACAAGACTTTCCACCACTTCACCACTATTAGCAGATATAATAGATGAATACGTAATGATCCTATGTACTACTCCCATATATATACACTTTTCTATTGTAAGGCAAAATGGTGCCACATATTTACACTTTAAATGGTAAACTGGAGTTGAATCGGGGAGGAGGAAATCACCTTGGCTAACTGTTATGCTACCACACTCGAGCAAAACCCACATGATGATTAGGCAGAGTTTTGGAACACGGTTGTGACTAGACTCGTCAACAAACTGGATAACAACCATCATAGCAGACATGCCATAACACGAAAGTATATCGCTCTCCGAACAAAGTGTGTAACATTTGAAAGGCTCTTCAGAAGTGTGTTAAACGGCAAGGGGAGTTTAAGTGAGGATGAAAAATTGAGGTTGCCCGTACTGAGTATTTTATCGTGCACAACAATAACTATCCAAACATTGCGGTTTGGAGAATTATGAGAAACGCTTTCAACAACAATAGTCAGATGTTCAATATTTATGGTGGTTTTTGTAACATTACGCATTTAAACTTGTACGTTACACGATCGATATTAATAAAAACGTCAAGTTTTATCTTATACGTTAGCAATTATTATTTTTTTCGCGTTTGTGGAACCCTAATACCATATAAATTATAATTATTATATAGAATAACATGTAAATTTTATCAAAAAAATATATGTCTTGGCCGGGATTCGAACCCGCGCCAAGACCGGCCCAAACCAACACAACACATAAACCAACTGGGCTAAGCCATCAAATCTGATTAAACCTGGACGCGAAATTATTTTATGCTTGTTTTTAAAAAACCTTCACAGCTGACTTTGGAAAGTCAACTGTGACGCGTTTGCTCAATCAATCACAATTAAATTGTGATTGATCCAAAATTAGCAACGATGCTCGATGACCGGCCCTGTATGACTTTGATTACACATTAATTTCAATCAATCATTGACCAATTTGTATAATTACGCGTTTAGACTTTAAGGTTTAGTCAAACCTTCCAATGATGTGACACCCGGCATGTTCGGCTTAAACATAATAGTAACATCTAAGTCTACCTTAGCGAGAAACGTTTATAAACAAGCTTAACTGGGTCAGTTGAGTCGGGTCAAATTAGGATTGTCCAGGGTCAATGATCTGGAGGATCATTGGGAGTCGTTTTGGGAATACATTAGTACCGGGTTCCGTCGTTGGTGACATTACATGAACTAATTAAGTATATGTGTAGATTATGGGTCGTGTGGTGAATTGTATGCTTATACTTGCTTAAATGATGTACAAATGATTATACGTGCCTAAACATGCTAAGTATAGACTATGGATGCATGCTTATGTGTTAAGATGTGTTAGAATGCGTTAAACACGACAAACTGGAAATAGGTTAACATATGTTAAAAGGGCTGTTAACATGTGTTAAAAAGTGCTGATGACCTGAATGTGGAAATAATGGGCGAATGTGGAAATGGGACTTGAGAAATGGGCGAACGTGGAAACAAAGTGGGCGAATGTGGAAAGATTCCACATTCGACCATTACAAATGGGCGAATGTGGAAAAGTTCCACATTCGACCACATAAAATGGGCGAACCTGGACTGGGTATAAATACCATCCTTAGCCATTTTTCACCATTTCACAAACCCTAAACGCCTCCAAACACTCTCTATCAGCTATTATCATTGGGGAAGGAGTTTTTGAGCTTGTTTTTCATAACCTAACTCTCTAAATCATTACAAGTGAAGATCTAAGGTGTGTTCTTCATTACAAATCCTTTTTAAACAATTTTGACTTGTTTTAATCTAAACCCCAAGGGTCCAGATCTGATATCAACCTATTTTATGAATAAAAACCTTTCCTAACCAAAACCTATTCATAAACAATGAGTTTTTATGCAAATAAACATGTGTTAGTATGATATTATGCATTGTTTGATGATTACTTGTTGTATAGATGATATGAAAACAACCTAGGGCTGTTATTAATGATGGGTTATGATTGAAACATGTTACCTTTGATTGTTGATGGTGTTTTGGCAATTAAAGGGGTTTTTAGTTAGATTTAGGGTTTGTTTTTGGATGATTATGATAAGGTTATGATAAGGGTTTCTTGTTCATCATGATTCGAGTATGATGGACGGATTATTGATCGATTTCAGAAGGTTTCCTAATTGGGTAATATTTTCATGCATGGTGATGTGACATCTCCATAATTTACTATTTTAGGAAACTTGTAAAACGGATAGATTTTGGGGTAAAATTGGTAGGGTTTCGTAGGAATATATTAATGATGCTTGACTGCTGTAACTCGTGATGTTTCGTGATGTTTTCGGATGTTTTTCGACGCGTTTTTGGAAAAATCTGACATCAGGGGCGAACCTGGAATACCTTCGACCAGTCGAACGGTCGAAGGTGGGTTCCAGGGGGCGAACCTGGAAACTAAAAGGGGCGAATGAACAAAAAGGGGCGAAGGTGGGAAGAAAAGGGGCGAAGGTGGAGGTTCAAAGCCACATTCGACCAGTTAAGGCCACCTTCGACCTCCTAGGACTACGTTCGACCCTACGTTAACAAAAATGGGATTTTTGACACAAACTAAGTGTTTTATGCTTGAACCTTGCGTGTAATCTATGTGTACTTGATTAGTTAGGGTAATGGGTCACCAACGGGATGTCGGGTCGGTCTAGTGTGTCGGTTAAACATTTAAACACGTTTTAAAACATACTTGGTTATGATCTGGACAATCGGGGACTAGATAACCTTATGGTTATTAGTCGGAACACTTATGTGAACATTTTGATAGATCTCCGGTAGAGGGATTATCAAGGGCTAAACATCTTTACTTATAATTGAAGAACGCAATCTAAGGTGAGTTCACGGCCCCACTTTTATATGCTTTAACGTTTGGGGGAGAAAACATGCGCTAAACAGTTTTGGTAACATATGTCGTACTATGGTTTTAACTTTATATTGCTATACGATCTTTTGGAAAGTCCCGGGGGAAACCATGAATGTGCGGGTTTGCACAACGGGGGAAATGTGGATAGATCTATTGGGCGTGACCTTCCAATTAAACCATCCATTGATCCTCAGTATAAATTGGACATCTACGATCCTTCACAACTCGCTCACACTCTCTTCTCCACCTCCAATTATTCTGAAACACACAGATAATTAGCTTTTTTTTATCGTCGTTTGACTTCTGGTTTGACCGGGCAAACGAGCACGATACAACACTGTGAGTCCAATTATTTTTGTGGGTTTTGTTAGTCGGCAAACATACCACAAAAGCCCTAACATTAATCGGGTTCAAAGTGTATGGTTTGTCTGATTGTAAAATCTAGGGTTCGTGCTTTGTAATTTGGGGATAAACTTGTTTTCATGTCGCGTATAAAATTAATTTTAATCAGGATTCATCACAACCACTGGCCTAGGCCAAGTGGTTGTGACCATGGTTTGCAACCCAAGGCTCCCGGGTTCGAGTCCCGGCTACAGCCTCTTTTTTTGTTTCTTTTTATTTTAAACAACAAAATAATAATATACATATTAAACATTTTAATCTTATAAATTTGTTTTTAAATATTAAAACTATTTTATAAATTCTAAAAAAATTATATTTATTAAATCTGAGATAAAAGTTTTATTTACAATTTTTATTTTTCTGAAATTCATTTATTTAATATTTATAATAATTAAATCAATTTTATACTATTATATTTATAAAAATCCATTAAAATATCAAAACAACTTTATTAAATTCTACAAAAATTATCCTGAGTTTGTATAGAGTTAAACTTTACTGAAATAATTTTTAATTCAGAAAAATCAATTATTTTATATTCTTAATCAATTTTTGTTAGATTTAATCATAATTAAATCATAATAAATTCAATTTTCATGATTTTTGCACCAAAATTTTATACAATTTATTTTTAAATATTTAGAACAAAAATATGATTTTTAAAATAGAAATTCTTTAATTTTAGTATTTTTGATTATTAAAGTTAAATATTGGCTATTTGTAATAAATAGATTTAAAAATCTATTTTAAATGAAATAATTTTATAAAAATTATTTTTATACTTCAAACACTTTATTGTGTACATTCTAAATTCAAATTTTATAAAAAGACTTTCTTTTATTTAATTATCAAATTTCCCTTGATTTAATTAACATTTTATTTTAAATTCAACAATTGGATATCCCCAAATCGAAACCCTAGGATACATTTATAAATTAATTAGACTTAGACTTATTATTTATTACCTTATTATAGGGTGATATTTGGCATTATTTTGGGCAACACTATTATTTCATCTTTTCAAGAAGTTTAACATTTGCTAAGGTGAGTTTTACATAGCCCCTTTTATTTATCACCATTTTTGGGGTGAAACATGTTATAACATTATCATTGCAATTCAATCATCAATGTGTCTATGTGTTTTCTATGTTGAATTATGTCTTGAGCATGATTAGAGTAAGCACCATTCTAGCATAATCATTAACTCCGTACAAGCCGACGGTATACATTGATAGATCTATTGGACTGACAATCCCACCCGGATACGTGCCTCCTACAAAGGTTGCGTGGGTGTTTGTTATCGCATAACATATTCAATTGGACCATGAGCGTATGGTATGTATCATATTATAACAGTCATTAGGGTTGATTATGCACTCGATTTATTTCTAGTATGTTCTCACATATGGGCTAGATTGACATGACACATGAATTGCACAACATTTTTATTCATTTTATTATCAAAAACCTATGTAATTCTCACCAACTTTTGTTGACCCAAAATACTTTCAAAATTAACATGTTTCAGGTAACAATGAAGCTGAGGCTTGAGTTAGCATGAGGATTTAACATGAAGTTTTATTTGAAGTTATTGAAGTTTTGTTATTTGATATCATGTATTGAATTCCTAGACATCATTTTATATTTGGATATTATGTTTGAATAAATTATTTAAAATTTATATTATACCATGTGCTACTGAAACAATCATCAATACGTGGCACCCCGATGTTTCCGCCATTGGTTGGGGTGTTACAGATTGGTATCAGAGCCTTGGTTATAGGGAATTAGGTTATTAGAAATAATCTAGACTATAACCTTAGGGACTTAAACAGTACTTGCTTGTCCTACTTGTAACCCTAATTGCTTCCCTAATCCTATCCTTATCCTATGCCTTATATAACCTTAAACCTACATGTGACTACTCTTATTCGTCTGCTGCAATCCTGATCCACCATTAGATTAATAGGACAAAATCCTCAGGTTTAACCTGAACCCCCTTGAGATCTCGTCGAAGTTCTAGATTTTAATAACGAACACGTGCAATCTGGAAGGGTGAACGCCTGTATTCTGAGTCTTCTGTCTAGGCTGGCATTGCGCATATATCCCAATCAGACGAGGGACCCGGATGCCTACCTGGGAATTCTCGGGATGAGTGTTCACTTATAGGCTAAAGCATGTCTTCATATGTTATTAGAATTTAGAATCTTTGATAAGTCAACGTTTTCATTTATTCGTTTTAATTAATGAATAAATGATTACATTCCTTATATAAACTCTCATTCATTTCATTGTGTCTATTACAGATCATGCCTCCTCGTCGCAGCACTCGCAACAGCAATGGTGAGAACCACGAAGAAGGTGGTGATAACCATAACCATAACCATGACCAAGTTCCTAACCACAACAACAATGGGGTCGATGCTCAACTGGCTGCGATCATTTCTCAACAAATGGCGCAGCAAATCGCAACTTTGGTTCCCAATTTACTCGCTCAGGTCATCCAAATGAACGGCAACGGGAATGGTCACGGGAACGGGAACGGGAACGGCAATGGAAATGGACCCCAAGCCTGCACCCTTAAGCATTTCAACTCTTGTAACCCTCCAAAGTTTAGTGGTGAAGAAGGAGCTACTGGACTCCTCCAATGGTTCGAGGGTATTGAGAATACCTTCATCAACAGTGAATGCCCCAACAACTTCAAGGTTCGTTACGCCATGAGTGTTCTCCATAAACGAGCACTCACATGGTGGAATGAAGAAAAGCGTACTCGTGGGGCCGAGGTTGCTCTTGCTATGACATGGGACCAAGTCAAGGAGGTCATGAAGGAAGAGTTTTGTCCTCGCAATGAAGTTAAGAAACTTGAGGATGAGTTCCACACCTTAGCTCAAGATAGTGGGGAAAACCTTGCCTACAACACCCGCTTTCATGAGCTTAGCTTATTGTTGCCCCACAAAGTTACTCCTCTGCCGGTAGCCATCGAGAAGTACATCGGTGGTCTGCCCATGCAAATCCAGGACACCGTTTGGGGTAGAAATCCTGCAACTTTGGAAGAGGCCAAACGTCTAGCGGCCACTCTTACTGATAATCACGTGAAGAACAGTACTCTCTTCCGCAAGGGCACTAAGAAGACGGTTGCCAAAGACACTCCACAGCCTGCAATTGAAGTCAAGCCTGAGACCTCAAGCAACAAAAAGCGCAAGGCTAGAAACTATATGGTTGCTGCTACTCCACCTGCTGCCCAAAACCCAGCCAAGAAACCATACACCGGACCTCACCCTTTGTGCAACACTTGCAAGTACCATCATCCAACACAGGTGCCATGTCGTTTTTGTACTAAGTGTCAAAGATATGGTCACCTGGTGAACGTCTGCCGAGCCCCTCCTACTACCCAAGACAACAACAACCCAGCTCCCAACCAACAAAACAACAGGCCTACTCGTGGTCAATGCTACGAGTGTGGCAACCCTAATCACTACATCAACAACTGCCCTAATCGTAACCGAAACCAAAACCAAAACCAAAACCAAAACCAAAACCAGAACCGCAACCAGAATCAAGGTGCTCGAGGTCGCGCCTACAATCTCAACGCTAACCAGGCTCGTGACAACAACGAAGCGGTGAATGGTACGTTTCTCATTAATAACCACTATGCATCCATATTATTTGATTCGGGAGCTGATAAGTCATTCGTGTCACTGAAGTTTGAACCTTTACTTAACTTACCCCACACTAATCTAGAGGAACCTTTCGTGGTAGAGGTAGCTAACGGGAAGTCTATTTCGATCGACTCTATTATTCGTAACTGCTCGTTGAACCTCGACGATCATACCTTCTCTATCGATCTTATCCCCATGCATCTTGGTAGTTTTGATGTTATTGTAGGCATGGACTGGTTGTCAACTCATCGTGCCGAAATTCTATGCTTCGAGAAAGTCATACGCATTCCTCTCGAATCTGGTGAGATTTTGAAGATCTATGGTGAGAAACCCTGTGGTGAGCTTAAGCTTATGTCTTGTACTACTGCCCAAAAGTACTTACGAAAGGGGTATACAGCCTTCTTAGCTAACGTGATAGAGAAGAAGGACAAAGGCAAAACTATCCAAGACATTCCTATTATTCGAGACTATCCTGAAGTCTTTCCAGAGGATTTACCTGGTTTGCCTCCCGCTCGACAAGTGGAATTTCGTATTGATCTTGTTCCTGGTGCTAATCCTGTCGCTAAAGCTCCTTATCGTCTTGCACCCTCTGAGATGCAAGAACTTGCTAGTCAATTACAGGAACTTTCTGATAAAGGGTTCATTCGCCCTAGTTCTTCTCCATGGGGAGCCCCTGTCTTATTCGTTAAAAAGAAGGATGGTTCTCTTAGGATGTGTATTGACTATCGTGAACTCAACAAACTCACCATCAAGAATCGTTATCCACTTCCTAGGATTGACGATCTCTTCGATCAACTTCAAGGAGCAACCCACTTCTCGAAGATTGATCTCCGTTCTGGTTATCATCAGCTTAGAGTCCACGATGAAGATATTCCCAAGACAGCTTTCCGCACACGCTATGGTCACTATGAATTCATGGTTATGTCGTTTGGGTTGACCAATGCTCCCGCAGTATTTATGGATTTGATGAATCGGGTTTGTAGACCCTATCTCGACAAATTCGTGATCGTTTTCATCGATGATATTTTGATTTACTCTAAATCAAAATCCGATCACGAGCAACATCTTCACTCTATCTTGAATCTCCTAAAGAAAGAACAACTGTATGCCAAGTTCTCAAAATGTGAATTTTGGCTTAAGGAAGTTCAATTTTTGGGACATGTCATTGATATGAACGGAATTCATGTTGACCCCGCAAAGATCGAAGCTGTGAAGAATTGGAGTGTTCCTACCACTCCAACGGAAGTCCGTTCTTTTCTTGGTTTGGCTGGTTATTATCGTCGATTCATCGCCAATTTCTCCAAGATCGTTGTTCCCCTCACTACCTTAACTCACAAGGGTAAGCCCTATGAGTGGGGACCTAAGCAAGAGGAAGCATTCGAAACTCTTAAGCTGAAACTCTGTGAAGCTCCTATCTTGTCTCTACCTGATGGTAATGATGATTTCGTGGTCTACTGTGATGCATCGAACCAAGGTCTTGGTTGTGTTCTCATGCAACGAGGAAAGGTTATTGCTTATGCGTCTCGACAACTCAAGACTCACGAAAAGAATTATACCACCCATGATCTTGAATTGGGTGCTGTTGTCTTTGCACTCAAGATTTGGAGACATTATCTTTATGGGACCAAATGTGTGGTGTTCACGGACCACAAAAGTCTCCAACATGTCTTCGATCAAAAGAATCTTAACATGAGGCAACGACGTTGGGTTGAATTACTTAACGACTATGATTGCGAAATTCGCTACCATCCTGGCAAGGCGAATGTTGTGGCTGACGCACTTACTCGTAAAGAGCGTGTCAAACTACAATGTGCGAGAGTTCGTACTGATCTTCAAGATCGCATTCTCCAGGCTCAACACACATCAGTCACCCAAGGTAACATGTACGATGAAATGTCTTGTGGTGCTGAAACTCAACTTGAAACCAAACCCGATGGTCTTCTTTATTTCCTTAATCGACTGTGGATTCCCGACCGTGATGATCTTCGTACTTTTCTCATGAACGAGGCTCACAAGTCTCGTTATTCTATTCATCCTGGAGCTGACAAGATGTACCAAGATCTTCGTTATTCTTATTGGTGGCCTGGTATGAAGAAAGACATTGCCCTATTCGTTGCAAAATGTCTCACTTGTTCCAAGGTCAAGGCTGAACATCAACGACCATCTGGTATGCTTGAACAACCAGAGATTCCTGTCTGGAAATGGGAGAGCATAGCTATGGATTTCATCACCAAACTCCCTCGTACACCCAAAGGTTTTGATAGTATTTGGGTAATCGTCGATCGCTTGACCAAATCCGCTCACTTCCTACCTATTCGTGAGAAGTATTCTGTGGAAAGGTTGGCAAGGATGTACGTAAGTGAAATCGTATGTCGTCATGGTATACCTTTGGACATTATTTCTGATCGCGATGGTCGTTTCACCTCTCACTTTTGGGAGTCTCTACAAGATGCTTTGGGTACCAAGTTGAACCTGAGCACTGCTTATCACCCTCAAACGGATGGTCAGACTGAACGAACCATCTAGACACTTGAGGATATGCTCAGGGCATGTGTCATTGACTTTGGTGGCGCATGGGATTCTCATCTACCTTTGGTTGAGTTTTCATACAACAACAGTTATCACGCCAGCATTAACATGGCTCCTTTTGAGGCACTCTATGGTCGGAAATGTCGTTCACCTGTCTGTTGGACTGAGGTTGGTGAAGCTCGTATTACTGGACCCGAACTAATCCAGGAAATCACAGACAAAATTCAGCTTATTCAGGATAATCTTCTCAAGGCTAGAAGTCGCCAAAAGAGTTATGCTGATAAACGTCGTAAACCCTTGGAATTTCAAGTTGGGGACCTTGTACTACTTAAGGTATCCCCTTGGAAAGGAGTGATTCGTTTTTGTAGAAAGGGAAAACTAGCTCCTCGATACGTAGGCCCCTTCAAAATTCTTGACAGAGTTGGAAAAGTGGCTTACAAACTTGATCTTCCACCTGAGCTAAGCAATGTTCATCCGACCTTCCATGTTTCGAATCTCAAGAAATGCTTAGCGGATCAGAACCTTCATGTTCCCCTTGAGGATGTGCAAATCGATGAAAGCATGCACATTATCGAGAAACCCGTCGAGATTGTTGATACTGGAGTCAAGAAACTCAAGCGCAGTCGTATACCGATCGTTAAGGTTCGTTGGGAATCTAAACGAGGCCCAGAGTTCACTTGGGAACGTAAAGACCTGATGAAGTCGAAATATCCACATCTTTTCCCACCAGACTCTCCAACTCCAACTTCGGGACGAAGTTCCTAAAAGTAGGGGAGACTGTAACATTACGCATTTAAACTTGTACGTTACACGATCGATATTAATAAAAACGTCAAGTTTTATCTTATACGTTAGCATTTATTATTTTTGTCGCGTTTGTGGAACCCTAATACCATATAAATTATAATTATTATATAGAATAACATGTAAATTTTATCAAAAAAATATATGTCTTGGCCGGGATTCGAACCCGCGCCAAGACCGGCCCAAACCAACACAACACATAAACCAACTGGGCTAAGCCATCAAATCTGATTAAACCTGGACGCGAAATTATTTTATGCTTGTTTTTAAAAAACCTTCACAGCTGACTTTGGAAAGTCAACTGTGACGCGTTTGCTCAATCAATCACAATTAAATTGTGATTGATCCAAAATTAGCAACGATGCTCGATGACCGGCCCTGTATGACTTTGATTACACGTTAATTTCAATCAATCATTGACCAATTTGTATAATTACGCCTTTAGACTTTAAGGTTTAGTCAAACCTTCCAATTAAACCATCCATTGATCCTCAGTATAAATTGGACATCTACGATCCTTCACAACTCGCTCACACTCTCTTCTCCACCTCCAATTATTCTGAAACACACAGATAATTAGCTTTTTTTTTATCGTCGTTTGACTTCTGGTTTGACCGGGCAAACGAGCACGATACAACACTGTGAGTCCAATTATTTTTGTGGGTTTTGTTAGTCGGCAAACATACCACAAAAGCCCTAACATTAATCGGGTTCAAAGTGTATGGTTTGTCTGATTGTAAAATCTAGGGTTCGTGCTTTGTAATTTGGGGATAAACTTGTTTTCATGTCGCGTATAAAATTAATTTTAATCAGGATTCATCACAACCACTGGCCTAGGCCAAGTGGTTGTGACCATGGTTTGCAACCCAAGGCTCCCGGGTTCGAGTCCCGGCTACAGCCTCTTTTTTTGTTTCTTTTTATTTTAAACAACAAAATAATAATATACATATTAAACATTTTAATCTTATAAATTCGTTTTTAAATATTAAAACTATTTTATAAATTCTAAAAAAATTATATTTATTAAATCTGAGATAAAAGTTTTATTTACAATTTTTATTTTTCTGAAATTCATTTATTTAATATTTATAATAATTAAATCAATTTTATACTATTATATTTATAAAAATCCATTAAAATATCAAAACAACTTTATTAAATTCTACAAAAAATATCCTGAGTTTGTATAGAGTTAAACTTTACTGAAATAATTTTTAATTCAGAAAAATCAATTATTTTATATTTTTAATCAATTTTTGTTAGATTTAATCATAATTAAATCATAATAAATTCAATTTTCATGATTTTTGCACCAAAATTTTATACAATTTATTTTTAAATATTTAGAACAAAAATATGATTTTTAAAATAGAAATTCTTTAATTTTAGTATTTTTGATTATTAAAGTTAAATATTGGCAATTTGTAATAAATAGATTTAAAAATCTATTTTAAATGAAATAATTTTATAAAAATTATTTTTATACTTCAAACACTTTATTGTGTACATTCTAAATTCAAATTTTATAAAAAGACTTTCTTTTATTTAATTATCAAATTTCCCTTGATTTAATTAACATTTTATTTTAAATTCAACAATTGGATATCCCCAAATCGAAACCCTAGGATACATTTATAAATTAATTAGACTTAGACTTATTATTTATTACCTTATTATAGGGTGATATTTGGAATTATTTTGGGCAACACTATTATTTCATCTTTTCAAGAAGTTTAACATTTGCTAAGGTGAGTTTTACATAGCCCCTTTTATTTATCACCATTTTTGGGGTGAAACATGTTATAACATTATCATTGCAATTCAATCATCAATGTGTCTATGTGTTTTCTATGTTGCATTATGTCTTGAGCATGATTAGAGTAAGCACCATTCTAGCATAATCATTAACTCCGTACAAGCCGACGGTATACATTGATAGATCTATTGGACTGACAATCCCACCCGGATACGTGCCTCCTACAAAGGTTGCGTGGGTGTTTGTTATCGCATAACATATTCAATTGGACCATGAGCGTATGGTATGTATCATATTATAACAGTCATTAGGGTTGATTATGCACTCGATTTATTTCTAGTATGTTCTCACATATGGGCTAGATTGACATGACACATGAATTGCACAACATTTTTATTCATTTTATTATCAAAAACCTATGTAATTCTCACCAACTTTTGTTGACCCAAAATACTTTCAAAATTAACATGTTTCAGGTAACAATGAAGCTGAGGCTTGAGTTAGCATGAGGATTTAACATGAAGTTTTATTTGAAGTTATTGAAGTTTTGTTATTTGATATCATGTATTGAATTCCTAGACATCATTTTATATTTGGATATTATGTTTGAATAAATTATTTAAAATTTATATTATACCATGTGCTACTGAAACAATCATCAATACGTGGCACCCCGATGTTTCCGCCATCGGTTGGGGTGTTACAGTTTTTAATTTTTGAATTATATATGTTTTTTTATTTATGTTAGGTAAAAATTTTTAATGTTATTATTTCTAGGCAAAATGGAATCTAATAATCCATATTTTTGTGGTTTGCCGTTATAATCTCACCTCGAGTTTTTCCCACCACCAGTCCCACATTTTAAATATTTTACTATCATTGGTCATCTGTTAACTCAAACTAACCTCGCGGGATTATTATCGGCTAACCACAAACAAATGTGGGATTATTATCGACCAACCACAAACAGATGTGTGAGTATTATCTGCGAACCACAAATAGATGGGAATATTAGACTCCATTTTGCCTTATTTTTATGTTATGTAATTTTTTTAATGTTATGTATTTTAATTTTTTTTATGTATTTTATGTTACATTTAAATTCAAAATAATAAAACAAATAAATGATTTGTGATGATTGAGATGACTTTATTCTATTTTCAAGTTGTTAAGAAAAAGGGGAAATAAAGCACCATTTTGACGTGCCGCATATATGACGGAATAGAGCCCCTAGGGGCTTCATTTCAGACCATATAGCTTAAGGGTGGAAGGGGCAACTATTACACTATCTCACCCAATCATCATTTGACACCTTATTTTATCACATTCTAGTACCAAAATAATTAGCAGACCAGGGGTACCCATCACATTCCATCAATATATTATTTCTCACCAAACACACTTTATCAAAAAAACAGCCAATCACAACAGTGAATCTCATCCCAAACACCCCCCAATCCTCTTTTCACGATCGTGATGTACATCTCGAAAGTTGAGTTTTTTTACTGTGAAACTTGGGGTAGGGACAATGTTTCAAATCACCACAAGGCAACAGCCGTGAAAACCAAGCTTCACGAGGACGTCTCGTGTCAAAAATTCTTATTTCTATCATATGTGTATATTATATTTTGCAGTTATATATACGTGTATATTAAAAAAACTATTCTTGTAAAAAAATCTGTGACTAAGCAAAAAAAATTCTGTGACACCCGGCATAATTGGCTTAAACCTTATAGTAACATCTAAGTCTACCTTAGCGGGAAACGTTTATAAACGGACTTAACTAGGTTAGTTGAGTCGGGTCAAGTTAGGATTGTACAGGGATCAATGATCTGGAGGATCATTGGGAGTCATTTTGGGAATACACTAGTACCGGGTCCCGTTGTTGGTGACATTACATAAACTAATTAAGTGTATGTGTAGATTATGGGTCGTGTGGTGGATTATATACATTGATGTGTTTAAATGATGTATAGATGATTATCCATGCTTAAATATGTTAAACATAGACTAAGGTTGCATGCTCATGTGTTAAGGTGTGTTAAAATGCGTTAAACACGACAAACTGGAAAACTAGATATACATAGGTCTGGTTCGACCACTTCGAGTGGTCGAAGGTGGAACTATGTCTTGGTTCGACCCTTTGTAAATGGGCGAACCTGGGATGTGGAATTGAAAGAATTCCCTTCGACCAGGACAGGGCTCATTCGACCCTGTGGAAGGGTCGAAGGAGGCTACTTTCGACCACTGATAGGGGGCGAAGGAGGATTAGTATAAATACCAAACTTTGTCATTTTTTCACCATTTCATAAACCCTAACCGTCTCAAAACACTCTCAAACGATTTTAATCACTAAGGAAGGAGTTTTTGCTCTTCTTTTTCATAATCTAACCTATCTACAACATCTAAACAAGAATCCAAGGTGTGTTCTTAATCCTAAATCTTTCTAAGGCATTTTAATCCGTTTTATCTAACCCTAAATGCCCAGATCTGTTCTAAGGAAGATTTTATCAATAAAAACCTTTTAAACATCTTTTTAAACCTAAACCCTATCATTAAACATAGGTTTTGAATCAATAAACATATGTTAATTATGTGTTATGTGATGATATGTGTTGTTTAATGATTTGCTGCTGTTCTAATGCTAGAAACATGATCTAAGGTTGCTATTGATGTTGGTTTATTGTTGTTTAGGGTTACAATTAGATAGATGGTGATATTATGGGTATTATGGGGATTTTATGAAATCTAGGACTTGTGCATGTTAAGTATTAGTGATAAAATGAATGAGGGTTTTCGATTACAAGATAAACTGAGGATTTGTAGATGAATATAGGTTGGGATTAAAAAGTTTCCAAATTGGGTAAAGATTTCATGCATGATGTGACATTTCCATAATTTTGCCATTTTGGGAAAGTATTAAAACAAGCTGGTTTTGGGGCAAAATTGGTGGGGATTTGTAGGGATAAGTTATTCATACTTGACTGCTGTGTTTGATGATGTTTCGAGGTGTTTCGAATGTGTTTGAAGCGTTTTTAGGAAAATTTGTACAACAGGGGCGAACCTGGACTCCTTCGACCAAACGAATGGGCGAAGGAGAGATTCCAGGGGTCGAACCTGGTGATTGATGGGCGAACCTGATCAAACGGTCGAACGTGGTAAAACGGGCGAAGGGAACTTAAACTGACTGGTTCGACCGTTCTGTTGCAAAAATGAGATTTTTGATACAAACTAAGTGTTTTATGCTTGAACCTTGTGTGTAATCTATGTGTACTTGATTAGTTAGGGTAATGAGTCACCAACGGGATGTCGGGTCGGTCTAGTGTGTCGGTTAAACATTTAAACATGCTTTAAAACATACTTGGTTACGATCTGGACAATCGGGGACTAGGTAACCTCATGGTTATTAGTCGGAACACTTATGTGAACATTTTGATAGATCTCCGGTAGAGGGATTATCAAGGGATTAACATTTTTACTAGTAACTGAAGAACGCTATCTAAGGTGAGTTCACGGCCCCACTTTTACTGCTTTAAATTTTGGGGGAGAAAACATGCGCTAAACAATTTTGGTAACATATGTCATACTATGGTTTTTAACTTTGTATTGCTATACGATCTTTGGAAGTCCCGGGGGAAACCATGAATGTGCGGGAATGCACAACGGGGGAAATGTGGATAGATCTATTGGGCGTGACCTGCCCCACTTGTCGACTTGGAGGACCGGGCGGGTGCATGTTGTCTCGAACTGGTAACATTGGTATCACGCTGAACATTCGGGCTGCTTAAACATATGCTAAACATTGCTAAACGTGTCTAGTAATGGTTTCCAATCGTAGTAGTAATAAAACATACGCCTAGCTAGCGTACTTGGTAACACTGATATAGTATGGACATGGTAACGTTTTGGTAACACTTGGTAACATATTGAACAAACTTGTGAACTCACCAGCATTTTATGTTGACGTCTTTTGGCATGTTTTTCTCAGGTCGCTAAGGTAGCATCAAATGGAACTAGGTGCACGGGTCTGCATTGGCGTCTAGATTTAGTTCATGTTTTGTAATAAACATTTGGTACATTTGGGTCTATGGTCTGTATCTTATTAAATGCTTCCGCTACTGCTTTTAAGATTATGAAAACTGTGTCTTTTGAACGTCATGTATCTTCATATAGAGTTGTATATTGTGACCGTTAACTTGGATCCTGGTTTGTCATGCGCCTCGCGGTAAAACTCCGCAAGTGGAAATTGAGGGTGTGACAAATTCGCCTTTAGAGAAATATGTGGTCCAGAATGGTTCTTTCAATTCTCAAATAGGGATTAGTTCTCTTAGGAACCCTACCCTATATATATATATATATATATATATATATATATATATATATATATATATATATATATATATATATATATATATATATAGGGTCAAGATCGTGTACAAAGTACTTTTTTTGTGAGAAGTGTGCGAAGTATTAAAAATTGATACTTAGGCATCATTTTTTGAACTTAGTCGTGATGTTTTGGATTGTTTTGCCTATAAAAACACCAAACATAACAATTAAAAACCTAAAACAATGTATTTTAAGCTTAAAACTTAAAACACCATGCTAAGAACATTAGCAGTGTGTTTTAAGCGTTAAGTAGTGTGTTTTAGCTGTTTTTTTAAATTTAATGACTATAATACATTGTATTGTGTTTTAGATTGTTGTGTTTGATGTTTTTCAAGTTTAAACAACCTAAAAAATCATTCCTAAATCCAAAAAATGATGTCTACATGTCAATTCTTAGTCCTTCTCACACTTCTCACGAAAAATGTACTTTGTACAGGATCCTAAACCTATATATATATATATATATATATATATATATATATATATACATATATATATATATAGGGTTAGGATCTGTTGAGAACTCGATGAGTTGTGAGAACTCGCGAGATCGACGTAAAACGCGAAAAAAATAAAATTTTTTGCACACTAGTGTAAAAATACGTAAACCCCGCTGTAAATTTTTTTTTATAAAAATATAGATTAATTTACACCAAATTACACCGGTGTAAGGGATGTTTACCCCATACAAGTATATTAATATTTTATTCATTATTATTGTTTAATTTTTGACCACATATTCATTTTTTATTATAATAAGTGTGTGGTTATAAAGTGAGTTTCTATGGTTTTCACAACTCATAGGAGTTCTCAAATGATCCAGATCCTATATATATATATATATATATATATCCAGTTCTTACTAAAGCTTTATTAGATATAGCAAAAGATGTGTCTGTCCAGGGTTGAACCCAGAACCCTAGGCGGTCAGAACCTTAGAAAACAAACCTCCTACTAGCTGCTCTGCTGCTGCTTCGTGGTAATTTTTAACTTTGATTCGTATATAACATAACTAAAAACGCGAGTCTGTTCCCAGCCTAACTAACAAACCCTAAGGCTAAATATGGATTAGTTGATCGATCAAATGGTCACGAAAACCGACCAGATCATGGGGCTTTTGTTACTTGGTCAACGCCAACATAAACTACAAAATAAAAATGAACTAACCGTGAATATTCGATGCGTATTGGTCGTTCAAGAGGGACAATGGTCCGGCATGAACAACCGACGATTTGAAGCCCAATTTTGTTGTTTGGTTGAGAGGTTTTGGGTAATGAATTCACTCCATTTTACATATTTTTATTTCAAAAATATATTTTTAATTACATATAATGTATTTATCTTGTTTTAGTTTTAATTATATATAATTTATTATAAATCCGTTTTGGACTATTTTAGCAACAAAAGAAAAAAGTTGATAACTCGTTTAGCAACAAATTCTCATTTGGATTGATCTAGCAATTAGGAACAAACCTCATCGACGAATTTGGCAATTAAGAAATAGGAAATGACCAAAATGCTCATGATTTAACATTGGTATTTAACAGAGTTTGCAAATTGGACAGATTTAACACTAGATTTCTAACCTTAATGGCTCAGGTGTTAAAAATTCTTATTTTGGATTGGAACTAGCAATATTGATCAAACCTCAGGGACGAATTTGATCATTTGCTCTATTTTATATATTAATGTTTTTTTAAATCTTTTTTTGACAAATCTTCATTTACATTTAAAAGTCACGTTTGTGTGAAAACTGCAGTTTTATTTTTATAAATTTTGATAAATAATATCTGGTTATGAAAACATATATAATATTTAAAAAAAAAATAGTATCATTATAATACCTGGGACGGAAACAACTTGTAGCCAACTACTAAGCCTAATCCTTTCAAAAAAAAAAAAATAAAAAAAAAAAAATAAAAAAATAAAAAAAGCCTAATACTTGAAACATTCATTACACATGTATTTGGTATAAAGATTAAATTAATTTTAGAACATTTTTCTGATTTAAATGGGTATGACGTTAGCTAATACCTTACGAATCACAAATCATAACCATATATGGATCACTATTATATGAAAGTGTTTCAGAATCTTCCATAAAGTCCCCCAAATCTTACAACGACAAGATCGATGAACCAAAAAAAAAATGTTTATTATAGACATCTTTGATAAAAGTTATAAGGTGTGTGGTGCGTTCGTTATAAACATGTCATGAGTATGTAAACACTTAGAGCCATTGGGGTTGGTGGCCCAATGAGCAAAGCTTCTAGGAACATTTAAGGGGGAGATCATGGGTTCAAGTCACACAAGGAGTAGAAATTTGCCGTTAAAAAAAAATGTAAACACTTAGCATATTTTAGTAAATTATTGGTCTGTCCGTCTTGAACCTTGTCAGAAATATGGTTGACTATGTTGTCCATTTGTCATATTTTTCTCATAGTTTCAACAACTTTGTTGGCCAGCTTTAATGTTAGAAAAAACCTTGCTCTTTATAATTATTTTGCTCTCTTTAAAAACATGCGATATCGCTCAAACATTAAAGTAAAAAAAATGCTTTAAGAACTTACTTTATGTTTTATAGAGTTTATATAAATTTAATTAACGCTATATTTACAAGGTACGACTCGTATCTATACTTTCACTACATTCTTTTCTCAAATTATCTTGTGACTTGTCCTGGTATTTTATAGAAAACTTGGTCATGCAAAATATATACATATTTCTAGGTATTTCATGACTTACCAAAACGGAAGTTATCAAGCGGTATCCGGATGATTTTTCTATCGCCGGTTAAAATATCGTTTGTGACAAGATGTCATGTGTGAGCCATGTGGATTTATCACAGTGACCCTTCAATGGGGGTGGGGTGTCTCTTTAAATTGGTGGCAGACCAGGTAATCAGCATTGTTTGCGATTGCATGCGTGGATGTCTTTGTTGGACACTAAAAAAAAGCATTTAATGACTTAAATCTTGTTAAAAAAATAGATATATAAATATTTCTGTTACGTAATTTCCCGATGTTTTAAGCGGTTACGATGTTACCAAGGCAAATGAAGTCATAAAGTGGTATTGAAAAAGCCATGTTAATCCTTTCTTGAGTTTGTTGTCATATAGATGCCACAAATAGATGGATACGTGTGTATGATCGTCTTTATTGTTTCCAAATATATATTTTTGCTATAATTAGAGAAAATGATAAGATACAGGAGATAATACGTACAGAATCAGTGACGTATTACAGGGTCGGTCCTGAAAATTCAGGTGCTCAGGTCGAGCTGTAAAAATTGTGCCCCTTAGCCTTAGCTTTAGCCTTAACGAAATAAACAATGTAAACTAATTTTAAGCCACGATTAAAGTAATATAAAATTGATGGATCAAATTTTATTTCCCCCTTATGCTGTAGTCTAAAGGTAGAGGAAACAAACCCTCTTAGAAAGGTTGGGAGTTCGAATCCCACAAAGAGTGAAAATATAAATGGGTGAAAGTTTGGCAATTAAAAAAATTGTTTTATAACAAAGATAAAAATTAAAAAAGTAAGTCAAAACTAACTGGTGAAAAACAAAAACAACTAGGTGTGAGTCCTATTCATTTCATCTTCTTTATCATCTCTAATCCTACACTAATTAATAAAACTGTAATTTTTTTTCTCAAACCATTTAATTTTATTCTTTAATTCTTAACCTCTCTCTCATTTCTTAATTTTTTTTCTCAAACCATTTCATTTATTCTTTAATTCTTAACCTCTATCAACATTTCTTACTTTATGTCACATGACAGACATTGTGCCGCCATGAGAGATACCTCTCTTGTGTAACAACCGGCTAGACTAAAATCCGGTTTGTCTCAAGATCGAATTCGTGATCTTTCAATCTTTACAAACTATCCTTCATCACCTTACCACTCCACCGTAGGTGATTTAAATGTAAAATAAAAAAAGTTAATCATATATGTTTAATAAGTCATACTTATAAAAACAGCATAATAGTCAATAATGACCGAAACAATATAAAAAACACATATCAATCAACAATAATCAAGAAGAAGAGAGTCCACCGTAACTAAACGGGCATGTAAAGGTACTGATCACTAATATTGAAGCATAAATTCCAAAACTTAATAAGGGGTTGTGTAGTAAGTCTCTTAGAGGCTTTGAATCATTCAGCGCTGAATGATTTAGCATTTAACGCGTTTGTTTCAGCTTCTGAATAGAATGGTTAAACTGAATCATTAAGACTTAGGATGTTGTTGAACCATCTATTCTATCTATATAATAAAAGAATAAACTCGGGTCGAATGGATGCCTTAGAGAGTGTCCTCATTTGATCCAACTGAGAAATGGAGCTCCGAATTTTAAGTATATAAACCGTTTTTTTTTTCATTCTCCAAACCACAAATCTCCAATTCTTCCTAACAAAGTTTTCTATCCTCCTCCTCCATTTCGTATAATTTTTTGATTCTCCGAAACCGATTCAAGGTAATTATCGATCCTACTGTTCTAATATTGATTCATATTATTATTTTCACTTCATTTTTATTCTTAACGTTATTTCAAGTTTATCAATCGGATTTAATCGGAGTTAATCATTCTTTTGAACTACCGATTATTTTGAAATACCGATTTTTTAGATAGATATTGAATCTGATTTAATCATTCATTTGAATAATTCAATCAATTTTTTTGAAATACCTTGATGAGGATTTCAACTGATTTTGAAACTTAAAATTACAGATACTATTAACCAAGTAAATAAACTGGGCACATATAATCACAAGAGTGTTTCAAGAAGTTTATCAATCGGATTTAATCATTCTTTTGAAATACCGATTTTTGGAGGTATATATTGAATCTGATTTAATCATTCAATCGTTTTTTTGATACATATTCAATCGGATTTAATATTCAATCGGATTTAATCATTCTTTGTTTTAACATTGAAAAAACAGGATTTGATCCGAACACGCAAAAGCTATTATGTCTTATCACAATCGAACTCAAATCTTCAAGGTTTTGCATGACCCCTCGTCAATGGTTTGGTATGTTTGATATTTTTTTTGTTCATATGCCAATTTAATTTTAAAAAATGGTTTTTTCATTTTTAATGTTGTTTTATCATTGATTTTCCAGACTGTGCCGAAGGCCATGAATATTACGTCTTTATTACTATTAATAAATCACGTCTTTATTACTGTTAAATAGATTTAAATTACGTCTTTATAACTATTGATAAAATAAATCAATCATTCAATTGTATATTAATAAAATAAACTTCAATCATATTAATAATATTACGTCTTTATTACTATTAATAAATTACGTTTTTATTACTATTAATAAATTAATTCAATCATTCAATTGTGTATTAATAAAATAAATTTTGTCAATAATTAATAAAATAAATTACGTCTTTATTACTGTTAAATAGATTTAAATTACGTCTTTATTATTGTTAATAAAATAAATTTCAATCAGATTAATAATATTATGTCTTTATTAATAGTAATAAATTACGTCTTTATTACTATTCAATAGATCAATAGATTTAAATTACGTCTTTATTGCTATTAATAAATAAATCAATCATTCAATTGTATATTAATAAAATAAATTTTGTCACTAAATAACAATTTCCTAAAATATATACTACATTCAAAATAATTTTCAACCATATTAATAAATTAATAAATAATTTAAATTGTAAAGTTAACTTTTGTCATCTATTTATTACTATTAATACAATATTTATTACAATTATAAACATAAAGAATAAATGTAACATCAATATAAAAAATCCTCATTTGTTATGAAATCCTCGATCATTAATTACATTCAAATTATTTCGAAAATTATCAAAAAAAACTCAATTAATGATGACATAAAGTTTCGGTGCAATAATTTTGCTAAAAAAATGTATTTAATAAATATAATTTAAATCTATTCTTTTAATAATAAATATAATTTAAATCTATTTAACAGTTTCCTAACATATATAATATATTCAAAATAATTTTCAACCATTTATTACTAATATTACGACTTTCATTTTATTTAGCAGTCCTTCCATTTTTATAATTCAACTATATAAATAAATAGTCATACTCGATCAAAATTGTTCGAGACACAGTATTCCGATTATGGAAGCATTGCAACTTGTAAGTCTAATTTTACCTCACTTAACTTATTTCGTTTTGATATTAATTTAAAACATATAATTCGTGGTACTAATCTGTTGTTATAAATTTCGATTATGTACATTTATTTTCCTACACTTTTATTCATTTCTGATTGTATTCTAATTTCGTGTACATCCGAAGGTAACAATGGCTGCAGCACAAGCACAAGAGTTTGCCATGGTTAATGATATTGATGTCAACAGAAATGATGTTGCTTTGAAAGTAAAGATTATTTGGCTTTGGCGTCAACCTGGTCGTCACAATCCTAAAGATGCTTAATCAATTGAGATGACACTCATTAACAAAAATGTAATTCCAAATCCATATTTTTTATTAG
Source organism: Ambrosia trifida (assembly GCA_028751855.1). NCBI lineage: Eukaryota > Viridiplantae > Streptophyta > Magnoliopsida > Asterales > Asteraceae > Ambrosia > Ambrosia trifida. The sequence goes on along the minus strand of CM054123.1, from coordinate 28,071,836 downwards.
CATTATTTTTAGTATTTCTTTAGTAACATCACACGTTTCTATGTATACACATAAATATATGTATATTTATATAAATGATAAATATTTAAATGAAAGAAATAGACCCTCATTAAATTGAATTCAATCATTCAATAAATGTGGTTAGTGGTAATTTGAAGATATTAATGTATTCATTTGCATTGACCCTCATTCAATTGCCAATAAATGATAACGAAATCAATCATTTAATTCTCAATAAATTAGTATATGATAAACGTTTTAATGTAACTTTGGTCAACAATTTACTAAGATAAACACCTATATTTAAATTAATAATAAATATAATTTATTATTGATTAACAGTTTCCTACAATATATACGATATTTAAATAAATAATTAATAATAATAATGTTACTATTTTCATTTAAATATATTTAATAAACTTAAGACATTTTCTTTATCAAACATTTGCATTATCAAACATTTAGTAACCAAAACAAATTGCATAATAAAGTTCTTATTTTCCTACTTTTTTCCATTTTACTTTCGGGTAAACCGTGGGTCCCCACGGGACTCTAACCTAGTTAAGCACTAAAATAGGCTGAACCTTAACGAGACTCTCCTACCAATGAGAGACAAGAAAACTAACCATTAAGATGTTCAACTTAATGATTCGGTACTTAACCATTCAGACCTCTTAACCATTTAGGCTTCTTAATGATTCAGCACTTAATCAACCAAACGGCCCCTAAGAAGGGACGGAACACTTCACGGGTACCCTGTTTTAGATTACTTTATGGTTAGGCAACACTATCACCACCCATAGGCAAAGTTTGCAGATTTTATTTGCACAGCAACATGTTGTTGAGATGAAACAATGAGGTAAAGTTGCATTTTGACTATTTGACCACTTATCTATATAAAACCTTTAAGTCAATTTGAAACATTTAGGCAATGTAATATAAAGTGTCGTCAGTGTTTTGATAATTCTAGAATACTTTGGTCTATTTTGATATGACATAGCGAAAGTGGTCATCACTAGGATACATGGTGTTTATAGTAATAAAAAGTAAAGAACAAAACTTGTACACCCATCATGCCATCAATTTACCAACCACTTATTTAATCTATTTTCTGTTTTTACCATAGAAACTAGTGGTAATCGAGGCGGCGCGTTGCGCCTAGGTTAAACCGGTATCTAGTTCTGTGTATGTAACGCACAACAGTGGAAGGACGACACAATTTCTTTTAGTATTACAACAGCCTTGCTTTTAATTTTCCAGTGTTTGTTATTGGTGTATAAGTTGCAAGAATATTGGCTTTCGGATATGATGTGGCGAACCAATAATTAACGGAGTTGAATAGTAACTTGCCGGCCTTGAATAGTTACTTGACAGAGTTGGATAGTAGCTGACGGAGTTGAGTTGAGTTGAGTAGTAACATGACAGAATTGAGTAGTACCCTAACGGAGTTGAGTAAAGAAAATTAAAAAAGACATAGTTAAATAGTAACTTAACAGAGGGAAAAAAGGAGTTGCGGGAAAAAATAAATTAAAAGAACAGAGTAAATAGTAACTTGACGGAGTTCAATAGTAACGCCGTTAAGCTAACGGAGTTGAATAGTAGCCTAACGGAGTTGAGTAGTAACCTAACAGCGTTGAGTGGAGTTGAATAGTAACTTGGCGGCCTTGAGTAGTAAATTGACGGACTTTGATAGTAGTTGACGGGGTTGAGTTGAGTTGTACGATGACGGAATTGAGTAGTAGCCTAACGGAGTTGAGTAAATAAAATTAAAAAAAAATAGCTAAATGGTAACCTAACAGAGAAAAAAAGGAGTTGCGGAATTTTATTTTTAAAAAAATAGAGTAAATAGTAACTTGACGGAATTAAATACTTAACGTAGTTGAATAGTAACTCCGTTAGGCTAACGGAGATGAACAGTAGCCTAACGGAGTTGAGTGGAGTTGAATAGTAACTTAACGGCCTTGAACAGTAACTTTACGGAGTTGGATAGTAGTTGACGGAGTTGAGTTGAGTAGTAACATGACGGAATTGAGTAGTAGCCTAATAGAGTTAAGTGAAGAAAATTAAAAAAATAGAGTTAAATAGTAACTTAACGGAGAAAAAAAAACGGATTTAGGGGAAAAAAAAAAGAAAAAAACAGAGTAAATAGTAACTTGACGGAGTTGAATAGTAACCTGACGGAGTTGAATAGTAACTCCGTTAAGCTAAATAGCAACTTAACTGAGTTAAATAGTAACTTAACGGAGTTGAATAGTAACTCCGTTAGTACTATTCATGAAAGTTTTAAAACTAATGTATATATAATGTGTGATAAAAAATATATAAAATATAGATAAAATTTCACCTATTTATTTAAATCAACTTTAAAGTTTAAACAATGTATATAAAAAGTTATAAAATTTAAAAATATAATTATATTTTAAATAAAATGAAAAAAACCGATAAGGAGACCGTCCCCAAGAAACCTCAACAAACCTTGGCGAGTGCTCTTTATGGTAAACACGTGCAGATTATGGAGGGGCAGTTTGATATGACTCCGCGACAAAAGGCAGTGTTTGCATGTCTTTAAGAGGCTCATGCTCAAGATTTTCTGACTGACGTGCCCATTGAAGGGCTTGGGCAGCGGATGTCGGCGATCGAATACAGGGTTATTCTCAAATACCGACTCATGATACCTCTGTTCCCCCGGAAGAACCATGCCCCATTTGCAAAAGAGCATGTCTGGATAAATTTGGCGAGCATGCGCTCCACTGCAAGGAATTGCCGGGGTTCAAGTACCGCCATGATTTGGTCAGAGATGTTCTATGGGATGTGCTTCGAAGTGCGGGGGTCTCAGCCAAGAAAGAAGTACCGGTCAATTTTCTGACTGATCCACGGGAGGGGAGATCTACCTTGCGTCCGGCGGATGTTCTTGTGTTTGGATGGGGTGGGGGCAAACATGCTTGTGTTGACCTGATAGGGGTTTCCCCCTTGGTAGGTTTGCGAGACAGCGGCTTTGTACTGGGGCAGGTAGTTTTGAGGGCCGAAGCTAAGAAGGTCGCTAAGCACGGAGCCGAATGTTGGGGGTCTCAGCCAAGAAAGAAGTACCGGTCAATTTTCTGACTGATCCACGGGAGGGGAGATCTACCTTGCGTCCGGCGGATGTTCTTGTGTTTGGATGGGGTGGGGGCAAACATGCTTGTGTTGACATGATAGGGGTTTCTCCCTTGGTAGGTTTGCGAGACAGCGGCTTTGTACTGGGGCAGGTAGTTTTGAGGGCCGAAGCTAAGAAGGTCGCTAAGCACGGAGCAGCATGTTTAGAGAATCAATATGCGTTCTTGCCGTTTGCTTTTGACACATTTGGCTCTCTGGCCCCTGAGGCAGTACGGTTCCTGAAATGAGTGCAGAAGGTGGTCCACTGTGACTCGCAGAGCCCAAGAACCAAGGGTTTGTGTTTAGCAGGGTAGGCTTTGCGATTCAAAAGGGGATAGCGGTGCAGCTTGTTGCCCGCTTACCCACCATCCAAAATGTAACTTATCTATATATATATATATATATATATATATATATATAATAAACCAAAGCATTTTTAATGACATGTCATAATATTATGTAATCTCTCTTTTGAGAGATGTCACATAGGATGTGATGTGGCAACTCTAAACCAATTAAAAAAAGGAATAAATATGGTTTAAATATGATTTAACATAATCTATTAAATACCTAATCTACTAAATGTAAATATTAAAACTTTATTATTTTCTCTCTCATGTTTCTTCTCATAACTTTAAATGTTAATATCTTTTATATACGAGATTTTTTAAAGAAAAAAATTACGCCAAATTAACGAGCGTTTTATTATCTTTCCAACGAGTACCATAGTGCTATATAAAAACGGAGAAAAAAAACGACTATTTTTTGTAACCCGACATGTATTGTGTCAGGTTTGGAATTAAAAAAAATTGTGGGTTAATAATAATAATAATAATAATAATAATAATAATATTCATTAATCATATATTGGCAGATGTCATTTTTATAGTTTGGATACTTCTAATTTTATTCACTTTACTTAGATTTTTCAACCCGAAACGCTCCTGGAAACTAGTTATTGAATAATGAATAGCATCTTCGGAGAAAAAAAATTTATCGATTCAAAAAAACAAACAGATATAATGTAAAATAAAATGAAATGACAAGTTGAAATATATTAAAAGTAATATCTTTTTGTCACAAAGTTTAAATAATGTGGAACCGTAGCCCTCAAACCTAATCGCGGTGATGGTATTCATAACACGCCATCCAAGCTGGTAGTGGTCTCGTGAATCAAAATCTGGTTGTAGTTAACGAGCTGGTACTCAGGAATTTCTCTCTCCCATTTTGTCTTTTTCTCTATTTTATTTCAAGTGGAGTTTTGTCTCCAAAAAATTGTTTCAGTGAAATGATGTAGCAGTGCAGGATTGGTAGAAATCAGTAAAGTTAAAAAAAACCTAGTGGAGCATCCCGTCCCCTGCTGGAATATATGCTAAAAGTGACATAAAAAAGAAGGAAAAAGAAAACAAGAATATATTCAAAAAATAAAAATAAAAAAAAAATAAAAAATGAAGTAAAGCAAATCTAGAGACTAGAAAGCTGTTTGGTTTATTATCCTTCATCACAATAACAATAATTGTTGGTTTATTCTTTTAATAAAAAATCTTAACCATATTTTAATAATAAAATCTGATATCTGATTTGGTAAACCGGACCAACTGGTTGAACCGGTTAGATCATTGAACATCTACACAACCGGCCCGGTTGAATATTATTCATTTGTCTTCATTTTGCCGGCCGATTATACCATTCACCGGTTGAACTAACAAACTAGGTTGGTGTAGAATTTTAAAAGTATATTATTATTTATTTTTTTACTTTCAAGAATCTCATTTAGTAATTTGCCCTTTATTAATATAATTAGTTTATTTAGTAATTCCTTAACATTGTAAATTTACAACAAAAGATCAAGAAGCTTCATATGTTCTTAAAAATTTTTATGTGTGTGTATAAAATATTAAAATAGTAAAATGTACATGATTTTATCCTGATCGGTTTGAGTGAAGGTGGCTAGTTTTATCATCGGTTACGTTGTAAAACATTGATTATGAGTTAATACTTTATTTAGTTTTTATAATTAAATTTATGGTTTTTAGGAACCTGATGGATCGATAATATGATCACACGTACACGAGATGTGCGATATCCATTGTATTACTTAAACACGACACGATGATGTTATTAACAACATAAATCAAGCAATCAATAATTGAAGATTACTCTCTTCTTATTTACCTAGTCAAGTCAGGATTATTGACCCCATGATACTTGCCCATGACTCATGCCTATGATTCATGCCTTTGTATTTACTTTGTAGCTTTTCATTCAACTTGTATTCCCTATATATTGTAATGTAAATCATTGTACACAACACACAATTTCAATAACAAAAAACCACTTTTTTTTATATGGTATCAAGAGCCTAAAAGCTCCCTTGACCCATCTTCGATCCCAACCTACTCGACAGACACCTTCTGTCCGCATTCTGCTTCTTTTTTTTCTTCTTTTGATTCACCATGGCCAAACAAATCACCCACATTACCGCTACCACAACCCAAAACCAAGGGCCACCTCGAACTACCAATACCAAAACTCGCCCGACTCGCAACAATAACACCTATTGCTACTATTGTAACATTCCCGGACATGACACTAAAGATTGTCGCAAACTTAGTCGCTTCCTACGAGAACACAATGTCTCACCTCAAAATACCAACACCCCGGTGGTTAACTACACCACCCCTCACCCAATGGCTACAACTCCATCTTGGATGTGGGACACCGGTGCGGCCAACAACACCGCGAACAACAACCAACAATTTCCCGTTCTTTCCGAATACGGAGGTCCCGATAAGATCGTGCTAGGTGATAGTAAAACTCACCCTATAACTCATATTGCTCAAACAACTATCCCAACAAAATCTCGTCCACTTCTTTTAAATAACATTTTAATTGCTCCTAATTTTCGAAATAATCTTATTTCCGTTGCCAAAGTTTGTCGTACTAATCGTGTTTCCGTTGAATTTTTTCCCTATAATTTTTTTGTCAAGGATCTACGCACGGGGGCGCACCTCATGTGGGGAGTGAACATCAATTATGTCTACTATGGACCAATCTCATTGTCTCCTCAAGTCAACAACACCCAAACAAACTCTCTTCTCATGTGGCACCACATACTTGGACATCCATCGCTTCAAGTGTTCAAGTCTTTAATTTCAAAATTGGGACTTCGTTTTAATAAGGTGACCCATGAGTCTTTTCATTGTACTTCATGTTCCCTAAATAAAAGCCACAAACTACCTTTTGGCAAAAACTCTTTTGTTGCCAATCAACCTCTACAACTTCTCTACTTCGACGTATGGGGTCCCGTAAAAACGTCAATCGATGGCTTTAAATACTATGTCATTTTTGTTGACTATTTTTCCAAATACATTTGGTTATACCCAATCAAACAAAAATCCGATGCCAAAATTCTTTTTCACAATTTAAATCTCTTGTTGAAATTTTTTTCAAAACCAACATTGTTGCATTGTTCACTGATAATGGGTGGGGGGGGGGGGGTGAATATGTGGGTCTTTCACCTATCTTGCCTCTCAAGGTATCTCCCATTACACAACGCCACCTCACACACCGGAACAAAACGGTATTGCCGAACGACGTCACCGACACGTCGTGGAAACCGGCCTCGCATTACTCCACTACTCCCACTTACCACAACATTTTTGGTCCCATGCCTTTCAAACCGCAACCTACCTAATCAATCGTTTGCCTACACCCATCCTTAACAACAAATCTCCCTACGATATGTTGTTTAAAACCGCTCCTACTTATTCCAAACTCAAACCGTTTGGTTGTCTTTGCTACCCATGGTTACGATCCTATGCTACTTTCAAACTCCACTCCCGTTCAACGGCGTGCATATTTCTTGGGTACTCATCCTCCAAATCGGCATTCAAATGCTATGACCCTACCAGTCACAAACTATACCACTCTCGCCACGTTGAATTTATCCAACATATTTTTCCATCTCAAATCACCAACCCCCAACCCAAACACATGTCATTTGACTCCTTCCAATCCACATACCAATCGGCCCAATCAACCACCTTTTCTAACCAACCCACTTCAGACCCAAACATTTTGCATCATCCAACCCCTACTCCACAGCCCACATCACCCGAAGCCCAAACCCCTATTCCTCCACAAACCGACGGCCCACCTCCTCTACCTCCTGCACACAAAACAGGACCAAACAACCCAACCTCCCACACAACAGGCCCTACACCCCAGCCCACCGAGACACCCTTACCAACCGGCCCACCGACTCCACCCGATAGCACCACCCCTACCCCAACCGATTCCCACTCCACCGACCCCACCTCATCAATGTCTTCATCCAACACATCCGATAATCCCACGAACTTACCTCCACATAACCCTCAACCACCTCGTCGACAACCAAAACCCAACTCAAAGTATTACAACCCCAACTTTGTCAACTCTACTACCATTCACCCTTTGTATTTACTTTGTAGCTTTTCATTCAACTTGTATTCCCTATATATTGTAATGTAAATCATTGTACACAACACACAATTTCAATACAAAAAAACCACTTTGTTTATAGATGTAAATAAGCTTTCCTCTTGTATTCCACCAAAACTTGATTACAAGACACGGGCACACATTACTCACACTTGTAATATCTACTGAAGGCTAAGTAACAAACAACCCACGCCCACTCGCGCGAACGCATATATATATGAGGTCCCGACTAACTGCGCTGGATATATATTGGAAAACGCAATTGGCCCAATTGAGTCATACAAACATCATCCACAATACTAAGTACAAAGACTTTACATAGTCAACTAACCTATCCACTAAGCTTTTGTCACATAAACATGTATCAACATGGTTTATGCAATGTTTTCTTTTGTTGTCTCTCGACTCGTTAACTTGAATACTAATTGTTTTCTTGTGTCGAGTAGGTAAAATTTAATGATGTCGGATGGAAGGTCAAGCCTTGAAGGAACCAAATACACTCCCGTTTGCTTACACGTTTCCGCATTTTTATATATGGTTGTAAGTGTTGGTGATATGTATCTAGAAACATCTTAACTAGTTATGTCATGCATAGTTTTTGGTAATAGTGTTGTGGTTTAAGGGAAAAAAATTAAAGTGCCATATTTTGAGACTTTATTATGTTATAAATCGGCAAAGGTCTTGCAATTTAGTAGACATTCTTTGTAAGTTAGATAACAACTTTATATATAGATATACACGTACTATGCACGTAGTTAGGGATGCAAACGAACCGAATGAAGATGAACAAGGCTTTGTTCGTGTTCGTTTATTAAGGAAAATATGTGTTCACGAACAGTTCATGAACACTTACCAAAGGAGATCTTCTGTTCGTGTTCATTTGTTAAGAAAACAATCATGTTTGTGTTTGTTTGTGTTCATGAATAAAAACAAACACAAATAGACATATATTAACTTTCTACTAAAATCGAATTCACATACATATATGTTTATTTATTTATTTGGGTTAAATAAATAAAAATAAAATAATATTAAGACAAATTATAAAAATTAAAACCTTATTAAACTATCGAATATAAACAAGCAAACAAACAAACGAACACAAACAAACTTCCCGCCGAATGGTTCATAAACTGTTAGCTGAAAGTTCAATTCGTTTGCAGCCTTGCACGTAGTGTCATATACACAAACCCATATATTACACTTGTTCTACATATGTATAGGAATCACATCTCTTCTTCTATCACACTCGCGTTAAGGGCTATAAATAATAATACCCAAACGTCATAAACATCTGAATTCTATATTGGAAAAAATACATGTATAAAAAGTGTAATAGTTGGGAAGATGTCATCAGAAGGTACCTTGAATTGAATCGACATCATACTCGTGATCATCCTCCCCCCCCTCTATGTGTTTTCTTCAAGTTATGTAGCCATGTAAATCTTTCATGATTCTTAAAAGGATTTGCATAATACTTGAAGGGATAGGGTCCCAAATTCTCGCGCAGACGAGGTTAACCCTAACCCATAAGACAGTTTTAACTACCTAGAATCCATGGAGCTCTCCAAAACACGTGATCATTTTGATGCGCAAGCTCCCCCGTAGTGCTGAAAAATGTCATCAACTCATCATTAATAAGGACTCTCCGCGCAAGAACACACACGCGGGACAAACTGGCAACATCGTATACAAGTACGAGGAAGTACAGAAGACCCTGATTCAGAAATATCCAGTCAGAGTCTGGGTCCATGCTCAGCTAACTAGAGAAGGACACGTGTCATGGTTGGACCAACCACCCTTCCCAGGTACAACAACATGACAGCTTCCATGCTGAAACCATGTTGCTCGTCAGACACCTCCAATGGTCAAACCACTCCACCCGTTAGAAAAGTACCTGCCTACAGCCACTCCGGTCGTGTCAAGTGGCTCCATAAAAGGTGGTACTCTCTTTCTCTCATATCAGCATTAATTAACACGTGCCTATGTACTAATATATTGGGTCAGATGGAGGCACCACTTAACTCAGGCCCAGACCCGTGACGGTTAAAGGTTAGTGATGTTTAGCTAATGCATGTCCTATATAAAGAGGGTCCCCCTCTTCATACCTCATGTCATGTTACATTAGTAAGCCAACACCATTTTTGTGTATGTACATTGGAATCGATCTCGATATCCTAGCATTCGACTCCCTTCGTATGACCCACTTCATTCTTTCTTGTAGGTTGGTTCGAGTTCACTAGTGTGTGCAAAGGATTATACTCTGCAGCAACCACGAATCTTTCCTGATATTTGCCTACTTTCCATGTAATTACACTCGTTTCTTCATTGGCACCATCTGTACCGTGTATAACACTTTCTCTTCAATCTTTTAGTCCGCCTCATGGCTGATCCCAACCCTCAGTCTTTGATGTTCCTGTCTGACAAAGACCCTAATGTCCAAGTCGACAGTGACACTCAAACTCCGAAAACAGTCACCAAACAAACAACCCAAAAAACTCAATCTATTTGGAACATGTTGAATGAAAGATATATATTGTACATCTTGGTTGCACGTAAAGTTTTAGATATGCATTGTTAATCAATCTGTTTGGATAGATCCCTGGTGTTTTTTATGCCATCACCAAGTGGTAAGTCGATCTTAATTCTCATGATTTTCTTATTATTTTCAGGATTGCTTAATTTTTACTAACTCATAGTTATTTTATTGTTGCAATTATTACTGGAAATTCGTGTTGGCTCAAGTTTTCTATTCGTGTTTCCGAATACATGTAATCGTTGAGACTAAACGGGTGCTGAAGTAATATGTTAAGAAACCTATATTTTAACTTACTTGACGACAAAATGGGAAAAAATGGCCCAAAAAGTGTCCATTACATTAATTAAGCCTTGAGATAATCTGTCATTTTTTCATGCTTTTATAATAATTACATAAGTAGTTACATTTGTATAAATATAAACAGAAATTGAGCTTTCTAACTACTTTTATAAGTATAACCAATTAGTAAATGGGTTTTTTAGCAATACAAAATGGGGTTTTCAATTGAATTTATTATAAATGGGGTTTTCATCCATGGTTTTTTAAACATTTTTTCAAAGCTTTTGCACTTCTCTTTGAGGTCTGACTAATGGTATGAGATTGAATCACAACTGCGTTGTGTTCCACCGATTGAGACACTAAGACACTAAATCCGGGTAAAACATTAGCCCATTGAGGAGCATGACTAGACGAGCTCGTATTTTTGTGTACGTTATTATACGCAATTACTGTAGATGCACATATTGCGACTAATGCTATTGGATTGCGAATTACAAAATGTTTTGTTTCTGGTTGAATGGTCGAACATGGGATTTAGAACGGTCGAAGGTAGAATGGATGGTCGAATGAACAATGGGAGGTCGAAGGAAGAAATTGTATATATGTGTGTCTTGGTTCGCCCACCTTAAACGGTCGAACCTGCACATTCAACCAAGTCAATTGGGCGAATGTGCAGGCCTATATAAGGTCGAATCAGTTTTTGAATATTAACTTTTGGTCATTTGTTTTCCCTCCTTGTGTGTGTTTCTCCCTAGAGTTATTATTGAGTCTGTAACCAAGCTTAATCATTATAAACATCTTTTTGAAGTGTAATTGATTATTGAAATGAATGAAACGATTATGTTTATGATGATTTCTGCGTTTTGCTAGTTTTATTATCATTTTGTGATCAATTCAGGGATTCCGCACCTGAATTGAACTTGTTTGATCATTATCTTTGTTGATTAGCCAATCCTACGCGCATACAAAGTGGTATCAGAGCCATTTGGATCAAACAACCACAAATTGATAATATTACAGCTGATTTGGACCCAATTTTGATCAAAACTTTCTGTTTTTCATTGAACAACTGAATTTGGTGTTAAATTGATTGATTTGAACTTGTTTTCATGGATAAAACTCAAAATTCTCTTTGTTAAACTTGTTCCAAATCCAATCCGAAACAAAACCTGCATTAGATCATCAAATTTCATAAACATTTGAAAATTTTTGATCAAAATAACTGATTTTCATAGAATAACCGTTTTTCAAAATGAAGGGTCGAACCTAGGGAGATTTGGTCGAAAGTGAGATTTTTAGGTCGAACCAGGGATTATTTGGTCGAACGTGGAGTTCTATTTGGTTGAACCTAGAAATTTTTAGTGTGTTGTTGTTCATTCGACCTTAAGGGTTACATTCGACCAATCGAGTGGTCGAAAGTGGGATAAACCGGTCGAAAGTGAACTGAGTCTGTTATTTTCTACATTCGTACTTTATCAAACGGTCGAACGTGGACTAATTTGCACATTCGACCACGCGATCATTCAAAAGGGTCGAACGTAGAAACTGTTGTGAAAATTTTCTAATCATTTCGTGTTATATCATTCACAGATCTATATGTGGAATTTTCCTACAACACCACGACCTAATACAACACCACAACAACAGACAACCATGGATCCTTGGTCAGTAGCTGCTCAAAAGTCTAGTCAACCATCCCAACCGATTAACTATATGGCGATGACTAGTTCTATGCCCCAACAAGTTGTACAACCACAACCGATGGCTTATTACTGGGGAGTAGCAGCAGCGGCGGTTCACTCTCAGACAACCAACGCGATTTCAACACTTATTCAAGACTTATCTTCAGGTAGTGGGAGCCGTCCACCAAAGTTGATGGAAATGGTAGACTACAACACATGGAAGACCAAGTTCAAGATTCATCTTGAGGGAATGGGATTAGAAGGAACGGAAGCTTGGCAAATGATTGCTAAAGGCTATGTTGCTTCGATCTTGGAGAACACGGGTGAGCCGATTCCGTTGGAAAGTCTTGCTGAGTATGAGAAAAAGAAATTTGCGGTGGAAAAGAAGGCGTTTTCCCAATTGTCCCAGGCTATTAATACTTATCTTTTACATCAGTTTGGGTCCTGCACCACTTCTAAACAGTTGTGGGACATGTTAAGAAATCGTCATGATGGGAATGAGAAGACGAGAAAATTGAGAATGGAGGAACTAAGAAAAGAGTTTGAGAACTTCAACTATATGGGAAATGAGACGCTGAAGGAGTTGATTCCAAGGTATTGTCATTTATTGACTGAGCTTTCAAGCTATGAGATTAACATACCGATGTCTAAGCTGGTGGACAAATTTGCTGATGCGTTGCCACCTTACTGGTATCAACACATCAAGGTACTCAAGGAAAAGGATGCGTACCAATACTGGACCATCAACGAGTTTATCCAGAAGCTTGAAAACAAAGAGATGGAAGAAAAGTGGAAGGCAAAGAGAGCTCAAGTTCCTCAGAATCCAGAGCTATATCATGGTAGTACATCTTCATCTCTTGCTAGTTCAAGTTCCAGTTCTAATGTTGCTCCACACATTGCGTGTGTTTCTTGCCATGTTGAACCACCCAAAGCCCCCATTAATTACCTTGCTCAAACTTCATCTTATACCCCACCATCATATCCTACTACTACTACTTACATACCACCTTTTTCACCAATGCAACAAGCTGCTTGTTATTCAGCAAGCTTAAATCAACCTCAACAACAATCCTATATTCCTCAAATGAATCAAACCCAAATGAACCAAACTCAACCTAATCAGAGTTCAATTGTGCTGGAGACTTCGAACTTGAACAATGTTACAGTTGAGATTGCACAGCAACATGTAGCATTAGTGTCTGCTATGGTAGCTTCTTATAACGGGTTGGTTGCTAGTCAAATTGGTAACAACAACTTAACCAGTGAAGACTATGCACAAATTGATAAAGAAGAGATGGAGCTCATTGATATCCAGTGGGCATTTGCTAGCGTTATGAGGAGAGCTACTGAATTCATTGAGAAGACTGGTAGAACTGATCTTTCTACTTCTCCAAACACCACATATGGCTTTAACAAAGCCAAAGTGACATGTTTTAATTGTGGTGGAAAGGTCACTTCAAGCGGGAATGCACACAGCCAACACAGTAAGGGAACAGAAATCCTTTCAACACCAACTACCAAAACCGTCAAACTCAAAATCAGGTATCTTATCAAAGCCCAAATATTTCAAGCTTTCAACCACAAAATACCTACCAAAACCGCCAAAACACTTCACAAAACAACACTGTTAGACAAACCACTACACAAAACCAGAACCAAAACCAAACACCACAAAATCCAAACCGAACAATCATTCTTATTTCTACACCAAACACTCAAACCCAATCAAATAACCATAACCAGGCATTAGTGATATAGAAAGATGAGGGATTTGATTGGACGGGTATGCAGTTGGGTGTTGAGGAGATTACCACTGGTAATGTGGCGTGTGTTGCACAGAAAATGGATTTGGATGAGCCGGTAAATGTTGAAGAAGGATCGGTGACTGAGAAGATGTCTGAAGTAAAAATCGAGGAGTTGAGTAAAGAAAGTGATGAGTGTGTAGAGAAGAAGTCGGGTTTGATTCTTAATTCTGTTACTGATGTGCCAGAACAGTATGATTCAGCTTATTCTGATGTGGAGAGTGATTCTGATTCTGAAGCTAGTGTTAACTCACTAGATGATGATATCGATCAATTGCTTGCTGAAGCTGATTTTCTGATCACCTGCAAATCATGCATGGTGGATGATGCTTGTACCAGAATCGACTATTCTAAATTCTTTGCTGGTAAGGAAGCACATTTTGCACTGATGGCGATGACTGAGCCTCCAAAGCAGGTAAGTACTGAATCTACATCAAATTTAAACTGTGATAAACATTGTGATGCTTGTGATAAATTGACAGAGGATAATAAGCAACTTAGGGTTCAGCTTGAGAGTGCTAAGATTAACTGTCAATCATATCAGAAAGGAGCATGAGAATTTAACAGAGTGCTTGATGGTTACAAGAAAGACATTTCTAAACTCAAAAAGACTTTATCTTTAAAACAATTAGCCATTAACAACTATATCAATGATTTGGAAAACACAAAACTTGAAATGGCTACCATCAAGTGCTTTGCAGAAAAGGTCAACAAGAAAGTTGAAAGTTATAAGCACATTGCATATGTTGTTGATCACATCATTGAGGAGCCTTCACAGTCTAGTAGTGCAAACTACAAGGCAGTCCCATCTCCAGTGTTATTTGAATATCACACTTTGCGTGCAATAACACCGGAGAGCTCAGTTAAGTCTGACTCGACATCGGATGATGAGTCTAACACCTCTAGTGTGGGAGACCCAAATTCTGATGTTCGACCAATATTGGGATTAAACAATGAAGGTGTAAGTGCTGTAACTGATGATTCTGATTCTGAGGATAACCAATCTGAGAAGGTGTGTGATATTCCTGCTGAAAATCACATAATTACAAACTTACAAACGAACCTGTGTCACCATCTCAGATTGTGCATCCCATGGCTAACGCTCATCGAAAGAATCAATCAGTTAAGCCTGTTGAGAAAAATGAACCCTGTGACAAACCCGTCAAGATTTTCTATCGGATGATTGGATCCGATAAGATATTGTCTAACGAGGAATATCCAATCAAATTTGCCAACTATTCAAAGATTGAGAAGATTTGGCAGGAGAGTACCATTTGGTTCCCAAAGCATGAGCGAACAAATGATGTACCTCCAGAGGTTTTAGAGAGAATTTACTTGGATATTCCAAAAGAACCGAAGGTTCATGTCACAGAATTTATCAAGCCAAAGAATAAGGCTAACAGTTTTCTTGAGCCGACTTACTCCAAGGACCCAGCTCCTGAGAGTCTTAAAAGGAAATGTGTGGATGATCAATATCCTATCACTACATATGCTAACTCGAATTCCAAGAACAACTTTGAGGAATACCGTGCGTGTTATAAATGCGGGGAGAGAGGGCATTTACTTGCTCACTGCCCGTATGTTAGGCACAAAAGGCACGAGGTGGAAATGAAGCAGACATATCAGAGTCCAGTTGATAATCATTGTTATCCACAAAGACAACTTGTCCCTCAACCTGCACCTTTTTATAATCAAAGCAGATATTTTCAAAAGAGGGAAAATCGTCAGATGACATATGATTGTCGTAACCGAATAGCAATTGAAAAACCCCTTAAGAAACCGATGGTGAATACAACTGTTGACAAGAAAAAGGTTCCTGAAAAACCTGATGTCAAACCAACAGTTGAACCTGTCTCTGTTAAATCAGAGGATGTAACCAAGAAAGTTTCATTTAAGGACGAAGTAAAGAAACCGGTTGAGACCCCAAAATCTCAAATCTGGATCTTGAAACGTTCAGAACAGTATTGGTCACCAAAGGGTTATCAAGGTGCTTCATCTTCACAAGTAAATGAGAATGTGAAAACTGAAACTGAAAAAGATTTAATTGATCAGAAAAAGATCAATTCAAATCAATCTGTCTGTGAGAAAGAATCTTTGAAACTCAAAGTTCAAAGACCCAAGACCAAGCAGGCTTGGGTCCCCCGAAAAATCTAATCTTTTACTTGATATGTGCAGGGAGCTTCAGCTGGCCCTGTGAGCAGTCTTTGGATTGTTGACAGTGGAGCTTCTGGTCACATGACAGGGGATCTATCGCTACTGTTCGATATCAGAAATATTAATGGAGGATATGTAGCGTTTGCTAGTAACAAGGGTGGATACATTACCATGGAGGGTAGTGTAAGTAATGGAATAGTGAGTTTTGAGAAGATTTCATACGTGAAGCAAATTGATTATAATCTGCTCAATGTCAGTCAGATATGTGATAAACAGTTTTCGGTATTCTTTGATGACAAATCTTGTTATATACTCAAGCCGGGTTTTGTTTTACCAAAAGAGTGGGTTATGTTAAAGGCACCGAGAGTGAACAATTTGTACATTCTCGACATGTCAAAAGCCATGACTACACAAGGCCAAGTCACGTGTTTCCTCTCCAAGGCTACTGAAAAAGAATCAATTATGTGGCATCGGAGGATGGGACACATTCACCTTCGAAAGATGAATCATTTGGTGAAGAATGAACTTGTCACAGGCGTGAATGTTAAACATTTCATTTAAACGACAAGTGTGTGAGTTGCAAGAAAGGAAAGCAACACAAGCAATCCCATAAGCCAAAGAAAGTCAATTCAGTTGAACTATCACTTGAGCGTTTGAACATGGATCTGTTTGGACCGGTCAAGCGTAAAAGGCATGCTGGTGAATTGTACTGTCTTGTGGTTACAGATGACTATTCCAGGTTTTCATGGGTTATGTGCTTGCATCATAAGAGCGACACGTTTGATAATTTGAAAGTTCTGTTCACTCGATTGGAAAATGTCTATGGTCTCAAGATCAAGAGAATTAGGAGTGATAATGGGACGGAGTTTAAGAATGCACAGATGGAAGCTCTTTGTGAAAACAAAGGAATTCATCATGAATACAGTGCTCCGTATACCCCTCAACACAACGGTGTCGCAAAACGTAAAAACAAGACTCTAATTGAAGCGGCAAGAACAATGCTTGCGGATTCCAATCTTCCAGTAATGTTCTGGAACGAAGCAATTTACGCAGCTTGTTATACTCTTAATCGTGTTTTAACGGTGAAGAAGTTTGGCAAAACTTCTTATGAGTTGTTGAATCGACGAAAGCCGAACTTAGAGTATCTAGAACCATTTGGAGCTCCGTGTACAATGCTTAATCCATCTGAGAAGTTCGCACCAAAGGCTGAAGAAGGATTCTTTGTTGGATATGCAACCCCGCTTAAACGGGTTTTCAACAAACGAACTCGTCAGGTCGAGGAGTGGGCTAACGTTGAAGTGCAGAGGTATACTCAAAATGTACAGGGTAGCGGTCCAGACTGGATGTTTGATTACAAGGATTTCTTCGATTCATTCAATCTAGATAGTTTGGTTGAAGAGGCTGTATTACGATTATATTACGAGTGTGAAAACGCAGTGACATCACCGTTGGTGCGTCCGATCACCGTAAACCCTCAAACAGCTTCTAATGATACCTATGCTCATGTAGTTGTAGAAAAGGTATTTCAGGAAGCTTCCACATCTCTTAATTCATCGGAATCTGAAGATGACGATGATGTTACAAGTGAAGCTGTTCCAGATATTGCTACAGAGACACCTCCAGTGAACCTAAATCCAAATGGTGCTTCATCATCAAACTTGGGTAATGATCTGGATTCGACAGAGAATTTAACTACTCAGACGGGAGTGCAAGTACCTGATTATCCAGAATCTTGGATACATCGAATTCACCCGATTGAGCAGGTTATTGGTGATCCTGGTAGCAGTGTAATGACGAGAGGACAATTGAAGAATGCTAACTCACCAGAAAACCTTGGCGCTCTTGCTTTATATGCCAAAATTCAGAAATCAGGTTTTCAAAATGACTGGTCTTTTGCTTGTTATGTTTCGCAGGTCGAGCCGTGGACATACAAGGACGCTCTTTTTGATGACGCTTGGGTAGGGGCTATGCAAAGGGAGTTATTACAATTCAGAAACTGGGAGTGTGGACACTGACAGATTTACCTCCAGGACGGAAAAAGATAAGAACAAAATGGGTGTTCAAGTGTAAGAAAGATGACAGAGGAGTGATTGTTAGGAACAAAGCTCGATTGGTCGTACAAGGCTTTCTCAAGTTGAAGGAATTGATTACAACGAGATTTATGCACCGGTTGCACGCTTAGAAGCTATTCGCATGTTTCTGGCGTTTGCATCTTATAAGAAATTCAAGGTGTATTAAATGGACGTTAAAAGCGCGTTTCTTTATGGTGTGGTCAAGGAAGAAGTTTACGTAGGTCAACCACTAGGCTTTGAGGATCCCATTCACCGGGATAAGGTCAACGTTCTAAACAAAGCTCTTTACAAGTTGCACCAAGCTCCAAGGCGATGGTATGAGGAGCTGAGCACGTATCTTCTATCTAAAGGATTTAAACGAGGTTTAGTAGATTGCACATTGTTCACAAGAAGAACAGGGGATGACTTGCTTCTAGTGCAGATTTATGTTGATGACATTATTTTTGGTTCTAGTAACGAACTTCTGTGCAGAGAATTTGAACGTGTTATGCAGGAAAAGTTCGAAATGAGTGCGATGGGAGAGATGCAGTTTTTCCTAGGCTTGCAGGTGGACCAAAGACCAACGGGGATCTTTATTCACCAGACGAAATATGTTTCTGAAGTCTTGAGCCGATTCCAGATGGATGATTCAAAGCCAATGGATACCCCGATACAAGCTAATCACGGGATTGGTGTTGATGCTAAGGGGGAGCTAACTGATCCTTTTACATACAGAACAATTGTCGGATCTCTGATGTACCTCACCGCTTCCAGACCAGATATAATGTTTGCCACATGTCTCTGTGCACGTTATCAATCGAAGCCGAAACAGAGTCATCTTCCAGCTTTCAAGCGTATCCTTAGATATCTGAAGGGTTGTCCGTCGAGAGGACTTTGGTACCCTAATGATGATAATTTTGACCTAATCTCTTTTTGTGATGCAGATTGGGGTGGCTGTGACAAAGACATCAAATCCGCAACGGCTGGATGCCAGTTTATGGGGAGCAGGCTCGTGACCTGGCAATGCAAGAAACAAACCGCAGTTGCCTTATCCACATGTGAAGCAGAATACGTTTCAGCATCAAGTTGCTGCTCATAAGTTCTCTGGATACAACAACAGATGGTGGACTACGGTTTGCAATTTCTTAAAACCCCTATTTACTGTGATAATGAAGCCGCAATTGCATTAACAAAAGACTTAGTAAATCACTCTAAAGCTAAACATATCCAGATCAAATATCATTTTCTCCGTGATTGCTACGCAAAAGAGTTGATCGATATGGTCAAAATCCACACTGACTATCAACGTGCAGAAATTTTTACCAAAGCTTTTGATAAATCAAGATTTGAATATCTTTTAAAAGCTAATGGTATAAAATAAAAACAAGACTAATCACCACCTCAGTTTATCGCTTTTTAGTTTTTATTGCTTTTCAGAAAAACACAAAAATCCAAAAATATGTTTTACATTTCTAGGTAAATTTTATTTTCAGAAAAACCAAAAACATTGAAAAATTCAAAAACCCATAAAAATTAGAAAAACCCAAAATGATTTCCAGAAAAAAGGGAAATGATAGTACATCAGTGGGGATCTGACACATGCTAAAGAAGTGTAATGCAATATAAGGCGTGTGTTTGAGTCTGTGTGATGTGTTGATAGGCTTCGTAGACCTATTACTGCGTGCCTGATACATACATATCAAACCAATTGTTGTGTGGATGAACTCCTCATGGGCATATGGTCTTAGTACCGTAATTTCGTTTGATAGGGTATTTGTACAAAATTCGAAGGTTTCGGGTCGTTATGTTATTAGTTATCTGGGGATAGCCTCTCTGATCTTCTGCTGTAAGTCATTACGGACCTAGATCAGACAGGGTATCTTTATAAAAGAGCTGTAAAGCCAAATCCTAAAGTTACCGAATTGAGGAACTTTCAATGTATGACGATAATCAAAGATTATCTATTACATCGTATCCAATCATTGATGCAAATCATGATTGATATCAGCCCTCAACCTCGTAGAGTGCATAAGTTACTTTGTTGCATTGATTTGCTGACCTGTATACCTCTGTGCCTCATATCTTGTAAATTGCAGATGACAAAAGCATAATCATGCGTTACAATGAATCTTTGTGCATTTACTTCTTGATACGGGAGTATGTCGTGTGTGTGGGAACCATAGACAATTGAGTTTATACTATAAATAATTGTATCAGTCTAAAGCATTGCACAACAGTCTGCATGAGAGTTTATGTGGATCACAATATCAGCAGTTGCCAGATCACACATTGTCTTTAATGATAATAAATCAAAAGATCAACGGTGTGATCAGATTTCTCAATAACTGATATGATCCCCTTACCGGAAATCACAAAACATTTACTGCTTTATCTTTTCATTTTGAGCATTTTACATTTCTTGTCAAAAAAAAAAAAAAAAAATACAAAACTCAAAACGATTTTAGGTGTGTTTTAACAAAAAGTTTAGAAAATCCAAAAGATTTTACATTTCTATCTTATTTTTGATAGCTGATGGTGGTTGATGATGATTTTCTAAAACTTGATGGAACATTTGAGTTTTGTCATCTTTAAATGAGAAATAATGATTGTCGGATGCTTAAAAGTTGAAAAATATTTTGAACGGGACTCGATTTTGAGATTTGGTAAAAACTTCAAAAATTCCATTTTTCATTCGCCTCTTCGTTGGGTCGAAGGTGGAATTTTAACTGCTCATTCGAACCTTTCAAACGGTCGAATATGAGTGTTCATGTATTAATTTCACATTCGAACCCTTTTTCTACATTCGAACCTTTCAATAGGGTCGAAGGTGGAAAAAGTTTCATATTCGCCCTAGTCGTTTGGTCGAATATGGAGCCTATATATACCTGATCTTCACATTCGACCCTCATATTCAAAATTTTTCAAATATCTGTGATAAAGTGATCTTGTTGCTCGTGGATTAAAAATCATATCATTGTGTTCGTATTGTTGTGCTGATCATTTTGATTCATCATTTGCAGGTTATCATCCACTAAATAGATCATAATCAATGAAATTGTGACTGAACCCTAACTGAGATCAAACATTAATTATTCACTGATAATTGTTAAAATTTTTGTTAAGGTTTCATTGTTTTAGTGTTTTAGGGGGAGAATAAACATAAAACAAGGTTTAAAACTACACAGATTGTTCAATTGATGATTTAAAACCTTCGAACCCTAGTTTTTTGATTGAAAACACATAAACAATGGATTATAATCAAAATTGATGATTGGACATTGTTAATCGGCCATATTAGAGGGTATTCAAATCAAAATGGCATGTTAAAACGATCCAAATCAACATTTGATATTGAAGAAGATGAACAGGCTTCTTTCGCCCAAATTCAAACGGTCGAACATGACTTTTTGGTCGAATGAAGATGTTCAAACGGTCGAAAGTGGAAATAAACGGTCGAATGTACATTTTTATAAACTGATTTTCACATTCGAACCTTTAATTCCACATTCCAACCTTTATTTTCACATTCGTACTATCAAACGGTCGAATGTAGAATCTTAAAATCAAAAATTTCATGTTTTGATTATTTTGTCCGTTTTTAACATGTTTTCTTGTTTTGTTTTGCAGTCTAATCATGTCTGAACAGGAAAGTGCTGATGTTCCCGCTGGATCTTCAGAACAGGCAGCTGGAAAGGAACAGATAGAAGAATAACCATTTGAACCAGCACTCAATTGTTGTGCGTTTATGGGAGATTTGAAGAAACACCAGGAATTCACCGGCATCGTAGATTTCTTGAAGAGAAGCCGAGTGATAGTTGCACTTGCTACCCCCGCCATCATTTATAAGGATCATCAACAAAAGTTTTGGAAGAATGCCAAGATGGATTACTGGAACAATGAATCTGCTGTTGTAAGTACGATTCAGGGGGAGCTTGTGATTGTTTCTGAAGATGATATTAGAGAAGCACTAAGGCTACAAGAGAAGAAGACAGATCCAAGAGAACTTTCATGGATTGAACAGAGAAAGTGCTTCTTACGAATGAAGTACAATGGACCGATTACTGATGGTTCATTACACAAAGGGAAGCTATGCCCTCAGTTCAAGTATCTCGCTCACGTCATGTTGCATGTATTAGAATCAGTGAGTGGAGGGTATGATGTTATGAGGAAGAGTATTAGCTCTTTGATGGTTGATCTAATCTTGAACAAGCCGTTCAATGTATCTGGTATGATACTTGAACACATGCTGGAACCACTTAGAGGTTTGAAGAACAAGAAATTTTTGCTATATCCAAGATTCATGCAGATGATACTTGATAAGAAGCACAAGAAATTGTGAAGAGATCCTACTCAGATTGTTGTACAGGATCACATGAACCTGAACACGCTTGTTAGAATGAAAGGTTATAAGTGTGTGCCGTTGAATGAAAGACCACCTCACAAGAACTTGTTTGGTCATCTGATTAATCCAGGGTATGTAGATCCAGGAAAGAATGAAGTTAGGCATGCTAACAGTGATTCAGATGAAGATAATCCTTTATGTCTAGTGGATCCTGTTGCTAAGAGAAAACTACAAGTAGTGAACGTTGGTGCAAAGACAGGGAAAGGTAAAGAAAAACAAGATGATGTAGAACCCGCACAGAAGAAGGTTTCTAGAAGAAAGAAAAGTGTAGCCAAAAAGGGTTTACATTTAGTTGATGAAGTGTCTGTTGATTCTGAAGAGACACGGGAAGATGAGAGATGGGATTCAGAGAATGAGACTGTAAAGAGCACCACGCCCAAGGCCACTGTGGCTGGTGAGTCTGAAAGTCTTAACAAGTCTGTGGAAGAGCAAAGGACAAAAAGTCCTATTGCATTGGATGAAACTGATGAAGGTTTGGGATTGTGATCCGAAGATTTTGTAGGATCGCCAAAAACAGGAGAGAAATAGAAGAAACCACTATACAAGAAGAAAGAGAAAGTTGTGAAACCAATGGAGAAAAGAGCTAGAGATATTGAACATCTTATTGCTGGAAAGAAATTGCCTGCAGCATCTAGTTCTAAATCACCCATCACATCTCCAGCAGCAAAGAAACAAAAGACATCATCTGCTGCTGAACATACTGAATTGCTAATTGATGCTTTCAATAATGCTTTGGATAGAGTGTTGAAGAAGTTGAAGAAAGGAAAGATTCCTGTTGCTGAAGCTTCAACACCTAAGGTTACTGTAGTAGTGATGTGATGACTGCAGTTAACCAGAAGCTTGCTGACATGATGAAGATTATTAATCAGCAACAAGCAGAGATTGAATAGTTGAGAAGCAATGACATAAAGATGTTATATGTTGTTGAATCGTCACATGAGAATCATGAAGCTCTGGAAGCAAAGATTAAACAACTTCAGAAAGAGAACAAGAAGTTGTTAAAGCATGAGCAGAGAAACACCAGAAGGTACATTACTATGAAAGATGAGAACAAGAAGCTGAAAGCAGACAACAAGAGTATGAATAACCTGATAAAAGATTTGTACTCTAAAGCTCCTCAATTACAAGCTGGTGAAGAAGATAAGGAATGTGATGAGGAGGAAGTTGATTTTGAACCATCTGATGAAGAAGAAGAAGAGGATGATGAGTTGAATGAGGATGCCGGTGATGCTCCTAAAAAGAAGAAGAAAGATGATGGTGATGATGATGGTTCAGGTGAGGGTAATAGCTCTGCTAGTTCTAACAGTGATGATGATGATGACACTGACAAGTATAAGTGTGAAAAGAGAGGATCGGGAAAGAACACAGGAGAATCCAGTTCAAAAGCTCCCGGTGGTACGGTTGACGATGATAATATCTTCTGGAATGAGAAGATCAGATCTTTATCTGATGATGACAAGAACTTGTATCGCCAGATGTTGACTGAATGAGTTTGGACGATCGAGATGACTGGTAGATTTCTAGAGATATTTGAGTCGAACGACATGCGTTTTGAGTTGGAGTACAACGATCCTGATTTAGAAGACGGAGAAGTTTCTGTAGCCATGTCGAAAGAGATATTGGAAGGACTGGCGAAACAGGTTGGTAAATCTCTGGAGGAGTTGATGAGTGATAACCAGATACCAAACATACCTGAGAAAGAAGCAGGTAATCACTCCGATGACAGAGACATTTCAGTATTTGAAGAAGTGGAGATTGAGGATATTACTAGCGAGGAATATCCCGAATACTTTAAGAATAACAAAGATTCTGGATTTCCTGAATTCACTGATGAACTGTTGAGCTAGGCTGAGAAACTTGCTCATGAGAAGAGTAAGAGGTTTGTTGAAGAAGTGTTTCCAGATTGTCAAAAGCCAAACACTGAACAATCTGACGCTTTGAAAGAACTATTGAGGAAGCTTAAAGAAAAAGAAGCTGACCGTCCAAAGATTGAAGTTCAAGGTAGCTTTTACAAATTTCACAATAATTTGTTTAAAGGAAAAGCTCTCGGCTGGAAGTACTTGAGACAGCTGAAATGTGTCGCAGTGAAATGGGAG
The DNA here is from genome assembly GCA_028751855.1 of Ambrosia trifida. NCBI lineage: Eukaryota > Viridiplantae > Streptophyta > Magnoliopsida > Asterales > Asteraceae > Ambrosia > Ambrosia trifida. The sequence continues at coordinate 28,047,211 of CM054123.1, read as the reverse complement.
AAAGGAATCCTGTACTTTGACAGATTCCATGATATCAAGACACTACCATACTGGGCTGTTAGAGATATCTGCAGACATGATATGTCAGGTGCTTCAGTGAACAACCATCTGGTTGGTTACTTTGCAGATAGGATGGCCAGAGAGAGTAGGACGAAATGGGACGTGTTTACCCCACAGTATCCTAAAAGGATAGTTCATAAGAAGGAGAAGGATGATATAACGGGGATGCCCAAGGTGACCTTGAAGTATAAACCACCGAAAGTGTTGAAACACATTCCACTGATGCAGATTCCACAACACTTTTCAAAGGATTTCATGTGGTGGTATTATGATTGGAAGACTGCAGAAGCTATTATCGTTTTGAAGGATGGTGCAAAGGACTTCAAGAAGATTCACATCTTTGACCCAATGTGGTTAATCAACTGTTCGCATGAAGACATCATAATGCTTTATTATAATCCAATTTACTGCGAAGTGAAAGATAGTGAACAGGCAAGCAAATATCAACGTGTGGTATTCTTATGCTTTGCATGGGATGTGAATGCTGGGTGTTGCTTTGACAAGAAACTGGGGAAGTTTGTAAAGGTTTAGAATGTTGAAAAGAAAAAGCCGAAACAAACTCATGAACCAGTGATGACTAAAGAACAAAAGACGTTATTGCGTATCAAGCTTATGAACAAGGTGATGGACCAAGAGCGAAGACTTAAGCAATCCAAGCAATAGTCGAGGGGGAGTTTGTAGATGCACATATTGCGACTAATGCTATTGGATTGCGAATTACAAAATGTTTTCTTTCTGGTCGAATGGTCGAATGTGGGATTTAGAACGGTCGAAGGTAGAATGGATGGTCGAATGAACACTGGGAGGTCGAAGGAAGAAATTGTATATATGTGTGTCTTGGTTTGCCCACCTTAAACGGTCGAACCTGCACATTCGACCAAGTCAATTGGGCGAATGTGCAGGCCTATATAAGGTCGAATCAGTTTTTGAATATTAACTTTTGGTCATTTGTTTTCCCTCCCTGTGTGTGTTTCTCCCTAGAGTTATTATTGAGTCTGTAACCAAGCTTAATCATTATAAACATCTTTTTGAAGTGTAATTGATTATTGAAATGAATGAAACGATTATGTTTATGATGATTTCTGCGTTTTGCTAGTTTTATTATCATTTTGTGATCGATTCAGGGATTCTGCACCTGAATTGAACTTGTTTGATCATTATCTTTGTTTATTAGCCGATCCTACGCGCATACAATTACTAGCGTAATCTCTTCATCTTCGGTCCAAGGCACCATTATAGAAAAAAAATTATTTATTGGGAGTTGAAATTGATAGGGAATGAAGAGTTAAAAACGATAGGATCTGCCGAGAGTTATACATGTTTTACATGTGCATTTATACCCTTTTTACACTAAAATCATCCTTTTATAATAGTTTGTCATGCCTAAATCCTTCTCTATTGATAATTGCATGTTTTGGGGGTCAAGGAGTACAAAGGGGAGAAAAACGACATAAAAGGCAAATAATTAAAGACTTAGGGGGTGTTTGTTTTTTCTCCAGAAGCACTTCTGACCTCTTTTGTCTGCACCGCGCAGATGCGGGCAGAGGTTTAGGTGTAGCAGACTGTTTGTTTTTCGGAAGAGATAATCCTAAAAAAGGTCTGCCCTTCCTCTTCTTGGGGCAGGCATTATCAAACCACTTCTTACCTCTTTTCCTTCATTTCTTTCATCTTCTTCTTTCATTCCTCTCTACTCTTTGGACAACCCTAGTTCATCCTCCCTCCTCACCACCTCTACAACCCCCCTCCGGTCCCCACCGGCCGCCGGCGTCCTCCTCCGCCCCCACCGCCGCCGTCCTCCTCCGCCCCGCCGCCGTCCTCCTCCTCCCTGTGCCGCCCAACACAAACAGCCCCTTCGGTTTTCCGATGAGTGGTTCAAATTTTTTTTTTTATGGGAAAAATGAAGAGTAATATTGGTTTGATGAGAGGAAGGATTTGTTTAGGGCAAAAGAAATAAAAAAGGATCGATGGATCCTAAAGTCTGATGAAAGCATTAATTTGAAACCCATGAATTCACTTATTTACCCCAATAGCAAAGTTGCAAGATGAAGAAGAGTTGTTTCTCTTTGAGGTAGATCTGGAAGAAGGGGAAGGATATAGTCAAAAAGGAATGAATGATGCAAAATAAATAGATTAATAAATGGATTAATAATTAAAAAAAATTATTTACGGTTTAATGTTTATTTAGGAGCACGCAGATGTTAAAAAACAAACAGTCTTCTTCCTACAGACTGCAGACCTTTGGTCCACCTCTTCTCCTGCAGATGTCTGCAGATGTGGTCCGCAGACTGCAGACCTTTTGGCTCCGAAAAAACAAACAGCACCTTAGAGAGTAGCAGCAGATACAACACGGTTCCGCAACGGCCATGCACGATCGTGTAACTACCCCTGGTTAACAAGTCAATAGGAAGAGAAGAGTCAACGTGCACGAAAACGCACAAGCGTGCGCTAGGTCAGCAAGTCTCACAAGGTTCAAGATTCGACCAAGACTGACAAGACGGTTATGCCACGTGGCCATGCATAGGCGTGCACCTCAACAAACCCGACAGAAACTACAACCAAGGACTCCGCAATACTCCAAGATGTTTTCCTTGGGCATGCATGGGCGTGTGCACGAGCGTGAAAGGCCTTCTAGACAGCCTAATAAATAGAGGCCTCCACTTCTTATTTTGGCATCTCATTCTATCCTTCCTACACCTTTTCCCACGAAGTTTCTTCCCTCTTTGGCTCTTGAAAGTGACCTTTTGAGCTTGGGATCACTCCATAAACACTCAAGCTTAGAGAGAAACCACAACAATTGCTCAAATTATCAAGAAATTTCCATACAACCCTCACCATGATTTTCACTCAAATCAAACCTTGTGAGCCTGTTGCATAACCTATGTTACGATAGATTTCTCTTGGTGTTGCTAGGGTATTGAACTTGGTATGGAATAAATAGTTTATTTTTTATTTAAAGCGGTGTTTTGTGCTCTTAACAATTCGTTCTACTATTTCTTTATTTGATGAACTAACTAATTAACCAACTTAGTATTAGGTTTTGTAGGTGTTCTTGGTAGGAAGCAGAGGGACTTATAAGTTTACAAGTGGCGTGTAAAAACCCACGCACTTGTAAGTTAACCATTAACTCCGCGGCCGTGTAGTGATTAGCCCATTTGTGAGTGGAAACATTCATACTTTGTGCTCGATCCTCAACTATCAAATTTTACTAAGGGTTGGTATGGTCTATATACTTGGCCTTGGTGTTAAGCCAAGATTTGGTTTTGCGACTTAATCACATGGTCTATGTGCTAGCTTTGGCGCAAACCAAAGATTGTGAACCCTTGTTAGAAGTATGGATGAGCTCGGGACGGTATCGGTACCAACCGATACCGATCCCGAAAAATCCCAAAACCTAATACCGATCCCGATTCGAAACCATTCGGTACGGTACCGATATGGTATCGGTATTTTATCTTAAAATACTGATCCCGTACCGATACCGAAAATACCAAAACCGAAAACCTCTAAATGTGAGTACCGATATCAAACACCCCCAGTTCGGTACAAGATCGGTACGGTATCGGTTAGGGATCGGTATCGGTTTGATATTCGGGGCTATATGCTTATCCCTAGTTAGAAGTAAATGGTCCTTATTTACTTCTATTATTATATTGCCACACAATTAATAATAGATCAATCACTTTTTGACAAATTATTTATTTCAAGCAAAAGGATGAGTGTACTCGTGAGGAGACGAGGCTTTTGCCATGTCAAGTGATAGTTTGTCAATCTCTACGGCTTTTGGTAAATTATTCACAAAAGAAAATAATAGTTGGATGTCAATATCACAATTTTGGTGAATGCGTTGTCATGGGTGAGACGTCACATCTTGTTGGTAACAATTTTGTCAAAATTGATAAGTGAGCTTATCGTGACGGGAGACCTTCATGATAACTTTAAAAACACAAATTGTTTAAAGATTAACGCGGGAAGCTTAGTTTTAAACACACCACTTAAATAAAGATCTACTATTGTCTCATATTAAGTAAAATCAGATCTCGAAGTAATACCATTGTTTTGATATTGTTATTTCTTACGGTTTAAATCTCTCTTTTATTTCTCTTTCAAAAATCTTCAAAAGCAACTTACAATTTTTTTAGTAATTTGAAAGCTGAGTAGTAAAAAATCATGTTATTGGATTCGATACTCGGTACTTGCTCATTTCTATGCTACACTCGATAGCTACAGTTACCTATTGTGTGAGTTTTAGACTATTAAGCAACTATCGTTTTATTTATAAATTTAAAACTCGGTGGCGTTTCGGTAACACTCCCCTCTTCTTGGGTCTTAAGAACACAAAGTCTTAAAGGTTTTTGAAGTGTCTTTTAAAACTCACTAAAACACACACTAGTATGATTTGTTTATATATGATGGTAAATGTTGTTTTTTAGAAGTGTCAAAGACCATTGCATAGTCCCCAACGGCTAGTTTTGCCTCGTTGTGCTAGTGATGTACATCAAGGTTGTGGTACATTTGGTCCATCATGGCTAGGTTGAGGCGGTGTTTGCGATTATCATGACGATCACGGGTGGTCTACCACAAACCATTTACCCATCCATATTTACGACTGCGAATCTAAACTCATTATATTTGAAAGTCGGGTATGAGTTCGATCATGATATTAGCTATAATTTTAGCTCGCCCGTTTAGAGGGTGTTTGAGATTGAGTTTGGAAATGCAAAAGTGTTTTTGGTCAGAAGTGTTTATTGGCTTATGCCTTTTTGAAAAGGAGTTTTAAAAAAAGTGTTTGGATTAACTTTTGAGATGAGAAACGTCAAAAAGTCAAAAGATTGTTTTTTAAGTGTTTTGGTTAACTTATTGTGAATATTGGTTGTATGGGTGTAAGATTTGTAAAAAAAATTTTTCAAAAGCCAAGATTTCTAACTTATCAAAAACAGTTTTCCCACCCTTAAAAATCAAAAGCCAAAAGTCAAAATAGAAAATCCTCGTGGGTTACACAAACAGCTTATTGACTTATTGACTTTTTGAAAAAGCTAATAAATCAACAAAAAGCCAATAAGTCAATAAGCTGTTTTGAAACTCAATCCCATACACCCTTTAAAGTTAGTTCATTTTAATATTTTTGTAAGCCAATATTGAGTACATCTTAAGCCACCTAACTTGTATACACTTTTCGGGATGCTAAAAAGTAACATATTCGGGATTAATGTTGGGAGTGAAGACATCGAAGCGATGGCAGCCACTTTAAGGTGTAAACAAGGGACGATTCCTTTTATGTATCTAGGCCTCCCTGTGGGTGAAAGCATGAGAAGATTAAAGGGCTGGAAGCCGGTAATCGATAAGCTCCAAGCCAGATTATCCCATTGGAAAGCAAGGGCACTATCATTCGCGGGTCGGGTGGTGTTAATAAAAGCCGTTCTTGGAGCGATACCAAACTATTATTTGTCCATGTTTAAAGTGCCAGCGGGGGTTATTAAGACACTTGAAGGGATTCGAAGCAGGTTTTTATGGGGCAGATCGTCCACAACAAACAAGATAAGGTGGGTTGCTTGGGAGAAAATTATGAAGCCTAAGAATCAAGGTGGATTGGGGGTGGGTAGTATTTAAGACCTACATCTTGGATTACTAGTTAAATGGTGGTGGAGGTTAAAGTCTTCTCCTGACTAGCTGTGGTGTGGGGTGATTAATGCCATCCATAGTAGGCGAAATGCTTCAGGTTTTGTCCCTTGCTCTAGTAGTTCCACGGGGGTTTGGCGCACGATTGCGGGTTTACAAAAGAAATTCATCAAAAGAGGAGTGGATCTGGAGTCGAAGTTTGTTTGCACCATTGGTTTCGGGTCCACTGTTAAAATGTGGTCAGACCAGTGGTGTCCGGGAGGTACATTGTGTAACATGTTTCCATATTTGTTTGATTTATGCAGGGTAAAAGATGTCAAAGTGGCGGAATGTTACAAGGTTATGAACAACACAAAGTGGTGGGATCTTCCATGGGTCAGACTTCCACAATCTGTTTCTGAGATTGACGCGACTGGGAAGCTATGTTCTCTTCTGTTTGCACAAGACATTCGTGGTGGTCCAAACATCTGGAAGTGGTAACCCAATAAATCAGTGCTGGATTTCTCTGTCAAACGGGTCAGAGAGGCGTTGTCCGTTATCTCTTAGCCAATCGGGCAGCAATCACTGTTTAGATGGAGCAAGTTTGCAACCCCGAAGGTTAATTTTTTTGCGTGGAGGGCGATTGTTGACAAGATTCCAACCATGGAGAACCTTCAATTCAGAGGTGTACCGATTGCGGATTCAGCCTGCAAGAGATGTGGACTGGAAATTGAAACATCGAAGCACATATTCATTGATTGTGTTTGGGCGCGAGCACTTTGGTGGAATATTGGGGATTGGCTAAAGATTAATAATCTGTCACAGGCTGCGTCAGTCGCTCAACTGCTGGAAGTCAGCGGGGCTGTTACTGGGTCGAAGAAAAGAAAACAAGTTGTCTACGCGATCACTTTACTCGGCATTTGGAAGCTATGGTTAGGGAGAAACGAAAAGGTATTCAAGGATGTTAATAAACCGACACCGATGATGATAGAGGAAATTAAATCGGAGTCATTTTGGTGGCTTGTTAAGAGGGCGAAAACACCGGATACGGACAAAGCGAAGTGGTGGAATTTCACTATTTTTGATAACGGTTAGAGGCTGCTGAATAAACTCGATTAAGGGCGCTACGTTTCATTTTTCTTTTTAGTTTTCTTTGTTGTTATGGTGAACTCTAGTGGTGTGGCTCAGGTAGCTTCTGGCTAAATGCGCCTGGGCGATTTTGGGCGTCTATACAATGTTTATGGTGTTTTTGGTTGGAATAAAATAATCCCGTTTGATTGTTTAAAAAAAAACTTGTATACACTTTTAGAAACCGAATACTACTTTGTTTGTGATGGAAAACGCTAAAAAAATTTATTACTATTAAATGTTAGTTACACAGCTATAAATCTGAAATATATATATTTATTTTTTATAAGAAAAAACCAACGGTCAGGAATTGTGGTTTTCAACCTAGCCAAGATATAAAGGATAAAGTCTCGATACAAAATAAAATAATAAACAAATAGAATAAAATAAAAGGTGCGGAAAAAGCAAGGAGTATTGACAAAAGCCAAAGCAGTGTTTGATTGACTTGGTTCTCTATTAACTTACACATTCCACCCGCAATATGTTTTTTAAAATTCAATGGTTATTAAAGTTTGTATACTTTCACTAAAGATTGAGTTACAAGTTTTGTCCTTTAATTTTATATTCGATTGCAAAGAATGTCCTTTAACTTTAAAATTGATTGGTTTTGTCCTTTATTTTTTAAAATTTTGCATGTTATGTCCTTTATAGCTAACTTGGTTAGTTTTCTCCGTAAAGTTTGGTCACGTGACCTGCACGTGAGGGTATTTCAGTAAAATCCTCTTATCTTCTTCCCCAATTTATAGATGTAACACCCCAACCGATGGCGGATACATCGAGGTGTCACGTAGTGACGATTGTTCAATAGCTCATTGTAACGTCCCGTTACTTTCTAGAATATTAAAACGATATTTATATTAATAAAATATATAATTCTCATAACGATCTTAGTTCATTAACAATACTATCTCGTCATCAAGAGTTACGTTTCTATTCATTAAGGAGTTAAATCATTTTTTTAATGCGCCATTATAGTGTCAAAAATAATAATAACGTTTGTAAGTAATAACGTATTGATTAATCGACACTTATCTTGATAAATTTCAAACGCAATTAAATATAGAACAAATATATCGTCCAAATGCTAGAGTTCTACGTGAGTTATATAAATAAATTATATGAAATAATTATCTTATTAATTAAGCGAGCTAAATTTATAAGTGAGACCCGAGTCGGTAATTAGTTCGTTTACAAATTAACTTTCCACTTAACCAAACAAACCCTAGCTTATATAAACTCCTTAACCCATTCATCCTCATTCCATCTTCCTCACCAAAACCTTAGCCACCATCACTTTAACACCTCTCCTCCTACCTTACTTTCTTCTCCTCTTTCACTGTTTTCTTTGTTTAACGTAAGACTCACACACACAGATATAGATAATCCCACAAACTGTTGAACCCTTCCTCACTCTATAGCAGTGGCGGCAGCCGCCTATAACCACCACCCGAACCATCAGCTCCACGACACCAAGAACCACTACACGAGCCATGGTGGTCATCTCCTCCCCCACACCGGTAACCAGTTACAACCACGACGGGAGTTGTCCGGTCGGTAACCATCGTCACCACCGAAGCCACACCTCTAAACCCAAGCTTCATTTTCGTTCACTTCACACAATCACCGACACCGTTAAAACCTTAACCTTCTACATACACCATTGAACCCACACCAACAACCATCGCTGTCGTAAGCCACCATGGTGGTGGTGGCCGCCTGAACATCCTCCCCTCTGTCTCTCGTTTCCACAGCAGAGACACTTAGGAATATGTGTTTGGTTGGGTCGAATGCAAGAAAAGGAAGGGGTATATGTATTACGTTTTCTTTTTCGTTGCTTTTTATTGTCATGAACAATTTATATAATCAGATTTATCCTTCCCAAGTGAAATGACTTATCAAAAACTGACAAAAATCCAATTAAGGTGTTTGCACATGTAATGCACTGTCCATGACTTAATTATTATATATGCATAGGCCTAATCTGCCACACCTTTACAGTATGCATCAGTGTAATTATATAGATTACCTACCCACAAATTGGACCCATATATATGAACCAAATATAGGTGCTCAGGTCTATAAAAAAATTCTATTACTTATAAACTTTAGGATTTAAATATCATGTTAAATATGTAGGTGTTATAAAAATCATTTAAATAACATTATTGGAAAAAAAATGTATTTGTATCGGATAAAAGCGATACTGTCAAAAAAAAAAAACTAAATTAAAGGATTATATATTTGAATAATTTCATCTAGAAACAATTTAGAAGTAGTAACCAATTAATCACATTTTATCCCACTAACGTGATATTTTCATATTTAGCCATGTTCATAAAGTGTAACATTAACTTTGAATATTCAACAAACCTAATATTATCCCTAATTTGCTTGTACATCCTAAAATTCCCATAAACACTAATCTAAACCCAACAACTTATCGAAACATTATCATTTGATGGTTTAGGGTGAGTCCTTGGAATCTTCTCAACTATACTTACAACTACAACCACTTGTGATCTAAAGCTAGTTGACAAGGTGAGTTCATACTTGTCCCCCTTTTATTCTTTATTCTTTGGGGCTCAACATGTATCACTATCAAAACTTAAACGATTTCATACTCTTAAAACTATTATGCTCAATCTAAATGCTTATATGCTATGCCATGCTAGAATTCTAAGTCTTACATACAAATGTACGATTAGCCAACAACCCACCTTACATGTATAGCGCTATAGGTTGACACGCCGCCCCCTTTATGGGTCATGATAAGATGAAGTCTTTTGTGTTATCGAGTGTTGTTGCCGTTTGTATCGTTCTACGTGCATATGCCTATAACATGATGATTTGAGTAAAACTTTCTTATATTATGTACGTAAGTCAAAACTAGTATGCTCACCAATACTTTATGTGTTGACGAATATTTTATACATGTTGCAGGAAAGCTTGATGAGACGATACAAGAAACATCACTTTGGATTTGGCCTTAGAAACAAACGAAACAAATCTTTATTTTACATCATGTTCAAGTTAATGTATTTTTCTCATGAACAAATTGTATACTTGTTGAATCTTAGATTACGAATGAAATCTATTTTAATCTATTGTCACAATTTAACGTTATGAAGTCTTTGAACAATCTATCACAAGTCTCACCTCGATGTTTCCGCCATCGGTTGGGGTGTGACACTCATGGACTAGAAATGTAAATTTGAATACACTGAATTTAGTAATTTATTACATTGAAAGAAATACAACAATTACGATTAGCAATCTAAACTAAGATACAGTAATCTCAATCTAAGTTTAAGTTCCAAACGCTTGTAAGTAATCTCATAAGAACCTGAAACATGTACGAAAATGATTTGGTCAATACAAAATGTATTGGTGGGCATACCCTGTTTGAATAAATATAGTAGGAAAAGTGTTTAGCAATTCATGTGCGGTACCATTTGCAATTATGTAATAAGTAATATTCGTTCAAAATCAACCCTATGTAAAGAAAAGCAGATATATATAGTATGCGCTAGTAGTAATGTAATACATAGCAATGACGAGGACTCTCAACAGAGTCATAAGGGTATATACCATAGTACTATTCATTGAAATGTCAGGCCCTCAAAGGTTAATGATTTTGACAAGTCATAGACACACAAATTAACATAAAGCAAACACACATGAGAATTACATTTAGTGAAAGAATAACTTTTAGTAATAGTGTACATGAATAGCCCCAAAAGAGTAAAACATGAAAAGGGGGAAAGATATACTCATTATTTGCGAAAGCGATCAAAATCCACTTAAGCGATCGTGAGCTAAGTAATGGGAATTCCGAGGAATTCAACCTATAATGTGTAAGAATACTAATAAGGAAGTGTCTAAAAAGTCTAAGGTAACTACGGTCTAAGGCATTAGGGTTTGCTAAGTCGATTTGGGGAATTAGAGTTTTATGATAAGTCGCGTTAATGTAAAAGTTGTATATCACAATTAATATATGAAAGGTTGTAAATGTGGTTTAGGTAATATAATTATTACCTATTGAATATTTAGATCAAAATCTGTTTGAATAATTAAGACAAAATAATTTAGTTAATTACTTTAACTAAATTAAATAAATACAATAATCATAAATGTATAAATAAATAAATAATTATGTGTTTCACAATGATCTAACAAATGGTAATTAAGATTTTCAAACACAAAACATTTCTATTTTATAAGAAAAGTATTTATAAAATAGATGTTTAAATAATGTAAATAAATAAATGTTCAATTATGTCTAATTAAACATAAATAAGATTAAAAATACAAGACATGATCCAACAGCGTTAGTTTTATTAAAAATGGATTCTTTATGATGTATATCAATGAAAATAATTTTCTCATAATTTTTATAAACTTATTTATATTTAAAACTGATTTAAGGATACTAAATCATGTTTAAATGAATAAAATAGTAAAAATAATAAAAATAAGTGTTTTCCGAACCAATAATTTTTATTTCAGCTCATGATGATTAGAAATAATTTCACAAAAAGTTTGAGATTAAAATCATTAAAAATGAATTTTTAATGAATTAAATACGATTAAAACAAATAAATTCAATAAAAATATGAAAATTAGACATTTTCCAGAAAATAAAAGTGTGGTAATTTTCTTTATGGTGTCAAGATACTACTCCTAAATTTTTATAATTTTTGGAGCAAATATGAATTTATTATTAATATTATAAATTTAATGCATAATAATAATGAATGAATAAAAGAAATTAAACAATAATATGTAAATAAAATAAAATGCTAAGAATGAAAAGGGGGGCGCCTGGGTTCGAACCCGGGTGGCCTCAGTCCCCTACACTCCCACAAACCAACTAGACCAAGCATGTTTTGTGAAATTATTTGAAATAATAAGGTATATGTATAATATCCCATTGTCATCTTCTTCCCCAAATATACCTAGAACCCTAACCCTAACCTTTAAATTCAATAAACCCAATTACTCATGATATCGTTCAGGAATTAAGGGGCTAATGATCAAAACCATTAACTAAAAAAATGGCAACACAAAACATGACTTACAATCCCGATTAAGAGGCGAAAAATGAAGAACAAGAACTGAACTTTGAGAGCCGATTTCGGAAATTTCATACATGATTAAACTACGTTTTTAGTGGGTGTCCGAATTGAATCAATGCAGAAACTTAATGGTGAGATCAATTTGTAGGGTGATAGGCTAGAAAACGGTTTAAGGATCGATCTTAATGATCCGGCCGTTACTCATCATGATGGTCTGATTTATACCCATTCAAATGCGTTAAAGTTTGTTTATTATAATTGTAATTCGTTGGAAATTCATTGAATAACGTTTTGAAGCATTAAAAACAAGTTAAAATTCATTTAAAGAGGCCATTTCATGTTTGCCGGATTAATTTCCGGTCGCCGGAAATTCTGGCCGGAAAACCGAACATGAGGTAGGAGAGGGAAGCTTGTTTTTCCAAATTTAAGTTTCAGATTTGGCATTTTAGGTCCCTCATTTAACTAACTAGGTTACTTTTATATAAATCTTGGTTAATTTTTTTTTTCCTTTTAAAACTTAACAAACTTAACAAGGTTAGATTTTATTCTACATAAAACTTAACCAAGTTAAGTTTATTTAACCAAGAATTTCTAAAACTTTATAAACTTGAAAGTTTTATAGAATCCATTGCGTAGACGTTTCAAGACACGTATTTGATTAAATCTTATACCCGATCCATCATAAATGTAAATAATAAAATTTGAGTTTGCTCTAAAATTAAATTTGAAAACGACGAAACTTGCAAGGGCTATAATGAAAATATTTGAAGGGAAACTATTGTCAATTTGACGAAAGACGAAGGTGATGGATGTCACAGTCTTCCCTACTTTAGAAAATTTCGTCTCGAAATTTCTTTCAAGTGAAGGTTAGTATGAAACAAGGCGTTGTAAAAGTCAACTAGGTTTTAAAAGTGTTTCATCATTTATGATTCGACAAATTTAAAATAGTTTTCTAATACCCAAAGTAAAAATTTCAAAATCATTGACAGTTAACCCCAAAGTTAGAAAGTTGAAAGTTTAAATGAGGAAGGTTTTTTGAAATGTGTAACTGGTGAGCGGCAGTGGTACTAATGAAGCAGTCTCCCCTACTTTAGAAATGTTATTAGAGTATGTAACAAGAATTCAATTAATCGAGAGTGTAAGGGCATACAAGGTTCGTGTTTTCTGTGTGGGTGGTCAAGAGGAAGACTCTAGGAGAACGAATGGGAGCTCGTGTAAAAACGTTCTCTTCGAAAATGCTAGCTATTAGTCAACGATCTAATAAAAGGTAGTAATGGGTAGGTTCTTGGTTAGACTCCTAGTCCGTTCCCGCAATATCGTTTATGCTTATATATAGGGTGTACCGCAGCTGACCCACCACACTCCCGATACTTTGGACTCGTACTGATTGTCTACCAACAGCCTAAATAGAATTACACACCACCCTCATGTACCTGTAAACCCATGATTGCGTTCCGGACCGTAATCACCGATTTACCTTACACTAAGGTGTTATGCTCTTCCATAACCCTAACCTAAGTAATACCTGAAACAAATGCGTGCAATCAAAATATGCTAAGTAATCGATACCGTAGTGATACAATTACATGGTTAGAGGTTCCTCCCTTTCGGGTTTACCCTTTAACCGTAATGAGAGTAACATGTAAGTAATAGACATGGTTAGCGCTTCTTCCCTTTCGGGTTCACCCTTAACCGGTAACTTCTGTTCACATCATTGGCTCTAAACACCCATATTGATAAACTCTGAGATTTACACCGTTCCCCTCAGATTAAAGAAATACTCTAATCCGAGTCGTACGTGGGCACTGGTTTAGATCTCATACGAGTCATCAACTAGCATGTTCATTGGTCATGATGATGAACAAAATAATGTAAAGTATAACAGGATTTTGCTCAAAGTAGGAAAAAAAATATGCATACCAAATATGCGTTCATGTAAGTATATAAGTATAGCATCAAATTTCGATTGGAAGAATAGTATAACGTAAATCGAGTAAATCGTTCAAAATGAAAGTAAACGAATTAAATTAATGCTCAAAAACCAGTGTTTTAAGAGTAACTACTAATAATTAGTGCGAGTGTAATGAGATAGATTTTTGTTTATCAGAACGTAGTTTGCACAATCTTTGTGATATAGTTGAAAGAATAGTAGTAATGCATGAGAATAACTTTTTAGTAACCGAAGTGTGTTTTAGATTCAAAACTGGTTCATTTGGAAAAATCTTCGTAGATATGTGTTTACGAGGAGTCGAGTTCGAAAAATGTTATAAGGTTTATTATTAGTTGCAACTTTCTTTCGAAAACATATATTGGTTACGTCATATGAAAACAAAGTGTTTACATTTGTCCTTTAAAATATGCAATACAAGTTTGTAAAATGCAAAATGAAACCATTTCATGAAGTATGTGTAATTCTAATGTGTTTTAAAAGACCATGATTTAAAATGACGTGAATGATAAGATTAACGTATGTAATAGATTACCAATATTTAAGAAAATTCATAATTAACGAGATGTAGAAATAGATCCTTGAGATGTGGATTTCACTCCTAACTCAAAGATGTATTTAAAAATTGAAAACGATTGTGGAATGAAACCAGTCACTAAGTTAAGGATATCACTCCCAGCTTAGTGATTAAGTTTCTTTTTGGAGGAAATACTCTTTGAGGTGTGGATATCACTCCTATCCCAAAGATATATTCCAAAGATATATAGCATAAAGAGGAGTAAAACTAATCACCAAGGTATGGATACCACTCCTAACTTGATGATATCGTTTCGTTTGTGAAATACGAGTGTCTTCTTCGCCAAGCAAAATATCGAGAAATAATCATAACGAAAATATCTAGAAAGAAAATAATAGGAAATAAGAGAAATATAAACGAGAGGACTCGTGAAAGTAAACTTAGTTATAGACTAGGCTAAAAGGCATTCTAATAACCTAATTCCCTATAACCATGGCTCTGATACCAATCTGTAACACCCCAACCGATGGCGGAAACATCGAGGTGTCATGTAGTGACAATTGTTCAATAGCTCATGGACTAGAAATGTAAATTTGAATACACTGAATTTAATAATTTATTACATTGAAAGAAATACAACAATTACGATTAGCAATCTAAACTAAGATACAGTAATCTCAATCTAAGTCTAAGTTCCAAACGCTTTTAAGTAATCTCATAAGAACCTGAAACATGTACAAAAAGGATTTGGTCAATACAAAATGTATTGGTGAGCATACCCTGTTTGAATAAATATAGTAGGAAAAGTGTTTAGCAATTCATGTGCGGTACCATTTGCAATTATGTAATAAGTCATATCTGTTCAAAATCAACCCTATGTAAAGAAAAGCAGATATATATATAGTATGCGCTAGTAGTAATGTAATACATAGTAATGACGAGGACTCTCAACAGAGTCACAAGGGTATATACCATAGTACTATTCATTGAAATGCCAAGCCCTCAAAGGTTAATGATTTTGACAAGTCATAGACACACAAATTAACATAAAGCAAACACACATGAGAATTGCATTTAGTGAAAGAATAACTTTTAGCAATAGTGTACATGAATAGCCCCAAAAGAGTAAAACATGAAAAGGGGGAAATATATACTCACTGTTTGCGAAAACGATCAAAATCCACTTAAGCGATCGTGAGCTAAGTAATGGGAATTCTGAGGAATTCAACCTATAATGTGTAAGAATACTAATAAGGAAGTGTCTAAAAAGTCTAAGGTAACTAGGGTCTAAGGCATTAGGGTTTGCTAAGTCGATTTGGGGAATTAGAGTTTTATGATAAGTCGCGTTAATGTAAAAGTCGTATATCACAATTAATATATGAAAGGTTGTAAATGTGGTTTAGGTAATATAATTATTACCTATTGAGTATTTAGATCAAAATCTGTTTGAATAATTAAGACAAAATAATTTAGTTAATTACTTTAACTAAATTAAATAAATACAATAATCATAAATGTATAAATAAATAAATAATTATGTGTTTCACAATGATCTAACAAATGGTAATTAAGATTTTCAAACATAAAACATTTCTATTTTATAAGAAAAGTATTTATAAAATAGATGTTTAAATAATGTAAATAAATAAATGTTCAATTATGTCTAATTAAACATAAATAAGATTAAAAATACAAGAAATGATCCAACAATGTTAGTTTTATAGAAAATGGATTCTTTATAATGTAAATCAATGAAAATAATTTTCTCATAATTTTTATAAACTTATTTATATTTAAACCTGATTTAAGGAGACTAAATCATGTTTAAATGATTAAAATAGTAAAATTAATAAAAATAAGTGTTTTCTGAACCAATAATTTTTATTTCAGCTCATGATTATTAGAAATAATTTCGCAAAAATTTTGAGATTAAAATCATTAAAATTGAATTTTTAATGAATTAAATACTATTAAAATAAAATAAATTCAATAAAAATATGAAAATTAGACATTTTCCAGAAAATAAAAGTGTGGTAATTTTCTTTATGGTGTCAAGATGCTACTCCTAAATTTTTATAATTTTTGGAGCAAAAATGAATTTATTATTAATATTATAAATTTAATGCATAATAATAATGAATGAATAAAAGAAATTAAACAATAATATGTAAATAAAATAAAATGCTAAGAATGAAAAGGGGGGCACCTGGGTTCGAACCCGGGTGGCCTCAGTCCCCTACACTCCCACAAACAACTAGACCAAGCATGTTTTGTGAAATTATTTGAAATAATAATGTATATGTATAATATCCCATTGTCATCTTCTTCCCCAAATATACCTAGAACCCTAACCCTAACCTTTAAATTCAATAAACCCAATTACTCATGATATCGTTCAGGAATTAAGGGGCTAATGATCAGAACCATTAACTAAAAAAAATGGCAACACAAAACATGACTTACAATCCCGATTAAGAGGCGAAAAATGAAGAACAAGAACTGAACTTTGAGAGCCGATTTCGGAAATTTCAGACATGATTAAACTACGTTTTTAGTGGGTTTCCGAATAGAATCAATGCAGAAACGTAATGGTGAGATCAATTTATAGGGTGATAGGCCAGAAAACGGTTTAAGGATCGATCTTAATGATCCGGCCGTTACTCATCATGATGGTCTGATTTATACCCATTCAAATGCGTTAAAGTTTGTTTATTATAATTGTAATTCGTTGGAAATTCATTGAATAACGTTTTGAAGCATTAAAAACAAGTTAAAATTCATTTTAAGAGGCCATTTCATGTTTGCCCGATTAATTTCCGGTCGCCGGAAATTCTGGCCGGAAAACCGAACATGAGGCAGGAGAAGGAAGCTTGTTTTTCCAAATTTAAGTTTCAGATTTGGCATTTTAGGTTCCTCACTTAACTAACTAGGTTACTTTTATATAAATCTTGGTTAATTTTTTTTTTCCTTTTAAAACTTAACAAACTTAACAAGGTTAGATTTTATTCTACATAAAACTTAACCAAGTTAAGTTTATTTAACCAAGAATTTCTAAAACTTTATAAACTTGAAAGTTTTATAGAATCCATTGCGTAGACGTTTCAAGACACGTATTTGATTAAATCTTATACCCGATCCATCATAAATGTAAATAATAAAATTTGAGTTCGCTCTAAAATTAAATTTGAAAACGACGAAACTTGCAAGGGCTATAATGAAAATATTTGAAGGGATACTATTGGCAATTTGACGAAAGACGAAGGTGACGGATGTCACAATAGATCATAAATCGTCTTATATCTCTCTCTCTCTGCACAAAACAAGCAGCCACCCTCCACCACCTGTCACCACCTGCCACAACCAGCCACCACCCCCACTACTCTCAAGTCTCACCACCACCACATGCACGAATCTCAACACCAGACCGCCACCACCAAACAACCCCTTGCAAACACCAAACACCTACTTTTCACTCCAATCAATACCACCACCGCGCAACCACCGCCTCTTAATCGAACAAATGAAGAAAAAAAGAAAAAAATTCATCTGCCCAAAGTGAAAAAAAAAAAAAGACTCACCTTTAAAAAAAGATTCATATGCCCAACCCTAAACCCAGTAACCGTCGTGCTCCTCCGTGAGCTCCGCCATTAATGGGGTAGGGTGTGTATTGGATGACGATATCACCATCATGGTGCCGTCGGTAGTAGTGTCACCGGGCTCCATCAAAGATCCACCGTGATTGACGACCGGAGCCTTATCATCCTCTCCCAACTCTAGTTCCCTCTCTCTAACCTTCGTTGCGTTCCCTTTCTCTTTGATGACAGTTATGCGTAAAAATATCAACCATTCTGGCCGGAGTTGGTACGGAGGTGGAGGTGGTGTGTGTGTGTTTGGAGAGAGAAAGAGAGAGAGAGAGAGAGAGAGAGAGAGAGAGAGAGAGAGAGAGAGAGAGAACGAGAGAGAGGGAGGGAGAGAGAGAGATAGAGAGTCTTATTCTGTAATTTTTTTTTCCTTTTAATAAGTTTTTTTTAAAATTGGGGAAGAAGATAAGAGGGTGATTTTACTATTATGCCCTCGTGTGCAAGCCACGTGATCAAACTTAAGGAAGAAAACTAACCGAGTTAGCCATAAAGGACATAACGTGTAAGATTTTAAAAGATAAAGGACAAAACCAATCAATTTTAAAGTTAAAGGACATTCTTTGCAATCGGGTATAAACCTAAAGGACAAAACTTGTAATTCAGTCTTAACTAAATTATATCCCGTTTACGAGATAGACAAATCTAACAAGAAATGTTAAAATATGTGTTATGATGTGACATAAAAATTAATATACTGCAATATGAGAAAACAATAATTTTAATCATTTAAATAAGAATGAAAATGTATAGTAAAAAGAAAATATATGTTTGGATGAAAAGCAGAGCCAAAAGCAACTATTGCAAAGTGCGATTCAGACCTTGATCTTAAAGATGTAACTCTTTTTTGGAAATGGGTGATTCTAACCTATTATGGTTGAAAATAGAATTTGTATTTACTGGTTTAAACATAATTATTGATTTGCCTATATTAATGAATTACCTGAACACGTGTTTTTTTACATGTATAAACAAAACCCCACAAAAAATAGTCGTTTTTTCTACGTTTTTATACAGCACCATGATACTCGTTGAAAGATAATAAAACGTTCGTTAAATTTGGTGTAATTTTTTTCTTTAAAAAAACCCGTATATAAAAGATATTAACGTTTAAAAATTATGAGAGAAAACATTAGAAAGAAAAATGCAATTTTGTTTTTATTTTAATTTTTCTAAATTCACTTAATGTCACATGGCATGCCACATGACACACTCAAGTAGGAGATTGGCCTCTTTAAGTGTCGTATGAGATTTTTAGCTTTGGTTTATTATATATAGATATATATTTTATCTCATAATTTATCCTTTAAAAAAAATAAGATAAACCGTAAGAGCATTCATAGTAGCATTTTTTTTCCATCTCTAAAATTCCACTAAAAATCACTATATTTTGTCTCTTATTTTTAATTAAATATTAAATATTATTTCTTATAGTTTTATCGTTACCTTTTCTTTCTCCACCGTTCACAAACACATTCAAAATGTATTAAAAAATTATATAGAGGTTTACATTGTCGTACCAAATATAGAGATGAACAAGAACATTTTTTTTCCTTCACTCACAAGTCACGACCATAACTACTTATCAAAATATGAATAACCCACTCACAAATATATAGAAAACCTGATGTGAATACTTTAAGCGCCTCAAATTATTCGTAACCTACTCATAGTCGCTCATTAAAATTTAGAATTGAGCAGAACTCAAACGAGCTTGTATCTAATAATCTAAATTAAAATTAAAACTCATTTAATAACCTAGTCAAATCCCGATATCAAATAAGTGAGCTTCATTAGGCTAGTGAGTCAAAGTACCAAACAACCATATTCATTAGACTTTGGAGAAAAGTCATTTGGGCTATTCATAGCTCGTCTAGGGATTGGAATCCGATTCCGGCTAAAATGTCGGTTCCCGGTCCTTGGAAACAGGTCCATTCAGCTATGCAAATGGTTAAAAGGCTCGGGGTGGATGTGGGTTGGGCGATACATGGGGTATTGGGTGATGGGTTGGGTATTCTTTTCTGGTTGGACTGCTGGCTCACGGATCGGCCTCTGGCCTTCGTGTTTCCGGCTTTGTTCGCTCTTGAAAAGGATAAATTTGCATCTGTCACTGACCGTGTTTTGCAGAGGGGTTCTGGGTGGGGTTGGGACTGGAAACGGACGTCGTATTCTGCAGCAGAGTTGGCTGAATTGGCTGTTCTGCAGTCCAGCTTTGGCGTCCCTTTTCTGCAGCCGTTTCCCGATCAATGGGAGTGGTCTTTGGGATGCAGTAAGGTGTTTGCTGCGGCTGATTTCAGACGCCTTCTGCAGTCTTTCAGGTTTGAGCAGGTGGCTTTCGTAATGGAGAGAAATTCTTGGGTCCCAAGGAAGGCGATCACACTAGCTTGGAGGGCGGAGTTGGATAGATTACCGTCTAAGTGCGCTCTTGCCCGAAGACATGTTCCTGTCACATCGGACCTTTGCCTCTTCTGTGGTGACTTCGCTGAAACAACGGATCATATTTTCGTATCGTGTGCGTTCTCTCAATCGATTTGGATGCTGGTGGCGCAATGGTGTAAAGTTAGTGCTCCTGTCATATTTCATTTCAAGGATTTGCTCGAGCTTCATATGCATATTGGTGGTTCGCCGAAAAAAAAGAAGGCCTTCTACGCGGTGGTTCTTACGACAATTTGGTGTATATGGAAACATAGAAACGAAGCGGTGTTTGAACAAAAGCAAGTGTCTCTTAATAAAGTCTTGGGGGATATTAAGTCGTTAAGTCTTCATTGGGTAAAGGCTAGAGCCGGTCAAGCGTCCTTAAACTGGGATGTTTGGTGTAATTTTAACGTTTCTAGCATAGGTTGGTGATTTTGTGATGTTCTTGTGTATGATCCTTATGGTTTGTATGGTGTATCGCTAGTATCCCGCTAGCTTGGTGAAATAAGATTTGTTGATTGTTCTAAAAAAAAAGTATTATTATATAAATGTCCAACACTTGTAGTCTAGTTGGTTGAGAGCCTAAAGTTTCCTATGGGAGACTTGGGTTCAATTCCCACTAACTACATTTGGAGGACATTGGTGAAGGGGAAATGAGGGATGACCCAGGTCTGGGTTCGAGTCCTGATCCCGACCAGTTTTACCGATTATTTCACTGTCGTGCTTTCGGGCGTGTGAGTGGTCGGGTTTTCCCGGGATTGGTGGCAATTGGTGGCCCGGGTACTCTCGAGTACCTGATTCGCCAAAAGGGTGCCCGAGAGTGCTCGGAAATTGATTCGTTGGTCGTTAAAAAAAAGTATTATTATATAAATAACAATGATAAAAGTATTAAGAGTGCGGGGAGTGTGGGGGAGAGGGGGAACTAGCGTGAAAAGGTTTTCAAGCCCACCTACACCGCCCCTTTAGGCGGAGGAAATTTACGGGCAATGGGGAGGGGGAAAATGAAGTGTTTTATTTTGATTGGGCCATTTAAAAAAAAAACTAAAATAGCCAATATGACCATTGGATTAAAAGAAATTATAAATTTTCATTTTGACCGTTGTTGAACGGTAACAATGGAAACAAATTAAATTATATTTTAACCGTTGTTGAAATGTAATGAGGGGGAAAAATTAAATTATTTTCTCTCTCTCTCTCTCTCTCTATATATATATATATATATATATATATATATATATATATATATCATATCCTCTTCTACCCACACACTCTCCTATTATTAAAAATACTCTTACAAAAATGCAATCTTCAAGTTCATCGGATTCGTTTAATCTATAGGCTTTGGAGTCCTCATCCGACGACGGCACGGGAATGATAATATCAAGCGTTCATAAAGTGGTTGAAGCTATAGTTGAGGATGAAATTGAAGGGACTTCCGAACCCAAACGGGGATAATATATACTTTGTGAACGAGAAGCCGCAAATGATTTATTGGTACATGATTACTTCTCACCCGAACCAACATATAATGAAAAAAGTTTTAGGCGGCATTTTCGTATGAGTCGTAATTTATTTTTAAGAATATCAATTGACTTAGAAAATAAATACGAATATTTCCAACAAAGACCCGGTGCGCGTGGTAGCATGAGATTTATCCTGTTGCAAAAGGTCACAACCGCGCATAGACAGATGGGTTATGGATAAAGTTCTAACATAATGGACGACTATCTAAAGATGTCGGCACAAACAGGTAGGGAAAGTCTTCACTATTTTCGTGCGTATGTCATTAAACTATATTAAAAAAAAAAACATTTGAGAAACCTACATTTAGTGACATACAACAAATTTTGGAGTTTCACGAAGAAAAACATGGTTTTCTCGGGAGTTTAGAATGTATGAAATGGGAGTTGGAACTTTGTCCAACTGCATGGCAAGGACAACACACGAGCGGATATCATAAAAAGCCATCTATTATGCTTGAAGCGGTTACATCATAAGATCTCTGGATTTTGCATGTATTTTTTGGTGTGCCTGGTTCGTTGAACGATATAAATATTCTTAATCAATCACCGATTTTCAACGATCTTATAAATGATGTTGCACTAAAAGGAACTTTTTTCGTAAACGGGGTAGAATACAAGTACGAGTAAGTTTTAACGGATGGAATTTACCCAGAGTGGACTGTGTTCGTAAAATCTTTTACACGAAATACTACGTTAAACGATAAGAGAGTAAAGTTTAACAAAGCTCAAATGGCTGCACAGAAAGACATGGAGCGAGCTTTTGGTGTTTTGCAAAATAGATGGCGCATTTTGGCCATTCCATGTCGATTGTATGAAAAACCCCAAATAAGACATATGATGTACGAATGCGTTTTTTTACACAACATGATTTTGGAAGACGAGGGATGTGCAATATGTAGGTACTTTGGTGAGGAAACGCAATCAAGTTAAGGAGACATTACTGATGAAGAAAGAATATTAAATTTTGAAATCAAGAATAGCCAAACACATCACAACCTTCGAGCGAATTTGGTTGAACATATTTAAAGTCTACCGAGATATAACGAATCCGACGATGACAACACTGACGATAATTAAAACATATTTGGTAGTAGTTTTATTAGACATTTCATGCCCGCTTCCCCATAGTCTAAATAGTACGTGTTGTATTGTCTATAAAAAAATTATAATTAGAAAATGGTTTGTAGCCTAGCACATGTCTGAAGTTAAGGTGTTCATATTTACTGGTTGAGAATTATCTATCTATATCTATATCTATACTACTATATAATACATTCTAGATGGACAACAAGGTAATTTGCTCTCTTTTTTAAGATGACATACGAAGAGTTTTATGCTTTACACCTAAAATTTCATGAAAAACTTTTCAACACTACCCCTATTTGCAAAACTCACTTGTACATTACATAGTCTCCTTCATTAATGCTGTAAAATTCACAAAAGAAAGTATACTATAATATATGTACTTTAATTGGTGAACTAATATAAATAAAAAATAAATAAAACAAATAATTGACGAATTTACACCTGTAGCAAAATATATAATATTCTTTTTATTTTATATACTTTATAGTATAGTAAATGTGATCAATGGGTTCTTATCATGAATGAAAACATGATTACGAAGGATTCTCTTCTTTTTATTTTATGATTATTTCACACATCCTTAAATATGGAATCTAAATCGTCTTTAAACTTTCAATTTTGCGATAGTACATTACATAGTCTCCTCCAGTAATGCTATATAATTCACGAAAGAAAGTATACTATAATATCATCGTATATGTCATTTAATTTGTAAACTAATATAAATAAAAAATAAATAAAACAAATAACTGACGAATTTACACCTGTAGCAAGATATATAAGTTCTACTTTAGATTAAAAATCATTCAAATAAAATCAAAAATAAAAACAATGGGTAGTTAACATAAAAAATTAAAATGTATTTCTTTTCTTCTCGTATTCGTAAGCCATAAACCATAAACCATAACTTCCTTGATAATTTTTTTTATGTCCATCATTTAAGAAAGGAAACTGATCGGTCTTTATCATTGTTATTATTTCCTCATACCATTAAAACCTCTTATTATATGTATTTCTTTTGACATCATCACTGTTGCCTTCCAAATCTCTCATTCAAGCAAACCCTTTCAAAGAACTCCCTTAAATTCGGATTGGCTGTCTCCATTTGGATAGGCGGGTCGTTTCCGTAAATACCACCGCATCACCAACACCACACCTTCATTTTGGATAATAATACTCTATGTTCTAAGTAACAATCCAAACTCTGTAACTTTGTATTATAGTAAACTTGAAGAGATATTTTTGTAGTAACAGCTACCAAGTTATTCCTTTAATTTTATTATTAAATTATTTGTGAAGCAGTTAAATAATATATTTATCGTTTTGCCTTAAAGTAGGATAATATTTTCCACATACTTTGTGTTGTATTTTACATTGTTTGCTGTTGTTCACAGATCACATGACAGCATGTTCTACACACCTAGAATGATAGTTCTTCTTTACTTAAAAACTAGAGTTAATGATTCAATTAAATGGGAGGAAACGATATGTTTAAATAAATTTGGACATGGTTTTAATACATGTGAGGAAAGTCATGAAACATTATATTTTTAATAATGCTCAACGAATGATGTGTAAATGTAATGCTTTCTAAACTTTATATTGCTATTTTTTTACTTAAACTACATGTTTACTATTTAACATGCTAGAGCAAAACCTAACAACAGTCTAATTGTCCCTAAAGAATTATAAATTGAAATGTATGATGCGTACAGAATGTCGGATGGTCATAAAAAACCACGTAAAATGCAAAAATAATATTTTTATTTGTCTTAAAATTAAATGAAAAGTACTATCTTACCAATCTAGAACCCATTATATAGTAGTATAGATATAGATATATAGCCAAACATCATGCAGCCCCGCCGCAACGCGCGGGTTCGTGCTAGTAGTCTTATGGTGACCATTGATTTATATTTAAGACTGTGTTGTGGCCCACGAGTCACAATCTAGTCCACGTGGCTAACGATCACGATAACACCCTCATGTGGACATTGCCGCGAGCGAGTGTATGCGAGCTAGCTCACGTCCGTTAGCGGGCATTCAAAGGTTTGAAATTTTAAAAAAATTAATTTTTTTTTACCTAGTTTCATTTATTATCCAATAATATTTTTTACTTACTTAAATTAACTTCTTCTTCACAAACCATCATCATCTTCTTCTTCTTCTTCACAATTCTTCAAACCCTAAACCCTCAATCTTCAAAACCAACTTCAATCATCATGGTGCAATGGACCGAGGAGAAAGAACTAGCATTGATCATCGCATACAACCAAGTGCATGGTGACGGTGCTCCAACAAGTCGGGGGTCTCGTAGCCGCGGATCACAATGGCACAAGGTCCTAGCCGAGTTTGGTACCCTTGTCGGGGGTACCAACCGTACTTGTGACTCCATATCTCACAAGTATGCGAAATTGAAGTCGAAGTTTAAAAAACTTCGAAATCGCGTATAGAAAGGTGAAGAGAGATCTTCCAGGGGAAAAATAAGACGTGCTCCTCGCCTTTACCCACGTGGAGTACCTCTCGGAGGTTGGGCACGACTTTCACCACGTTTCGGCGTGGCAAATGTTACGCTCAACCTCTTTTTTAGTGTAATGTTTTTTTTTAGTAATGCAATGTATTTTTCTTTTTATTTAATCTTAATGTTTATTAAAAAAACGTGTGGTAAATATCTAATATATTTGGTAAAAAAAAAACACTCGCTCACCTTGACCCATAACTGACCCACAACGGGAACAAGCGATCAACCCGCGGCCGCGAGCCAGTGCAACATCAACGCGTACATGTCACGATATTATTCGATAAAGTCACGACTCACCACTAGCCACAATACATAGTCTAAGAATTGGTTTAGTGTGTATGCGTGGGAGTTAGACATTATAAAAATTAGTAGCTATAACTTGAGTTCAAGCTTGAAAACTTTATCCTTAATGAAGTAACCTTTGTATAAGGAGCTCGAAACAAGCCGTACTTGGGTTCAAGCTTAGCTCTTGGGTCTAACTCGACTCTACTAGATTACACTCATGACATCAATTATAAACCAAAGGTTTAAAGTTTGGCTTATTAAATAATAAAATAAATATCTACTTTTATATCAAATGTCTTAATATTTAAAGAAAAGTCAAGTGTTAAAGAGTATCAAAATTAGTCATCACTTATCAATCAATCCAAATACCGTAAACAACATCAATTTAAGCCATTGACGGTCAAATCTAGATCAGAAATCGAACTATTATTTATTTTTAATATTATTATATTTTAATTTATATTTAAAGAAAGGTACTTTATTCACGTACGCTACACCACCTTCCGGACGTGAATCTAATGTTTCAATCCACTTCAATCTCTCCCAGACTAGACCGACACGTTTCAATCCATTCAATGTCAGAATTGCCAAAATTAAAACCAATTTTATACATTTTCTTATTGAATTAAAAGATAAATTGTTTACGCTTCACCTCTTGGTCTAATGGTATGGTGTCTCCCCTTATAAATGTGAAGTTGTGGGTTTAAATCCTTACAAATATAAGGTTAGGTGAAAATAATGTTTTATATATTTCACATTATTATCCTATATGTTTATTTATGAGTCTCCATAAATAGTGCTCCCTTAGTTTTAAAAAGCTGTTATATACTAATATGTTTGATAATGGTAACAAAGGATGATGTGGTGTGGTTGGTTTGGGTGTTGTTGTGTCTTCTTTGCTGATCCGGTTTAATTCCTGTAAGCGGGTGTTTTTGGTCCCTTTTTTAAAGCCATTTTTAATTAAAAAAAAAAAAAAAAAAGCTTAAGTGCTTTCCAGGTGTTAGTCCCTCACATTTCCACGTTTCACTGTCGGTGACTCACCCCTTCCCTATTAACCTTTTCATCTTTCTTTCTCTTTCGGTTTTCCCCAGTAGAGCTGAGAGAGAGATACAATAAGAGAAAGAGGAGAGATCAGAGATAGCTTTGGGACCGAATGCACATTCGTTGTCCTTCATTTTCTCCTCCCTCTTTCTCTTTCTCTCATGTAGATGGTGGTTCTCGGTGGCATCGTCGCCGCCACGGTGGTAGGTTCGTTCAAATGAGGTTCGACTTCGATTCCTAATATCCGGGTATATGGTTGGGGAGGAGATTAGGGTTTTGAATACCCCCTCCCCTTTCATTGCATGTTGACTCTATCATTGATTTAGGTATGGTCTGATTGTTTGGGTCCTTTATTTCCGACTCTATACTTTGTTTCCAACCCGGGACGTGATGATCGATCTGAACGAGTTTCAGATCTGACCTTCACAATTTCATGATTTGGTGTTGGCCATACCAGTCAACCAGTCACCAGTTTTGTTGCCAGCTCACGATTAGGGTTTCTTTACCCGAATAACAGACCCTAGGTGGCGATCATGTAGTGGTGGTGGTCGTCGTTGGTCGTTTAGTTTCCAAAAGGCGAAAGGGTTATGGTGTTATGCATATGTTTTTTGGGTTATGATGAGTCATTATATCTAACTGTAGACTTCATGAGCTACTCTCCTTGGCGTGGCAGGGTTCAAGGATGACAATCTCTTTTTTGCAACCATCCCTGCAGCCATGGTCCTTTGGTTGTCTTCTAGACTCTGAGCCAGACGTATGTTTTAACATTTTGCTCTTTTCTGGAAGGTTTTTCAAATCTGTTTACAAAGACTTTGAACCCTCTATCTTTTATACTTGCAATATTACTGTTTTGTATATAGTATCATCAAAAACTGTATTTTATTGGTTGATTTCCCTATCTATTAATTTGGAACATTGTTTGAAGCCTGCTTGGTAATTTGACATATTGAATCGGTTCTGTTTTCTGCAGGTAATGCGAGGCTGAGGAGGAGGATATGGACCATCTTTTTGTAGCGTGTCGCAACCTTGGTAGTTTGGTCTAAAGTATGCTACTGGTGTAATATTCCTGCTGTCCCTATTGTAAGCATGAACGGTCTGTTGGAGCACCACAGATGCTTGGAGGAACCGGCTGCTAAAAGGAAGTTGGCGCGGACGATTATCATCGTGATGTGTTGGGCGATTTGGAAGGCACGAAATGAATTGATTTTTGCAGGAATGCGAACATGCATTGAAAAGATCTTTTGTGAAACTCAAGCGATGTCCTTTTTGTTGTTCAAGAACCGGGCGAAAAGAAGCGAGATCGATTGGGCGAAATGGATTTCCTTTAATATGGATTTTGGTGTTGTAACTATGGCCTAGCATCTTGCTAGCGTTTTCTTTTTGTACGTTTTGAATGATGATTGATGAATAAAAGTGGACTTGTAGTTGGATATTTAGTTTCATAAATCTACGCATCATCTTATTATGTCCGAAACAAATTTGCCGTTGTTGAATTTCAATATATATTGGTTGCTTTGGTTGATAATAGCTTCTTAGCGTTTTGGTAACAACCGAATAACAATACGCGCTTGTTGCGTAGTAAATAGGTCTCTAATCGCTCACAAACATAGTCTAAAGTTGCGCAACGTGCAACTAAGCATCCCACTAGTTCTACTTTAAACTTGTTTATCGGTCTTTTTACTATGATTTTTGACTAAATTTCAAGTTTTGGTCTTTCATATTTATACCAGATTTTAAAGGATAAACTTTACATTTTAAATTGATGTATTATGTACTTTATGTATTAAATTCTTACAAGTTTTGTCGTTTAACACTAAATCTTTTAATTTTTTTTGGTTAAGTTGGGTCATGTGCAAGGCACATAAGAACATTTAAACCTTTCATTCTTTTTATTATAAATATATATCGGAGATATTAAAATAAATAAAACAAAAAAATATATAAAAATCGTCAAGCTCCTATCTCTCTCTCTCTCTCTCTCTCTCTCTCTCAACTTTGTTCATCTCTCTCTCTCTCTCTAATTTCCTGGTCTTCTCCGATGAAGCACCACCTACCATGGCCAACCCCCACCATCAAAACCCCTAATAGTGTACCACCGCACCACCGTGTGGTCTTCATCTCCAGTGAAGAACCCCACTCCACAGAGGGTTTCAGATTTAGGGTAACAATAGATCGTCTCTCTCTCTCTTTCTATATATATATATATATATATATATATATATATATATATATATATAGAAAGAAACCTAAATATTACTTTTTCTTAGTAATGGTTCATATATTTTTGAAGTTTTTACAATTTACATATCATTGTTTATGTTATATATACAAAACTAAGGGGTTGTTTGGTTGATTAAGTGCTGAATCATTAAGAAGTCTGAATAGTTAAAAGGATCTGAATGGTTAAGTGCTGAATAATTAGGTGCTGTGTTGTTGGACCTCTAAATGGTTAGTCTTCTTGTGCCACATTGGTATTGGATGTAAAAATGGATTCATTGAGTACTTAATGGTTCAGCAACATCCCAAGTCTTAATGGTTCAGCCTTAACCATTCTATTCAGATGCTGAAACAAACGCGCTAAATGAGCTGAATGCTAAATCATTCAGCACTGAATGATTCAAAGGCTCATTAAGAGCCTTACCATACAGCCCCTACTTGAATTAATGCAATAAAATGTTTTTTAAGGTTTAAACACTTTCCTACACGTGTATTATACTACCTCCGTCCCAATTTAAATGTCCATCTTTCCATTTTTTGTTCTCCAAAATTAAATGTCCATTTCCAAAAATAGAAATGCAATTTCCAGTTTTACCCATAAAAGACAAAACACAATCAAAGATTTAATGATATTATTGTCATTTTACCACATACAAACAAAAGATTTCTTAATATGTGTGTTTCTGGGCCCACGAAATTTAAAATGGGATGGAGGGAGTATTATGCGTAGGTAATGTTCCTACACAAAATTTGTACATGTATGTATATATATATATATATAGGTAGAGGTTCCTGTAGAAAAATTGGTTTGTGTGAGAAGGATTAAGAGTTAACATGTAGCCATCATGTTTTTTATTTTGGAATGATGTTTTGGCTTGAAAAACACTTAACACAACAATATACAAAAATTTAAAACACAATACAATGTATTATAGTCATTAAATTTAAATTACAGATAAAACACCATAGTAATTACTTAAAACACTCTGATTAAATGTTCTTGACATAGTGTTTTAAGTTTTAAGTCTAAAATTGTTGGATCAGTTTGGCAGTTTATCACAGTTTCTTCTAATGAACACTTGTAAGATATATCAAAGTAAATACACAGCGGAATCGTACAAGTGTTCTAAGTTAAAGTATCACTTTTAGCAGGATAAATGCTCCCTCCCAATTGTAGAACTAAAGCAGTTAATATGAGAATCAAACAGTTAATGAATAAAACAGTAATAAGTTCTTCAAATGATTCTCATATATTAGAAATGTTTTAGTGCAAAAGATGTTTAAAATAGAAGGGGTGAACCCATCTATTTATACACTGAACAATACGTACATTGGAAGTATTGAAACAATATAAAAATACTACAATAGGCTGTAGTATTGGAACTTGTACATAAAGTAACAAAACCTAATATATAAACTACTAAAGTTAAGGGCGGTGGGAAGCTTCTATTGAAACTGCTAAAGACCAAACAACTTCTGATGACAAAGTTGTTCTTCAGGTGTTCTGTCTGGTTCACCTTTCAGCACTTTGTTCTTTAGCACTTGTATCAGCTTCTTCATTACTTTGTCTTCTTCTTCTTCTTCTTCTTCTTCTTCAGTAGATTCTATACTTAGCAAAATATGCAATGAGTGATTCAGACTAAGGTTTATACTGGCTTGTCAATCCTCTTTGACCCAACAATCTCCCCTTGGATTGATGAAGCCAAAACCTTATCTAATCTTTATTTTCTTTTCTTCTGCAATCAAGAATTCTCTAAATTTCTCTAACCATGGAGATCTTGAGTTGGTGGGCTTGTTGTTCAGTGAGAATTGGTCCCTGTTCTGGTTCAATTTACTAAACTGTTAGAGGGTCTTCTGTTGAAAGGTTGTTCAGCTCATATTTCTTTTTGAAGATCTTGAAAGAACACTCTCATCTTTCCAACACAACTGAGTTTGATTTGTGAGTGAAGGACTATTTCACTATCTTTGATTTAGACTTGTCAAAGTCTAGTTTGTAGGGAACTATGCCCTTTTCTTGGTT
Source organism: Ambrosia trifida (assembly GCA_028751855.1). NCBI lineage: Eukaryota > Viridiplantae > Streptophyta > Magnoliopsida > Asterales > Asteraceae > Ambrosia > Ambrosia trifida. The sequence goes on along the minus strand of CM054123.1, from coordinate 28,016,142 downwards.
TTGACCTGATGCTTATGGTTCTTCTATTTCAGCAACGATCAAGTTGGATCTTCTTCTGTGTTCAACTTGTACAACACCAGGTGTATCACTAGGAATAGGAATATGGTGTTCAGTGATTACCTTGGTTTGTTTTTGATATGTGATGGTTTGGGTCAGTTGATAAGCAAAAGTTGCAGGATCCCTGCGTGAAGTGATCAGAGGTTTTTCTTCCCAAGATATATCTTGATCTACTATCTGATTGCCTTCAAGTAGAATCATTTTGAAATCTGTCTTGATTTGTTTTTTCTGACTTCTTTTGTTTCTTGGCAGTTAGTTTGGAAGTTAGCCTTTTTGCATGATCAAAAGTTTGGGAAACTTCTGATGTTTTGAATTTTTCAGGATTAGTTTTCTGCAAAGTTTTGAACCTTTTATAGGTTTCATGAAGATCAACATCCTTCCATCTTGACAGTTGAGCTTTGAACCATAGTCATTTACTGCCAGTTCTTGAATAATTTGGGCTCTCTTCAACTTCCTTTCCTTTTCAGTAGATAGCCTATCTGAGATAAGCCCAGCCCTGTGTTCCAGTTCTGAAGTTGAGAGTCCCGTGAGAGAGTGTTTCTTGGTTTTGCTGTTTTTGCTGATATAGTTCATCAGCTGTTGTCTCTTGTCTTCTCCAGCAATTAGGAGTTGTTCCTTAGCAACCCTTTCTTCTCCTCCTCCTCCTCCTCCTCTTCCTTCTTCTTCTTCTTCTTCTTCTTCTTCTTCTTCTTCTTCTTCTTCTTCTTCTTCTTCTTCTAACTCTCTAAGTTTATCTTCATATTCTTGTAGTTTGTCATTGAAGCTCATATCTTCCCTTTCTTCTAAGTTGTTCCAGATTTCATCTTTCTTGGCCTTTCTTTTGGTTGCTAATAAACTTTTCTCCATTTCTTTTGATGAGAATGCAATTGGAGAAGGGTTTAGAACAGTTGCAGTTGTAGGAATGGGCACAAGAATTTGAATTGGAGTTGGTTCAGTTACGGTAGAAGGTTGTTCAGTTGTAGTTTGAGTTACAACTGCTGAAGTGTTGGTATGAGTACCAACTACTGAAGGATTGTCTTCAGTACTTTTGGTTTCTTCTTCAGCGGTTATTTCTAAGCCTTGGGAAGCTTTCAAAGCTTTTTCTCTAAGGAGCCTTTCTTTTTTTTTTTTTATTGCCACTCATGTCTTTCTTTAAGGGCAATTTCTTATCTTGTTTTGAAACTTTCTTTTTGGGCATCCTTGAGTTGTTGAGCTTCTCTAGCCTTTTTAGAGGCTTCAAGAGATATCTTTTATGGCCCCTTTCCCTCATCTTCAAGTCAATAGCATTGTTAATCATCTCCAATTGAGTCATGTTATTTAACTCTATAGCAGTTGTTAATGTTTGAAGATGCGAAGAAATGAGGTGATGGATCATCTGGCATAAGGGACCATCTAGGCTGCATAGCTGGTTCAGGTCTATGCTTGTAGCACCAGAGGATTGGGTAGGCTTTTATGAGTGTGGATGAGGTGTTTTTGGGAGATCCCTGTCAATTAAGACTTGGGATGCCACTTTTGGGGATTAGGGTTCAAGTGGTCTTTAACCTGATCTTTTGTGACCAACTCTTTGAGTTTGGAGACATCAGATACAGGACCATCACAATCAGCCGTCAATTCATGTTGTGGAATTTGTGAATCATCATCCAAGTTAATGGAATCATCTGAATCCCTGATGACATCATCAATGATGACTTCATCAGTTATATCATGAGTTAAGCCCAACCTAGGTGTCTCATGTACCCCTTTGTCTTGGTCCTAAGGATTTACTGCCTCAACCTCAGAGCCTTCATCAGTAGTTGCCACGTATGAGGTCTTAACTATGTTACCACTATCCTCAGATCCACCAAGGGGTAGTATAAGAGTATTGGCAGCCTCATATGTACCTAAAGTATCTAAGTTTGGGCTTAGATGCCTTGGTTCCTTCTCATCTCTAGGGTTAGGGCTGATAATATCCACATCAATATCCATTTCAGTAGTTTGTTCCCCTGTTTTATGTGTTGATTAGGGAATGACATTATATGATGGGATATTCTCCTTCCGCCCAGAGAGAAATTGAGCTATTTCTACTGTGGTATGGGAAAGTTTAGGTTCAGTAGTTTTAGGATCAGTGGAAGGAATGGGTTCAGTAGTTTCAGGAAGTGGTTCAGCAGTTTTGGTTTTTTTAAGCTTCTTCCTTGAAAACTGAATGGAAATGGGTTTAGCTCTTTTGGGTAAGGGTGGACATGGATGTAACTGAGAGGAAGTTTCAGTTACACCTTTATTAAGTGCAGATTGCACATCAGCAGACCCAGGCATCTCAACCTCCTGAGTTGCTTTTCTTTTAGGGTTGGTGGGTTTGGATTTTTGCTTTTTGGGCTTTTGGGAAATGGGTTTGGAAGATGTGGGTTCCATGGGGACTCTTTCTTGTCCCCCTTGGTCATCTTCTGGCATGGATGCCGGTTTGTTGTGCCTTGAGTATACTTGTGAGGTTAAAGGGTTTAATTTTGTTGTTTCACCCACAAGTACTTCCTCACCAAGTTCCTTTATGATGCAATGCATCAGGAATACAGGAACCTAGGGTAAAGCAAAAATTTATTTTTATCATTTTGGTAATGCAACACCAACTCATTGTTAAAATATGAAGATGCCCTGAAAGGAGTTTCATTCACAATGGAATGGAAAATTTATTGTAAAGCAGAGGGCATCTGATCATATGAACCGGTTTTAGGATCAAACACATGATAATATAGTGAAACAAAAGTTTATATGGCACATCAAAATATCTTTTGTAAACAATGGCATGTGAGAGAGTACCTTGGTAACCACACTCAGTCATGGTTAACTAGACAATTCCAGTAGCAATATGTTCTGGGGCTTGAGCATCATTCAGACCTAGTCTGATTCCCAGAGTTTCCGGTGTGATTGCCATGGTTCTCCCTTTGATCGTCATCTTTAGGGAGATAACCTTGCCATCAATAGTGACAGCCTCAGTGTTGGTCCATAACTCATTGAGAGTTTCAGTATGGATTGGTGGGTCATGGTAAACGCTGTGTAATATCTTGATTTGATGACTAAATCTATGATTTCACCGTATTGGGACAAGGCTTTATCTTTCGTGAAGTAGCCCTTTAGATTGTGTCCCTGTTTAAGAACGAGAGCCATGTTGGTTTGATGGAACAATTGTAGGTTTTCAGAGAGTTTGAGATAGGGAATTTTGGTTTTTAAAACGTAATAAATGAGAAAGAGGGGTTTCTAAAAGTTTATAACTGCCCTAGGTTAAACTTCTTAAATGGGAAAAAGACTGATTTGTCCTTTTGACCAAAACTTTTGATGAATAAATATGTTCATCAGTAGTTTCCTATTGTCTCTTCAGTAGTTTGCAACAACCGGTGAGATTATGTTTAAAAACACCCATTTTAACTTCTGATAATTATTATCATCCGTAGTTTCTCTTTTTAGAAAATATTCTCATACTAATATATAAATATATATATAAGAGAATTGAAGTTTGCTGACGTGGCATTCAATGGTGGCATCAACCCTCTCTTGATTGTACCACGTGGCATAATGAGGTGTAAGCATTTGTTTTTTTTTTTAATTTTTCGTTTTTATTATTTTAAATCTTTTCTTTGAAACCCTAATTCTTCTTCTCTCCATTCTTTATCTCTTCCATAATTCTCTCTTCCATCTTTCTCTTCTCTCTATTACCTCCCCTCATCACAAACCCTAAAACAAAACTTTCACCTCACCTCTCTCTCCCCCCTCCTCTTCCTCTCCAGTCGCTGCCACCTCCACCGCCACTCTCCACCGCCGCTCCTCCTCCTCCTCCTCTTCTTCCTCTTTTTTATGTAGAAGCCAAGATCTTCGGCAAGGTTGAAGGCAGTCCAAGCTCTGGAGATTAAAAGAAAAAGGCGGTCGTAGCAACAGCTATGGACGTGATGCGTTTGTGTTCTTTAAAACTTCTTCTGATAAAAATATATAAACCTTCTTCTTCGTATATACAAACAACACCACCACAATCTGCAACCCTCTCAATTTAAATATATATATATATATATATATATATAGAAACCTTCTTCTTCGTATATACAAACAACACCACAATCTGTAGCCACTTCGTTACTGGTGTCGCCATGGGAGCTCATGCCGGCGACGTCACTTGGACCATGGAAGACGATTTTCGACTCTGGAAAGCCGTCGAGGTTTCTTCTTTATACCTACATTATTATTATTATTATTATTATTATTATTATTATTATTATTATTATTATTATTATTTACTAGATTCATGAAATTGATTATATGACTTTTTTTATCTTATTTTTTTTTGGTGCAGTGTAATAATAATTGTTTGAAAGTGGATGTTTAGAGATTTACTAAATTCAGTAATGGAATTGATGAGATGATTTTTGTTTTTATTAATATATATATATATTGTGGAGCGTAGAAAATTAATCAGAAGAATACGTGGGAGCTGAACTTGATCGAAAATCTAACATGACCTTTAATCAAAGAAAATTCCAAAAACATATCAAACGACATCCAAATCAGATGATTTTGCCCATTCTAAAACAATTATTTTCAAGCCACGAAACAGACCCTACAAGTCGACATTCAGATTCTGTCCAGATTCTAATCATGCAATATTATCAATTATATCAAACCCTAGTTGCATATTATCAATCAATAACACCTAATAATCATCAATAACCATTACCAAACATTCCTAATGCCTATTGTGATCAGATTCTATCATTATTCATGCAAAGATTACAACTTTAATGATCAAAACTTCAACAACTTGCGCAACAAGTAACCTATAATATTACTAATCGCCTATCATCATGTTTAATTCGTTTAATCTTCAAAAACCTCAAGTTTTAATAATTATCAAAAGCTTTCAGACCTGGACAAACCTTGTTATATGATTTTTATAACATAAAAATAAGATTAAAGCGTAAAGGATTAAAGATTATACCCCTAGCTCTTCGATTCAGTCAACCAAACGCGTTTGGAGCTTCCCAATCGATGATCTTGAGCCTTTGCAGGTTGTTTGGGGTTTATAATTCGTAAGGGGCAGTAAGGGGGCGATTAGGGTTGAGTTTAGAGGTTGCATGGGGCTTAAGAGTGTTTAAATAGGGGTTTGAGGTGGTTTAGACCCGTCAGGCTATTTCGCGCGGCCGCTCGGGCCCTGTGAGCGGCCGCTCACAGGCCCTTGGCCCGCGTGGGTGGCCCGTTTCGTCACCCGACACGTTTTCCTTCGACGTTTTCGTTATTTCGGACCGTAACAAGTGCAACCCCATGCGTTAAGACCCTAATCAACCTAATGACCCACCTTTAATGATTTTATTAACGTATTCGGTTTAGGTTCACACAATCACGTATGGTTTTCACATAAGTTCATCGAATATCACATAGACACGTAATCGCAATCAATCCAAATTAGTTTACTCATTATTATTATACTTCATTATTCACCAACGTCCGAGGTTCACTAATCATGTATTCAGTTATTAACTCACAACAATGCAACGTGTGTCCTATCTAGCTAACCCTAGTTAAGTATAATGCAAGGAACGTAACTAGAGTTTAGTTAAAGTGAGAACCTGAATTTGCGGGGTATCACATCATCCCCAAGTTGAAAAGAATTTCGTCTCGAAATTCAGCAAGTAAACAATAAAGCCAGCTAGAAAAGTGTGCGCTTGGTTCCCGGATGTCACATCATCCCCAAGTTGAAAGGAATTTCTCCCCGAAATTCACTTTGAGCGAGCTGCTTTATGTTTAGTGTTTGATCTATGCACAAGTTCAGGTTTAGTAAAGAGGTGTGGATATTTGAGCCGCATTCGATCTCTGCGCTCCCACGTATATTCCGGTCCTAGACGAGAATTCCATCGTACCTTAACAATAGGTATAGTGTTTTGTTTGAGTTTCTTGACGCGCCGCTCAAGAATCTCCACTGGTTCATCCATGAACCATAGCCGTCCGTCCACCTGGATCTCCTCCAGTGGCACCATCAGTGTTGTATCTAACAGGCGTTTCTTTATATTTGATACGTGGAGTACATCGTGTGTCCCATTAAGTTCATTAGGCAGGTTCAACCTGTAAGTTGCTGGGCCAATCCTTTCGACAATCTCGAATGGTCCAACGTAGCGCGGGTTCAACTTTCCCCGTTTACCAAAGCGTATCACCCCCTTCCAAGGTGACACCTTCAATAGAATCTTGTTCCCAACCTGGAACTCTAAAGGTTTCCTACGCTTATCAGCGTAACTTTTCTGTCGATCACGAGCAGCAGCCATCCGGTTTCTGATTTGCACTATCTTTCAGAAGTTTTGTATCGAAGTGTGGTAGCTGTTGTTATATGAGAATTCAATCAAAGGCAAGTGCTTATCCCAATTGTTGCCAAAATCCACCACGCACGCTCGTAGCAGATCTTCCAATGTTCGGATGGTGCGTTCACTCTGTCCACCCGTCTGTGGGTGATAGGCTGTGCTCATATCTAGGCGAGTTCCCAAAGCATCTTGGAGAGTAGTCCAGAAACGAGAAGTGAATCGCCCATCGCGATCAGATATAATAGAAGTAGGCACCCCATGCCTAGAGACTATCTCCTTGATGTAAAGATTTGCTAGTTTCTCCAATGAGTCCGTTTCCTTTATTGCCAGAAAGTGGGCCGATTTGGTTAAACGATCCACGATAACCCAAATCATGTTATGGCCCGTTGACGTTCTAGGAAGTTTTGTAATAAAATCCATGGAAATCCCATCCCATTTCTACATAGGGATTTCTGGTTGTTGGAGTAGGCCTGAAGGTTTCTGATATTCAATCTTAACCTTCGCACAAGTCAAGCACTTACTAACATAAGTGGCTATTTCAGTCACCAGTAAAGAGTTTTAAGGTCTTGGTACATCTTGTCCGAACCAGGATGCACCGAATATCGAGAGGTGTGAGCTTCATCGAGCACTAGTTGTCTGAGATCCCCAAAACGTGGTATCCAGACTCGATTCATAAAGTATCGAAGACCATCTGTCTTTAGTTTCAAGTGCTTATCAGAACCATGTAATGTTTCAAGCCCGATGTTTTCTTCTTTAAAGGTCTCGCCCTGGGCTTAACGTATCTTATCAGGAAGATTAGAATGTACGGTAAGTTGTAAAGCTCGCACCCGTTTAGGTTTCGTCTCCTTACGACTGAGGGCATCAGCTACTACGTTAGCTTTCCCTGGAAGATACTTGATGGCACAGTCATAATCATTCAGAGGCTCGGCCATCGACGCTGTCGCATGTTCAGCTCCTTTTGATCAAATAGGTGTTGGAGGCTCTTGTGGTCAGTGAAGCTCATACACTTCATCCCATAGAGATAATGCCTCCAGATCTTTAGAGCAAACACCACTTCTCCCAGTTCCAAGTCATGGGTGGTGTAATTCTTCTCATGAACCTTTCATTGCCGTGAGGCATACGCGATCACCTTATCGCGCTGTATCAGCACACACCCTAACCCTTGGATAGACGCATCATAGTACACCACGAAGTCCTCTGTACCCTCTACGTAATGATAGTATAGGTGCACTGCAAAGTTTCGACTTTTATAATTGAAAAGCAGATTCTTGGGCATCTCCCCACTTGTAAGTAATACCCTTCTGTGTCAAGGCAGTGAGGGGTTGAGTGATCATAGAGAATCCCTCAATGAATCTGCGAAAATATCCCATGAGTCTTACGAGTCTTAGGAGCCTCCCACTTTTTAATAGCATCAATCTTGGCGGGATAAACATGTATTCCTGCCTCGTTAACCACATGTCCAAGAAATTGGACTTCTCGAATCCAAAAGTCACATTTAGAGAATTTTGCATATAACTGCTCATTTCTTAGAAGTTCCAAGATCAGCTGCAGGTGTTGCTCGTGCTCTTCCCTGCTCTTGGAATAAATCAGTATGTCGTTTATGAACACTATGACGAATTTGTCCAAATAGAGCTTGCACACCTAGTTCGTTAGATCCATGAACACAGCCGGTGCATTGGTTAGCCCAAATGGCATCACCAAAAACTCATAATGTCCATACCGAGTTCGAAAGGCTGTCTTCGCCACATCCTCCTCTCGGACTCTCAGTCGATGATATCCTAACCTCAAGTCAATCTTAGAATAGAAACTCGACCATTGTAGCTGGTCGAACAAGTCATCAATACGAGGCAAAAGGTAGCGGTTCTAAACCGTCACCTTGTTCAACTTCTGATACACATGTGGAAACTCCCATCCTTCTTCTTATCAAACAGAATGGGAGCTCCCCATGGCGAAGAACTAGGTCTAATAAAACCCCTATCCAATAGCTCTTGGAGTTGGGTAGACAGTTCTTGAAGTTCGCCTAGTGGTAGGCGGTATGGTGCGCGTGCAACTGGAGCTGCTCCAGGTACAAGGTCAATTTGAAACTCCACTTGACAAACAGGTGGAAGTCCAGGTAGTTCCTCTTGGAAAAAAAATATCTGGGAAATCTCGGACTACTGGGATGTCCTCAATCTTAGTTTCAGTCTCAGCTCGAGTGTCAGATTTGTTAGCCAAAATGGCTGGACAGCCCTTACGAATACACGTCTGGGCCTTCAAAAAGGAGATGATTCCCACCATGGCACCACCACGATCACCCTGTATAAAGTTCTCCTCTTGGGAGGGGAATACGAACAATCTTCTCCTGACAGAGAATTTTAGCATGTTGCTTGGACAATCAGTCCATGCCAACCACAAGGTCAAAGCTACCTAGGGTGATAGGTAAGAGGTTGATGGCAAACAATTGCCCATTCAACTCGAGCTTACCGTCACGATGTACATGGGTTACCTCGACAGGCTTCCCATCAGCCAATAGAGTACGGGGTATCAAGAAGAGTGGGAACCATCCCTAATTGCTTGCTAAGTTTCGATGACACAAAACTATCGTCCGCACCAGTATCATATAAAATAGAAGCAAGAGTGTCGTACCCGTCACGACGTTTTTATCAGTCCTAGCTTCCCCAGAGCCAATCACAATTGCTATTCCACGAGTCCCATTGTTGTTTTTATCGTAGTGGTTATTGTTTGTTGAAGGACTTGTACCTCACACTATCCCACGTTCTCTTGCTATCGCCAAAAGTAGAAGATGAAGCTCCATGCTTCGTAAGAGTACCTTGCTCAACAGCTTCATCAATGAGTTCGCGAGCCAGGTGAAAGATTTGTTAGATTCTGGGTAGGTGAGTTGCAGTGGCCAAGCCACGGATCTGAGGGACCCACCCTTTTGGTATGAAATTCGATCCGCTGGTAAAGTTGGTTAATTAGATTCGAGCACGAAGTATCTAACTCCTGTAGCTTGGTAGTGTAGACGTCGATCTCAGACCCATCCGTCTTTATATAACAAATTTCTTGGTTTCATCACAAGGTGTTACGTTCTCCATCCAAGTATCTGTAACTCATCGAGTGTGCATACAACATACTTTACCCCATTCTGCCTGGGGCAAATGCACATGGCAAAGACTTATACTATCGAAGAAATCAGACGGTCTCCTTCAGTTCCGTTGGAGTTATCGAGGTTTACAACCAATAAAAGGCTTGAAAATACGATGGTAGGTTGTTGTTGTGGCATGTACGTTCAAGGTATAAGAAAGTGCAAACGTGGAAGTCAGGGGAAAGGAATGATTTAGCAAAATAGATCTTTACTAGCTTGGAAAGATGCGAGGGCTTCAACCACCCTATCGTTGATCATACGAACTCAGTCTTATCTAAGTTAACAAATGGGAAAAGAAAGAAAATACAGGTAAGAAAAAGGTAAGAGCCAATCGTCGCCACGCTCTGTCTAGATAGTAGAGCCTTCATCTTCACTTTCCATGTGCACGCCCTGCTCAGGTTCCCCTTCCATCCCTTCTTCCTCCTCTTTCTTGGTGTCAGTGTTATATGGTTCTCATCACGTACAGTCTCCTTCTCTAGTCCTATGTGAGCCAGTTTAGTGGTAAGCTGTACCACTCGTTCCTCCAATCGTGGTTATCAGCCATTAGTAGGTTTCATCTTCCCTTGTGATGTTGCACTACGTCGCAGGCTTTACATAACTCCCCAAGAGTGTGTGTAACAAGCCCCGATCTAATGTGTTCCCATGCACCTACCATATGCTCATGAGAGACAAGGATATGCAGTCATACGTTCGCCCGCTCGCACTAGGCGTAAGGTACTAGAGTAAGAAATGAATTCTATATGTGTAACCTAGTCCCGTCTGAGTTTCGAATGAAGGTAAGAAAGATCAAGTAATAAGGAACAAAAACTAATTGTCTCCTTGCTTAGTAACAAAGGATAAGTCTCAGCATTTGAATTCGATTCAGTTAAATGGTATCACGTCATGCACATCGTGGAGCTTTCCTGTGCGCCACAACGCTCGCAAGGGCTTTCTCCCCTGTACAATTGTTGTTTCCTCATCCATGAGGTTTGTTAGGATACTACTCCCAGTAATGCGCCACTGGTGTAACCCTGGGTTCCCACCATTGACGTGTTCAGAATTAGGTCTAGAACTAGAAGATAACATATCTCCCGAAATCATATGTTGTAGATATATGTAGCTAAAAGCTAGTTGTGCACTTAAGTTGTGAGTGTACTTATGCTATGATGATTATAGACTAGACTCAACATGCAGTCCTAGTTCACTATAACCAATGACTCTGATACCAATCTGTCACACCCTCAAATTTCCACTGCGGGATTTATACCGCGAGGCGCATGACAAACCAGGATCCCATAGCCATAAGTCACATGAACGAACCCTAAATGCCCAAACCATTTAGTTCGTTTTCGAAAAACCAAGTTTAGTTAAGCTGCGGAAGCGTAAACCAAATTTAAACCCTTTTTAAAAGCCATGCGCAAAACAACGCGCCCAAATTAAAACCATATGAAAGGAAATGTAAAAGCATAATGTGCATTTTATGTGTATGCCCAAGACCCCAAATGTAGTGAAGTGTACAGTGCTTTCTAATCCTGGCACCGAAAGCTAACTACCTGCAAAAGCATGTAAATCGTGTGTCAACATAAAGCTGGTGAGTTCACAAAGTAAAGTAATTGAGTATGTAAACGCGCTGGTTTCCAAAACCACGTAACCAAGTAAAAGCGTAGGTCCTCCAGACCAAAATGTTCAAGAGTTATCAGTTTAAGCGTGTCAGAGGTAGCTAACCCACTCAGTGTAACTAAACAGAATTATTGGGACACCTTCAGTAATGTAATAGTTTGCCTCAATAACTGGTGTCTAACAACACCAGTTCTCAAATGTGGTAAGAAGTTCATGCCCGTGCCTCAAGCACCTCAGACATGAGGTTGCTGTACAACCTAATAGCGCTATCAACTAATACCCCGCTCGCCTCCAGCGATTAACCCAATAATATGCAAGGACTTTCCAATGATAGAGTGTTTAGTTTACAAAGGACCAATAAGTTTTAAACTGATCAAAAACCTGATCCACACAAGGAATCGTAAAACCGACCCACACAAGGAGTCAAAACCCGACCCACGCAAGGAGTCAAAGCATCTCATAACCCGAGATGTAAAAGTAGTCCCAAACCGGACTAGAAAACGTTTTGTAAGTTGTCTCAAACCCGAGACGCATGCCTTTGAGAAAAGAATAGTGAAACTCACCTTAGTGTGCAAGCAAAAGAAATCCAAACTCCAAGTAGGGTGCACTACCGACTCCCCTAGTATAAGTGTCACTAAGTAAGTATGGGCGTAATATCATTACACCATATAACCCGTTTGTCCAAGGCGTTTAAACGTTCAAAAGTGTGTAGGTGACACCTAGTGATTCTACATGCATAAGTAAATCCTACGGACCCGTTGGTGAATATGTTGGTTACCATTAGTTTTGCACTTCATATGCATCTCATATAAGTGCCCATTCAAATATATATCAAACACATACCACATAGGACTCCAATTAGTTACACAAACACAAAATACACAATCTGCATTTTTAGGACAGATTGTGCGTCACAAAACTAATTTATTTAAAATACTAAATCAGTGAGTTAAACTCCCAAATGTTTACTGAATATTATTTGGGATTCATTTGATAACCAATATTTTTGTTTTGTCTCAAAAACAAACACAAAAATCATGAAAAATCGTACATCACAGATATGTCCAGAAAGTTTCTACAGCAGGTCAGGTTAGTAGAAAAATTCCCAAAAATTGTGTATTCATCCAAACGGGATGAATCTAATTGGAAAAGCCAATTTATTCCAATGTTAACCTATTGTCCAAATTTCATAACTTAATTTCTTGTAAAACTCTAGTTATAATTGTTTAAAGTTGACTCAGTTTGTTAATCAGAAAATCTGACATGACCTTTAATCAAAGAAAATTCCAAAAACATATCAAACGACATCCAAATCAGATGATTTTGCCCATTCTAAAAAGCTAAGACCCTGTAAAATCTATTCATGCAAAGAATCGATCAAAACAATTATTTTCAAGCCACGAAACAGACCCTACAAGTCGACATTCAGATTCTGTCCAGATTCTAATCATGCAATATTATCAATTATATCAAACCCTAGTTGCATATTATCAATCAATAACACCTAATAATCATCAATAACCATTACCAAACATTCCTAACGCGTATTGTGATCAGATTCTATCATTATTCATGCAAAGATTACAACTTTAATGATCAAAACTTCAACAACTTGCGCAACAAGTAACCTATAATATTACTAATCGCCTATCATCATGATTAATTCGTTTAATCTTCAAAAACCTCAAGTTTTAATAATTATCAAAAGCTTTTAGACCTGGACAAACCTTGTTATATGATTTTTATAACATAAAAATAAGATTAAAGCGTAAAGGATTAAAGATTATACCCCTAGCTCTTCGATACAATCAACCAAACGCGTTTGGAGCTTCCCAATCGATGATCTTGAGCCTTTGCAGGTTGTTTGGTGTTTATAATTCGCAAGGGGCAGTAAGGGGGCGATTAGGGTTGAGTTTAGAGGTTGCATGGGGCTTAAGAGTGTTTAAATAGGGGTTTGAGGCAGTTTAGACCCGTCAGGCTATTTCGCGCGGCCGCTTGGGCCCTGTGAGCGGCCGCTCACAGGCCCTTGGCCCGCGTGGGTGGCCCGTTTCGTCACCCGACGCGTTTTCCTTCGACGTTTTCGTTATTTCGGACCGTAACAAGTGCAACCCCATGCGTTAAGACCCTAATCAACCTAATGACCCACCTTTAATGATTTTATTAACGTATTCGGTTTAGGTTCACACAATCACGTATGGTTTTCACATAAGTTCATCGAATATCACATAGACACGTAATCGCAATCAATCTAAATTAGTTTACTCATTATTATTATACTTCATTATTCACCAACGTCCGAGGTTCACTAATCATGTATTCAGTTATTAACTCACAACAATGCAACGTGTGTCCTATCTAGCTAACCCTAGTTAAGTATAATGCAAGGAACGTAACTAGAGTTTAGTTAAAGTGAGAACCTGAATTTGCGGGGTATCACATCATCCCCAAGTTGAAAAGAATTTCGTCCTGAAATTCAGCAAGTAAACAATAAAGCCAGCTAGAAAAGTGTGCGCTTGGTTCCCGGATGTCACAAGACCAATTTTCAGAAGGTATGGTTCAAATTAGGGTTTATAGAATTAGTTTGTTTTTTGTATCCAAAAGGTTTAGCCAAGAGTGTGTTAATGGCAATAATGGTTGGATGTGAAACATATGGTTAGTAGTAGCCTTTCTTAAAGCATGTTAGGAGGTTTCTCATATTCAGCATTTTTTAAATAGGGATATTGGAATTAGATAATCAAGATTGTTTTTTATGTATATTTTTTCTTCAGGCATGGGAGTTTGACCATTTACTTTTGAATTATGATTAAGCGAATCCGGTTTATGTTTTTTTCTTGAACAAGTATGTTCTATGGGTAAAATCAAAAGAGTACCATTGTTACATATAGGAAAAAAGTAGTTAATTTGAGGTTATCTAGATTACTTTTGTAAGTCGAATGATTATTCATAGTTTGATATTGCTGTCTTGGGTTTGTTTTGTTTTTGTTTTGCTAATTAGGGTTTATTTCAAAATTTTATCTTGCTTAGTCTTTGATTCTTTCTTTGTTACTAGGTTGTTTTTGGCTGGATATGATTTTAGATGTATGTGGTTGTTTGTGTTTTTTAAAGATATATGTGATATTTTATTTATGGGGTTGGATATGTTAGTGTTTATTGTTTAATAGTGTTATTATACAAGCTTCTATAGAAAAATTATTTGAGTCCCAATGTCGAATGTGTTGTATAGATGGCATCGCAGGCGGCAAGTCCTGCTGCTGTTCTTCCAAGTGCTCAAATTGTTGGCAATGCATTTGCGGAGCAATACTACCATATTCTTCATACAGTGGCGGTTACCGTAGTTATGGGATCTGGATTCCGTTTATAATTCCGATTAGGACCTGATTATGGTGGTAAGTCCCATAACTTTTCTCCATTCCGTTTATGGTTACTGTTAAGTAAAACAATATTAGGATTATGGTGTTAGCATTGGATTTATAGATTGTTTTAAGTTAGGTATTGAATATTAATGATAGAGTTATGTATGTTTTTAGCCTTTATTACATGTATTAATATTAGAGTTATACATTGTTTAGGTTATGTATTGTATATTGATATTAGAGTTATGCATTTTTTTAGCATTTATGATAGGTGTTAATATTAGAGTTATACATTCTTTTAGGTTAGGTATCAATATTAGTATTGTGAGACTTGGTACATAGAGGTGATAAGTATTTTCATTGTTACAACTTCCAACTTAAGTGATTGTTTAGTTGATTAGGTTAGGAATTATAGGAGTCATTAGAATGCGAGAAATTAGAGAGATGTGATGATTTTTTGACTCTAATGAGAGACAAGAGATATGTGATGAGTTTTTGAATAGTTGCAGCTTACATAAGTGATTGTTTAGATGATTACTGATTGGGTTTTAGGTTAGGGAATATAAGTTATTACTGATTAGAATACTATGGACATGCAGCGATTGAGATATTTTGTGGTTAGTTAACTTGAGCAAATTGCAATAGGTTATCACGTCATATTAGATTTTTCAACCTTGGGACCCTCCTAGGGTAATCAGCTAGTGTTTTATATATCAGTATTTTCTCCCTCTATGGTCATCAGAGGTTTGTAACAGTTGAGCAACAAAATAAGTGAAAATGGAATATGTACATAAAAATGAAAACACTTATAAAATTACTCCAAATTTAGCATCCCAAGCATGGATACTAACCTCTGAAAGGTTGTTGTGTCAAGGGGTTTTGTGAAAACATCAGCTATTTGATTAGCTGTTGACACATATTTTACCTCAATTTTGCCTTTTTCATAGCAATCCCTAATGAAATGATGCCTGATTTCAATATGTTTTGTCTTTGAAAATTGGACAGGATTTTGAATGATGCTAATGGCTGAGGTACTGTCTAGGAGCAATGGTGTCATGGTCTCATTGATTCCATAATCAAGTAATTGATTTTGAAGCCATTGTATATGTGATGTACAACTTTCAATTGCAATATATTCTGCTTCAGCAGTTGATGTTGCCACAGATGTTTGCTTCTTTGATTGCCAGGACACCAGACAGTTTCCAATAAATTGAAATCCACCAGATGTTGATTTTCTTGATATTATACACCATGCATAGTCACTATCTGAAAAGGCTATTAATATGTTACTGCTGATAGCAGGATACCAAATTCCTAGATTAGGAGTTCCTTTTAGATATCTAAAAATTCTTTTGACTGCCATAAGGTGTGATTCCCTTGGAGCTGATTGATATCTAGCATAAACACGTTGAAAACATAATATCTGGTCTAGAAGCAGTTAAATAAAGAAGGGAACCTATCATACATCTATACATGGTTTGGTCAGCCTGTTTTCCTTGATCATCTGGTTCAACTTGTGTGGTTGGGCTCATGGGAGTGGAACATGATTTACGGTCTTGTAAAGAAAATTTGTTCAATAATTCTTTAACATATTTTGACTGATGTATAAAAATTCCATTTGCTTGTTGTTTGATCTGCAGTCCCAAAAAGTACTTCAGTTCTCCCATGGTACTCATCTCAAATTTAGATTGCATGAGTTTCTTAAATTCTTCACACAGTTTTGTATTTGTTGAACCAAAAATTGTGACACCCGACAAACTCAGGTTAGTAACTTTTTCATTAACTAGTAAGTCTACCTTAGCAAGTCATGCATACGTTACATTTAACCGAGTCAGTTGAGTTGATTTGATGATTCGGGGAATCATCAGGAGTTGATTTACATCACGTATTGTCCAGGGTTCAATGATTTGGAGGATCATTGGGGATTATCACATACACATACGAGTCTTAAGTCCCGTTGTTTGTGAATTACATGAATTTAATTAAGTGAAAAACATAGATTGATCCATATATGTTATATAATGTGCAAATACGTGTTTAAATGGTGTTTATATGATTATACATGATTATACATTCTTAACATATGTTAGGATTTCATGTTCATGCGTTCGGATGTGTTAAAACGCGTTTAAGCGACAAAACCATAACATGTTGAATTTCAGGATATTGGTTCGACCTGTAGCGGGTGCGAACCAAGATCCATGACATTTATTCGACCACTCCATGATCTTCATTCGACCCCTGCAGGGTGCGAATGAAGATTGGGTATAAATACCATACTTTGCAATTTTTCATCATTTCACAAACCCTAAACGCCTCTAAGTGTTCTCTCTCAACCTTAAACCCGTGGGGAGGAGTTTTTGACCTTGTTTTTCAGATTATAACATACAAACACCTTAAAATCCTTTTCAAGAATTTTCATTCATTTTTACTAAACCCCAAAGGTCCAGATTTGTTCTAAGATGGTTTTCATAAATAAAAACCTTTATGTAGAACAGTTTATCATTTCGGTTGCACACGAAATCATAAACTGAGGGGCATGAAAATCCTGGTGGACTCTGTGTTTGGAGTGAAGGTCCTGAATTGGACCTAGATCTGAATTCTTCGAATTACTAGTAGTTGTACTAGTGATGATCTGAGTTTCTATTCTTGTGTTTGATAGAACATGTCTGGCGCTTGTGGTGGTCGTGCTGGTGGCTGGTGGTCGTGGCGGTGGTCGTAGTAACGTGAACATGACCCAAGCTGAACTAAATGACTTGCTTCAGCAGCAATTGAATGTGGCCTTGGCTGCTTTCCAGTCTGCTCAGCAAAGCCGTGGTGGTAATTTGATTACTGCCACTCCTATTCTTATCTTGAGTATTGCATCTCTGTTGACTAATTGGATGCCGTTGGTTCAGGTAATGTTGTTAACCCGCCTCATCCAGTGACGTCTACATGTACTTTTAAGATGTTCATGGATTGCAAGCCCCACAACTTCAGTGGGATTGAAGAAGCGGTGGGACTGCTCCGAGGGCTGGAGAAGATTGAGTCTGTTTTCGCCATGTGTAACTGTCCTGATGCTGACCGTGTTAAGTATGCTACGGGAACTCTTGAAGGTCACGCTCTGAGATGGTAGATCTCTACCAATTCAACTCTTGGCTTGGGTAAGCTAACGCCATGCCATGGACTAAGTTCATTCAGAGGTTGCAAGCTGAGTACTGCCCGAGAGATGAGATTATGAGGTTAGAGCATGAGTTCTGGAATCTTAAGATGGTGGGTTCTGAGATCGAGGAGTATACTGGGAAGCATAATGAACTGGCTGTGATGTGCCCTGGTATTGCTACACCAGAGTATCGAAGGATCGAGCATTATATCGCTGGGTTGGTGCCAGAGATTGCTGGGCATGTAGCTGTCGCTGATCATACTACATTGTTGGCTACTGTTTGATCAACTCACAAGTTGACCAACATGAAGGTTGCTGAGCGTGTCTTGCCTCCCAGGGGCCCTGCTGTGAAAGCCCCTGCATATAACAAGAGGAAATGGGAGAGTGTGGGGAAGAACTCTGGGTCGTCTCAGTCTCAGCAGTCGGTGAAGAAGCAGGACACAGTTGGTTCGTCGTCGGAGCAGAGGCATGGGGGTTATGCTGGGAAGCTGCCTAAGTGTAGTCGGTGTGGTTTTCATCATTCTGGGAATGTTGGATCAGTTTCTTGTTAAAGAGGTTCTTATCATGAACACTTGTATATATGAACTATCAAAGTAAGTTGCACAGCGGATTAAAAGTTAAGTATTCAAGTTAAAGCTTCACTTTTAAACAGGAGTTATTACTCCCCCTTGAAGTATGAACTAAAGCAGTACATGAGAATCTAAAGACAGTTAATGAATGAAACAGTAAATGCTTCAATGATTCTCAAATATATTGGAAATTATAACTACAAAAGGAATATCTAAAATAGTGGAATGAACCCATCTATTTATAGACTAAAAGTAAACATACATGAGAAGTATTGATGCAATATAATATGTACAAATACTACAACAGGCTGTAGCATTGGTACTTGTACAAAGACTTTAAGAATACTAATATTAAACTAAACTACTGAAGTATTAAGTAGGTTAGAAGATTCTAGGGCTGTAAACGAACCAAACGAACACGAACAAGGCTTTGTTCGTGTTTGTTTGTTAAGGTTTCTTGGACAAACGAACCGTTCACGAACACACTAACGAACATAATTATGTGTTTGTGTTTGTTTGTTAAGAAATTCAGTTGTTTGCGAACTGTTCGTGAACACGGGTCTTGAACAAAATCAAACAAAAACAAACATTTAATACGCAACTAACTAAAAAAACATTGTTAATATTAACCATTAGACAAAGTACATATAGTAAACGATGTCGATAAGTCCAATTGTACTAACTTAGACATAATTATCTAAAATTACTTAGGCATATGCATGAATACATGATATTCCTAATTCAAAAGTTCATAATGATCCTAAGTTTTAACTAGTGATCGAACATAAACAAACATACACGAATGGATATAAATAAACGAACGTAAACAAACACATTGCCGAACCTTCACGAACGCAATCGAACGAACGAGACATTTGTTCGTGTTTGTTTGTTTAGTTAATCAAACGGAATTTTTTGTTTGTGTTCGTTCATTTATTAAACAAACGGACACAAACGAACTTCCCGCCAAACGGTTTACGAACATTTCACCGAACGTTTGGTTTGTTTACAGCTCTAGAAGATTCCATCAAACAGCTGATGAGTGACAAACTACTGATGAGTAGTTTGTCTTCAGCAGTTCTTTAGTAACTTGTCTGGTTGGACTTCAGAACTCCTGATCATTACTCTTCAACACTTGATATCTTCTTCTTCAGTACTTTCAATTCTTCTTCTTCAGTAATTTCTATACATAGGTTTATTTGCAGGAAACATGAATTAGACTAAGGTTTCCAAAAGTGGTTTCTTCAATCCTTTTTGTCCTTACAATCTCCCCATGGATTGATGAAGCCAAAACCTTATCTAATCCTTTATTCTTTCTTTCTGCCATCAAGTATCTTCCAAATTTCTCTGATCATGGAAGTCTTGAGTTGATGCACTTGTTGTTCGGTAAGAGATCCTTGTTGTGGTTCAAGATGCTGGATGGTGAGCATGTCTTTTGTAGATAGATTCTTCAGTTCATCTATAGATTTGAAGACCTTACTTGAACGATCTCTTCTTGTGATCATCATTGAGTTTGAATCAGAGAATGACCATTTCACTATGTTCACTTTAGATTGGTCAAAGTCTAAAGTATAGGGGACCATGCTAGTCTCCTGGTTTGATCCTGATTATGGAATATCTTCTATTCCAGTGACCCTCAGGTGGGATTCCCTTCTTTCTTCAGTATTCACAACATCAGGTATATTACTAAAAGTAGGGAGATGATGTTCAGTAATTACCTTAGTGTGTTTCTTGTCAGTTATGGTTTGTTGTAGTTGGTAAGCAAATGTAGAAGGATCCCTGAATTGTGTGAGTAGAGGTTTTTCTTCAACCACAAAATCTCCTTGTACAATGGCGTTTCCTTCAAGCAATGCCATCTTGAAATCTGTTTTGATGGTTTCCTCTGGCTTCTTCTTGGTAGCAGGCTTTGATGATGATTGTTTGACACCAGAAGTTTTAACTACTGAAGTTTGTGAAACTTCAGAAGTTTTAAACTTCTTTGGATTAGCAGCTCTATCAGCCTTGAACTTTTTGTAAGTGTCATATAATGTATCTTCTCTCCATTTGGACACTGAAGCTTTTGAACCAAATCCATTGGCTACAAATTCTTGTATGATCTCAGCTCTCTTTGCCTTTATGTCTTTCTTAGTAGCTAGCCTGTCAGATACAAGCTGATCTCTATGTGTTAGTTCTTCCATAGAGAGCCCTTTGAGTGAGTATTTCTTTGTTTTGTTGTTTTTGGTGATGAAGGTCATCAGTTGTTGTCTCTTGTCTTCTTCAGCAACTCTCTCTAGTTCTTCTAACTCACTCAACTTCTTTTCATACTTTTTCAATTTTTCATTGTAGCTCAAGTCATCCCTTGCTTCTAGACTGGTCCAGATTTCATCTTCCACTGCCTTCTTCTTTGCTGCCTTTAAACACTTCTCCATAAGTTCTTTGGAAATTGATATGGGAGTAGGGCTCAAAAAAGTTGTTTGAGTGGGTGCAGGCTTTGGTATTTGAGATGGAGTGGGATTAGTTGCCTTAGAAGGCTGTTCTTTTTCAGTCTTGGGAGTGTTAACTACTAAAGGGTTGATCTGAGTATGAACTATTGAAGGATTGTCTTCAGTACTTCTGTCTTGGCCTTCAGCAGTTTCTTCAATTATGCCTTGGGAGTTCTTTTCAGTTGTTTCTCTAAGGAGCCTTTCTTGTTTTTCTTGCCAGTCATGCCTTTCTTTCAAGGTTATTTCTTGTCTTGTCATGATTGTTTGCTTTTGGGCATCGTTGAGATGTTGTGCTTCTCTGGCCTTTTTGCTGGCTTCAACTGACACAACCTTTGGTTCCTTGGACATCTACTCCTTTTTGGCTTCATCCACTTCTGGAAACCAAGGAGGTGGAGGTGTTACACCAGATAGATGAGCAAGTTTTCTTTTGTTATCTTCCATCTTTGTTGACAACTCACCAAGTTTGTGGTCTATGGCATTATTGATCATCTCAAGATGAGTTTTGTTCTTCAACTCCATAGCAGTCATAAAATCCTTGAGATGTTGGGAAATGAGAGTATGTACTATCTGGTATACGGGACCAGTTGGGCTGCATAGGTGGATCAGATCTATGCTAGATGACCCAGGGAATTAGTTAGGCTTTTGCTGTGAAAGGGGTGTTTTTGGGTGATCCTCAGTGTGAACTGAAGATGCCACTTTAGGGGAATTAGGGTTCAAGTGGTCTTTAACCTGATCCTTTGTGACTAGCTCTTTGAGTTTAGATACATCAGATTCAGGACCTTCACAATGTGCCGTCAATTCATGTTGTGGAGAGTTTGAAACATCATCCAAACTAATGGAATCATCTGAATCCCTGGTGACATCCTCAATGAGTATGTCATCAGTTAAACCATGAGCTAGGCCCAACCTAGTAGTCTCATGAACCTCTTTTTCTTGGTATTGAGGTTTTCCTACTTCAGGCATAAAGCCTTCATTAGTAGTTGCCACATTTGAGGTCTTAGCTATGGTACTACTGTTCTCTAATCCACCACTGGGTGGTATAAGAGTAGTATCAGCCTCAAATGTACCTAAAGTGTCTAAGTCTGGACTTAGACGCCTTGGTTCATCCTCTTCTCTTGGGATAGGGCTGATAACATCCACATCCATGTATGTTTCTGAGGTTGTGTCCCCTGTTTAATGTGGTTGTTGGGGATTGACATTTTTAGATGGGATCTTTTCTTTAAGCCCAGAGAGAATTTGAGCCATTTCTACTTTTTGGTGTGAGAGTTCAGGTTCAGTAGTTATGGGTAAAGGCTCAGCAGGCTTAATAGTTTCAAATGAAGGGTCAGTAGTAATGGTCTTTTTTATTTTCTTCCTTCTAAACAAAATGGTGATAGGAGCTCTTTGGGGGGTGTGAGATGGATGAGACTGAGAGGATGTTTCAGTCACACCTTCTAGAAGTGCAGATTGCACATGAGCTGGTTCAGGCATCTCAACCTCCTGAACAAATTTTCTTTTAGGGTTGGACGGTTTGGATTTTAGTTGTTTTCGTTGTTTAGGCTTTTTAGGAGTAGGTTTTGAAGATGTTTGTTCCTTAGGCACTGTGGCTTGTTCCCCTTGGTCATCTTCTGGCAAAAATGTCGGTTTATTATGCCAAGCGAATACTTGTGATGTCAAAGGATTTAGCTTTGCAGCTTCACCCACAAGTATGCCATCACCATGTTCTTTTATTATGCATTGCATAACAAATCTTGGGTACAACAAAAATTTCTTTTTATCATTTTGGTGATGTAACACCAACTCATTAAATAAAACTGCTGATGCCCTGAATTTTGTTTCATTCACAATGGAATGAAAAATAGGTTGAAAAGTAGAGGGCATGTGATCATAAGATCCGGTTTTAGGACTTAAACACATGATGATGTAATGAAACAAAAGTTTATATTTTGCATCAAAGAATTTCTTATAAATTGTAGCATGTGAGAGAGTACCTTGGTAACCACACTCTGTCATGATTAGTTGAATATCAGCATTGGGAATATTTTATGGTGCATCAGCATCATCTAGACTAAGACTTATTCCCAAAGTGGCTGGTGTGATTACCATAACTTTCCCTTGGATGGTTGATTTGAGGGAAATCACCTTATTGTTCACAGTCACCGCCTCGGCATTTGCCCAGAACTCATTAAGAGTTTGAATGTGAATTGGAGGATCAATGGTAAAAGCTGTGTGGAACAGGGATTTGACGACTAAATCAATGATTTCGTCGTATTGAGACCAGGCTGGATCCTTCACGAAGTAGCCTCTTTGATTATGTCCCTGTTTTAGTACGAGAGCCATGGTATTTGTGGATCGAACAATGTTTTTGATGTTGCAGGGGAGGGTTTGTGAGTGTTTTGAGAGAGAAAGATGGAATTTTTGCTTTTTAAAGGATAAGTGTGAGAAAAGGTGTTTATCGGAAGTTTATAACCGCCCTAGGTCAAACTTCTTAAATGGGAAATGTCTGATTTGCCCTTATTGACAAAACTGCTGATGAAGCAGATTATTCATTAGTAGTTCCCATTTTCTCTTCAGCAGTTTGTTAAAAACTGACGAGAATAATTTGTAAACACTTTATTCATAACTTCTGAAGATTATTTTATCAGAAGTTAGTCATTTTTCTAAAAATATCCCTATTCCAATGTTTTGTACATCAGAAGTTTCTCTCTTTTTGGTCATCAGAGGTTTGTGACAGATTAGTAACAATGTAAGTGAAAGGAAAATATGTGCAGGAAAATGAAAAACACTTACAGTACTTATTCAAAATTTAGCATCCCAAGAAGGGATTCTAACCTCTGAAATGTTGATGAGTCAAGGGGTTTGGTGAATATGTGAGCTATTTGATTAGCTGTTGTCACATGTTTCACCTCAATCTTGCTTTTTTCATAACAATTCCTTATGAAATGATACCTGATTTCAATGTGTTTAGTCTTTGAAAACTGAATAGGATTTTGAATTATGCTAAAGACAGTTTTACTGTCTACAAGCAATGGGGTCTTGGTCTCTTTGATTCCATAATCAAGTAATTGATACTGAAGCCATTGAATCTGTGATGTACAACTTGTAGTTGCAATGTACTCTGCTTCAACAGTTGAAGTTGCCATAGATGTTTGCTTCTTTGATTGCCAGGACACTAGACAGTTTCCTAAGAATTGACAACCAACGGATGTTGATTTTCTTGACATTTTACACCCTGCATAGTAACTATCTGAAAAAGCTGTTAATTTGGTATTGCTAGAAGCAGGATACCAAATTCCAAGTGTATGAGTTCCTTTCAGATATCTAAAAATTATTTTGACCGCAATTAGGTGTGATTCCCTTGCAACTGATTAATATCTAGCACAGACACAAGTTGAGAACATAATATCTAGTCTAGATGCAGTTAGATAAAGTAGGGAACCTATCATATGTCACAACCTCAAATTTCCACTACGGGGTTTTACCGCGAGGCGCATCACATACCAGGATACCATAGCCATAAGTCATATGAACGAACTCAAAATGCCCAAACGATTTAGTTAGTTTTCAAAAATCAAGTTTAGTTAAGCTGCGGAAGCGTAAACCAAATTGAAACCTTTTAAAACCATGCGCAAAACAACGCGCCAAATTTAAAACCATATGAAAGAAAACATAAAAGCATAATATATAATTTAGGTGTATGCCCAAGACCCCATATGCAGTGAAGTGTGCAGTGCTTTCTAATCCTGGCACCGGAAGCTAACTACCTGCAAAAGCATGTATATCGTGGGTCAACAAACAATGTTGGTGAGTTCACTAAGTAAAGTAAATGAGTATGTAAATGCGCTGGTTTCCAAAACCACGTAAACAAGTAATTGAGTTGGTTCCAAGAACCGTGTAAACACTAGTTCATCGAATGTCAAGGGTAGCTAACCCATTCATGATAACTAACACCGATATACCGAACTCCTGATGTACGTGTAGCCACAAATGTGAGCCGCATGCCTTACATCATTGCCTATCAACAATGATAAAATCTGTTAAGTTATAGTTCACTCCCGCACTCCCCGAGCCGGTGTGAGGTTTGTCAGACTTAATAGCACTATCAACTAATAACCCGCTTGCCATAACCCGGCAACTCATTCGGTATGTGAAGGACTTACAGATGATAGAGTTGGTTTAGTTCATCAAGGACACAGTTTGCGAACTAGCAAAAACTCGACTTACACCAGGAGTCAAAAATCGACCCATACAAGGATCCATAGCATCCCAACCCGGGATGTGTAAGTAGTCCCAAACCGGACTAGAAAATAGTAGTCCCAACCCGGACTATAAAAAGTTAAGTACTTTGTCTCAACCCGAGACACATGCTTTTGAGAAAAGAGTAGTGAAACTCACCTTAGGTTGCACGTGAATAATCCAAATTCCTCAGACATAATTGAGCTACCGACTCCCTATTACAAATGTCACTAGGTGAGTATATGTGCATAACCAACACACCATACAACTCGTTTGTCCAGGACTTTTAAAGTTCCAACCGTGTAGTGACACCTAATGACTCTACATGCACAAGTAAGTCCTACGTATCCCGTTGGTGATCATATTGATTATTATCAGTTTTATACCTCATACACATCTCATATAAGTATTCATGCAAGTTCATGTCAAATACATACCATATAAGACTCCAAAAAGTCACGTAAACATCCCTTACACAATCTGCGTTTTTAGGGCAGATTGTACGATGTGAAAAACGAATTATTTAAAATATTTAATGAACGAATTAAACTCCCAAATTTTTACTGAATATTCATTTGATAACCCATATTTTTGTTTTGTCTCACAACCAAACACAAAAATTATTAAAATTCGTACAACACAGCTATGTTCAGAAACTTTTCACAGCAGGTCAGTTTAGTATAAAAATTCCCAAAACATGTGTATTGACCCAAACGAGGTGAATCTAAATGGAAAAGCCAAGTTTTTCCAATGTTGACCTACTATCCAAATTTCATAACTTAACCCTTTGTAAATCTCGAGTTATGACCGTTTAAAGTTGACCCAATTTATAATTCCGAAAATCTGATATGAACTTTAAACTTATAAAATCATGAATACATATCAAAACAAGTCCAAAACGCATGATTTTGGAATTTTTGAAAAGCTAACATCATAAGTTATGTTTTAGCATCAGAAAACAATCAGATTACACATGTTAATCACCCTATAACAACCCTACAATTCGTCACAATGAATCTGTCAGAAAATCAAAATTTTATCAACATGACTATTATAAACCCTAATCATTCTCAATACCCCATAATCATGCAATAACCTCATATTAACACAATAACATTCATTTTATCATATTTAATCTCAAGTTTTTACGTACCATATACTCTAGATGTGATTTCTATCAACAATATTCATCAACAATTTCAACAAACATCATAGACATTCAACATACAATGATTTGCGATTTTTAGCATGCATATTTCCTAAAGTTTTTACAACTTTTACAGCCTAAAATCACATCATACAACACGTAAAACACATACTTGAATTGCTAGAGTCCCTAGAATCTCAAGATAGCACCCGAAATAGCTTGAACTAGTGGAAAATTGATGAAGATTGAGATTGAAAGGTGGTTGTGGGGTTGCTCCTAATCCACGGCGCAAGGGGGTTCTAGGGTTGGGGTTTATTTTATTTTTTTTTTATAAATAATATGCTAGGGTTAAGATCATGGGCCAAGGTTTCGGGCTTTAGTGATTTTTATCTGATAAGCGAGCCCATTAGCCCTATTTAACTCTCGAGATTAATCCCGACAATAATAGTCCTACCAACTCATGTAAAACTACTGTTTTATCAATTCATATTATGTTTACCCTAAGTGCACATATCTCATAACGTTTACGTACAAGTTAACTAACACGCAGTAGTTCACATAAGCATGCCATTCACATACACGTGTTATTCCACATTCATCAACACCCAATCATTCATATAATCATGCATGTCTAACAAATCACCAACGTTCGGGATACAGGACTCGCGTGTGTGTCAAGGCAAGGGTTTTCCTAACTATAACGTACGTTAATGTCACCTAACATATGTTATTGTTACATAACATCCTGATGGACCTGTTTAACTAACCCTAGCTAGGTGTTTAACCACGTATGATTATGGAAATTAACTAGAGTTCAGTAAAAGAGTTAACATGAAAATGCGCGGTGTCGCATCATCCCCAAGTTGAAAAGAATTTCGTCTCGAAATTCAGCAAGTAAACAGTAAAGTCGGCTAAAAAAATGTGTGCTTGGTTCCCGGATGTCACATCATCTCTATGTTGAAAGGAATTTCCCCCCGAAATTCACTTTGAGATAGTTGCTTTACGTTTAGTGTTTGGTTTATACATAGTTTCAGGTTCAGTAAAGAGATGTGGGTATTTAAGCCGCATTTGATCCATGCGTTCCCACGTGTATTCCGGTCCTAGACGGAAATTCCATAGTACCTTAATAATAGGTATAGTGATTTGTCTGGGTTTCTTGACGCCCCGCTCAAGAATCTCCACCGGTTCTTCCATGAACCGTAGCTGATCGTCCACCTGGATATCCTCCAGTGGCACCACCAGCGTTGTATCCGATAAGCATTTCTTTATGTTTGATACGTGGAATACGTTGTGCACTCCACTGAGTTCATCAGGCAAGTTTAACTTGTAAGCTACCGGACCAATCCTTTCGACAATCTCGAATGGTCCAACGTATCGTGGGTTCAATTTTCCCTGTTTTCCAAAGCGTATCACCCCCTTCCAAGGTGACACCTTCAATAGAACCTTGTCCCCAACCTGGAACTCCAAAGGTTTCCTACGCTTATCAGCGTAACCTTTCTGTCGATCACGAGCACCAGCCATCCGATTTCTGATTTGCACTATCTCCTCAGAAGTTTCGTGCACAAGTCCGGGATACGTTAGCTGGCTATCCCCAACTTCAGTCCAGCAGATGGGAGACCTACACTTGCGTCCATAAGTGCCTCAAAAGGCGCACACTGTATCGAAGTGTGGTAGCTGTTGTTATTCGAGAATTCAATCAAGGGCAAGTGCTTATCCCAACTGTTGCCAAAATCCACCACGCACGCTCGTAGCAGATCTTCCAATGTTTGGATGGTACATTCACTCTGTCCATCCGTCTGTGGGTGATAGGTTGTGCTCATATCTAAGCGAGTTCCCAAAGCATTTTGGAGAGTAGTCAAAAAAAATGAGAAGTGAATCGCGCATCGCGATCAGATATAATAGAAGTAGGCACCCCATGCCTAGAGACTACCTCCTTGATGTAGAGATTAACTAGTTTCTCAAGCGAGTCCGTTTCCTTTATTGCCAGAAAGTGTGTCGATTTGGTTAAACGATCCACGATAACCCAAATTATGTTATAGCCAGTTGGCGTTCTAAGAAGTTTTGTGATGAAATCCATAGAAATCCCGTCCCATTCCACATAGGGATTTCTGGTTGCTGGAGTAGGCCTGAAGGTTTCTGATATTCAATCTTAACCTTCGCACAAGTCAAGCACTTACTAACATAAGTGGCTATTTCAGCTTTCATGTTTGGCCACCAGTAAAGAGTTTTGAGATCTTGGTACATCTGGTCCGAACCAGGATGTACCGAATGTCGAGAGGTGTGAGCTTCATGAAGTATTGAAGACCATCCGTCTTCAGTTCCAAGTGCTTATCAGCACCATGTAAAGTTTCAAGCCCGATGTTTTCTTCTTTCAAAGCCTTGCCCTGGGCTTCACGTATCTTATCAGGAAGATTAGAATGTACGGTAAGTTATAAAGCTCGCACCCGTTTGGGTTTTGTTTCCTTACGACAGAGGGTATCAGCTACTACATTAGCTTTCCCTGGATGATACTTGATGGCACAGTCATAATCATTCAGAAGCTTGACCCATCGACGCTGTCGCATGTTCAGCTCCTTTTGATCGAATATGAGTTGGAGGCTCTTGTGGTCAGTGAATATCGTACACTCCGTCCCATAGAGATAATGCCTCCAGATCTTTAGAGCAAAAATCATTGCTCCCAGTTCCAAGTCATGGGTGGTGTAATTCTTCTCATGAACCTTTAATTGACGTGAGGCATACGCGATCACCTTATCACGCTGCATCAGCACACACCCTAACCCTTGGATAGACGCATCACAGTACACCACGAAGTCCTCTGTACCCTCAGGTAGTGATAGTATAGGTGCACTGCAAGGTTTCGACTTTAATAATTGAAAAGCAGATTCTTGGGCATCTCCCCACTTGTAAGTAATACCCTTCTGTGTCAAGGCAGTGAGGGGTTGAGTGATCTTAGAGAATCCCTCAATGAATCTGCGATAATATCCCGCAAGACCAAGAAACTGGCGCACCTCAGTAGGAGTCTTAGGAGCCTCCCACTTTGTAATAGCATCAATCTTGGCGGGATCAACATGTATTCCTGCCTCGTTATCCACATGTCCAAGAAATTGGACTTCTCGAATCCAAAAGTCACATTTTGAGAATTTCGCATACAACTTCTCATTTCTCAATAGTTCCAAGATCAGCTGCAGGTGTTGCTCGTGCTCTTCCCTGCTCTTGGAATAAATCAGTATGTCATCTATGAACACTATGACGAATTTGTCCAAATAGGGCTTGCACACGCGGTTCATTAGATCCATGAACACAGCCGGTGCATTGGTTAGCCCAAATGGCATCACCAAAAACTCACAATTTCCATAATGAGTTCGTAAGGCTGTCTTCGCCACATCCTTCTCTCGGACTCTCAGTTGATGGTATCCTGACCACAAGTCAATCTTAGAATAAAAACTCGACCCTTGAAGCTGGTCGAACAAGTCATCAATACGAGGCAAAGGGTAGCGGTTCTAACACGTTACTTTGTTCAACTTCCGATACACATGCGGAAACTCCCATCCTTCTTCTTATCAAACAGAACTGGAGCTCCCCATGGCGAAGAACTAGGTCTAATAAAGCCCCTATCAAATAGCTCTTGGAGTTGGGTAGACAGTTCTTGAAGTTCGCCTAGTGCTAGGTGGTATGGTGTGTGTGCAATTGGAGCTGCCCCAGGTACAAGATCAATTTGAAACTCCACTTGACAAACAGGCGGAAGTCTAGGTAGTTCCTCTGGAAAGACATCTGGGAAATCTCGGACTACTGGGATGTCCTCAATCTTAGTTTCAGTTTCAGCTCGAGTGTCAGATATGTTAGCCAAAATGGCTGGACAGCCCTTACGAATACACTTCTGGGCCTTCAAAAAGGAGATGATGCCCACCATGGCACCACCACGATCACCCTGTACAGATAAAAGTTCTCCACTTGGGAGGGGAATACGAACAATCTTCTCCTAACAGGGAATTTCAGCGTGTTGCTTGGACAACCAGTCCATGCCAACCACGAGGTCAAAGCTACCAAGGGTGATAGGTAGGAGATCGATGGCAAACAATTGCCCATCTAGCTCAAGCTTACAGTCACAATGGGTGTGGGTTACCTCAACAGGCTTCCTATCAGCTAGCTCTATGGTGTACGGGGTATCAAGAAGAGTAGGAACCATCCCTATTTGTTTGCTAAGTTTCGATGACACAACCCTATACTTCGCACCAGTATCATATAAAATAGAAGCAAGAGTGTCGTACCCGACACGACATTGTTGTCAGTCCTAGCTTTCCCAGAGCCATTCACAATTGCTATTCCACGAGCCCCATTGTTGTTGTTGCCGTTGTTTTTGTTGTTGTTGAAGGACCTATACCTCACACTATCCCACGTTCTCTTGCTTACACAAAAAGTAGAAGATGAAGCACCATGCTTCGGAAAAGTACCACGCTCAACAGCCTAGTCAATGTGTTTGCGAGCCAGTTGAAAGATTTGTTAGATTCTGGGTAGGTGAGCTGTAGTGGCCAAGCCACGAATCTTTGGGACCCACCCTTTTGGTATGAAATTCGGTCCGCTGGTAAAGTAGGTTAAATAGATTTGAGCACAAAGTATCTAACTCCCGTAGCTTGTAGTGTAGGCGTCGATCTCAGATCCATCCGTCAAATTTCTAGATTTCATCATAGGGTGCAACGTTCTCCATCCAAGTATCTGTAACTTATCGAGTGTGCATGTAGCATACATTACCCCATCCTGCCCGGGGCAAATGCGCATGGAATTGACTTATACTATCGAAGCAATCAGACGGTCTCCTTCAGTTCCGTTAGAATTATCGAGGTTTACGACCAATAAAAGGCTTGAAAATATGATGGTAGGTTGTTGTTGTGGCATGTGCGTTCAAGGAATAAGAAAGTTCAAATGTGGAAGTCAGGGGAAACGAATGATTTAGCAAGATGGATCTTTACTAGCTTGGAAAGATGCGAGGGCCTCAACCACCCTATCGTTGATCATAAGAACTCAGTCTTATCTAAGATAGTAAAGGAAAAAGAAAGAAAAGATAGGTAAGAAAAGGTAAGAGCCAATCGTCGCCACGCTTTGTCTTAGATAGTAGTTCATTCATCCTCACTTTCCATGTGCTCGTCCTGCTCAGGTTTCCCTTCCATCCCTTATCCTTCCTCTTTCGCGATGTCAATGTTATATGGTTCTCATCACGTACAGTCTCCTTCTCCAGTTCTGTGTAAGTCAGCTCAATGGTCAACAACACCATTCGTTCCTCCAATCGTGACTGTCAGTCACTAGTAGGTTTCGTCTTCCTTTTAGATGTTGCACTGCATCACAGACCTTCGTAACTCCCCAAGAGTGTGTGTAACAAGCCCCAATCTAATGTGTTCCCATGAATCTACCATATACTTATGAGTAACAGGGATATGCAGTCATACGTCCGTCCGCTCATACTAGGTGCAAGGTACTAAAGTAAGAAATAAGTTCTATATGTGTAACCCAGTCCCGTCTGTATTTCAAATGGAAGTAAGAAAGATCAAGTAACAAGGAACAGAAACTAATTGTCTCCTTGCTCAATGAAAAAGGATAAGTCTCAGTATTTGAATTTCTTCACAGTTGATTCGGTTTGATGGTATCACGTCATGCGCATCATGTAGCTTTCCTGTGTACGTGCGCCACAACGCTCGCAAGGGCTTTCTCCCCTGTACAATTGTTGTTTCCTCATCCACGAGGTTTGTTAGGATACTACTCCCAGTAATGCGCCACCTGGTGTAACCCTGGGTTCCCACCATTGACGTGTTCAGAATTAGGTCTAGAACTAGAAGATAACATATCTCCCGAAATCGTATGTTGTAGATATATGTAGCTAAAAGCTATTTGTGCACTTAAATTGTGAGTGTACTTATACTATGATAATTATAGACTAGACTCAACATGCAGTCCTAGTTCACTATAACCAATGGCTCTGATACCAATCTGTCACACCCTCAAATTTCCACTGCGGGGTTTTACCGCGAGGCGCATGACATACCAGGATCCCATAGTCATAAGTCATATGAACGAACTCTAAATGCCCAAACCATTTAGTTCGTTTTCAAAAATCAAGTTTAGTTAAGCTGCGGAAGCATAAACCAAAATTAAACCTTTTAAAACCATGCACAAAACAACGCACCCAATTTAAAACCATATGAAAGAAAACATAAAAGCATAATATGTAATTTAGGTGTATGCCCAAGACCCCAAATGCAGTGAAGTGTGCAGTGCTTTCTAATCCTGGCACCGGAAGCTAACTATCTGCAAAAGCATGTATATGGTGGGTCAACAAACAATGTTGGTGAGTTCACTAAGTAAAGTAAATGAGTATGTAAATGCGCTGGTTTCCAAAACTACGTAAACAAGTAATTGAGTTGGTTCCAAGAACCGTGTAAACACTAGTTCATCGCATGTCAAGGGTAGCTAACCCATTCATGATAACTAACACCGATATACCGAACTCCTGATGTACGTGTAGCCACAAATGTGAGCCGCATGCCTTACATCATTGCCTATCAACAATGATAAAATCTGTTAAGTTATAGTTCACTCCCGCACTCCCCGAGCTGGTGTGAGGTTTGTCAGACCTATTAGCGCTATCAACTAATAACCCGCTTGCCATAACCCGGCAACTCATTCGGTATGTGAAGGACTTACAGATGATAGAGTTGGTTTAGTTCATCAAGGACACAGTTTGCGAACTAGCAAAAACCCGACTCACACAAGGAGTCAAAAACTGACCCATACAAGGATCCATAGCATCCCAACCCGGGATGTGTAAGTAGTACCAAACCGGACTAGAAAATAGTAGTCCCAACCCGGACTAGAAAAAGTTAAGTACTTTGTCTCAACCCGAGACGCATGCTTTTGAGAAAAGAGTAGTTAAACTCACCTTAGGTTGCACGTTAATAATCCAAATTCCTCAGACAGAAATGAGCTACCGACTCCCTATTACAAATGTCACTAGGTGAGTATATGTGCATAACCAACACACCATACAATTCGTTTGTCCAAGACTTTTAAAGTTCAAACCGTGTAGTGACACCTAATGTCTCTACATGCACAAGTAAGTCCTACGTATCCCGTTGGTGATCATATTGATTATTATCAGTTTTATACCTCATACACATCTCATATAAGTATTCATGCAAGTTCATGTCAAATACATACCATATAAGACTCCAAATAGTCACGTAAACATCCCTTACACAATCTGCGTTTTTAGGGCAGATTGTACGCTGTGAAAAATGAATTATTTAAAATACTTAATGAACGAATTAAACTCCCAAATTTTTACTGAACATTCACTGGGATTCATTTGATAACCCATATTTTTGTTTTGTCTCACAACTAAACACAAAAATTATTAAAATTCGTACAACACAGCAATGTCCATAAAATTTTCCACAGCAGGTCAGTTTAGTATAAAAATTCCCAAAAATTGTGTATTGACCCAAATGAGGTGAATCCAATTGAAAAAGCCAAGTTTTTCCAATGTTGACCTACTGTCCAAATTTCATAACTTAACCCTTTGTAAATCACGAGTTATGACCGTTTAAAGTTGACCCAATTAATAATTCTGAAAATCTGATATGACCTTTAAACTTATAAAATCATGAATACATATCAAAACAAGTCCAAAATGCATGATTTTGGAATTTTTGAAAAGCTAACATCATAAGTTATGTTTTAGCATCAGAAAACAATCAGACTACACATGTTAATCACCCTATAACAGCCCTACAATTCGTCAGAATGAATCTGTCAGAAAATCAGAATTTTATCAACATGACTATTATAAACCCTAATCATTCTCAATACCCCATAATCATGCAATAACCTCATATTAACACAATAACATCCATTTTATCATATTTAATCTTAGGTTTTTAGGTACCATATACCCTAGATGTGATTTCTATCAACAATATTCATCAACAATTTCAACAAACATCATAGACATTCAACATACAATGATTTGCGATTTTTAGCATGCATATTTCCTAAAGTTTTTACAACTTTTCCAGCCTAAAATCACATCATACAACACGTAAAACACATACCTTGAATTGCTAGAGTCCCTAGAATCTCAAGATAGCACCCGAAATAGCTTGAACTAGTGGAAAATTGATGAAGATTGAGATTGAAAGGTGGTTGTGGGGTTGCTCCTAATCCACGGTGCAAGGGGGTTCTAGGGTTGGGGTTTATTTTTTTTTTATATAAATAATATGCTAGGGTTAAGATCATGGGCCAAGGTTTCAGGCTTTAGTGATTTTTATCTGATAAGCGAGCCCATTAGCCCTATTTAACTCTCGAGATTAATCCTGACAATAATAGTCCTACCAACTCATGTAAAACTACTGTTTTATCAATTCATATTATGTTTACCCTAAGTGCACATATCTCATAACGTTTACGTACAAGTTAACTAACACGCAGTAGTTCACATAAGCATGCAATTCACATACACGTGTTATTCCACATTCATCAACACCCAATCATTCATATAATCATGCATGTCTAACAAATCACCAACGTTCGGGATACAGGACTCGCGTGTGTGTCAAGACAAGGGTTTTCCTAACTATAACGTACGTTAATGTCACCTAACATATGTTATTGTTACATAACATCCCGAAGGACCTGTTTAACTAACCCTAGCTAAGTGTTTAACCACGTATGATTATGGAAATTAACTAGAGTTCAGTAAAAGATTTAACATGAAAATGCGCGGTGTCACATCATACATCTATACACGGTTGATCAATCTGTTTTCCTTGATCATCCGGTTCAACTTGTGTGGTTGGACTCATGGGAGTGGAAGCTGATTTATAGTCTTTTAAAGAAAATTTGTTCAATAATTCTTTAACATATTTTGATTGATGTATAAAAGTTCCACTTGTTGTTTGTTTGATCTGCAGTCCCAAAAAGTACTGTAGTTCTCCCATGGTACTCATACAGTTTTGAATTGGTTGAACCAAAAATAATGTCATCAACATAAACTTGAACAAGGAGGATGTGATTTCCAACATGCTTTATGAAAAGTGTTTTTATCAATGGAGCCTCTTGTGAAGTAATTTTTGAGTAAAAAGGTGGAAAGTGTGTCATACCAAGCTCTGGGGCCTATTTTAGCCCATAAAGAGCTTTGTCAAGTTTGTACACCCACTCAGGATGAGAAGGATCCTCAAACCCAGGTGGCTGACAAACATAGACTTCCTATTTTATTTTTCCATGTAAAAATGCACTCTTTACATCCATTTGAAAACCTTAATTTTGTTAGAAATTTCATAAGCCAAAAATAACCTGATGGCTTCAAGCATTGCAACTGGAGCAAAGGTTTCATCATAGTCAATTCCTTCTTCTTGAGAATAACCTTGTACCACCAGTCTTGCCTTGTTCTTGATAATTAAACCAGACTCATCTTGTTTGTTTCTGAAAACCCATCTTGTTCTAATTGGTTGTTTGTTTGGAGGTAAGGGACAAATTTCCCAAATCTGTTGCTTTTTGAACTGTAGTAGTTCATCTTGCATTGCTTCAACCCAACTGTTTTCATTGAGGGCTTCCTGGTATTTCTTTGGTTCCAACTGAGAAATGAATGCTGAGAATAAGCAGAAGTTGGATAGCTGGTTTCTTGTAAGTACCCTGAGGCAATATCACCCAAGATTTGATCCAATGGATGATCTTTGTGTTCAATCAGTTGTTGTAGTCCACTGATAGGATTAGGCTCTTGTACTTCTTCAAACCAACCACTGAGGTTGATAATATCTGGTTCAGCTGCATGAACATCTTCAGCAGGTGCAGGAGCTGAATCAGAAGTTTGAGTTTGTTCATCTGTAGTTGTTGAATCAGAAGTTTGAGGAACTTCTGATGGTTTGAAAGTTGATTTAATGACTGTATTGGGAGTCCATAATGGAGGACCATTATCATCAAACCTTTGATCACCATAATAAGTGGGTTTTGATGAATCAACAGTCTTTTCAGGTCCAAAATTAAAACTGTCAATGTCAAAGAGTTCAGTAGGATGTGCTGGAATGAGTGCATGTTTTGACTCATTGAACTTGACATTCAGTGTTTCTTCAACTATCTTGGTTCTGGAATTGAATACCTTGTAGGCTTTTCTAGTGGAAGAATAACCAAAAAAGTAACCTGAATCAACTTTAGTAGCAAACTTTGAAATAGTCTTTGATGTTGACGATAAAACATTGACATCCAAAAGCCCTAAAAAAGGAGATAAAGGACTTAATGCCATGAAGAATTTCATATGCAGTTTTGGAATGTCTCTTGTTGATTAGGACTCTATTCTGAACATAAAAAGCTGTGTTGATTGCTTCAGCCCAAAAAAAAAAGAGGTAGGCCTGAATCAGCTAACATAGTTCTTGCTGCTTCAATCAATGTTCTGTTCTTCCTTTCTACCACACCATTTTGTTCAGGAGTTCTAGGAATGCTGAATCGTCTAACAATCCCTTTAGACAAACAAAATTCATCCAGAGTTTTGTTCCTGAACTCTGTCCCATTGTCACTTCTTATGACTTTGACGGAGAGAGAATACTGTTTCTGTTCTTGTAGAATGAAGAACTTGATAATTTCAGTTGCCTCATCCTTGGAAAATAAGAAGAAGACCCATGTGAACCTTGAGTAGTCATCAATGATGACCAAGCAATACTTCTTCTTACCAAGGCTCATGATTTTAACTGGCCTAAATAAGTCCATATGGAGTAGTTGAGGACATGCAGTTGTTTTTTATTCTTCAATAGACTTATAGGAGAACTTATGATGTTTTCCTTTAAGACAGGATACACAGTGTTCTTTACACTTGTATACCTTCAAGGGTTGACCTTTGACCAAGCCCATTTTTGTGACTTTATTTATGGTTTTAAAGTTCACATGGCCAAGTCTCATATGCCAAAGGTCTGTTTCTGAAGTTGATGCCTTTGAGAAGAAACAGGCAGTGTTGTTAAGTACTTTGTCTTTTTCAATGTCCACTGCATAGACATTGCCACATCTTTTGGCTATCAGCAAAGTATGATCTTCAATGATCTTCTCTATCAACTTCTGGCCTTCTGGTGATATGATCTTGCATGTTGTTTTGGTGAAAAAGGAAGAATATCCTTTATCACACATTTGTGAAACACTTAGAAAGTTGTACTCAAGGTATTCAACTAGATTGACCTTGTCAAATTGCATTTTGCCTGAGGATACATTGCCATATCCTAGCACATATCCCTTGGCATTGTTCCCAAAGGACACAGATCCTTCTCTTTGACTTAAGAAATTGTTGATCACGTACCTGCATCCAGTCATGTGCATTGAGCCTCCACTATCAACATACCAAATGCTATTTAGACCTCTGGAGACCCTATGCACAAAGAGTAGATTAGTTAGATTTAGGAACCCAAGCCAATTTGGCTTTTGGTGTACTCTTAGGAATTGTAGCAGTTTGTTGTGGACCAATTTTAGAAATCCATGTCTTTTTGGCATTGGATTTATTGTTAATAACAATGGTAGGACCTTTTTGAGGTTCACCATCAACTTTGGTCATCAGAAATTTAACCATATTTATCAAATCTTTCACCTCAGCAGTTTATGAAACTGCTGAAGGTTTTGGTCAAACTATTGAAAAAGAATTTTGAGAGGAAAACTGTGGTCGAGATTTAGTCTTTCTCTGAGAAAAGGTGTTACTTGGTTGCTGTTTGGTGGGATAGAAAGTGCTTTCATAATCTTTTTTTAT
The DNA here is from genome assembly GCA_028751855.1 of Ambrosia trifida. Classification (NCBI taxonomy): domain Eukaryota; kingdom Viridiplantae; phylum Streptophyta; class Magnoliopsida; order Asterales; family Asteraceae; genus Ambrosia; species Ambrosia trifida. The sequence continues at coordinate 27,978,426 of CM054123.1, read as the reverse complement.
TTTTTTTCCCACAACCAATTGTAAAATCTTTTTGTTGTACTGATTTCCTTTTCTATATCTACAAAATTCTGTTTTGTGGTTAAACAGACCACAAATTTCACAAGGTTTTGCCTTTCCTTTCAGATTTTCAGGAGTTTTGGAAGGCAAAGTATTGACAGTTGTTAAATTTAGAATTTGGTCATCAGCAGTTTTCAGGGTCTCAACTCCTGATGTAGATGAAACTACTGATGAGTCAATGTCAGTCAATTCTACTTCTGCGGGACTTTCTTTTTCATTTTTAAGAAAGTTCTGATGAAAAGATGTGCAGTCTTTCATTTTAGAAGTTTGAACTATTCTACTCCCATCATCAGCAGTTTTGGGAGTAAAATCAGTTGGTGATTCAGTATAATTGTACCCTATGCCAAACTTAACATTTGATGCAGTTTGTTTGTTAAGCATCATTTGGTAACCTCTACATGACTCTACCCAATTTTCACAATCAACCTTGGTGTTATCAAGCTCTTTTCTGACATTTCCTAGGTTTTCTGTCATGCTTTTTTTGTGCTTGGGTTTCAATAGCATTATTAGTTAATTTAGAAATTTCTTTTGTTTTTGAAGCAAGTTTTCTTTCTAAATCACATTACATTTGAGTGTATTTTCTTTCAGATTCATTGGCTTTGCCTTGTAGATGCACATTGGTCTCTCTTATTAAAGCAAATGATTCTTTGCATGATTTTGAGCAAAGTTTTAAAAGAGACTCTTTAGATACCTGAGATAAGGCAGCATTAGAGGAGCATCCCTCAAAAGCCATTAAGGCAAAATTCTTTCTGCCATTATCAGGTTCACCTCAGTTAATGTCAAACATTTTGTTGTCTGCATCTAGACTGCATTCTGTTGTATCAAAAGGAAGACTGCTCCAGTCAACATACCCATTTGTGAAAAGACTTTGTTGAGTGGGTTGTTGAGCTTGTTGAGGTTGTTGAGCAGCAGGTTTGGAAGTCATATGTTGTTGGCTCTGCTGTTGATGAGCAGGCATCTGAACATATTGTATTTGTGGCACATATTGGATTTGTGGAGCTTGTGTCTGTACAAAATGTGCATTTCCCTGTGTTCCAAAATTCATATTGTAACTAGGGTTTAATTGGTTTCCAGACTGTGATTGGTTAAAGCTAGAGCTTCTACACTCTCTAGCAAAGTGTCCCAACTTTTGACACTTATGTCACCTCAATTTAGATTTGTCAAAACCAACTTTTGTAGAACTGTTCATGTGACACCCCAGGAACACACCTCATCAGGGACGATGAGACTCTAACAGGGGGTGAATGTGACACCCCAGGAAAATCCCACATCGGCCGTGGCCAGGAGAGATCCTTGGTTCATAAGTAATGTCTTGCCTCTTAAATCACCAACGCGTTTTGGGGCTTAATGTTAGTGGATGAGAGGAGAACTCCACAGTTCAGCGTGCTCAGGTGGGAGAAATTCCAGGATGGGTGACCTCCTGGGATGTTTTCACCAGGGCAACCAAAAACAAATCCGTGAGCTCTGTATGTGCAACCCATCGGGGCAAAGCAGACAATATTGGTGATGAGAGGGGCCGGGTGTTACAGATGGTATCAGAGCCACTCCTGTGCCGTTCGGGATGGTGGGTGCACACCTCATCAAGGACGATGAGACTCTAACAGGGGGTGAATGTGACACCCCAGGAACACACCTCATCAGGGACGATGAGACTCTAACAGGGGGTGAATGTGACACCCCAGGAAAATCCCACATCGGCCGTGGCCAGGAGAGATCCTTGGTTCATAAGTAATGTCTTGCCTCTTAAATCACCAACGCGTTTTGGGGCTTAATGTTAGTGGATGAGAGGAGAACTCCACAGTTAAGCGTGCTCAGGTGGGAGAAATTCCAGGATGGGTGACCTCCTGGGATGTTTTCACCGGGGCAACCAAAAACAAATCTGTGAGCTCTGTATGTGCAACCCATCGGGGCAAAGCGGACAATATTGGTGATGAGAGGGGCCGGGTGTTACAGTTCAGTCCTGGAAATTTCCTTCCTGACCTTTTATAAAATTTGTTAGTTTTTATGCTTAACATGGCCAGTTGGTGTAGTATATCCATTTCCTCTCAGTCATCACTACTGAAATTTTTTAAGTCATCCATTATAAAACACATGTTATCAGTAGTTTGACTGTTTTCATCATTGTCATAAGCTTGATATGACCTTTCTCATGAGATGCCAGCAGTTATGTCAATGTTATCAAAAAAACCAAAATCATTAAAACAAGAAGGTGAATCTTGTCCTAAGAGTGTTGTGCTACTTAGAATATAGTCATGAGCAGTTTTACTAGAGTTTTGTAACTTTTTCTTTTGATTGATTTCTCTTTCAAAAGTAAGTAATCTCCCATGTAATTTTGTGAGTGAGAGAGAGTCAAAATCTGGTCCTGACCTGAGAACTATAGAATAAGTTTCCCATTTTTCTGGTAAAGACCTTAAAAATCTATGAAGCATAGATGAGTTTGTGTAGGTCTGACCATTTAACTTTAACTCGGATATTAATGAAGAGAATCTTTCAAATTGTTGTGTTAAAGTCTCTCCATTAACATGAGTAAAGGTTTCATATTGTTGAGCAAGTATTTCTCTGGTGTTAGCTATCACCTCATCAGTTCCTCCAAACCGTTCTTTAAGGCAATCCCATAGCTCTTTGGCACTTTCACAGTGTAAAAGCCCAGCATAAATTTCATTTGGGAGAGCCATAGCCAACATAGAGAATGCCTGAGCATCCAGCTCAAGTTTTAGGAAATCTTCTTCAGTGTAGTGTTTTGGATCTTTTGTTCTTTCTACTTTAGTTTCTGGATATGTTAATACAGGTTTATGGGGTCCATACATGACAGACTTCCAACATCCAGTATTTTATTGAGATAAAGTATGTGTCTTCCTCTTTTGCCAGATATTATATTCATTTCTGACTAGCATGGGAGGCTTGTTGGCAGATCCAGTATTATGAGGGTCCATTTTTAAGAAATTTGATTGATCTATAAGATGGATGTTTTAAAAAGTGAATTGCAATCCTATATTGAATATCAATAAGAGCCTGTGTCTGATTCTCAATTTGTTAGATTGATATTTGATTAGATGAACCAGATGCTCTGATACCAATTGTTGGATTAGTTTCTTGTTAAACAGGTTCTTATCATGAACACTTATATCTATGAACTATCAAAGTAATTTGCACGGTGGATTAAAAGTTAAGTGTTTAAGTTAAAGTTTCACTTTTAAACAGGAGTTATTACTCCCCCTTGAAGTATGAACTAAAGCAGTAAATGAGAATCTAAAGACAGTTAATGAATAACACAGTAAATGCTTCAATGATTCTCAGATACATTGGAAATTATAACTACAAAAGGAATATCTAAAATAGTGGGATGAACCCATCTATTTATAGACTACAAGTAAACGTACATGAGAAGTATTTAACCAATATAATGTGTACAAATACTACAACAGGCTGCAACATTGGTACTTGTACAAAGACTTTAAGAATACTAATATTAAACTACACTACTGAAGTATTAAGTCGGTTAGAAGATTCCATCAAACAGCTGATGAGTGACAAACTATTGATGAGTAATTTGTCTTCAGCAGTTCTACAGTAACTTGTCTGGTTGGACTTCAGAACTTCTAATCATTACTCTTCAGCACTTAATATCTTCTTCTTCAGTACTTTCAGTTCTTCTTCTTCAGTGGTTTCTATACTTAGGTTTATTTGCAAAAAAACATGAATTAGACTAAGGTTTCCAAAAGTGGTTTCTGCAATCCTTTTTGTCCTTACAGGAAATGTGTGTAATCGTTGTCATCGGTGCCACAGGCCTGGTCATCAGGCTAAGGACTTCAAGGTTAATATTCAGTCAAATCAGACTGTTGTTCCTACTCCCGCTTCTTAGGGGAGTAAGAGAAAGCAGGGTTTTTTAACTGTGGGGAAACAGGGCATTTCAGGCATGAATGCCCGAAGTTGAAGCAGGGTGATGTTGGGAAGAATCAGACTGGTAAGGGTAACGAGGGTGGCAGCAAGAGTGCACGCGCTTTCATGATTGGTTCGGCCGAGGCTCGACAGGATCCTGACACTTTTACCGCTACGTTTCTTCTTAATGATCGCTATGCTTCGGTTTTGTTTGATACTGGTGCCGGCAAGAGTTTCATATCTATCTCATTTAGGAAATTGCTAGACATAGTGCCTACACCTCTAGGGGCTAAGTACTTGATGGAATTGGCTATTGGTAAACGAATAAAGGCTACGCATGTAGTTGGGGAGTGTCGCCCTGAGTTGTCGGGTTTGTCTTTGCCCATTGATCTCATGCCAGTTGACTTGGGTAGTTTTGATGTCGTTGTGGGTAAGGATTGGTTATCTTTGTATCATGCCGAGATTGTCTGATTTGACAAGATCGTTCGACTTCCTCGCCCAGATGGTGAGATTCTTTCGGTTTTTGGCGAGAAGGGCGATGTTCCCTTGAGTATCATCTCTTGCATGAAGGCCTACAAGTATCTACGAAAGGGTTATACCGCTATTCTGGCACTCGTTTCTGTTTCATCGACTAAAGAGAAGAAGATTGAAGATATTCCTGTCGTGCGCAATTTTCCTGATGTGTTTCCTGATAATTACCAGGTCTTCTGCCTCAACGTCAGGTTGAGTTTCGTATTGATCTTGCGCCTGGCGCAGCTCCTATCGCTCGAGCCCCTTACCGTCTAGCACCTCTCGAGATGCATAAGTTATCTAGCCAATTGCAGGAGTTCTTAGAGAAGGGTTTTATTCGCCCTAGTTCGTCCCCGTGGGGAGCCCCTATTCTGTTTGCTAAGAAGAAAGACGGAAGCCTTCGGATATGTATTAATTACCGTGAACTGAACAAGGTGACGATCAAGAACCGTTATCCTCTCCCACGCATTGATGATTTGTTCGACCAGCTTCAAGGTTTTAGTTTCTACTCAAAGATCGATTTGAGATCCGGATACAACCAGTTGAGAGTGCATGAAGACGATGTGCCAAAGACAGCTTTTCGTACTCGTTATGGCCACTTTGAGTTCTTGGTCATGCTCTTTGGTCTTACCAACGCACCTGTTGTGTTCATAGACTTGATGTACCGCGTTTGCAAACCTCATCTCAATAAGTTCGTCATTGTCTTCATTGATGACATTCTGATCTACTCCAAGAGCAGGGTGGACCATGAGGAACACCTGCGGCTTGTCTTGGAACTTTTGCGGAGAGAACAGCTTTACGCTAAGCTCTCAAAGTGTGACTTCTGGTTGTGTGAAGTCCAGTTCCTTGGTCATGTAGTTAATGAACAAGGAATACATGTTGATCCAGCTAAGATATAAGCCATCAAGATCTAGGAGACACCAAGGATGCCATCTGAGGTGCGATAGTTCCTTAGTCTTGCGGGTTACCATCGACGTTATTGAGGGATTTTTGAAGATTGCTCAACCCCTCACATCTCTTACCCAGAAGGACCGCAAGTTCGACTGGGGTGATTCTCAGGAGTCGGAGTTTCAGTTGTTGATGCGTAAACTCTGTTCTGCACATATCTTGTCTCTGCCTGAGGGCACGGATGATTTTGTTGTCTACTGCAATGCTTCTATTCGGGGTCTCGGCTGTGTTCTGATGCAGCGCGAGAAGGTTATCGCATATGCTTCTTGTCAGCTTAAGGTTCACGAGAAGAACTATACCACCCATGATTTGGAATTGGGTGAAGTCGTTTTTGCTTTAAAGATCTGGAGACATTGCTTGTAGGGTACCAAGTGCACCATTTATACCGATCACAAAAGTCTTCAGCATATCTTTGATCAGAATGAGCTAAACATGCGACAGCGTCGATGGGTCGAGATTCTGAACGACTATGATTGTGCTATTAAGTACCATCCTGGTAAGGCGAATGTTGTGGTAGACGCCTTAAGCAGGAAGGAATCTGCAATGCCCCGTCGTGTTCGAGCCTTGTAGCTCACTATTCATTCTGGTCTGCCTGACCGGATACGTTTCGCTTAGTAAGACGCCTTGAAGGTAGAGAACCTTAAGGATGACACTATGCACGGTGCCGACAGGCATTTGAAACTTAGGCCCGACGGCCTACGCTATTTTGCTGAGCGTATTTGGGTTCCGTTACTTTAGGGACTGCGTGAGCTTGTCCTAGACGAAGCTCATAAGTCCCCATATTCTATTCATCCAGGCTCCAATAGGGTGTATCAGGATCTGAAGATACTTTATTGGTGGCCTAACATGAAGGCTGACATAGCAGCGTATATGAGCAAATGCTTGACCTGTGCAAAGGTCAAGGTGGAATATTAGAAGCTGTATGGTCTTCTGCAACAGCCTGACGTTCCAGAGTGGAAGTGGGAATGAATCACGATAGATTTTGTCACCAAGATTCCGAGGTCACCTAGTGGTTGCGACATGATTTGGGTGATCGTTGATCGGTTGACAAAGTCGGCACACTTCCTTGCTATCAAGGAAACTGACGAACTTGAGCGATTAACTCGCATCTATCTTTAGGATGTGGTCTCTCGGCACGGGGTGCATGTCTCTATCATTTCGGATCGTGATTCTCATTTCGCTTCGCGCTTCTAGAAGGCCTTGCATAAGGCGCTAGATACTTAGTTGGATATGAGTACGGCGTATCATCCGCAAACTATGGGTCAGAGTGAGCGGACGATAGAAACGTTAGAAGACATGCTTCGAGCATGTGTAATCGATTTTGGCAAGAGCTGGGAGACTCACTTACCGTTGGTGGAGTTCTATTACAACAATAGCTACCATTCTAGGATCAAGGCAGCTCCGTTCAAGGCTCTTTATGGACGGAAATGCCGGTCTCCTCTTTGTTGGGCTGAAGTGGGTGAGAGCCAACTCACAGGCCCGAAACTCGTGTATGAGACTTTCGAGAAGATTGTACAGATTCGGAATCGTATGGCAGCAGCCCGGGATCGCTAGAAGAGCTATGTCGATCGACGTCGCAAACCGCTTGAGTTTCAGGTTGGCGACAGGGTCCTTTTGAAAGTCTCTCCTTGGAAGACCATTATCCGTTTTGGGAAACGGGGTAAACTAAATCCGCGGTATGTCGGACCGTTCACAATTCTTGAACAGATTGGACTAGTGACATAAAAACTTGACTTACCCACCAAACTAAGTAACATGCATAACCTCTTCCACGTTTCGAACCAGAAGAAGTGCTTGGCAGACGAATCTCTCAATGTTCCTTTGGAGGATCATTGGGGATAATCACATACACACACGAGTCTTGAGTCCCGTTGTTGGTGAATTACATGAATTTAATTAAGTGATAAACATAGATTGGTCCATATATGTTATATAATGTGCAAATACGTGTTTAAATGGTGTTTATAGGATTATACATGATTATACATGCTTAACATATGTTAGGATTGCATGTTCATGCGTTAGGATGTGTTAAAACGCGTTTAAACGACAAAACCATAACATGTTGAATTTCAGGATATTGGTTGGACTTTTAGGGGGTGCGAACCAAGATCCATGACATTCATTCGACCACTCCATGATATTCATTCGACCCCTGCAGGGTGCCGAATGAAGATACAGTATATATACCATACTTTGAAATTTTTCATCATTTCACAAACCATAAACGCCTCTAAGTGCTCTCTCTCAACCTTAAATCCGTGGAGAAGAGTTTTTTACCTTGTTTTTCAGATTCTAACTTACAAACACCTTCTATATCATAAACAAGAGAAGATCTAAGGTGTGTTCTTGATCTAAAATCCTTTTCAAGCATTTTCATTCGTTTTCACTAAACCCTAAAGGTCCAGATCTGTTCTAAGATGGTTTTCATGAATAAAAACCTTTCTAACATCTTTCTAAACAAAACCTCATCATTTATAATAAGTTTTTATACAAAATAACATGTGTTAATGGTGTTTAATGATGTGTTATGTGTTGTTTAATTATTGAATGATGCATAGATGTTATAACAATGATCTAGGGTTGTTACAGATGATGGTTTATGATTATCATAGGTTACAAGTTGATGGATGTTGATGTTTTGCCCATTTTGGGGGGGTTTTGTGTTAGATCTAGGGTTTGTTCATGATGTTATTGTTGATAAAATGATTAGGGGTTTTCATATACATGATAATCTGAGCATATTGAGTTGATTGTTTAATGATTTTGATAAGTTTCCATTTTGGGTAAGTTGTAAAACGGAATGATTTAGGGATACAAACGGTAGGGTATTGTGGGGATAGGTTAATGATAGTGAACTGCTATGATTCGTGGTGTTTTGTGGCATTTTTAGACTGTTTAGATGCAATTTGGTGTGTTTTATGTGAAATGTGTAGCCATGGGTCGAACCAGGAAACTCATTCGACCCATCGTGGGGTCGAATAAACTTCCATAGGGTCGAACCAACTTCTAACAGGGTCGAATGAACTTCATATAGGTCGAACGAACATGATTTAAGTCGAATTAAGATGTGTTAGGGTCGAATAAACATATGTTATGTCGAATGAACTTGTATATAGGTCGAATGTACATCATGGGGGTCGAACCAGTCTAGTAACTCACTTATTCGACCCTACGACTTCATACGTGCGATTATTGATGCAAACTAAGTGTTTTATGCTTAAACCTTACGTGTAAACTATGTGTACTTGATTAGTTCATGTAACGGGTCACCAACGTGATGTCGGGTCTGTCTGGTGTGTCGGGTCAATAGTCAAACACGTTTTCAAACATACTTGGTCATGATCTGGACAATCGGGGACTAGTTAACCTACGGGTTAGTAGTCACAACACTTATACAAACTTTATGATAGGTAGCCATTAGTTGGGACTATCAGCCGTGTTGATACTTTGTCATTGAAGTACGCAATCTAAGGTGAGTGTCACAACCCCACTTTTTACTGGTTTTACTTTTGGGGGAGAAACATGCTACTTACTTGGCTTTATAAAGATCATGCCATACTATGGTTACTTTAGATTACTATACGGCATTTGAATGAAGTCCCGGGGGAAACCATGAATGTGCGGGTTGCACAATGAGGGAAATGTGGATAGATCTATTGGGCCTCACAAACCCCACTCGTCGGCTGGGAGCCGGGCGGGTGCATATTGTCTCTAGTCTCGGGTCTACCGTCGATGGCGGTAGCCCAAACAGTCTGGGCAGTCTGGTATTTGTACATGTTTAGTAATGGGTTCCCAACCGTAGTAGTATTCGAACTGATGTCTAGCTAACGTTGCATAACATAGTAGTAACAGGGATAATCTTTGGAGCTTACGAAACGTTTTATAAAAATATGTGAACTCACCAGCTTTATATGTTGACATTTTTAGCATGTTTTCTCAGGACGCTAAGATAACTGCATATGGATTTAGGCGCACGGAGTCTCACACGACGTCTAGAGTCTTGGTCTCATAAATGTTAAACTATTTTAGACTTATTCACTTTTGTTGGGTTATAAACAAGATTTTAAAGCTTTCGCTTTCGGTTTCATGTTATTAACTTATGGTTCGGTTTACGTATCTTTTACATATAGATGTCGTTTATTGTGACCGTTGACTTAGATCCTGATGTGTCACGCGCCTCGCGGTTAAACCCCGCACGTGGAATTTGAGGGTGTGACAAAAATGATATCATCAACATAAATTTGAACAAGGAGGATGTGATTTCCAACATGTTTTATGAAAAGTGTTTTATCAATGGAGTCTATTTTGAAGTGATTTTTAAGTAAAAATCTTGAAAGTGTATCATACCAAGCTCTAGGAGCTTGTTTTAGCCCATATAGATCCTTGTCAAGTTTGTACACACAACTAGGATGAGCAGGATCCTCAAACCCAGGTGGCTGACAAACATACACTTCCTCTTTTAGTTTGCCATATAAAAATGCACTTTTTACATCCATTTGAAAAACTCTGATTTTGTTGGAAATTGCATAAGCCAAAAATAACCTAATGGCTTCAAGCCTTGCTACTGGGGCAAAGGTTTCATCATAATCAATTCCTTCATCTTGAGAAAAGCCTTGGACCACCAGTCTTGCCTTGTTCTTGATGATTAAACCCGTCTCATCTTGTTTATTCCTGAAAACCCATCTTGTGCCAATTGGTAGCTTATTAGGATGTAAGGGACAAATTTCCCAGACCTGTTGCTTTTTGAATTGTAGCAACTCATCATGCATAGCTTCAACCCAACTGTTGTCTTTGAGGGCTTCCTGGTATTTCTTTGGTTCTAACTAAGAAATGAATGTTGAGAAAAAGCAGAAGTTGAAAAGTTGGTTTCTTGTAAATACCCCTGAAGCAATATTACCCAGGATTTGTTCCAATGGATGATCTTTATGTTCTATCACTTGTTCTTGTGTTATGGGAGTGGGCTCTTGAACTTCTTCAAACAAACCATTGAGGTTAATTGTAACACCCCAATCGATGGCGAAAACATCGAGGTGTCACGTAGTGACGATTGTTAAAAAGCTCATGGTACTAAAGTGTAAATATTTTATTCAATGCTTCAAGTTACAATTACAGATATCATCAAATACAAGTACTATTTCACACGTTGTCTTGATTAAGTCTTTATAAGTCCACATGTCCTACATGAAATATCTCAACAATCAACCTGAAACATGTACGAAAATAATTTTGTCAACACAAATAATGTTGGTGAGTACACTTAGTTTTGTGTATATATAGTATAAGTATAAAGATGTTTACAATTCAAGTATCATGAGTCATTCAAGGCAAATATGGAAAACACATAAGTACACAATACATGTCAAAATCAAACCTCTTATGTTGACAAAGATTAAAGCATTAACAATGACCTAGGACTTCCCACACACATAGGTACTTTCCACTAGGCGGGTTGTCAATCCAAATAGCGCCATCCATTGCTAAAGTCGGCTAGCTAAGTTGATGATTTTGTAATGATTGCAAGTATATTACGATTATGTTTAAGCATAAAGCACAAGAATTCAAAGCATAACACGTGTATGAATTGTATGAAAAAAAACGTTTATGAATATGTGTAAGTGTAAGAGTCATAGGTGTACATGTTTCACCCCAAAAGTGTAAGAAAACCAAAAAGGGGATAAGTATACTCACCTCGTTTACTTAATATGATTGTGAGTGTTCATGAATGTGTAAATGGTTTATGATGATGCCCAAGACATTGTTAGTCGTTTTGTTTACTTTGTTGCTACCGGGATGCTCCTACACACCTTAGAGAGTGCTCTAAATCTTAGATTTGTTGAAGGCTTGATGATTGTTTGTGTGAGTGGCTTGGGTCATGAAAATCAATGGAAAAGATACGAGAATGTTTATTTTCTAGTGTTTTCTATTTAACATACTAGATGACATTTAAGAAGAAAAAAAACATATTAGGGGATGTCATTAAACTCCATTCACTAGTTTGTCGGTTACGTTTGTATGGAAGGTTACAATGTTTTAATGAAATTTATGACTACAATGAAAAATATAAATACATAAAAAAAACTAGTTTCCATGGTTTAAAGAGTCATCCAAAATAATTGTGCCTTTACCTTTTAATATTTTATTTTAGTTTAAATTTAAAACAAATTTCATAAAGTCACATTAAATTATGAAACCTCTTGTTTTTATTAAGTTTTGAAAAACGATTGCAAATGTTTTTTTTATCACATTGAAAACTTTAAATAGAATAAACATCCCCATGGATCTTTCCACTTAAGCGATATTAATGATTTAATATCATTAAGTATTCATTATACGTTTAACTTTAACAAAAATCAAGTAAACTTTAGAATGAAATTAAAAAAATGTTTAAATGTTCAAACATAATATGTTTAAATAACGTTTCAACATAGGTATTTGATTAAATCGTAGATACGATCCATAATAAATGCAAATGATAAACATTGAGTTCAAACTTTTATTAAATTTGAAAACGAAGAAACATATAGGGACTAAAATAGAAACATTTGAATACAAGAAGGACTATAATTGACAATCATGATAAAAATGAGGGTGACGGATGTCACATTAATAGTGTCTGATTTAGCTGTTTGTATAACTTTAGTAGTTTTGATAGCTGAATCAGGAGTTTGGGGTTGCACATCAGTAGTTGTTTGGTTTGTTGAATTAGAAGTTTGAGAAACTTCTAATGGTTCTGGAGTTGATTTATAGACTACATTTGGAGTCCATGATGGAGGACCATCATCAAACCCTTGATCACCATAATTAGTGGGTTTAGATGAAGTGATAGCAGTTTTTCAGGTCCGAAATTAAAACTGTCAAGGTCAAAGAGTTCAGCAGGATGTGCTAGAATGATTGTATGTTTTGACTCATTGAACTTGACATTCGATATTTCTTCAACTATCTTGGCTCTTGAATTGAATACTTTGTAGGCTTTTCTTGTGGGGGAATAACCAAGAAAGTATCCTGAATCAACTTTAGCAGCAAATTTTGAAAGGGAGTCCTTAATGTTTAGAACAAAACATTGACATCCAAAAGCCCTGAAAAAAGATATAAGGGGCTTGATGCTATGAAGAACTTTATATACAGTTTTGGAATGTCTTTTGTTGATGAGGACCCTATTTTGAACATAGCAAGCTGTGTTGACTGCTTCAGTCCAGAAATAAATAGGTAGGCCTAAATCAGCTAACATTGTTCTTGCTGCTTCAATCAATATTCTATTCTTCCTTTCTACCACACCATTTTGTTCAGGAGTTCTGGAAATGCTGAACTGTCTAACAATCCCATTAGATAGGCAGAATTCATCTAGAGTTTTGGTCCTGAACTCTGTCCCATTGTCACTCCTTGGAAAATAAGAAGAAGACCCATGTAAATCTTGAGTAGTCATCAATGATGACCAAGCAGTACTTCTTCTTACCAAGGCTCATGATTTTGACAGGCCCAAATAAGTCCATATAGAGTAGTTACTAGGATGTTTTAAGCAGAGTGTTTTATCTGTAATTTAAATTTAATGACTATAATACATTGGATTGTATTTTAAATTTTTGTATATTGTTGTGTTAAGTGTTTTTCAAGCCAAAACAACCCAATACATCATTCCAAAATAAAAAAACATGATGCCTACATGTCAATTCTTAATCATTCCTACACTTCTCATACAAAACAATATTCCTATAGGAACCCTACCCTATATATATATATATATATATATATATATATATATATATATATATATATATATATATATATATTGGAATCTCAAGGATTTTAATGAAATTTCTCTATATATTTATTTAATTTTCAAGATAGATGAATAAACAACACATTTCAATAATTTTCTTACATACTTATTTTTTTTAAATGATAAAAACGAATTATTAATCTTCTTCTCGCACTTCTCGCATTAAAACATCTTCTGAAATGAATCATCCCCTATACAGGAATATATACACACCACCACCATCAGTCCATCACCTCCTACCACCAGTACCACCACCATCTATTGCCGACGACATTCATATAATATTTTATTGTAATTTTATTTATTTGTAAAATATTTATTTGTTTTTATAGTTTTTTTATATAATATTTTAAAATTTCACCTCCTCTTATAAAAAAAATGCCTTATATATAACTTATTATTCATTGTCTTCTTAAAATAAGTAGCTAATTTTATTGTAATTTTATTTATTTGAAAAATATTTATTTGTTTTTATATTTAATAATTTATTACAATCAAAATAAAATTATTATTTTTATTATTTTTTTAATAAATAATAGTTATATATTGTTTGATAAATAAAACTAAAATAACCAACATATTAATTAAACAACAAACACATTTAAATTAAATTTATTAAAACATATTAAAAAACAGTAAACGCCCCATTCACCAAGGAAAGACTCAGGAGATGACACATCACGGTCACTGTCACGACCGTCTGATCTATAGTCCTGATTGCGACGTCAAAAGGAGAGTTTGTTGGGGACTTTGTATCCGTCTCCGGAATTGGTAGGTCATGACTTTGTATTTGACCAAACGTTTGGTAATAAAGCAAGTTTAGCTCCTCGTTAGTAGGTTGTTCAAACCATGGAGCCGTTTCAGGGTACACGGCTTGACCAGGACCTCGACAGGATTGACTCGGAGCCATTTCAGTGGGAGCCGGTCACGGTAAACGTGTTCTGGTGCGGGGATAGATGGAGCACGTGTTGAACGTCGACGAGAATATTGCTTAGTGATCGGAGGTTGGGATGCCTCACTCTGATTATAACTAGTATTCATTTTTTACACCTAATGTGTTCTACACTTTTTTTCAACGTTGGTATTGAAGGTTATGGTATTTATAGGCAAGTGGTGGTGCTTAAAAAAATATAATTATTAACAACTTAAAATGAACAAACTATAAAAATTATAATTTATAAAAAAATTAAAACTTACAACAAAACAAGATACACACAAACTTTAAAAAAATAACATTCATAATAATATTAAAACTTACAACAAAAATAAGATACACACAAACATTAGAAGGTAATTCATAAAAAATTAAAAATATAAACCAACATCTTTAAACATTCAGCTCTAAAAATATCGTTTAATTTTCTCCACTTTAAACCTGCAGCTCCAAAAAAAGTATTTTGAAGGTGACAAGCTCAGATGGTTATGGCGAGGGAGGAGAGGAACTTGCAGAAAAATTGAAATTGTGGCCGTGATGGAGGAGGGAAGAAAACAGAAAATGTGAGAGGAAAATGATGGGGACTTGAAGGGGACAACTTTAATCCCAAAGGATTGAGATTAAAAAGCGGCATGATGTTAACCGAAAAAATACTTCGGTTTTTTGAAGCTCAAGAACATGTCGAATAAACTAAAAATATATGTTTTGAACCGCGTTGACTATTTGAGAAGGTATGTTTTTTTGTAAAACATTTGATTAGAGGAAATCAAATGGGAAAGATAAATGTGGTTGATTTTTTATACACACAAACCATTATATTTATACTCATAAATTGTGTAAAAAAAAAAACAAAAAATTGTCCTTCATAGACGACTGGAGACGCCTAAGGACGGCTCGGAGACGGCCCAGACGTCACTGAGACGTTTCAAGGGCCCACCGGAGACGTCTGACAATCATCGAGATCAACATCGACACGTGGTGGTCTTTTATTGGATGTAACCTAAAGCCTATCGGGAGACGTTTCAGACGTCTTAGGAGCCATGTACCGTCTTTCAAAAAACACGGGAACGGGCTATTCTGGTAGTTCAGTCGGTCAACGGGCTAAAATCGTCATTTCCCTTTTTTTAATCAAATCTCAGTCAAGGTCGAATACAAACATTGACTTTTTTTCTTCATAATCAAACCAACGAACAATTTTTTTTCTTTAAGGAATCTAGTCACCCGTGCTGTTGAATTCAAATCTAACAATTCAAGGAAGATGAAGACATAGAGATGATGTTGAAAATTAAAAATATAATTTTCTTTCATATTCAAACTTAAAATCAAAGATAAATAAATAATCTCAACATTATTATTGTTCACGAATACATCTTTTTCCGTAATCTATTAGACTCTAACCCATGACCTTTCTCTCAAGAGACATTTGTCTCTACCACTCAGCCACAAGGGCGGGGTAATTAGAGCATTCACATCCCACTCTACCCTATATATCATATTTATCTCTGGATTTTAGAGAAAAATTTAAAGAAATCACTAAAAACACCTCTACATCCCATCCTCTATAAGGGGGGAAGGGGCACTCTAGGGTACTTACTGTTGGGAATCATGGTATCAAATACGTAGGGGAAGCGGTTTGTATATTTAACAAAACCGGATTATCTATACAATATATATGTAGAGCGATTTATATATAAATATATATATATGTAATTTTATTAATCCAATTAACAAAATATTTTCAATCAGGATCTCAGTTAAACGCGTATAAACAAATAAAATATGAAACAACCATAGAGGGTTTAGTAATCAACCTTTGACGACTACACCGGAATTGTAACACGCGGGTTACAACGAATCCTCGCTATTAGGAAGTTCACAACTGAGCACGAACCAACCGGGAAGCAACACTTTGCAAGAAGGAATGGCGGCGGTGTGGTGGTTTGGCCGAAATAAAGCGACAAGGGCGGCGGCCCTTCTTCTTTGTGTGGCGGCCACAATATCTTTTCTTGGGGAGCAAGGGAGTTGTTTTTCTAGGAAATGTTGCCCCTAGGGTTTACACCTTAACCCTCCGTTTATAAAACAACAACTTACACTAAGCCCCCTTGAATAATATCAGAATTTTCCTTAATATAAATCTAATTAATATCAAGTCCCTCAAGTCTAAAATATTATTATTTCATAAATAATAATCCACCGACACATGAACTTATTTGATTCGTGTACCAACGTGTAACTCTTCGGATCGTACCGGGTCGGGTTATGTTGACCTCGACTTTTAATTACACCAGACATACTATATATCCAACAATCTTCCACTTGGACGATTTTCATTAAATGAGTCAACGTGTGCAGAGTTGGACGCCTAGCTGCATCGCATTGCACCCAAACCAGTATGACACTTTACAGTCGTCAACTAGTTCTTTGAGTTCAAGTAACGCTTTACTTAACCAAATACTATAGCCCTGATAATTCTATCAATAAGTCCCTTCTGTATAGACATTCGTTGATCATAAGACATGGATCATTCATTCTTATATAGTGATCAACCATTCTCTATTCTCGTCTTTAATTCAAAGTGGTCTAACAAACTACCTTAGTCCGAGCGTGGCCACGCATTATACCAGTTTGAGTTAACGAGGGCGCCAGAATGTCTAAACTTCTAATCCTATAGAAGTACAGAATTCCATCAGCGTCATACAACTCCCACTTAATCTTGGATTTCTCCCAACGCTACCCGGATTGCTACCCATGTTTCAAGACAGTGTTAGATAACATCAAAGATAGTCCTTGATCAATGTAGTTTAATATGTGCCTTAGGAAAAAGGACAGATTGAACATATCAATATCAACACATCTCATGACACAGATCCATGGAGATCGTTTTGAAACGAGTTACATCCAATATCATTCCCTAATGATATATGTGAATTATGATTCTCAAACCCTTGAGTTATTTATCTCATGAATACAACCATCTCAATTCACAATAGTCTTACATTCAAATTCATTCCCATGTAATTTGATCGACTACGAATATTTAGAATACTCTTATTCAAGGATTTAAACATACAAATAATGAACACAGTCACAAAATATTTAAATTTGAATTTAACCCAATAAATCAAATAAATATTCAATGTAACTGTTATAGTTCAAAATAAAACACCAATACTAACTACAGATCATGCCCACTGTCTAGCAACTCTAAGCCCTATCTTTCCAGCATGCTCCTCATGTTTAACTTGATGTAAAGGCTTAGTAAAGGGGTCAGCCAGATTCAGATCTGTATGAACTTTGTTTATTACGATGTCTCCATGTGCTATTATCACTCTAATATAGTGGAATTTCTTGAGTATATGCCTTGTGGTCTGATGTGACCTTGGTTCCTTTGCAAGAGCAATGGCACCAGTGTTGTCACACAGTATCTCGATTGGTTTCTTTATGCTAGGCATAACATCGAGATCACCAATGAACTTCTTCATCTAGGCAGCCTCCTTTGCAGCATCCGATGCAACATTGTATTCTGATTCACAGGTGGATTAAGCAACCACACTTTGCTTAAAGCTATTCCAAGTTACAGCCCCACCATTCAGAATGAAAACATATCCCGTTTGTGACCTTGAATCATCACGATCAGTCTGTAAGCTTGCATCAGTATAACACTTAACTGACAGCTCCTCATCCAGTCCTCCATATATTAAGAAAATGTCCTTAGTCCTTCTCAAGTACCTAAGAATGTTCTTCACTACAGCCCAGTGACTCTCTCCTGGGTTCTGTTGATATCTACTCGTCATGCTAAGAGCATACGAAACATCAGGTCTAGTACATAACATGGCATACATGATAGAACCAATCGCAGAAGCATATGGAACTCTTTTCATTTTCTTCTTTTCCTCTTCAGTGTTTGCACACTGTTTGCTATTAAGAATTGTTCTATGTGCCATGGGCAAGAGCTCCCGTTTTTTTAGTCTTTCATTGAGAAGCGTCGTATGACCTTATCAATATATGTACTTTGACTCAAACCCAATAACCGCTTTGATCTATCTCTATAAATCTTTATTCCCAGAATATAAGCGGCTTCACCAAGATCTTTCATTGCGAAACATTTACCCAACCAGTTCTTAACATCTTTAAGCATAGGGATATTGTTTCCAATGATTAATATGTCATCTACATACAGTATGAGAAAAGTGATATAGCTCCCACTAGATTTCTTATAAACACATGGTTCATCTTCGTTCATGATAAAACCAAACTCTTTGATTTTCTGAGCAAATCGGAGATTCCAGCTGCGAGACGCTTGCTTTAATCCATAGATGGATTTATTCCGCTTGCACACCTTATTAGGATTCTTTGGATCGACAAAACCTTCAGGTTGAACCATATAGACATCTTCCAGTAAGTGTCCATTAAGGAACGCGGTTCTGACATCCATTTGCCATATCTCATAGTCATAATATGCAGCAATGGCAAGTAGAATTCTAATAGAGTTAAGCATGGCTACTGGCGAGAAAGTTTCATCATAATCAATTCCTTGAGTCTGAGTAAAACCTTTCGCTACAAGCCTTGCTTTGTAGGTTTGCACATTCCCATCCATGTCAGTCTTCTTCTTGAAGATCCATTTGTTTCCTACAGTCTGACATTCGGTTGGAAGATTAACCAAATCCCAGACTTGGTTATCATACATGGATTGCATCTCTGCATTCATGGCTTCTTGCCATTTCTTGGATTCCGAATCCAAGATTGCATCTTTGTAAGTAGCAGCCTCAGCTTCATCAATCATGAAGATATCGTCATACCTTACAGGTGCATGACGATCCCTAGTGCTTCTTCGAACACTTGGTGTTTCTGTTGTTTCTTGAGTCCTCTCAGGCTCAACTTCAACAACTGGATCAGTTACTTCTAGTTTCGTCTGAATAACTGGTTCAGTCACTTGTGATTCTCGAATTTCTTCAAGATCCACATGGTTATCTCTAATCCCTCGCGCCAGAAGCTCTTCCTCCAAGAAAGTGCCTCCGCGTTTTGTGAAAATCCTATTTTCAGTGGGTTGGTAGAATAGGTAACGATCTTCTTAGCGTATCCGACGAAAACCACTTTTCCGCCTCTGGGATCTAGTTTCTCCGACGATTCTAGAGTGACATAAGCATTACATCCCCGACTTTAAGATAGGATACATTAGGTTTCTTTCCATGCCATATCCTATAAGGCGTTTTGTCAACCTTCTTCGTTGGAGCTATATTCACAAGTCTTGCGGCAGTTTCCAGAGCATAACTCCAAAAGGATTTTGGAAGGTTTGTTCGACACATCATTGATCGAATCATATCTAATAGAGTTCGATTTCTCCGCTCAGGCACACCATTATGTTGCGGTGTTCCAGGTTGAGTGAGTTGTAAAACTATTCCACAATCCTTTAGATGGTCGATGAATTCCTGACTAAGATATTCACTGCCTCGATCTGATCGAAGCATCTTAATAGTTCTATTCAGCTGATTTTCTACTTCGTTTTGGTACTCCTTGAACTTTTCAAGAGTCTCATGTTTATGCTTCATAAGATAAACATAACCATATTTACTGAAATCATCAGTAAATGTAACAAAGTATCTTTCTCCATGTCTTGACATTGTTCTGAATGGACCACATACATCTCTATGTATAAGTCCTAACAGATCATTAGCTCTTTCTCCAACATTTGAAAAAGGTGCTTTAACTTTCCACTCAAGCATGATTCGCATTTTCCAAATGACTCTGAACCATTGGAATCCAGGATTCCTGCGGTCTTGAGTTGTTTAACACGATTCTCGCTAATGTGACCAAGTCTACAATGCCACATATACGTATCATTAAAGTCCAACTTACTACGTTTATGGGAGATATTGCATAATATGTTATCATTTTGGACTTCTATCTCATAGATCCCATTGTTGGGTTTTTCATCAAAGTAAAACATATCGTTAAAATAAGCATAAATAAATTCACCATTAAAACGATAATTAAAACATTGTCCACGCAAAGAAGTAACTGAAACAATATTTCTAGTCACACTGGGAATAAAATAAACATTGTACAAAACAAGTTCTAAACCAGAAGGAAGTAAGAGAACACATTCTCCTATTGCCTTCACAGCAACTCTCTGTCCATTGCCAACATGGACCTCCAAGTCACCTTGTTTCAGCTTTTTAATATTTCTTAGTCCCTGCAAAACATTACAACTGTGGAAACCACATCCTGTGTCAAACACCCATGTTTTGCTAGGAAAAGCAAAGATTTCAATAACATATATGCTTTAGGACTCTCCTCCTGAAGCCTTAGCTTGCTTCAGCTCAGCTAAATACTTAGTACAGTTCCTCTTCCAGTGCCCAGTTTCATCATAATGAAAACACTTGGCATCTTTCCGAGGTTTCTTATTGGCAACAGATTTGCCTTTGCCCTTCCCTCTGCCCTGATTGCCCATTTTCTTGGTGTTAGGTTTCTTAACTTGACCCTCCTTGATCACTAGCACTGGTGCAGTCTTGCTAGGTATGTTCACCTCAGCAGTTTTGAGCATCTGATGCAGTTCTACAAGTGTCTTTTCCATCCCGTTCATATTGTACTTCATAATGAACTGGTCATATAACTTGGGCAATGAGTTTAGGATAATATCCCCAGCTAACTCATCGCTCAAGGGGGATTCCAGACGAGCCAAGTGATCAACATATGCCTTCATTTTTAGCACACGAGTGCTAACTGGCGTTTCTAGAACATACAACTTGTTCTCTGCCTTGAGAACAATTTTCAAGTTGCGGTGCCAGTCCATGAAGTTGGAGTGGTTAAGTTTGTCCTTCTCTAAGATGGACTTGACAGAGAATTGGTAGGCGGAATTGTTTTCAATTAACATCTATAAAGTTCAAAAATCTAATTTATTAGTATTTTATGTTTTAAATATCCTAATTTATCTTATGACCCAAAAGCAAAATTAATTAGGATGAGACCCCGATTCATCAATACATAGTGAACTAGCTTAGCACTGTTCACTGGTACGATTAGGTAGGTAAACAACGATTGTTAATTGTGTCCTCTACACAACTCTCCATTTGGGCTTATCGCTAAGAGCGTTGTATGTTTAACCCCAACTATGCCCACTTGTCAAACAAGCAATGTTTGGTCCTTTACTGTTAACTGTAACACCGGCCTATGTTACACAGGAAACGCGATGATTACCTTCACTCACGATCAACGCCCAGATGCAGGGTCAGCACTAAAATTTGGGTTCAATTTAGAATGAAGTGTTAACTCGTTAAGGGTGGCATAAAAACATCAATTTAAAATTGGGATTTATTTTAATATTTACCATAAATATTTTGAATAACTCGTAGCTAGAGGCGAGTTACATAATCAGTTTATAAAATCCAATTTTATATAATTCGTGATAATTGAAACTCCTTTCAACACTCGACACGGTATAGTTTTAAATACCCTATTTAAACTATGTTGGTCGTATTATCGCGAATGGACTTGTTTTAATATTCATAAAACTCCTTTTATTAAATATGCTTTTCGTTTTTTATAAAACTTGTTTTAATAAAACCGTTGTCGTGATTGTGAAAATTTTATTTATTTTGGGTTATCTAAATTATTTACAATAAATATAACACAACCACAAAATATAATAAAAAATTAAACGAATCGAGCCCCTAATAGGTCGCCCGTTTCATTTTAGCCAGAAACGAAACGAACTAGTCAAAAAGGGTTTCAAAACTATTTTGATATAGCTCCCACTTGACCCGAGATCTCTATATTCATGGAACCTGTTCGCCTTTTTATCTTCGTCTTGATCTTGTACTTGTAGGATTACAAATAAATTTGAAATACAAATAAAAAAAATCTATTCTAATCCTATCTATTACACCGGATCCAATATCCGTAATAAAAATACAAATCAATAAAAAAAAATAAAACATCACAAACACAACGATGACAAGGGTCAAAATACCTAGGGCTCGATTCACATCACAATCTATGAACAACAAAAAGCTTTTGATCTTTTGTCAAAAAAAAATATTTTTTGACAAATAAAACATAGATAAAAAATTATAACTTTTACCATCTATACGCCCGTAACCGTGGCTCTGATACCACTGTTGGGAATCATGGTATCATTTACGTAGCGGAAGCGGTTTATATATTTAACAAAACCGGATTATCTATACAATATATATGTAGAGCGATTTACATATAAATATATATATATATGTGTGTAATTTTATTAATCCAATTAACAAAATATTCCCAATCAGGATCTCAGTTAAACGCGTATAAACAAATAAAATAAGAAACAACCATAGAGGGTTTAGTAATCAACCTTTGACGACTACACCGGAATTGTAACACACGGGTTACAACGAATCCTCGCTAGTAGGAAGTTCACAACCGAGCACGAACCAACCGGGAAGCAACACTTTGCAAGATGGGATGGCGGCGGTGTGGTGGTTTGGCCGAAACAAAGCAACAAGGGCGGAGGCCCTTCTTCTTTGTGTGGCGGCCACAATATCTTTTCTTGGGGAGCAAGGGAGTTGTATTGCTAGGAAAGGTTGCCCCTAGGGTTTACACCTTAACCCTCCTTTTATAAAACAACAACTTACACTAAGCCCCCCTTGAATAATATCATAATGTTCCTTAATATTAATCTAATTAATATCTAGTCCCTCAAGTCTAAAATATTATTATTTCGTAAATAATAATCCACAGACACATGAACTTATCTGATTCGTGTACCAACGTGTAACTCTTCGAATCGTACCGGGTCAGGTTACGTTGAGCTCGACTTTTAATTACATCGGACATACTATATATCCAACACTTACCCTAGTCCCGATCACTCCTGAAGTGTCACCTCAATTTGAAGGCAAAGTACCTTAGAACCCCCAAATTACTAACGACACTTTAGGATACTTTGCTTAACTATATATATATAACAACAGAAGTAAAATTTTATAAAAACACACTAATATATATTAAACATAAATATTACATAATTAAAATAATAAACATAATTAAACTAAAAAACGCACACTAAAAATATAAAAACTAATCCAAGTGGGTCATCAACAATTGCCACGCGGAGATGTGCGGAAGCTCCGTATTGTACCGACATTGGTACTCAATTTGGATTATCCCAATGGCCATATCTTCGTGCTTGTTCGCACCCTCCTTCGTCAAGGTTTTTCGGTATTGGGTATTGAAGCTCTTACACTTCTTTTTTAGGTCGTCCACATCCGGTGAAGCGAATCAACCGTGCGGTTGGTCACACCCGCATCTCTTTGAACCATGGTGACGGTTGAAGGTGAAGATAGAGGGGGGTTAAAATTGGTGAATATTGAAGCTGACAGTGACTGTAGAGCTCGATGGGTTTTATGGGTGAAAAGGGGGAGGGTTGGGTATTTATATAAAGAATTGGGGTTAAAAAAAAAATAATTTTTTGACCGTTACTGTACGTTGAAATGGCATAATGGTCAACAAAATTAAATGCAAGGTTTTTTATGAAAACCGAGGAGGTGGGGGCAGTGTTGCCGTTTGGCAACGGTAACCGATTGGCCTTGGCGAGGGGTGCCTCGTCCCTCCTAATGAAGAGTAAAACTGAGAAGATGAAAGTAAACCTCTATGTTTGGAGGCTCAAAACCAAGCCTCTATAACTCATTGTGAGTGTATAAGAAAGAGAGAAAATTATAAAAAAGTGTTTAAGAGTAAAATAAAGATGGAGGATGGTAGGTGTGAGGTTTTTTTAAAAATTAGCAAACTTTTAAGAAAAAATGTGTTTTCAGTTAAGCTATGTAAATAGAGAAGTAAAATGGGATGTGAATGCTTTTATACTACCATACTAGGTCCTTAGATATCATTTCGACTACAGCTCCGTTTTCATAAAAGTTTAAATACCCTCCATTTTAAATAAAACTTATATGAAATGTAGAGAAAACAAGTTTAACGTAATCGTGTAGTTAATATTTATAAAAAGTAGCAAACGGAAGTTATAATAAAAAAAAAAAAAAACAAAAATATAAGGCTAAAAACATGGAGATATTATAAGGTTTGTAACTGAATCTAAAAAAATTCAAAGTTATTAATAATATTATTCATTAATGCAAGTTGGCAATTGTTAACTAGTTGTTTACCCGCTGTGTGATGTGGCGGGGCATGCCTTTCTAAGTAACTCAAAGAGACTACACGGTGGAGCAATGCCTTTGTAAGTATTAAGTAACTCAAAGAGACTGGTAAACTTGTTACGTATTGAGGTGCCGCACCCAACTCCTTTTAAAACTAAATTTTCGTTGAAACATTTTACAAAAGAAACATATTATAGAAGAAAATGTAACCGAAACATATTATAGAGAAAACGTACACACAAAATTTTCATCATGATTACAATTACGAGACCTGATGAGCAAACCTCTTACACTCTCTTACAAATGATTCAATATAAAAAGTATACATGTATGCATTTATTAATTCATCGTGGATAGCTTCTTGATATAACCTAACAACAATCACATAATAAGCATGTTGCATCAATGAATAAAAAAACATTATTAGACTAATTGGTGCGGAGTCGGGGAGATGGCTCGGTGAGCTAAGGTGGACATCGGTGGACTCGGGAACACCGCCCCCACCCCCCACACCCGAGATTTAATCGGTACATTCGGTGGATTTCCACCGTCTTCACCGAGTTATTTGACTGGGCCATTTTTTTGCACGGTCAAGGGAGGGAGGGAGGGAGGGAGGGAGGGAGGGAGAGAGAGAAGAAGAAGAAGAAGAAGAAGAAACGGGAGGGGGGAATTGGGGGAAACTATTTTCTTGGTTTGGGGGAGGGAATGGGGAAAATGATGTCGCATTTGGGAGAGTTGGGGTAAACCATCACCACACCATATTGCCTTATGTGCACATTGGACGGTTGAAATAAGCGAGAAAA
Source organism: Ambrosia trifida (assembly GCA_028751855.1). Classification (NCBI taxonomy): domain Eukaryota; kingdom Viridiplantae; phylum Streptophyta; class Magnoliopsida; order Asterales; family Asteraceae; genus Ambrosia; species Ambrosia trifida. Next base: position 27,953,379 of record CM054123.1, on the reverse strand, counting down.
ATTGCTAGACACATTCTATCACAACGTTTATACATAACTAATCATATTGTGCAGGAACTTTGGATTATCATGTACAACAATCTGAATCTAAAAGTGTGTACAAAGTTAGTTGAAAGTTGAAAGATTCATGTAGCTAACAGGCCGTGAATAAATTTATTAAGCTTGAAACTCTAATTAACTTTCTTGATGCAGTTTTGGGTTAGACAATGCATAGTATGGTGGCTTACCTTACCAGTCGTGATCAAGGAGAATTAACAGGCTTTGGTCTTTCAAGTGTTGGGAGTTGTTGATGCAAGGTTAAAACAATATGATTTATATTATAAAAACACAATTTTAGTAAACATCTATTTATTATTAATCTATAAACAGAAATTATTAGCCTCTAATCTAACATAAACATACAATCTGAAAAAATGTCATATGTTGATTAACTTCTGTACATATGTTAATATTGTAAATATTATCTAAGTCCTGAGTCTAGGAAGTTATAATCGATTAAGTGTGACACACCAATTCATAAGTTAGTTATAAAGGTCATGTCGGTTCATTCAAACCGGTTCATATGTATAAATAGGCCGACATGTGTTCATTTGTATATATGAAAAATTTGTGTTTCTAATAACCAACTTTCAAACTTCTTTTCAATTCTCTCTTCCCTCTATAACCTAAACATCTCTCAAACATTATTATGCATACAAAGCCGAAATTCAACATGGCATCAGAGCCCAAAAATCCTAAGACCTGTGGTATTTTCATTTTTTGAAGAAATCTAGAAGGAGTTTATTATATGGGGACAAAGGACGAGTGTGGTGATGCATCGTTATTACCAAGTTGTGTTGATCGTGATGATCATAGTAAGAAGGCCGAGGGGGCTACAAGAAACAAAGAAGATGAGGGTTGTGAGGATCCTCTTAACATCAGATTTAATAACTTCCACATCGGATCTACATCGAAACAATCCGGGAAGGATCAAGAGAACAAGATAAGGAAGGCCTAAAACGAATTTAATCGGCAAGTGAAGGCCGAGAAGGACGTCCCAGAATACCCAACAACCATGTGTTGCAGCATGTGCAAAGAACCGTTTCATTACAAAAGAAATTGCCCGAAGAAGATTGTCAAGATAGAATTTATGGTTAAAGGGACCGAAGACAAAGGTTGGGAAGACATATGGTATGCAATTTTGACGAGGAAAGAACACGGATGTGGCAACAAGTATCAATTCGCTGTGTTAAGTAATTCATTTGGCATGGAAGGTTGTCCAAGCGGTTATAGGAAGGAGTATTTTCGTGGCAAAGGATCGGTTGTTATTTCAAGTAGTGGACAAATTCACAAGATAAAATCCATTTATTATGTGCCCACACTTATAAGGAATGTGTTAAGTATAGAAAAGCTAACACAAGAAGGCTTAGAGTTGAATTTGATGGTGATATATGTCACATAAGGAGGCCGATTATTCAGAAGATAAGAAAGATCATAGCTTGTCGTATTTGTGATGGTGAAGACCATTTCACATTCAAGTGTCCCAAAGGAAAAGTAGAGGGCTGCAATGTTGCAGAAGATGCGTGTGATGCGCAAAACAAAAGAGGGAAACACGTGAGATTTGAAGCCGGACATATGGGGGGAATTACCAAAGAGGACAAGGAACGTGCATCTTTGTTCAAACACTTCGAAGATTTCTCCGTAATGGCGGATAAAGATGAAGCCAAAGCATATATGGAGAAGGGAACGATTATGTATCCTACTCAAGTCTCTTTGTTGCAAGATTTTATTGTCTTCATGGATTTGATCCATATTGCAACAAAGGTCCAAGAACATAAACAAAAATCCAAGATTGAGTTTGAAAGGAACATAAGTTGGTTCATGAAAGACTTCCTAAAGATTAGGATTAATGCTCCCATTCCACTAATTGATAACAATGGTTATCCGATAAGTTTGTTGGATCTTTACATGATGGTTCAACGTTTTGGTGGTTATGACAAAGTGACAAGGGCCAAGAATTGGGCAGTGATTGCCATGGCCATGGGATATGGGAGAGGGCTGCCAAACATAGTAAGGAAAGATGAGATCGCAAAAACTCTAAGGCAAGTATACGTCTGTTAGTTGGAAATGATGGAGTGGTACCATCTTAGATACAAAGGCCGAGAGTTAACTGTGGAAGTTGGAGACGATTCCAACAATGAAAGGAGAAAGAACAAGAGGGCGTGGAGAGACGAAGATCTACCACCCAAGAAGCGATCAAGGTCCTCAAGCGAAGAATAGGAAGGCAGCAATGAAAGAGGAATGTTTATGCTTAGATTAGGGGGGGGTGAATGTTAGCCTCTAATCTAACATAAACATACAATCCGAAGAAATATCATATGTTAATTAAGTTCTGTACATATGTTAATATTGTAAATATTATCTAAGTCCTAAGTCTAGGAAGTTATAATCGGTTAAGTGTGACACACCGATTCATAAGTCAGTTATAGTTAGTTATAAAGGTCATGTCGGTTCTTTCAAGCCGGTTCATATGTATAAATAGGTCGACATGTGTTCATTTGTATATATGAAAGATTTGTGTTTCTAATAACCAAAATTCAAACTTCCCTCCAATTCTCTCTTCCCACTATAACCGAAACATCTCTTAAACAGTATTGTGCATACAAAGCCGCAATTCAACAGAAATCGCAAGGGTCAGACCAAACATGCATTTTCATATTTTTTGATTCAAGTTGAAATACTCCAAGTACGTTATGGTTGCATTTTTCTCACCTACCTTAAAAAATAAAGTCATAATACTAAAGGTATGGGGTGTGGGGATGGACCTCCATTGGAAGATTACCCTCCACATCACCTATCACATCATCAAGGAGGGTAGTCTTTCTTTTTAAGATGGGTCAAGAGTGTGGGGATGGTCCTCCTTTATTATGATTTTTTAATTCTAATTCAAAGTAATATAAAATTAAAATAGATACTAAAATTAATAAAAAAAAGTTACAGTAAAAAAAGATAAAGTTAATTTTTTTTTATTTTTACAAGATGATTTTGGTTTTGGTATTAGAAATTATGAGGTTTTATGGGGTAAACATTTATAGCCGTTAGGAAACGGTAATATTATCGTTGGGAAATTTAAATACCAGTTACTTTTGTTAAATTTAAATGAAAATAAATAAAAGAATTAGTGAAGTGCCATCTCCAAAACTATGTTTCAGTGAAGTGAATCAGTGAAGTGATGCGACGGTGCAAGATTGATTGAAATGAGTGAAGTGAATTTTTTTTTTTTTACTAGAAGTACCCTTGTGACCTTAAGCTATGGGGTGTGGTTTTCCATTTCCTCCTTCATCCCCCTTGTTCACATTAGCGTCACATCATTTACCCTTCCCCTCCCCCTTTTGAGGAAAATGGTTCCCCCTTCCTTTTTTGTTATTTTTCATTTTTATTTATTTATATATTTTATATTTCATTAATATTTTTTTTCATTAAAAATAAAAAAGAAAATAGATAGAAATGTAAAAAAAACCGATAAAACATAAAAAAATCGAGCCTAATAAAAAAGTACAAACCTAAACAAACTATTCGTCATTAACATCATCGACACGGAAATTGTTCCAAATGTGGTCAATTAAATCCGAGCAAAGGTTGGCATGCACAATACTATCGTGTAACGCCCACGTGTTCGATTCTTGTAGTGCCTCATCAACCAGCTCGACATTCTCTTCAACGTCATTCGGATCATACTCGCATATCGTGCGACATTCATCTTCGATTATCATATTATGCAGTATTGTACTAAGCGTACATAATATATCTCAATTTTCTGGATGCCATACACGTGCAGGGCGAAGAACTACATGACATTTTGCCTTTAACACACAGAATAATCGTTCGACGTCTTTTCTCGCCGATTATTGGCACTTTGCATACTTTTTCCTTTTCTTATGCGTGGGATCTGGTAGGTTTTCACAATAGATGCATAGCTTGGGTATATACCGTCCGCTAGATAATACCTGTGCTTATATTGTACCCCGTTGAGCATGAAAGAATCATCAGGACCGGTATCTCTAATGATGTTGTCAACCATGGATCTTGCTAGAACATTTAAATCGTTACATGAACCAGCAACTCCAAAAAATGTGTACCAAATCCATAGATCTTGTGAGCAAACTACTTCTATAATAATCGAGGGGTATCCCACGTCACCCCGTGTAAATTGTCCTTTCCATGTAATGGGGCAATTACGTCATGGCCAATGCATACTATCAATGCTTCCAAACATGCTAGGAATGTCGTGTCTCTCTGCATGGACTGACTATATCTTTTCGATGTCATTCTTCGTTGGCATACGCAAGTAAACTTTGCTATATAACTTCACGATATTTTCGCAAAATTGATACAAACACTCCCGACTCATTCTAGCAGACATCTTTAAATATTCATCCCATGAATCACTACAAGTCCGGCACGCCAATTGACGAATTAACAGAAATTCTTTTTTTTTTTTTTTGTAGCGTCGTAAAAACTCTTTTTCCTCTAGCATCATATCGTAGTGTGAAAAACCCATCATAATTAGCCAAGTCATTGGCAATTCGTTGGAACAATCGACGACTCATTCGAACGCGACGCTTAAATAGTTCGTCAATGTATACACAGTCCTCAGCAAAGTAGTCAGCCACCAAATGATCATGTGCACCTTAAATTAAAATAAAAAATATGAGAAATGAAATATAATAACATTAACAAAATTTGAATTATAAATAAAACACAATAATAATATACCCTCATGATCTCTATTTAGTGTGGCGCTCCTTCTTCTTGATACCAAAGTTTCTTCATCGTTACTGTCTTCTACAAACTCCAAGAGAATTTTTGCTGTCTCCACCATTGCGCCCACGAAAAAATTGACCGCATTTTCTTTAATCACAACCCTTCATACCCACCCCATATAATTTGGAGGACACCCTCACAAAAAAATGGGGGACAGACCGTTGAGCATGAAAGAATCATCAGGACCGGTATCTCTAATGATGTTGTCAACCATGGATCTTGCTAGAACATTTAAATCGTTACATGAACCAGCAACTCCAAAAAATGTGTACCAAATCCATAGATCTTGTGAGCAAACTACTTCTATAATAATCGAGGGGTATCCCACGTCACCCCGTGTAAATTGTCCTTTCCATGTAATGGGGCAATTACGCCATGGCCAATGCATACTATCAATGCTTCCAAACATGCTAGGAATGTCGTGTCTCTCTGCATGGACTGACTATATCTTTTCGATGTCATTCTTCGTTGGCATACGCAAGTAAACTTTGCTATATAACTTCACGATATTTTCGCAAAATTGATACAAACACTCCCGACTCATTCTAGCAGACATCTTTAAATATTCATCCCATGAATCACTACAAGTCCGGCACGCCAATTGACGAATTAACAGAAATTCTTTTTTTTTTTTTTTTGTAGCGTCGTAAAAACTCTTTTTCCTCTAGCATCATATCGTAGTGTGAAAAACCCATCATAATTAGCCAAGTCATTGGCAATTCGTTGGAACAATCGACGACTCATTCGAACGCGACGCTTAAATAGTTCGTCAATGTATACACAGTCCTCAGCAAAGTAGTCAGCCACCAAATGATCATGTGCACCTTAAATTAAAATAAAAAATATGAGAAATGAAATATAATAACATTAACAAAATTTGAATTATAAATAAAACACAATAATAATATACCCTCATGATCTCTATTTAGTGTGGCGCTCCTTCTTCTTGATACCAAAGTTTCTTCATCGTTACTGTCTTCTACAAACTCCAAGAGAATTTTTGCTGTCTCCACCATTGCGCCCACGAAAAAATTGACCGCATTTTCTTTAATCACAACCCTTCATACCCACCCCATATAATTTGGAGGACACCCTCACAAAAAAATGGGGGACAGACCGTTGAGCATGAAAGAATCATCAGGACCGGTATCTCTAATGATGTTGTCAACCATGGATCTTGCTAGAACATTTAAATCGTTACATGAACCAGCAACTCCAAAAAATGTGTACCAAATCCATAGATCTTGTGAGCAAACTACTTCTATAATAATCGAGGGGTATCCCACGTCACCCCGTGTAAATTGTCCTTTCCATGTAATGGGGCAATTACGCCATGGCCAATGCATACTATCAATGCTTCCAAACATGCTAGGAATGTCGTGTCTCTCTGCATGGACTGACTATATCTTTTCGATGTCATTCTTCGTTGGCATACGCAAGTAAACTTTGCTATATAACTTCACGATATTTTCGCAAAATTGATACAAACACTCCCGACTCATTCTAGCAGACATCTTTAAATATTCATCCCATGAATCACTACAAGTCCGGCACGCCAATTGACGAATTAACAGAAATTCTTTTTTTTTTTTTTTGTAGCGTCGTAAAAACTCTTTTTCCTCTAGCATCATATCGTAGTGTGAAAAACCCATCATAATTAGCCAAGTCATTGGCAATTCGTTGGAACAATCGACGACTCATTCGAACGCGACGCTTAAATAGTTCGTCAATGTATACACAGTCCTCAGCAAAGTAGTCAGCCACCAAATGATCATGTGCACCTTAAATTAAAATAAAAAATATGAGAAATGAAATATAATAACATTAACAAAATTTGAATTATAAATAAAACACAATAATAATATACCCTCATGATCTCTATTTAGTGTGGCGCTCCTTCTTCTTGATACCAAAGTTTCTTCATCGTTACTGTCTTCTACAAACTCCAAGAGAATTTTTGCTGTCTCCACCATTGCGCCCACGAAAAAATTGACCGCATTTTCTTTAATCACAACCCTTCATACCCACCCCATATAATTTGGAGGACACCCTCACAAAAAAATGGGGGACAGACCGTTGAGCATGAAAGAATCATCAGGACCGGTATCTCTAATGATGTTGTCAACCATGGATCTTGCTAGAACATTTAAATCGTTACATGAACCAGCAACTCCAAAAAATGTGTACCAAATCCATAGATCTTGTGAGCAAACTACTTCTATAATAATCGAGGGGTATCCCACGTCACCCCGTGTAAATTGTCCTTTCCATGTAATGGGGCAATTACGCCATGGCCAATGCATACTATCAATGCTTCCAAACATGCTAGGAATGTCGTGTCTCTCTGCATGGACTGACTATATCTTTTCGATGTCATTCTTCGTTGGCATACGCAAGTAAACTTTGCTATATAACTTCACGATATTTTCGCAAAATTGATACAAACACTCCCGACTCATTCTAGCAGACATCTTTAAATATTCATCCCATGAATCACTACAAGTCCGGCACGCCAATTGACGAATTAACAGAAATTCTTTTTTTTTTTTTGTAGCGTCGTAAAAACTCTTTTTCCTCTAGCATCATATCGTAGTGTGAAAAACCCATCATAATTAGCCAAGTCATTGGCAATTCGTTGGAACAATCGACGACTCATTCGAACGCGACGCTTAAATAGTTCGTCAATGTATACACAGTCCTCAGCAAAGTAGTCAGCCACCAAATGATCATGTGCACCTTAAATTAAAATAAAAAATATGAGAAATGAAATATAATAACATTAACAAAATTTGAATTATAAATAAAACACAATAATAATATACCCTCATGATCTCTATTTAGTGTGGCGCTCCTTCTTCTTGATACCAAAGTTTCTTCATCGTTACTGTCTTCTACAAACTCCAAGAGAATTTTTGCTGTCTCCACTATTGCGCCCACGAAAAAATTGACCGCATTTTCTTTAATCACAACCCTTCATACCCACCCCATATAATTTGGAGGACACCCTCACAAAAAAATGGGAATGTTCTTATGGTTTGAGATTGAAAGTTTTTATAAATATAAAGAAAATTAGTTTTTTTAATAACGTTCAAATCCCCAACCTATATAATTCAAACGGTCAAAAATTTTCTTGAAAATTAGGACGGGGATTAACCCCCAAGCCACCGAAACCTAGAGGGAGGGGGTTGTACCCGTCTGTCTTAGAAAAAAAATACATATAACACTTTTTCCAACAAAAACTTACATGTGTTTATTATGTTAATCAACAATTTTTTTTTTTTTTTTGGACTTTACTATTTTCCATGAAATCTTAAGTGTGCGGTTTGTTGGTTTTGATAAAAAGTTGATCACGGTCATGTTACTTTATTTTTCAGCTATATCCAGATCATATTTTATTTGTTAAATTTTACCAAGTAGTGAATGTATATACGTTTTTTGCTCGCCCACGGGGTTTTGATTGAAACTCGATCCTCATCATTTATTGGTTCATGATTTAAACAATAGAAAATAAAGAAGTTTACGGTAACTTTGATTACCTCTGTAGTGTTGCTAACTGAAATGCCTTAATCCTCTTCTAGAATGAATTTCCTGTTGGCTTAAATATATTCTTAGAACTTTGTAAAGTCAACCCAAAACTTAAAATCATGGTTGTAAAAATCATGCCTAGTCTCTGATTAATCATCAATTAATCGCTAATTGAGGCTGCCTAGCGCCTAGTAATCTCACAACACTGGATCAAACCCGATAGTCAATGAATCCAAACCCAAACATCAAAATTAGAGTTGGTTTGGTTATCGGCACTGTTTTGAAAACCGGACCGGACCGGCCGGTCGGACCGGTCGGACCGGGCTCCGGGGCCTGGACCGGTCCGGTTCGGGTAGTCGGACCGTTTTGCAGCGAACCGGGGGTTGAACCGGTGAACCGGCCGGTCGGACCGGAAAACCGGCCGGTCGGACCGGAAACCGGACCGGTCGGACCGGATTTTTTAATTTTTTTTTTATTTTTTTAATTTTTTTTTGTTTTTTGGGCCGGTTCGTCGAAACGGTCGAACCGGTCGGACCGGTCGAACCGGTGAACCGGCCGGGGGTCCGGTTCGACGTCCGGTCCGGTTCTGAAAACCTTGGTTATCGGTTGTACTTTTAATATTGGTTTTATAAACAAAGAATTTTAGAAGGGTGAATTTGACACGTATTCAACTTATGTTTTTTAGAAGGGGCATTAAAAGTAAAAAAGTGTGCCTTTAGCCCACCCCTAATTTTTTTTTTTTTTAGCATAATAATTAGGGGTAATTTTGCTAAATAGTCATCTAGTTTTAAGAGTGTTTCAATCAAGTTACTCATAAAAAAAATTGTTCCAATTAGGTAACTAAAGCTATTTTAATGTTCTAATCATAGATATTTTACCCATTTAGAAGGTCATCAATTTTTATTAAACAATTTTTTTCACAATTTCTATAATTAAAAAAAATCTAAAAAATATTAAAAATATAAACACTTTTAAAAATTTTGCATTTTTTTAAATATTCACCACTTTTACAAAACATTTTTTTTCCAATTAGATAAGTCAACTTTACTTTGATGTTCTAATCAGGTTACTGAAGTTTACTTTAATGTTCCAATTATAGATATTATACCTGCTATTCAGGTAAACTATATAGGATTAGAACATAAAACAAACTTTAATGACTTAATTAACACAAATATTTTTATAAGTGATCTAATTAAAACACTAATAAAATTTGATTACTATTCTATAAAATATTCCTTAATAATTACCACTCTACACATTATCATATTTAACCCTATAGTGTTACTTTCATCTTACACCCTTTAATTTTTAATAATTGCAATTTTAACACTAGACTACTACTTATTATATACCCTACGCTTTCTCAAATTAAAAAAAAAAAAAACTATCGATGTGTTTAAATATTTTGACCCACTCGAGTTTCTAAAGTTTCAAGTTTACTCTTTTTCGTACCTTTACTTGGGAAAAAACTATTTTTTACGTACGAATTTTTATGTATGTGTCGGTATAAATACGAGTTGGTCTACGTTTTGACTTAAACAATTTTTTTTTTGAAGTTTCGGGTTTACCAATTTTTGTACCTTTACCTGGGAAAAACATATTTTTTGCGAGCGATTTTTTATATATGTGTCAGTATAAATATGAGTTGGTTTACGTATCGACATAAACTTTTTTTTCTTTTGGAAAACAAGTGATGTCAAATATAATATGTTTTCATGCTTATTTTATGTGCGCTTCCAATTGGTCCACCGACGTAAATTTTGTTTCGAATCGAGTAAAAAACATTGTGTTTTCACTTTAGTAATTGTTTTTTACGCATAGTACCTTACACATTGTGCTTTACACTTAGTATGTTACTGCAAGGTTCAACATGTCGTGCACCGCCACAAAGTTGCGCGGCGGGCAAAATACTAGCTTAATATTATGATAAAATGGCTACCTTTAAGTTGATCATATATTATTGCAGATCTATCTAGAACTATACCTTCCATCGCGGTGCACCTTATGTACGTAATTTCATTGTTCCTTTTAAGTTGTGTGTTTTTTTCTTAATTTCATATTTAAGTGGATTTTATGTTTATGACATAAGAAGAGTCGATATTGAACATATAATTTAAAAAAAAAAACCCTCACATAATTTAATAGACGGGCTTTAAATAGCTGCAGCTATATTTAGCTTTTTGGTGGCAATATGCAAAAACAAATCATACTAAATATTCAGTCTTTTACATGTTTAATATTGGGAAAATGGCCAAAATAGCCCGTTGACCGGACGTTTTGCATAAATAGCCCTCTCCACCGTCTTTGGAGAGACGGGACACAGCTCCCAACGTGCCTGAACCGTCTCCGAGACCGTTTAGTTTTAGATCCAATAACCAACCAACACGTGGCGTCTCTAATCCCGAGGCTGTACCGTCTCTCTCCAGACGGGTCAGAAATCTCTCCCAGACGGTTCACATTTCCCATGCCGGCTGCCCCTTCGGTTCAACCGTCTCAAAAGACGGTTCACATTTCCCCATGCCGGCTGCCCCTTCGGTTCAACCGTCTCAAAAGACGGGTCACATTTCCCCGTACCGGCTGGTCTTCGGTTCAACCGTCTCTCAAGACGGTTCACATTTCCCAAGTCCGGTGAGTCCCGATGATAGTCCGACGCTTCGGTTGTCCAGCTCAGCCCTATAAATACCGTTCTCCCGTCCCATTCCCGTCACCCCAACACCGTCTAACACTATCCACCACCCCACAACCGTCTAACACTATCCACCACCCCACCACCACCGTCCAACACCGTCTAATTCATCCAAAAATGGCACCGCAAAGATGGACCGAAGAATAGGAAATTGCACTGATTGCAGCATGGCGTCATGTCGAAGAAAGCACCCACCAAACCAACAAATGGTTCCGAATATTGCACGAATACAATCGGCTGGTTGGAGGGTCAGACCGAACAACCGAGTCCCTTAGCCGGAAGTTGACCGATTTGACCACGAAGTGTCAAATCTTCAACGGGTACCACAACCGGACACTTCAGGAGGTACCCTCCAACATGCCCGAAGACGTGTCAATTAGACACTCAAAAAGACAGTATAAAAATAGGGAGCGCAAAGAATTTAAACACGTGTCTGCCTGGCAAATGATGAGGGATCGTCTTAATTAATTTGTAGTTTATTAAACTTTTGTAGTAATCTAAGTATTTTTATTAATGCAATGAATGTTTAAATTTTGTTTTTTATATTAAAGTAAATATTTCATTAAACAAACTATATTATTACAACAACAATAAACAAACTATACTATTACAATCACAATAAACAAACTATAGTATTACAACAACAATAAACAAACTATACTATTACAACAAACTTCCTAAATTTACTTCCAAAGAACTAAGAACTTTGTTTGAAGTAATCGAAGTGTCTAACCAACTATTGAAGACTACATCCTAGTGTTAGATGTTTTGTCCTCCACAGCGGTGGTAGTAGCAGTGGTCTACATAGACGTTGTTTCGAATGGTGTATGTGCTCTACACAGACAAGTCCGAGACGTTTCCTTGTTTTATGTAATAATAATTCTCAGTGTGCACACGTCGAACATCGAGACATAAATTTGGGAAGCGAACGAACTTGCCTCAAATGTAGACCACCACATCATCGATCCATTCTACACGGGTTAAACCACGCGCAGATGGAACAACAATCCAAGTAGCCGTACGCAGATGAAACAACAATCCAAGTAATCGGACAATATTTTCGTAAGCCGGTAGGCTTCGGCTGGGAAAGCAAAAAACGTCATTGGTTTGGAAGATGAAAGCTTTGAGGAGAGCGGTGGGTGCAAATTTCGTTAAGTGAATTGGGGTATTTATATACACTCGTGAGACGGTTCAGACGGTTCAGACGGTAGCACAAAACGGCTTAAGACGACTTGGGGGTTGTGACCCGTCTTTTGAGACGGTTGAACCGAAGGGCAGCCGGCATGGGGAAATGTGAACCGTCTTTTGAGACGGTTGAACCGAAGGCAGCCGGCATGGGGAAACGTGAACCGTCTGGGAGAGAGTTCTGACCCGTCTGGAGAGAGACGGTACAGCCTCGGGATTAGAGACGCCACGTGTTGGTTGGCCATTGGATCTAAAACTAAACGGTCTCGGAGACGGTTCAGGCACGTTGGGAGCCGTGTCCCGTCTCTCCAAAGACGGGGGAGAGGGCTATTTATGCAAAACGCCCGGTCAACGGGCTATTTTGGCCATTTTCCCTTTAATATTTTCAATTAGTCTTGAAAATGCAGCGATATTTATATTTTGCTCACTCATATGTCAACAAACAGGGTTGTCCGTGATGAACACCCATGATGAACATACTGGTCGTGAATACCGCTTCGCTTCCTCCGTGATAAACGAAAACATCACAAGCCTTGATATACATCGCGGCCATGAAAGAATATGTGTAGGGATGGCAGTTTATTTTTTTTTTTTATTTATTTATTTTTGCGGATGAGGTCTAATGTTGTGATTTTTTGGTTTTGTGATTGGTGAGAATGGTTTAGTGGTAAAATGAGTTTAGTGACGGTATGATGACCACTCCTTCCACTCTTAAAAACAAAAATATTAGGCCTATAAACGAACCGAGCGAACACAAACAAATGCATGTTCATGTTTATTCATTTAGCCTTAACTGAACACGAACAGGAATACAGACATATAATCAAACACATTTGTTGTACATGTAATGAGTATATTTGTCTTCGTTTAAAACTTAAACAAACAGTTTGTGAACGTAAACGAACATGTAAAAAACTTAAGAGAACATTACTGAACAAACATAAACAATACAAATGAATATAACTGAACAAACATAAACGGACATAATTTTAACATTAATGAACAATGCGGACAAGTCTAATATATTATAATTTTATAAGTATAACTAATTGTGTATTAATTAAAATTTAAATGGACAACCATTAACAAATGAACATAAATAAACACATAGACGAACGAACATAAACGAACGTTCACCAACATAAATGAACGAGTACAACGTTTGTTCATGTTCATTCATTTAATTAAAAGAAATTTGTTTTTTGTTCGTGTTCGTTTGTTTACTAATGGTATGTTTGGAAAACTAATTGGTGGGTGGAAGCTAGTAGCTGTTGTTGGAGAATAACCGTAACAAACGAACAAAACCGGATAACAGAAATCTCTGAAGGCACGTGATCGCTTTCAGATTGAATCAATTCGACGGTTCTATCGAATATTCAATCGGATACAATCAGAGATTGAGAATTTTCTGTATGTATTGATTGAGATTTTTGAACCAGAGAATTTTGATCAAGAAGGAGAGGAATACGTATGAAACAATAGGGCCAGAAACTGCCTTTTAGGCAGTTTTCCAAAGGGTTTCCACATTGCCAAAATTAGTCCCTCTATTTCCGAAAATTAATTTTCTGAGACATTTTTACCATAGCAATTTTAATGGAAATAAAATTTTTCCAGCCAGGGGCTCTTCCCCTTGGACCCCGCCAGGGGCTGCCGCCCCTTGGACCCTGCTCCCAGGGGCGCTGCCCCCGGACCCCCATTCCTTAGGGGCTTCGCCCCTAAGTTCATAATAAATTCAAATAGGCGTGCACTCCGCACCACCATACCTATATGATGTATTATTATGAACATATTGATCAAACAGTCAATCCAATTACACTAAAATATCTAACAATCCTCCCCTATTTTAGTGTAATCCTTGATTAACTAAACAAGTAATCTCAAACATTCAAACTTTTGCTTAAATGAAATGTCGTGACGATTGAATTTCACATTAGTACATTACACATTCTGAATATTCGAATACCAGGGTGTCGCTTAGGATTAAACCCTGGGAACTCATCTTGAATACACAAAGATAATGTACACAAAAGTTTACATACATAGTAGTTCTATCTTGACATAATGTTTTACTAGCCTATGTCCTTATCCTTCATAAGCATGTCAAAGCCAAGTCCCAGCTTCTTGAAGCGGCTAAACTTCATACTTACATAGGTAGCTCTTTTAGTCTTGCACCTGCAATGCAATTTGTCAAAAAAAGCTATTAAGAATATATACATTCAACCTCCTTAACTTGCAGGTCTGAACACATACCTTGGGATGAATCTTCTAATGTGTTCCAATCTCTACATATTAAGCTTTCCGCATTGAATTCTGCATCTAGCGTTGTACTAGATGGGAATTGGGTATCTTAACATCAGAGATTTCTAGTGGACCTTAATCCCATCCCTATAGCCGACCTTTTCACGAGATCTCTACTTAACCCTTTGGTTAAATGATCGGCTAAATTGTTTTGGGTTCTCACAAACACCACAGATATCACACCATTCGTGATAAGATCACGTATCATGCTGTGTCTAACACCTAAGTGTCTAGACTTTCCATTATACACTTGACTATATGCCTTAGACAAGGTAGATTCACTATCACATCTGATAGATAATGGTGCTATCGGTTTCAGCCACAATGGAATTTCATAAATCAAATTTCTTAGCCATTCAACTTCTTTACTCGCTGCTGCTAATGCCACAAACTCAGCTTCCATTGTTGAATTAGTGATGCAAGTTTGTTTCTTTGATGCCCCGCATATAGCACCACCTCCAAGAAGGAACACCCAACCACTTGTGGAAGAATGATCTTCCAAATTAGTAATCCAACTTGCATCTGAATAGCCTTCAAGAACAGACGGAAATCCAGGGTAAGTCAAACCAAAATCTATGGTTCCTTTCAAGTACCTAAATACTCGATTTATTGCTTGCCAATGAATCAAACTTGGATTGTGAGTATATCTACTCAGTTTTCCAACAGCAAAAGCTATATCAGGTCTAGTACTAATCATGGCATACATGAGAGATCCAATAGCCTTTGAATATTCAAGTTGATTCACAGCAACTCCTTTATTAGGTACGAGTTTTACTGAAGGATCCATAGGAGTACCCATTGGAGAACTATCTTTGTGATTAAACTTTTCCAACATCTTCTCAATATAATGTGATTGAGAGATA
This sequence comes from Ambrosia trifida, assembly GCA_028751855.1. Taxonomy (NCBI): domain Eukaryota; kingdom Viridiplantae; phylum Streptophyta; class Magnoliopsida; order Asterales; family Asteraceae; genus Ambrosia; species Ambrosia trifida. The sequence goes on along the minus strand of CM054123.1, from coordinate 27,938,016 downwards.
GTAATACCATGTTCTCCACGTATGATCTTAATACCAAGAATCACGTCTGCCTCCCCCATGTCTTTCATATCAAACTTAGATGACAGAAATTTCTTAGTTTTATCAACTTCATTTTGGTCAGTACCAAAAATCAACATGTCATCAACATATAAGCAAATAATTACTCCTTTTCCAGAAGTATCAAATTTGCTATAAACACACTTGTCCGCTTGGTTTAATGCAAAACCATTAGACAACACCACATCATCAAACTTTTGATGCCATTGCTTAGGGGCTTGTTTCAGGCCATAAAGAGATTTTACCAATTTACAAACCTTATGTTCATTTCCAGGCATGACAAAACCTTTAGGTTGTTTCATATAAATCTCTTCATCCAATTCACCATTCAAAAAGGCAGTTTTAACATCCATTTGGTGAATTACAAGATTATGTATAGCTGCAAGTGCCAACAATAATCTTATGGTGGTTATCCTAGCAACAGGAGCATAGGTATCAAAGTAGTCAATGCCTTCCTTTTGCCTAAAGCCTTGGATGACCAATCTGGCTTTATATTTGTCTATGCTACCATCCACCTTCATCTTCCTTTTGAAGATCCATTTACTACCCAAAGGTTTACACCCAGGTGGTAAATCAGCCAATTTCCAAGTATTATTGTGCATTATAGAGTCAATCTCATCTTGGATTGCTTCTTTCCAAAATGCAGCATCCCTAGAAGACATAGCATCATTGAATGTCTTTGGATCCTCATCAATATTAAAACAATATTGATACTGATGTTCAACACCATTTCTGGTTCCTTCTACTAAATAAAGATGAAAGTCAGCACCAAATGACTTGGGTTTTCTGACTCTAGTACTTTTTCTGGGCTCAGTACTAGTAGAAGGTACATCATCACAATTACCAGAATTGTCACCACAAGAAATTGTCTGTTCATAATTTTTAAGACACTGAGACGTATCCTTCAATCGAGGAACAGAAGAAAATCTATCCTCATTCCCAAAATTAGCATCTCTTGACTCAATGACAGAGTGAACAGATACATAATCATTTGGTTCTATGACATAGAACCTATAAACAGGGGAATGATCAGCATATCCAATAAATATGCAATCTATGCCTCTTTCACCAATGGTACTCATTTTGGGCTCAGTAAGCCTCACAACAGCTCTACATCCCCAGACTTTGAGAAAACTCAAATCTGGTACCTTTTTGTACCAAAGTTCATATGGGGTTACCTTAGACCTTTTATTAGGTGCTCGGTTCAATAAGTAACAGGATGTCAACATAGCCTCACCCCAAAATCCATCACTTAAACCAGAATAGGACAACATAGAATTCACTGTTTCTTTCAATGACCTATTCTTCCTTTCAGCCACACCATTTTGTTGTGGTGTATAAGGAGCAGTTGTTTGATGTATTATACCAGTAGATTGGAAATACACTGGATCATAATACTCTCCACCTCTATCTGTACGAAGGTTTTTAATCAAACCATTTCTATGAAGCTCAACCTCTTGTTTATAAACTTTAAATTTATCAAGAGCTTCATCCTTTGAATGCAATAGATATACATAACAAAATCTAGTTGCATCATCAATAAAGGTTACAACATACTTCTTATTTCCTAGAGAAGGAGTACTATGAATGTCACATAAATCAGAATGAATCAATTCTAATACATTAGAATTCCTTTTGACATCTTTAAATGGTTTTCTTGTAATTTTTGTCAATTTGCAAGTATGACAATCATTACATTTTTGTATGTCAAAAGCTGGTATAAGACTCATTTTAGACATATCTTTCATTCTGCGATAATTAACGTGACCTAATCTAGCATGCCATAATTCTGATTTACTAAAATCATTGCTAGAACTAGTAGAAGCCATACAAACAGAATTATTAACAAAAGGGACATCTAAATTCAACTTAAACATGCCATTCAAATAACCAAATCCAATAAAGGTTTCATGTCTTGACAAGATATACTTGTCACTTTCCAAGACCTGCTTATAACCACAATTATTCAATACAATACCAGATACTAAGTTCTTACGAATCCCAGGTACATATAGAACATTATTTAATAGTAAAGAGTTTCCAGAAGTAAAGACTAAAAGAACAGATCCTATTCCTTTAATTGGTTCAGTAGCAACATTGCCCATCTTCAGTAAAGATCCATCTTCAATTGGCTTAAAATCCTTGAACCATTGAAGATTTTTGCAAACATGACATGTTGCTCCCGAATCCATCCACCATGAAATATCATCATCCTGCACATAAAATGCTTCAGAGATTATTGATACATAATAATTCTCAATATAATGATCACATGGTACCAAAAACGAACCTGATTGCTTTTCGGGATCCTTGGATCCACTTGTACCAGCCACGTTTTTGCCTTTTCCTCCACTCTTACCAGACCTGCAGTCTTTCTTGAAGTGTCCGGGTTTATTACACTTCCAACAAACCTTTTTAGGCTTCTTATCAGAACCCTTATTGTTGTTCCCTTCAAACTTTCGTTTCCCTTTCCAAGCCTTGGAGGATTCACCCTCCTCCACCATGTTCACAGAAGAACAACCAGCCATGGTTTTAGTACCAACAACAGAACCCTTTTCCATATCACGTATGTTTTGTTCAATTTGGAAACTACTTCCCAATTCAACCAGATTCATTTCCTCTTTCTTATGTTTCAGATTATTCTTAAAATCTTTCCAAGAGGGTGGCAGTTTATCAATAATACTAGAAACAGAAATCGCTTCATCCATCTTCATTCCATATTGATGAAACTGCCCTAGTATTCGTTGCAATTCATGATACTGTTCCATAACAGGCCTAGTGTCTACCATTTTATAGTTAATAAAATTACCAACCAGAAATTTCTTACTAGACGCATCTTCTGCCATGTATTTGGATTCAAGGGCATCCCATAATTCTTTTGCAGACTCTACGTTTTGATACACATCAAATAAAGAATCAGACATACCGTTAAGAATATGACCACGACAGATGTAGTCTGCGTTTTCCCACTTTGAACGAGTTCTGGTTTGTTCCAGAGTTTCATTCTCAACAATCTCGGGACAAGGAGTGCTCAGAACATACACCACTTTCAGACTCGTGAGATAGAAGTGCATCTTCTTCTGCCAGCGTCTGAAATCCTGTCCAGAAAACTTGTCCAATTTCGTGAAGTTCTTCGTCATATCTTTCACAGATTCATTGTTCGTCATCTTCGGAAATTGATTCAATCTTTGTTGGAGAATAACCGTAACAAACGAACAAAACCGGATAACAGAAATCTCTGAAGGCACGTGATCGCTTTCAGATTGAATCAATTCGACGGTTCTATCGAATATTCAATCGGATACAATCAGAGATTGAGAATTTTCTGTATGTATTGATTGAGATTTTTGAACCAGAGAATTTTGATCAAGAAGGAGAGGAATACGTATGAAACAATAGGGCCAGAAACTGCCTTTTAGGCAGTTTTCCAAAGGGTTTCCACATTGCCAAAATTAGTCCCTCTATTTCCGAAAATTAATTTTCTGAGACATTTTTACCATAGCAATTTTAATGGAAATAAAATTTTTCCAGCCAGGGGCTGCCGCCCCTTGGACCCTGCTCCCAGGGGCGCTGCCCCCGGACCCCCGTTCCTTAGGGGCTTCGCCCCTAAGTTCATAATAAATTCAAATAGGTGTGCACTCCGCACCACCATACCTATATGATGTATTATTATGAACATATTGATCAAACAGTCAATCCAATTACACTAAAATATCTAACAGCTGTAGATTTTTAAATATATTTTAGTGTTTGACAGAGTCGTTGAAGCTTTTAATAAAATGTACAAAATAACAAAATTGGGCTTAACTAAAAGCTTTTATCATGTTTGTTTATTTTTTTTTTTTTTATGGTAGGATGAGTATCTTTGTCATTTGACTCTTTAAAAACTTGTAGCTAATAAGAGTTTTTCCTTAAACGCTAGTACTAGTAACGTTTCAATATAAAACTTTTCGTGTAACCTAAAAGGTTCAAGCTCATTAAACAAAACAAGACATTTTATTGAGTATAATGTTTTTCTTAAAATCTTAAAGTTAAAAGCCCCTAAAAGTTGCTTATCAAACATACCCTAAATAAACAAAAATAAACAAACTTTTCACCAAACAAGTTTACGAATAATTCATGAATGTTTAGTTCATTTACAGACCTAAAAAATATAAAAAAATTACGTTTTCATTTATATTGTGTAACTTTAATTGTTAATTATTGAACGTACTAAAATGCAAACAAAACATATTTATATATATATAATTAAACAACAACTGACGGTGGAATAATATTGTTTCATCGGTTTGCGTTTTGGCCACTATTGTTTCAACGGTTTGCGTTTTAACCACCATATTAATTGCTTCATCGATTGAACGCGCGGAGCGCGTGTGCTACTTCTAGTTAAACATAAATTATCCAATCTAAATATTGGTCAGATGTTTTTTTTTTTTACGGCAAACAAATTAAATCCGGGCATTTTTGTAGGCACCTTTTTGGTAATGAAGAAACAAATAGCCTAACCTCCTTGTAAGGATGATAGTCTAGATGTAACCACAGGATTGATCCTTCACTAGCACTTCCTGGATTAGAATAACCTGCAATAAAGATCAAGTGGGTAGGGAGACGACTACACAAGGTAGTAGTTTATAACAAAAACGGGGGTGAATGGGGATACTATCAAGTTTGATAGCTCTCGGGGTTAGCCAAAAGTGTCCTCTCTATTAGGGAGATGACCCCTTATATAGAGATGGACGTATGCCACCATTACCCAGAACCCTAATCGTAATGGGCCAGGCCCGATTAGGGTTGTCTCCACTACCCAAGGATTATATTAGTAAAGTAGTTAAGATATAGCAATAAATAAGGAAACATGGAACGATTACCGCTTTTACCGCTTACGCGCGCGGGCATTACTCCGTGATTGTAGGAGAGTCGTTGCTACTTTGCTGATATCACTCCTAGGAAAGTAGTTAATGCTTTAATATACGGAGTAACCTCTTTTGTGTGCGTGAAGCTCTTCCGCGGGGCTGAATTCCGGGTTTGGGTATGCTCTGCGCAGTTATGAGCACCCAATCCCATCAGGTAAATTCATGTACTCCCAGAGTACCATATGCATGATGATGAAATTACTGATATAACCCGTATGACTCAAAAATCAAACCCTAAATTCTTTAAGTATTCTCTTGTTGCCCATCAATATCTCTATCCGTTGTTACTTGTGTTGAGAAATATTGGTCAAATACTACTTTATATTTTTATTAATTATTACAAAGAGATATAAAAAGCAGCCTGATACATGCGTGATGGCCGAAGTATCTGCCCCCACGCGCGACTGTCTTTCGTCACCATCATACACAGAAAAAAATAAATATATAATAATAACAAATAACAAAAAATAATAAAAAAATTAAAACAAAAATCAAAACTTTTGTTCATCCTATAAAAGCCCTCGGGTCTCCTTTGCCACTTCACAAACACCCTTTGTCCCCCTCCTATATTTCGATATTCCCAAAATACCCTTTACGGTTCACACGTACAAATGCAATCTTTAAGTACCAACAAACGAGTCCGTTCCGACTCGGACGAGTCAGGAGCCGACTCAGTAGACGCAAAAAGAATCCTCCTCGACATTCTCGACGAGTCAGATGTCTGCACCGTGAGTCAGGACCTTGACTCGTTCATGAAAAGTTTCCAAGACGAAATTTCTCCGGCACCCGAGTCAACTCAGTTAACCGAGTCGACCGAGTTAACTCAGTTAACCGAGTCATCACAACCAGAGCTTGGGTTTCTGTTGGAGGCGTCAGATGACGAACTGGGTCTACCTCCGACTGAGTCGAACAAGACGAGTGAGTTGGCTGACTCGGTTGAACTCAGTGAGTTATGGGGGTTAGATGATCCTATTTCAAGCTATGGGTTGAACTCGTTTGAATATGAATATGGTTATGAAGATGTTAATATTAATGGTTATAATAATGCTGAATACGTGGCGTTAGATGGACTGTTCGATCATACAGATGTAGGGTTTGGATCATCGGATCTGACGTGGCAGCCGGAGACCCTACCGGCACAGTGACGGAAGTTGGTTGTTTAGTTGACGAAGTTTAGCATATTGTAACGTTCTTTTATTTGTTTTTAGTTCTAAAGAAAAGTAGATGTTGAAAAAATATATATACATATTCTAGAAAGAAAATTCCACCCACTTTAAACTTCTAATAGTTATACCTTAGAACGTTTCGAGTTGAGAAATTTAAGTAAAGTGAATAAAATTAGAAGTATCTAAACTATAAAAATGGCATCTATGTATCAACTTACATTAGATACATTAAAAAAAAATATACCAACAGATCTATTTCACATTACAACATTAACACCTAAAACAGAATATTAAGATCCCAAGCACTTCAAGGGGACAAAGATTGTTTAGCACCAATACATTAAGTCAAAGGTCTTTAACTACATACAATAAGATTTAAGCTATTTCAGAATATGGTAAAAAAGAAAACATAGCAATTACCTGTTGGAGAACGTCCCGGGTTAAAATATCTAATACTAGTTTTTATCCCGAGAGCGTCCCGGGTTGAAATATCTAATAATAATAATAAAATATTATTATTATTATTATTATTATTATTATTAAACAAATCTCTGTTATAAGTTATCATATTCAAATATAAAAAAAAAACGAATCTCTGCGCCGGGTATAAATCTAGTGCCATTAAAAATGAATTCGGAAGTTTGTAATCGATCATTCTAAAAAGAACTAACATGAAATAAGAAAAAAAAAGTTAATTATTGAAATATCGAACGCATTATTCTAAGGGTTATGTGATGCGTTAAAAAATAATGGGTATATGATCGGGTATATAGTTCGGGTATTTGGGTATGTTGTTTCGGGTAATCGGGTCGGGTATCACCTAATCCCAGACCCGATCCAAACCCACAATTTTTTTTAAACTAATCCCAAACCCGACACAATACCTGTCGGGTTACAAAAAAATAGTTATTTTTTTCTCAATTTTTTATATAGCACTATTGTATTCATTGGAAAGATAATAAAACGCTCGTTAATTTGGTGTAATTTTTTTCTTAAGAAAATCTCGTATATAAAAGATATTAACGTTTAAAAGTTATGGGAGGAAACATGAGAAAAAAGTAATAAAGTTTTAATATTTAAATTTAGTAGATTAGGTATTTAATAGATTAGGTTAAAGATTATAACAGATTAGGTTAAATCATATTTATTCCTTTTTTTTAATTGGTTTACACTTGCCACATCACATCCCATGTGGCATCTCTTAAATGAGAGATTGCATAAGAGTATGACATGTAGGATTAATCCCTTTGCAATACATATATATATATATATACTAGCTGATTACCCCGGGAAGGTCCCGGGGTTAAAAAAATTAATATGATTTAATAAAAAATGATAAAAGAAGAAAATTCAAATCACGAAAAGAGTAAATAACTTAAACATAATCAATCTTAGTTAAAAAACATTTATTTAAAAAGTTAAAAAAATAAATAGCATAAACCATATTAAACATAATATAGTATTAAAAGGATAATGTTCAACATATAATCATCTTCAAGTAATTTAAAATATGTTACAATTTGACTTTGACTTATATAGATGTAGAATGCATGATGGGGGTTGAAAAATATAACCATTCTAATAATTCTAATACTAATAGTAATAATTATTAATCTTGTAATTAAATAAATAAAAAATAACATTGCTATAAGGTGACACCATGTGTTTCAGTGTTGCGCGATTCTTTCTCCTAGCTTCTCTTAATGAAGTATACATATCCATCTTTAGAAGAGTAAAATTCCAATGATAGCATGGCGATTGGGCTGAATTTCAACATCGTAGATAAGAACTGGTTTAAAAGAAAAAACATGATTAATGAATAACCTGAACACTTTGTGTTTTTTTTTTCATTATGAACATAACCCCACAAAAAATAGTCGTTTTTTTCTCCGTTTTTTATATAGCACTATGGTACTCGTTGGAAAGATAATAAAACGCTCGTTAATTTGGTGTAATTTTTTTATTTAAAAAATCTCAAATATAAAAGATATTAACGTTTATATAGCACTATGGTACTCGTTGGAAAGATAATAAAACGCTCGTTAATTTGGTGTAATTTTTTTATTTAAAAAATCTCAAATATAAAAGATATTAACGTTTAAAAATTATGAGAGGAACATAAGAGAGAAAAAATTAAATTTGTTTTTAAATTATTTTTTCCTAAAATAACTCAATTTAATTTTAGTAATTGAGAATTGAGAGATAGAGAGATAAATTTAGGGTTTTATGTTTATATTTTTTTTAATTAAAAAGGGAAATAATTCAAAAACATAAAGTCTTTCAATTATGATGCCACGTAGCAGTTTCATGGAGAGGTTGAAAGCACCATTGCACGCCATGTCAGCAATGTTCAATTCTTTTATATATATGAATAGATAATAGATATATATATATATATATATATATATGACATAATAAAATATCTAATATGACAATATAATTAATGACTTGCTAATATATGATTAATAAATATTATTATTATTATTACTATTATTATTATTATTTTAAACAAATCTCTGCCATAAGTTATCATATTATAATATAAAAAAGGGTAATTGGGTCGGGTATCACCTAATCCTAGGCCCGACCCAAACCCACATTTTTTTAAAACTAATATGTCCCGGGAGCGTCCCGGGTTGAGAAATCTAATTTGAAATATTAATTTTACACCTGAAATAGACTGTTGCGTTTTACAGTTACATGCAAGAAAGCTTCGGGCAACACTTAACCTAAAACAATTAACAATGTATCTTCAATGTTAGTGCATAACCTTAAACACTGTATAACTCTAATATTAAAACCTAACCTAAAACAATGTACAACTCCACTGCTAACACATGTTGTAAATAAAAATCATATTTACCGGTTTGAACATAACTAATGACTTGCCTATACATGATTAATGAATAACCTGAACATTTTGTGTTTTTTACCTGTATGAACAAAACCACACAAAAAAATAGTCGTTTTTTTTCTCCGTTTTTTATATAGCACTATGGTACCCGTTGGAAAGATAATAAACGCTCGTTAATTTGGTTTAATTTTTTTCTTTAAAAAATCTCGTATATAAAAGATATTAACGTTTAAAAGTTACGGGAGAAAACATTATAGATAAAAATTTAATTTTGTTTTTAAATTTTAAAATATTATTTTCCTAAAATAAAGCCCTTGCCACATGAGATGACACATGACACACTCAATGAAGAGAATACCCTCTTTGAGTGCCATGTCATTAAAATGATTTTGGTTTATTATATGTATAGATTGTCAAATCCTACTTAAGCGCACGCTTAGGCTCCCTTTTTAGACTTAGCGTAGCCTTTTACTTCTCTTCAAAAACCCTACTTTCAAGTATAAAGGCGTATTTTTCAGGCCAAGTTGCGACAAAGTTTCGGCTAACAATTATCTGAACAGGTTTGAAACAATTATACCAGCCCTGAACAAGTATATAATCAAGCAAAAACAACCTAAACTAACCATAAAGTATCTTAAAATATATTTACAACTCTTAAAAATGTATTTTTATACCGTCTGTTTTACTTGAAAACTTTGTTTTTAAGCGTGTTGCACTGAGGCTCAAAGTTCACCCTTGACGCCTTACGCGTTTAACAACTATGCTTTATACATGTTTGTAAAGAACTAAGAAAATAAATTAATTAAATTAACGATTTGGCAGTAATATATATAATTTTTTTAACGATAAATTTGGATCACTGGAGTATTAGGGGCTGTTTGGTTGATTAAGTGCTGAATCATTAAGATGTCTGAATGGTTAAGAGGTCTGTATGGTTAAGTGTTGAATCATTAAGTTGGACCTCTTAATGGTTAGTTTTCTTATCCCACATTGGTATGAGAGCTTCATTAAGGTTCAGCCTGGTTCAGTGCTTAATGATTCAGTGCTTAATGGTTCAGCAACATCTCAAGTCTTAATGATTCAGCCTTAACCATTCCATTCAGAGGCTGAAACAAACGTACTGAATGCTGAATCATTTAGCACTGAATGGTTAAGAGCCTCATTAAGAGGCTACCAAACAGCCCTTATTATGCTATCAAAATCACCCTGTCATATCCATCAACAATTCAGATGGAAACTTAATCAATTTGACAAAAACTCCATTGTGAGAATCGAACCGAATTTGGTAGCCCCAACACCTCACACCACCTTCAAAATGCTACCAGACTATTTATAATATTTAATTTTCTAGAAGTTAATACTCATCCTAATTTTTTTTTTCCGCCAAACGACTATTAAATTTAGACTAAATATTAAAACTAAGAGCATGTGTACAGTGCTTGATATAGGGCGTTATAGATCCCTATAGGGATCTATAGCGCCCCCCTCCCCTCCCCCACCGCTCCTTGGGAGTAATAATAAAAAAAAAATTCCCAACGTGAACAGCATAGCGCGTTGCCCTTGTTTGTTCCAAAAATACCATAAAAAATCAACTTCTACACCCAATCAACTTCATAAAGCAATTACCACTATACACTCTTTTTATATAAGTCTCCACATTTCACTTTATTACTATTTTAATACATAAACTCTTTCTCTACGCATTTCCTAAACTTAATTGTTTGCGGTGCTCAAAAGATAAATAAAATAAAAAGTTAAAACACCTTAAAAAATATATGCATGAATCTGATACTCGTTATACGTTGATTAATAAGGCTGAAAATGTTTAGGTATTAGGACAAGAACATAGTGGTTGTTTTATTTCTTATCTCTCTTTAATATTTTTTTCCAACAAGGTATTTGAATGTAAAATTAAATTAAATTTAATATTAAGAAAGATGGATTGCTTATGAACATTGAAACCTAAAATTTTCCAAAGGGTTAACCACATAACCGGACATATTTGAATATGATATTGGGTGTAAATTACTTAAAAATTTTCGCTAGTTTTGAATGAATATTGTATGTGTGATGCTGTCGGCTTACATGTATCGTTTACCACCATCAAAATTGAATATTATAATAATAATATACAATACTAAAAAAAATTACAATATATACTATTCTTAGCTTAGTAGACAACTTAAATTGAATATTTATTATTTTAACGTAATTGATACTAGTTGATTTTGTGATCATCGAGTTTCGATCACCTATGCGATGACAGATGCTAAAAAAACATGATCTTGACGGATAATCATGAGTATCCCAATACGTATAAGATGTGTTGTAGACTCGGATATGTGACTAAGATGAGCAAACGTACCTATTCAGTGGCGGATTCATAATTGTTTTTTAAGGGGTACGATCGGAGGGCTTTGGGTGCTATCGGGGGCTTTTTCCAAACTTTTTTAAGGAGTGCGATCGGGATTTTCGCCTACAAAATACACTAAATTATTTTTTTAAGGTGTGCGCCCGCACACTTTGAGTTGTACTTGGCTACGCCCTGTAGCTATTGCCATCTCTAAAAATATTGAATATTGAAATAAGTAATAAAAAAATTGAGTATGACCAATGTAAATGTTTCCACGAGAATCCATAAAGAATCCGTCGGTAGGGGAGGGCCCTATTTGAATAGTGCGGGATGGGACGTTTAAGCTAGGGTCGAGTTGGATTTTTTCTTCTTCCAATATAACGTGGCTTGTGCACCATTTTTCTCTTTTATTTAAAAGGTATTTAGAAATCATACATCCTATTTAAGATTCATATAACCTGGCCCATATAATACATCAATAGGAGGTTGTCACATACCTCAAAATATGATGTCACACCCCCAGAATGTGATGTCACGGGGTGTATGAAACCAAGAACCCTATTTAAAAAGGGTGGCGAGATGTAATGTTTTAATTTAAAAAAATACTAATTTATGTAATTTATACACTATTATTATTTCTTTTAAACAATACGTTAAGTTCTAAGAATTGCATCCCATCTCTCATGGTATAACAAACGTTGTTATCAACTAATTTTTCATTCATAATACATGCATATAAAACACGATTTAAATGACCTAGCTGTTTACATGTACCGAACAAATAAGTCTCAACTATGCTATATGAAACACAAAGATGATGAAAACAAAGCCCAAGTTGGGTGCACCAAACTTCCTGCTATTTATGTTTGGCATAGTTTCCTCAATCAACCAAAAGAAAGTCTTATTATTTAACGTTTTTAATAATGCTATAACTTAACCCGGCCAACAATATGCAAAATTTATGAATTGTTTATTGTTATTCAAATTGCCCATAGAAAAAGGATACCAAATATCATGTCTCTTGTTTTTAACTTTTTAATCAACATGTAGTTCGAGGCCAAACAAAGAAAGTGTGTGGTATATGAATATGACAACTTCAACTTTCATAAAAACAAATGCTACTTTAATAGGGCTGGCAATTTAGACACGAACACGATAACCTGATACGAACCTACACGATTTTAACAGGTTTCGTGTTTGGCCTTAACAGGTTTCGTGTCTATAACAGGTCGACACGTTAAGACCTGTTTATTTTCGTGTCGTGTTCATGTTTATCTGTTTCGTGTTCGTGTCTTATCTGTACGTGTCTTAACAGGTCTTGTCGTGCCTTATCGTGTTTCTTATCATGTCTTGTCGTGTCTTATCGTGTCTTGTCGTGTCTTGTCGTGTCTTATCGTGTCTTGTCGTGTTAACTTATTTTAGTAGGTGTTCCTTATCGTGTCTTGTCGTGTCTTATCGTGTTAACCTGTTATACACAAGTTCGTGTTCGTGTTTGAAAAAATGACACGATTAGATTTCGTGTCGTGTTCGTGTTTACAAGTTTCGTGTTCGTGTCTTAACAGGTTCGTGTCTTAACAGGTTCGTATAACCTGTTATGCCAGCCCTACTTTAAAAGTATATGCAATATATACACACTCACCCACCTAATTAATAACAAGTTACATGTTCTCTCATTTTGTTTTCTCAATTGCATTATATGTGTATGGAAATGAGATTAGAACAAATGTGTATGGTTCTCTGTTATCAAAGCCAGGCTCAACGTAGTTTTCTTGCTTCGCTTCAAAAGCACTACTATTAGACCCTCATGCACATTTTTCAGGCTAAGTTTCATCAAAATTCTGGCAAATTGTCTGAACATGTCTGAAACAATTATACCAGCCATAATCTATAATCAACATAAAAAAAACCTAAACCAATTCCCAGGAATCCTAAAACATGTTTAAAACTCCTGAAAATGTAATTTAATACCGTGTGCCTCGCTTCAAAAAGCTCTTGCTTTTTAAGCGTTTTGCATTAAGGAGTAAGGCCCAAGGCTTACCCTTGGCGCCTTAAGTGCGTCTTGGGCATTTAACAACTATGATCTGGTTAAGTAGCTGGAGTCTCTTCTAAGAACCAAGAGGAGCGGGTTTGATCCCCCGCCCCTTCGGATTTTTTTTTCTTTTTTAAAAATATGTTAATTTGGATTACCTTTTTTATCAACTCATTTTTTTGTGTTTTTTTTCTTTTTTCTTTTTTAGTATTTTAGTTTTATGCTTTTTTATTATGTTATTTTTGTTATTACGTCTACGTTTCTATTTAATTAAAAAATCGACTCCAGCCATTTGTACATGTACGAGTAACAATACATTTTACACAATTATATTTAATAAAAATATTACAACAAAGAAAGAGTGTGAGACTTAAATTTGACATTACTTCTTTATAGCCATTGTGAAGAAAGATAAAAACTTGTCATTGATGAGTCTAACTAGTGCATGCAAACATCATATGATGTTCAAATTCATCTTTGGTCATCACTTAGCACCATATTGTGAGTGCTCGGGACTGGTAACTTTTTCTTTCATAATTATTAAAAGTAATGTATATATTTTTTTAAATCCATATAATCAATAAGACCAATATGACTAACTAACATGCTATATAAATATAAGTTATTAGAAAAGGTCATTTGAACGAATATCTTTTTGTCATTTTATCTACTGAGTTTAAATAACATATATATTAAAAAACAATATTGATTTTTTCACTCACTTTTGTCTTCCTACAAAACACAATGACAAATTTTCTTCGAACAAAAAAGACAAATGCTAAATGCTGTATGTACTTTTCGTAATTCTCCATATGATATTGGTCCTGAAGAGCATGGTGTAATAGAGAATACACATATATAAATATATAAATATAGCTTCTTTATTCTTGTGTTTGTGTGTGTGTGTGTGGGGGGGGGGGGGGGGATGGGGTTGTTAAAATAATTTGTGTAGTTCGTGGGCGAAAGCAGGGGCGGATTTAGGCATTGGTCGACGGGTTCCCGGGAACCCAGTCGGTTTGTAAATTATAGTGTTATTGTATATAAAAAAATGAAAGGAACCCATAAGAAAAATGTTAAAGGAACCCATTACAAAAACCTAAGAGTGCTCTGGTGGTTGCAATCCTTATTGATACATAACACATCCTTGGTTCGAAACTGGTATCACGCGTTTTTTTTTTTTTTTTTGCTTCTATATTTTTTTATATTCAAAACCTAAAACCTAGGGTTTCAGCAAACAAATAGCTAGAGCAGAACCATAGCCCCTTGTCCTTCCCTGCCTCATCTCCTTTCCTTTCCTCTCCAAACCCAACCCAACCCAACCCCACCCTCATCTCTCCCTGGCTCCTCCACGCCACAGGCTACCTGCCACAACCACCCCGTCCGGTCGTACCTCTCCTCCATGCGACCCTGACCCTGCCTCCTCGGCTCCTCCTCTCCTCTTGGGCTTGCTAAGGTTTACTTCTATCTGATTTATTTCAATTCTAAATTTGTTCTTTATCATTTGATACAACAATAAGTTGTTCTAAGGGTGACTATTTTTTGTTGAATTTGTGTTATTTATTGCAACAATGAAAGTTGTTGCTGCTTATTTGTTGGCTATGTTGGGTTGTGGTAACACCTCTTCTTCTGCCATTTGTTGTTCAAGCTCCAGGGTAAACCTTTCTTACTAAGATGGGAAGATGGATTATGATTGTAATGTTGTTTATGTTTTGTTATCTAATCAAACTTACATAAAAAGACCAAATTAAATCCACTATTTAAACTGTCTTTTAACACATCAAGAAAAGTTTGAAGCAAAAAAGGCTTAAAATCCAAAATGTTGGAACTTGGTCGGTTTTTGTAGTTATTAAACCCATTGGCTCATTTAGCAAAAGAGAGGTCTATTTATGAATAATTACAATCCTCGCCTATTACTGATGTAATTACAAAAGTTCTTTACATTGTGTGTATGCTACTGTGCTTATGCTGCTTATAATCGTGCTTGCTACAGGCAACACCAAAATTAAGTGAAGACAAGGTAAAGCAATGCATCGATCCGAAGTTAAACAGTGACTACCCTCCAAAAGCGGTTGCAAAGGTCTGTTCTAATTTATTTTTATTTTATTTTATAATATTACGGTAGTGTTTTATCTCTAACGGGTCAAATGAGTAACATAAAGTGTTAGAAACATGTCAAAGGGGCCTAAGTTCACCAAAGTGTCTTATATCGATCTAATGTTTATATGATGAACCTTATCCGATCCGAACCGGCAAACCGACCCGAAAACTTGAACCGACCCGAAATGTTATGTTTGGTTATATGAAATTGAAACACCTAAAAAAGGAACCCAGTGAAAAAAATTCCTGGATCCGCCACTGGGCGAAAGTCCTGATCGCCACCATTAAAAGTTCGGTTACCCCCTACCTCCCTCCAATCGGCTCCCGGATTGTAAATCCTGGACCCGTCACTGATGAAGAGAAATAGAGAATACACATATATAAATATTTTTTATATATCCTTTTATGTTATGTAACTGAAAAATGAAAATAAAGTAGAATTAATGTTTATTTCATCATAAGATTATTGGGGACCAAACTGGTTAGAAATTTTGGACTTTTGGTGGATGTATGATTGTAATTAGAACCTAGAAGAAGTTTCTTTTTATTGTTGGCAAAGTCATGAACATTTACAAGGCAAAGGGGTCAACTAATTGCATCTACCCATTGCATTACTTATTTGAAATTAATGGTCATTATCAATCCACACAACTACTATTTATATTTTGTTTGCTGTTTTTAGGGGAAATATGTGTATTATTATTTTTCACAATGTGACAAACCTTATCTAAATTATAGTCTAGCTTTTATGCTATAATATTTCATGAAAGATATGTATATGATTTTTTTTTTCATTAACCAAGTATATGATTAAAAATAAGAAACTATGCAAAGCCCACACACACCAGTAACTGGCTTAAAAACAAATAGAACAAATAATAGGCCGGAATGGTGGGTAAGGAAGCCCGGCCTTATATTCAAATGATTAAATTAAAGTTTAAATATAATTTATAAGTTTGTCTTTTATTTTTCCTGTTTTCAAAACTATATTAATGTTTCTTCAGTAAATCAGTTTACCATAAAAAGTTGTTGATTTTGAAAAGTTAAAAGATGCAAATTAAGTGTTTAATCTTTGCCTAAAAAGAGTAGTTGAATGCAAATGATCTTCAGCCCAACTGATTTGAGGTGAGAGAGTTTACCTCATCAGAGGGTTCCCGTCAAGGGTTCGTCACAAATTCGATCCGCGTCCATCGAAAAATCATACCTATTAAGTTTAAAGGGCCCGGCGTGTGGGAAGACTCGAACTTATGACCCGAAGGTTGTTAGGACTAGGATTTCATCATTAATCATTGAACTACTTCTTAAAAACAGAGTAGTTGAATCGTATTATAATTTAATAAATCTGTATTTATGAATGAAATGTTATTCTTTTAATTGAACTCAAGGTATGTTTGGCAAAACTAGCTGGTAGCTGGAACCTTTTTAAATATATTTTGGTATTTGGCAGAGTAGCTGGAGCTTTTAATAAAATGTATAAATGACCAAAATGGACATAATTAAAAGCTTGTAAAGAAGGTTTTTATTTTATTATTAAAATAGAATGGGTATTTGTGTCATTTACTAATTTAACACTTGTAGCTAGTAGAACTTTTTCTTAAAAGCTACTACTAATAGCTTTTCACTGTAGAGCTTTTTCTTCTAACTAAAAGCTTCCAGCTTCTTCAACCAAACAAGGCTTTTTATTGAGTAGAAGTTTTTTTCTTAAAAGCTCCTTCCCAAACATACCCTCAGTGGAATTTATATTATGTGTTATCCTACCAAGTTAAACTAAAGCTTAATTAAAGTTTATTTTATTAAATTCACTTGTACAATCTGGTTAAACTAAAGCTTACAGAAGAGGGGGAGGCTAACGTAAAAAGTCACTTATTGTAAAAGGTATAAGAAACAATATAGTGCGTAGAATTAAATTTGATAATCAGGGGCACGATGGTAATTTCTTAGCGTCATTAAAGTTTCACCCCCATTTTTAAAACGGCTATAACTTTTTCATACGACATTATTTTTTACAAAAAATTACACCATAAAAACAAGCTTTTCATCCTCTTTTATTTTCATACCATATTGCTATACTTTTTAAATTTTTTTTTTGCTAGGTTGATAACTTGCGTATTATTGAGAGTATACTTGCGTTTTAGAATGCAAGTTATACCTGATAAGACGACCTGATCAAACTTAAGTTATAAATGATAAAACGTAAGTTATACATGCTAAAACGCAAGTAAGTAATATCAAGTTTTTACATTTAGACGCAAGTTATTATTTTTAAAACGCAAGTAGGTAATATCAAGTTTTTACATACATACCAAGTTTATTATTGTTTAATAGCCTTTTGAGGAATAACAGAATAGAAATACAACAAGAGGAAAAGCAACAAGAGCTAAAAGATGGTGAATATAAGCTTACGAAATTACATCATCATCATCATCATGGTGGTGAATATAAGCTTACGAAATTACAACTGGTGTTTGCTGATTTTGCTAAAGGAATAAAGTGGAGTGAGGCTGCGGATTACTTGAGGGAACATTTGGAGCTCTGTTGTGTTTCTACTCTGTTATTTTTAGCTGCTGCTGTGTCTCATTGCTTGCTCCCCAAGCCTTCTGTTAAAGCTATTCAACATATTTTAGCTCTTGTTGCTTTTCCTCTTTTAGCTCTTGTTGCTTTTCGTCAATCTCAACCAGGTTTGTACAACCAGACATGATCAAACTCTCAACAAAATGTGGTTCTCTCATGTAAATCTTTTCTAACTTTCCCATGATATTAGAAACAAACTAAAAAAAAAACAAAAAAAAAAAAAACTATTATTACATTCAGAATGTTTAAACGCAAGTAATAATATCAAGTGTTTACATTTAGACGCAAGTACTATCAACCTAATAATTTTTTATTAAAAAAAGTATAGCAATATGGTATGCAAATGAAAGAGGGTAAAATGCTTATTTTTATGGTATGTTTTTTTTTTTAAAATAACGTCGTATAAAAAGTTATGGACGTTAAAAAAATGGGGGTGGAACTCAATCATTGTGGGTTATACCTATTTTGCTATTCTCCCCCTCTTTTAGAAACTCAATGTATACTTTTTCCTTTTTAATCTCATCCATTGATTTATTTTGATCAAAAGCCCAAAATACTTCTTATACTTTTTACGTTAAACTACTTTTTACACTAAACTTTCTCTACAGAAAAAAAAAATAATTAGTAAACTATGCATGTTGCACGAGTAATCTAAATAAAAAGTATTATATTTTATACTTAGATACCAGCTTATAGTCGCATGTATTACTATTATTATTATTAAAGTACTAGTGAAAATGTCCGCAGGTTGTCACAGGTAGTTATGTTTTTTAGGCGCACATCGTGTGGCGGGTTTTACATACATGTTTTTAATACCAATTTGTTAAGACACTAATATATCAACATACAAAATGCAATTGAGTATAAACTAAAGAGTTGACATAAAAAAACAATAATATAAAAGATGGTATACGTCACATAAATCATTATAAAACTACATATCATGTTTTCTTCCCGTAAATCATTACATATAGTAGGGTAAAATCTGGTAACTAAATCATGTACCAAGGCCACATATGTCTTTAAGCCCATATTGTAATTCATGAGCCCGAAAGGAAGAAAAAAATCATAATCAACAATATATTATTAAATACCGAATAAAAATATATAGCTATTTCCCATACCCGTTTGTTAGAGGAGTTAATAGATACATAACATAAAGCATATTTATACAGTAGGCTAAAAGTCGGTAACTAAAACACGTACAAATGCAATGTTATGTCATAAAGACCATTTGTTAAGAAAATAAAGAAAATAGTTTCTAATAGTACATGATTAACATTACATGTGATTAACTAGTAAAATTTAACAGGGAATTAAGAAAAATAATGAGCAATTCAAACTGAGATTCCTTCTGATAAATTGAATTTATAGTTTTTAACAGAGAGTTAAAAACGAATTATCCAAAAGAAAATAAAAACTTTTAATTTCTAACAAGAGTGAAAACAAAATTTGTATGGAACAAGTTAAGTTTGTTTATCCTTATGTGCAGGTATAGACATAACAAAATCAGAGGAAAAAAACTAAAGGAATAGAACATGGACTTTTCAAATGATTTACCTGCCTTTGATGTATCAAGTATCAACACAACAATAACCACATTTATTGCCTTAGTGTAATTGGAATTATAATCAAAACTTAAATAGTCCTTTGATTTTTACATCTTTTAAGCTTCTATAAACAAACAAACACACCAATGCTATATGTCGTCTTTTTCTAATTTGGCAAGCAACATCAGATAACAAAATTTACATTATTTTTTTACGTTTCTTCGAATATCACAGGTAATGGACAATATTTGATAACCAAACTAATCTTTATTAAATAATACTAGGATTTCTGCCCGCGCGCGTTGCGGCGCGCCGATGTGATTCCTGCTTCAACTTGAACTTTTCTTTACGTGGTTAAGCCGCGCATTCCGTTTAATGAGTTGCAGTACATGCAAGGAAAATCTAAAGAGACAAAAAAAAAAGAATCCAATCATGTTGGGCTAGATTTAAGTAGGTTTACGCTTGTCTTTATTAAGCCTGTTTGTGTTAATTGGGCTTAGTTTAGTTAATGGACTTGGGTTAGGCCATGTGGGCCAAGGCTTTAGTGGACCCTATATAATGTTTTGTTTAAGTTCATTTTAGGGTTAGACCTTTCATTTGTAGTTTTTTGGCCAACACCTTGTACCAGACAATCCTAGAGATTGTGTGCAAGGTGAAGCAGCAATACTATTGAGTTCATCGTTTTAATCTTTTGTTCTTCACATTCAATCTTGTTTTCCGCACTCGATTGTTTGTTTGATACCCGGTAGAGAAGATTCTGGACTTACAATTGGTATCAGAGCCTAAGAAGTCTTTCGAAGGCTCGGTTCGGTATCAAAAGAAGATCAAAAGAAGAAGATGTTTTGCTGCTGCGTTTATTCGGTTTTACAGGTTTAAATCTCATCTCATTTTTAATTTTGTTTGTCTAATCATTTGTGGTGTTTTACAATTTCTAGCAGATTTATTGTTGGTCAAAGATTTGATGAACATGAAGAACACAAAGAAGATACTTAAAAAGGGTTGTTTGATCTAACTTCTTGGAGCTTTCAAGGGTGTTTCCTGTATTTACGGGGTTTTGATTTCTTAGAGATTTAAAATAATAATAATAAAATAAATTAAATCTCTTGGAAATCAGAAAAAGTAAAACTCTCTTGATTTTTGGGATTTAGTTTTTAAAATATTAAAGTGACAGCTTACACTTCTCTGTGTCATATTCAAAGGTAGGTGGGGGTTTATCACAAAACTCAACAATTGGGAACCACCACAACAACAATTCAGCTCGGAAATATAACAAACATCTCCACTCGGACACAAGCCTCTATCGGACACAGCAAACCTTCATATCGGACACAAGCTTTCACTGCAATCACAACCCAAACAACCACTCGGACACCCGCCATCTCACTCGGACACCCGCCATCTCACTCGGACACACGCTCCTCGGACACACCTTTAGTCAGACACCCACCCACACCTCGGACACAGACCACCACTCGAACACAGCTCATCGGTCGGACACTCGACCTCGGACACTCCAGCTCGGACACACTACCTTCTGCTCGGACACAACACTCTTCACTCGGACACTCCTTGTTGGGTCGGACACTCTACTCGGACACCCGAACAACACCTCGGACATAACATCTTGGTCGGACACCCCTTCATCGGACACAAGCTAACCAATCGGACACAGTTCGTCTACCCAGACACCCAACTTTTAATCGGACATTCCTTTCACCCCCACCTTCTTCGCCAATTTCCGACCAGAACTTCTCACCGGAGACTCATCAGTTAACCGGAAACCCACAACGTCGGAAACTCTTCACCACCCGAACCAGATCTGACTGGAACACGAACACCACACTCGAACCAATCCCTTGACCTGAAACCCTTGTGTCCAACGCCTTGAACCACCATAATCCGCCGGATCACAACCTACAACCATCACTCTAAACAACCATCATCCCGTACCTGCAACCAACCCAACCCTCACCGTCTTTCACTGCCACAATCCCACCTGCACCACCTGGAAACCCACCTTCACCACCAGACACCGTGTTTCTTTGTCAAACAACCCAACATAACCACACCCATCTACCTCCTCTGACCCGTACCCACCACCCGGAAAAACCCGCACCTCAAGAAACAAATCCAAAAACCCCCATATTCAAGATCCAGAACACACACTTTAGCCTCGGACCTACTCTACTCTTCTTCTTCTCAACTCCAACACCTCGGCAGCAAGATATTCAAGAACAGCAGACAAGTAGACAGGACTCCAGCACCAACACGTTGAGCATACCGACCGGCTTTTAAAAACCTAGCGATTCTACCAACAGGGAACTGAATACCGACTTTAGACGATCTTGATATAGATTTTGTAGCCTTTGGTTTTCCTCTGCCGCCTTTCTTTACCTCTGCAGATCTTACCGCCATTTGCTTCTTATCGGATTGCTGTATAAAGGCTTGTTTTAGTTAGGGGAAGCAGTTGTGATGATAGTGTTGCATTTGAGAAGAGGTTGAGAGGATTTGTTGAAAGAAGAGTTTTAGTTAGAAAGAGAGTGATTAAGTCAGAGAAATTATTAAAGTTGAAGAGCTAGAGAGAGTGCTAAAAGTAGTGGTGGTTGTTGTCTTGATTTAAGAAGAGGAAGAAAGAGTGTTGCTTTGTAGGATAATAATAATAATAATAATAATAATAATAATAATAATAATAATAATAATAATAATAATAATAATAATAATAATAGTGGTAGTATTATTTGGGGTGTACAAGCTCAATTTGGGGGGATCGAACTTACGGCATACGGTTGGATTCGGTTGACTACGGTGGACTAGACTGTGTACTATTTTTTACTGTTGACTACGGTTGGACACCCGGTGCTCGTCTTAAAAATTTTGGTGAAACGTCTAGATTTTTGGGGGATCACTATTAAATATTAAAATGTCTTCTCAAAGTGAGGTGTTTGAGCAGAGACTTGAGAGTTTCAGTTACATTCCTGGTGAGACCGTATATGCACTAATTAACCGATTTACCGAACTGCTGTCAGAAATTAAGAATGCAGAGATCGTGATGGCAAATCGTTGGGTCAACAAGATTCTTTTGGACGCATTGAAAAGAATTCCAAATCAACCAACATGCAGCTGGTTTATGAACGTCAATCGGATCATTTCGGAAACAAACTGGTCCAAAATGACGCCGGATGAGTTAATATCACTTATCAAAGAATTGGATAACATTAGCTCTGCTGCAACATTCTCATTCAATTTTGTTGCTCCATCATCGAATTCAGATTCAAGCTGTTCTACCATTCCCACTGCTCCTATCACATCTGCTGCTCCTGCCGCTCATGATGCTCAAGCTTTTATGGCACAACTGAATGATCATGTGCCATCCGCAGGAGGTGAGTGATCACAAGTGTCGATATTTACACTTCAAACGACTGTCTGATACTTTAACCGCAGAATTGATCGACTTAAAATCTAAATTTGAAAATGCCGATTTTCATTTTAAAAAGTTCGATTGTTCCAGTCCCAAAGTTGAAAAAATGATCAATACCCAGTTAAAGTTCAGACCAAAGGAAGTGAGGAATAAAGGTCTGGGGTTTGTGGAAATTCCACCACCCTTTAATGAAAATTATTCCTCAATTCCCATGTCGGATGAAGAATTGTTGGCTCTGCCTGTTAAAGGATACGGTCCTCCAATAGAAGAGCCAACCAGTCGACCATCGAGGGATCAAGTTAAAATTTCCAAACCTGAATCGATCCCTGTAAACATCTCTAAACCAAAGAACAAACAACATAAGCACGATCAGGCCCCATCAAAAACTTTTGTCAAGTCTCAAGATGCTTCAAAGCAGACTGAGACGTTAAATTTTGAGAAAAATAAAGAAATTGACAGAGATTTTGATGTGAAGAGAGATGAAGTTCCAGTTTCAAACGACACAACTAAATTGAATGATGTTTTAAAAGAAACCGTTTTTGAAACTGAACCGAAAATTGAGCAAACTGAACCGACCGGCCAATCAGACTCAAATGTTCCCTTTGAGTTTGATTTCATGAAAACATTCAAAAAGATTTATGAAGAGTACAGGGCACCACAGACCGTTGAAGCAGCTTCCCCACCAACTTCTGAAAGTGACTCCAAATGTGAATCACCAGAAACAACCGAATCTAAGAAATCAGTATCAGTTGAATTGAGTGAATCCTGCTGTGAGTCCGCTAGAGCAGCTGAGTCAACGGGGGATTCAGCAGAGTCACCACATGTTTCTGAATCAAGTGGCTCGGCTGAATCAAATGACACACCCTCAACTGAGCCAGAATCTGAAAAACCTGTGTGCTCAAGGCCAGTCGAGATTAAACAAGAATGTGAGGATCCCTCATCCGTGACTGTTCGCACAGGTGTGGTAAAGACAATAGTCACTGAATTTAAATGTGTGAACGTTACTGATACTTCTACTTCATGTGCAGATTCAATTAAAGTAGAAGTTAAGATTGAGGGGGATGATATTGTTTGCACTAACAATGCAGGTGTTTGTGTGAAACAGTCTAATTTGTCTGTAGATGCTATACCATATGTGAAAAAGACTGTTTCTGAGCTATCTGTTATTGGCACGACCGATAAATATGTGCCACTACATAGAAAACCTACCTGTGCTAACTCTCCTGAACAGGTTCCTGAAGTTAAACAGAAAGTTCAAGGACAATCATCATCACAAGCACAATCTTGTTCACACGGGTGTTCAAGATGTTCTAAGCAGAGCAGAAACTTTAAGAAGCCTGCAAACAAATCATCCAACAGATCCCATCACTCACATTCATCAGTGGGATCGAACAGACCGAGATCTGCTCCTTACGCAATGAAGCAGACATGCTACAACTGTGGAAGACCCGGTCACATTGCAAGGAATTGCATAAGTCGTCCTTACGTGCCCTATTATAGATAGAATCAGAGGGTTACACCAAGGGATAACTACTAATCCCAAAGTCAAACCTTCTGATGGAGACTGGAACGCTGCCAAGAGCAAGCGAAAGGTTGTTCAACCACAGAAATTAAAACAGCCTCAGAAACCGAAAGCTGCTGCTCCGAAAGTAGCAAAACCGCTTGTTAAGCCTAAACAAGTCTGGAAAGCAAAGGCGGCAGCTACACCAGTTCTGAATGAGAAAAAGGACATGTGCTTGAGAGAAGTGTCTTTCATAGACGCTTCAGGAGTGCCCAGGACCGCGATGGCCTGGGTACCAATGTTTAACTAATCTCCTTTCTTAGTGCAGGGACATCCAAGGAGGATTGTCGACGACCACTGGTATGTTGATAACGGTTGTTCCACGCACATGACAGGTGACATCTCCCTGTTATACATTTATTTAAAATATTCAAACAGTGAGTATGTATCCTTGAAGGAGAAAATGGAGGTAAAATTAGCTAGAGAGGTACGCTCAAAACCTGTTGCGTTAAAATTTCTGAAATTGTTTGGTCTTCAATTCGAGAATGGTTTTAGAAAGACACAAAAAGATTTTTCTTAGTTTTAGGTTGTAAATTTGTTCTTTAAATTTTCAATTTTAAGTACAAATTTAGGGGGATATATACCCTCAGAAAAATACAAAAACAATAGAAAATTCAGAAAATGAGATTTCATGGTGTGAAAAAGGAGAAATGATAGTACATCAGCTGTTGAACTGTCACACTTTAAAATAGAAAAGAAAATTAAATCAGGTGTGATTGCAGCTCCATTATATGATGTACTGGCAGGCAAACTGCACTACGAACTCAGTCCAAAATTCAAGCTAAAGATTAAGGACTGTGTAGCGTGTGGGGAACACATCATAGGCGTATGATTTTATGGTCTTAACTCTTGTGTTGATAGATTGCCAAAATCTAAGATTTCAGGTCTTTAAATTGTTGATACATCTGGGGATGTCCTGGCTGCCCTTCTGCTGCATCCAGATATATGCTGACCTAGGCACAGCCAGGACGTCTTAAAAGAGCAATAAGGAAATGCCAAAACCCAAAATTCTCAAAGAGAATTCAAGCTAAAGGCACAAATCAAAAGCCTAAAGCAATGATCATACCGAAACATTTGGTATTTGCCCTAACCCTGGTCGAGAATCCATTGGTCTCTCTGTTGCATCCAGATATATGCAGACCTGATCACCGATGATCTTGACCTTGTAATTCATACAGATGTCAGCAATTTACTCACCTATTATGAAGAAGTTTTGTGCATACCTTGATCGCGGGGGTATGTCATGATGTGGGACACACAGTTATTTCGGTCTAACACACTTTAAGAAAATAAGAAAAATAAAGGACTTGAAGACGTGTGTGTATGTTTGCTTAAATGGATAAACGATGCTGGTAATCGTCTTGGACTGCTTTCTAGCACTTTAATAAGTATACCAAAACAAATATACTAACGGTGTGTTACAGGTTGACAAAGCTGATATGATCTTCTTGCACATGATTCTCACAAAAAGATGCATTGTAATTAGTTTGAATTTTTATTTTAATCTGTTTGTCTGTTATGAAAAATTGACCATTCTTGAGGATTTGACCGGTTCTTGAACAAAATTCAGGTTTTTGAGGTTTTAAATTGAAGTACACTGATGTACTTGGTGTTCATGTATCTACTGGACCCTCTGTTGCATAAATTGTTTACTCACAAAATTCTAAGAATTTGCAGAATTTATACAAATCGAGAAACAGGGGTTGATGAAGAATGAAAGAGTTCCAGTTGCTGACAAGCATGAATCACCTCAATAAGAAGATGTACCTGAGTCAGAAGAACCTGAAGTGAATCATCTTTTGATAATGAATGTACAAGTGAAGAAGTACCGGAAAAGTTGTTTGAAAGAGAAAATTGACAAAGAAAAGAGCTTCTGAGAATCCTCCTCTCACGTTCTCTTTTAGCAATATGTTCAAGCAAAAGCTGATGATGATTAAAGTTGTGAAGTTACTTCCATGAGAACAAGAAAGAACCCAAGATTGGAAGATCAAGATCTGAAGATTCTTCCTACTAAGCCATGATAAAGACAGCATAAACCTAGGGGGATATTGTTGGGCTAGATTTAAGTAGGTTTACGCTTGTTTTTATTAAGCCTGTTTGTGTTAATTGGGCTTAGTTTAGTTAATGGACTTGGGTTAGGCCATGTGGGCCAAGGCTTTAGTGGACCCTATATAATGTTTTGTTTAAGTTCAATTTAGGGTTAGACCTTTCATTTGTAGTTCTTTGGCCAACACCTTGTACCAGACAATCCTAGAGATTGTGTGCAAGGTGAAGCAGCAATACTATTGAGTTCATCGTTTTAATCTTTTGTTCTTCACATTCAATCTTGTTTTCCGCACTCGATTGTTTGTTTGATACCCGGTAGAGAAGATTATGGACTTACAAATCATATGGAAGCTTATAATTTTTAGGTTAATATTGAAAATGAAAGCCTAGGAAAAAGAAAACGGGAAAAACAATTGCCCAAACACAGTTTAGAATTTATGACCTCCCCTTAGGGAAATGCACCTCAAGCCACCTCACCATCAATCCAATTTGGCTTTAATTCCCAACCCAATTATATATAATATGAAATAAAGCTATTTAAATGGAAAAAAAAGCTCGAACCCATGACCTCATGTAGGAGGAACACACCTCAAACTACTCCACCACAAAGCTAATTTTGGTTTTGATACAAAACTTATTGTTTTTATTATAAACAAACAGTGGGAAAAAAAACACCATAACCATCTAAACCAATGAGAGGGAGGTGGAATATTAATGTTGTAAATAATGCCTTGATCAAAACTCGAACCTGTGACCTCAACTAAGAGGATCATACAACACACTTCAAACCACTCCACCACCTAAGAAAGTTTGGCTTTGTAATGAAAGTTATTGTTTTTATTATAAAAAAATGCGTGAATAAAAAAAATAACCCACCGCCCCTCTCAACCAATGAGAGGGGGACCTGCACTATTCATCCATTTTGAAATTAATACATGGTAAATTGTAAGGTCCCCCTCTTAGTAAAAAAAACGCGTGAATAAAAAAAATATTACTGATCCATGGTTTATTCGATATACATATATACACATGAATCGGTGTGATTGAAATGACGTGTTTCTTTCATTCTTTGAAGTTATCACTGAAAAGGCTTTTGGCGAGTAACAATTAACTTGGTTTTGCGTTCTTTCTTTTATGAAAACACTTTTGCTTGTAATTTTTAGATTTGAACTTGCGACTTCTTTTGCATTTAGAGAATGAAAGAATTGTTTCACTAAAAAGCAAAAAAAGTGACTTTCATGTAGGCAGGAGCACTTTCACTCACTTTTTTTTTTGTTTTGTTAGGTGTGTGATAGTTTTACAGAAACAATTTAAAAGAAGAAATAGAAAATAAAACAAGGAATATGATGTAGGTTCGGCTGATTGGCTAAAAACATTGTTTCAGTTTTGTCCTCGCCCCATGCTCATGACCAGCCACACGCTTCCCAAATCCCATTCATGCCCTAGGGGCGATATTTCACAGCCATTTTGAGTTAAGTGAAGGGTGTGAGTCCAGAGACTTGCTATAACAACTAATAACAAGACTTCCCATGAAAAAAATTCCCACTAGTTCAGTTAAAACCTAGTGACATAATAGAACTAGTCACATGATTTGACTTAGTACGAATTGATCGATACTTTATGTGGTCAGCTGATTCTACAATTGTTTGATTGTTAAAAGAAAACTATTTTCAACTATATTGTATAGATAAAAATATATTAATATTTTGACATTTTATTATGACGAATTGAACAAAACTTTATTTTGACATTTTTAGATAAAATATATATTTGTATGCGTTAAATATAGAATTTGGATGACAATCAACCCGTCGACTCATTTGACTCTTTCCCTTTTTAGCTATTTTAGCCTGATTAAGTTTGACCCGTTTGATATAAAACATCATCTGTATCAACCTATTTATAAGGAAACGGGTGAAACTACCACATTCTTTATATTATTCTTTGCATACCAACTTAAACAAAATTAGAAAAGCTCTAAAAGGAGATTACGCATGCATCATTTCTTTGATTTTCATTTCTCATGAAATCAAAAAGAACAATGTGAGAAATAGGCAACCATATTGATATTGCCATACATAGAAAAATCTCAGTATCATAACCAGATAGAGTTGCAAAAGTAAAATGATTAACGTGCACATTAATGTAAGAAATGTATACCTCGTCTGAATCTCTAGATATAGAATCATGCTCATTGGAGTTTGAATCATCTTTTTCGGGTTCCATGATCTTTACCTTCTGCTTATTATCTTTCCCCACCGGGTTCTCTTCTTTCTTGGTACCCTGCTTGCCTGCAAACCAACATAAATTTTATAATAAATGTTCAACCAATAATGTAAATTCTTTTAATTCTTTTGTAAACATAACATAAACAAATGCATAATAAATCACAAATTTATACCATTAGGGACTGGAAGATCAACTTTTCCTCCTCAAAATATAAACAAAAAATGCACATATATATAAGAAATAACATAAAGAGTTAGGGGGTGTTTGGGATTGATTATTCAAAACAGATTATGCGTTTTGGAAAAGCAGGGGTGGAGCTGCTTATAGATTATTGCGTTTTGGTAGCCTAAAAAACTGATTATTTGCATTTTCAAAACGCAATCCCAAACACTAAAAATTGATTATCCGCGTTTTCAAAACGCAATAATCTAAAAATCAGATTCAAAACGCAATTCCAAACACCCACTTAATAGCCAAAATTGTCCCTGAGGTTTGGTCACTTTGCCACTTCAGTCCAAAACCCAAACCTTTTACATATGGGTCCTTCTGTTTTACGTTTTTTTGGCAAATTTGTCCCTGACACTAACCCAGTTAAATATTGTCGTTAAGTTAGGGGTATTTCTGACTTTTTTCCTACTCATTTATTTTCTAATATTTTTATTTAATAAATGGGACCCACCTCCCCCACCTTCTCCATTTAGACCTGCCATCATCACACACCACCACCACCACCACCCTCACACAACCACCACCACCATCACCCTCACACAATCCCCTCCAATCCTCTGTAATTCTTCACCCATTCACCCCATGCTTTGACACCACACCTAATGAAACCATTTGATGTAAAATGGTTTAGAGAAAACCATTTAACACTACATATTATAAACACCTAAGCCTAAACCACCTACTGTCATTCTTTCAAAACCACACACACATATACTGAATAGCGAGAGGGCACTACTAGAAAATACCCCTATCTTGACGCGCATTGCGCGTCATAAAAGAGTGTTTATGACACACAGCAAAGTGTCAAGGAAGAACATGTCATTAAATTTTTTTGACATGCAAGCGCGTGTCATCTTTTAATGACACGCGTTCATGACACGCTTTTTTTTTGACACGCATTTATGACACGCTTTCATGACACTCTTTAACGACACTCTTTAATAACATACATTCTTGACACACCTTTGTGACACTCAGGGGCTGTTTGGTTGATTAAGTGCTGAATCATTAAGATGGTATGAATGGTTAAGAGACTCTGAATGGTTAAGAGCTGAATCATTCAGCATCCTTTATTAGCTTAATGATTCAGCACTTAATCATTCTATTCAGATGCCGAAACAAACAGTCTGAATGCTGAATGATTCAGACCTGAATGGTTAAGATGCTGATTAAGAGGCTACCAAACAGCCCCTCATTTTGCGTGTCATGGTTTTTTTTATCTAAAAAAAATTCTGCAAAATGACTAATATCCCTGGATTTATATTTAAATTTATAATTACAAAATCAATAAATTTGATAATAAAACTGTATATATTATATATACCACCAAAAAATCCATTACAATATAAGCATTTATCGAATCCTACCACAAGTATTAACAGTTACAAAAATATTGTGTCTATACATTACGTTAGTCTATACCTAAACATACGGATCACTTGAAAATGAAGGTTGCGGCATAACTTGACTATTCTTCACGACTTACATCAATATCAGCATCCGTGTAAACATCTACTCCTCCCCCAACCTGAGACAATAATTATATTAATAAGATGAAGGTTAAGGTTCATAATGGTAATGAGCGAGAAAATATCTTTTTCATGTGTAATGAGCGAGAAAATACCTTTGTAATAAGCGCCTC
Organism: Ambrosia trifida; assembly: GCA_028751855.1. Taxonomy (NCBI): domain Eukaryota; kingdom Viridiplantae; phylum Streptophyta; class Magnoliopsida; order Asterales; family Asteraceae; genus Ambrosia; species Ambrosia trifida. The sequence goes on along the minus strand of CM054123.1, from coordinate 27,907,302 downwards.
TTTGGTTCAAGAAATGATTCGAAGATTGACGAACACATAGCATTCACTCGAGCTTCCTTCTGATCAATTTCTAGATCAAATAACCATTATCAGTACAAAGTATGCATGATATAATTTTTTTTGTACGGTAAACTTCATTAACAACGGCTAAACCTCAAACAAAGGCCGCCAAAACCTTACAAAATATACAAAGGATAATTACTCCAACTAGACCACTCTACATCTTTGAATCTAGAGCGATGTTTTAACCAAAGAAAAGAAAAACATTTAACACTAGCGACCACCTCGACAGCTTTAGGAGTCACACCATCAGGGACATAAATACATAACCCAAAAAAAAAAAAAAAACTAAATTTGCATAAAACTACATCTAGTAGCACTAAATTTGCATAAAGTCTTACTCATCATTACATGCCCAATTGTCGGACTGCACATCTTTGGAGCTTTGGCCCGTTAGCGCGTTTTGCTGAAGTGCTGCTGGAGCTTTGGCCTGTTAGCGATAAGACATATAACCAAAATTAATGCAGCAACTGTCGGACTGCACAGGGCTGCTACAAGGAGCCGATGTTGCTGAAGGCCACTTCTTTGAATTACTGCCAAACCATCACTTGTGCCCTGCAAACATAACCATCACCTGAGCACACAAGAAACTAGTGTACAAAACATATTTAACAGGTAATTAAGCTTCAATCAAATATATGTACGTCTTATGTTTGATAAAGGTTATAGACACTAACTAGTATGCTATTCTTGATGCTATTCTTGTGTAACCATATATGCTATTCTTGATTCCATTTCCAACATGGGCCATTCTAATTGTAATTGTCTAACAAAAAACACTATTCTTAATTCTAATTCCAAAAATTATGGCGACAACAATACCCTAAAACTGGATTTTATTTATTAATTTTGTTTCGAGTGTTAAATCTTCCACAAGTTTAGTTCATTAGATGTTGACTGAAGTGTGAACATAGAAGAAGCATCATCTTTAAAGCATGCCTACCAATTAAGGAATTATCTTCAGACTCTTTTTAACAATTGACATTTTCAACATTCAACAATCATATATCATAACTGAAAGTGACCAAAAGAAAGAATTTCCAAGAGACCTGATTTCACACAGAATGCTCTAGTAAACAAATCTAATCCGGTCAAAAAACTAAAAAAAATAAATAATTAATAAAAATCAAACAGGTCAATGACATAAAATTTTCAAACGAGTCAATGAGCTAAATTTGTCAAACGGGCTAAGCATTAGAAAAATTGTATACTTATGAAACAGGTCAATTGGGTTTGAGGATGAATCAAGCGCAACCAAGGTTTTATTTTCTTTAAGAATTGAAACACAAAAGGGGTAAAAACATGTCAGCTAAACCAATTATTTCTAATGATATATTTATGCCTATACGTGAACGTATAAAAAGCTAATGAACACTATGTATCTCATCAATAATACATTTTTATAGGCTGTTTCTTTTAAATAGTGCATTTATACTCATGTATATCCGTTTATACATGAGATAGTTCAGCACCTGCGGCATATAGGTAAACACACATTTGTATAATCTTTTAGTAACAACATCAATAGTCCACCTGAGAAGCAGGGCATTTAGGTAAATACACATTTATATAATCTTTTGCAAGATGAAAGATAATGAAATATAAAGATGACTTACTTTTTCATGCTACAATGAGAATTCCATCCATTTAATAGCATTGCAAAGCACATAACAAAGTAATCACCATTGCACCCCTAATGACAAATCATACCAATTTAATTAGCAAGTAATGAAGTAACCAATCTGAACATATTGAAGCCTTGTGAGGATAAGGCTTCGGCAATGAGAAAAGCCACTTCACAATATTCCTCACAATAATCAAAAGCTCCACCCCTACTTTGTTTTAAATAAAAACACACACATCAAATCACCACCAACAACGAACAAAAGCATGAATATGAAATTTCAAGTAATCCTCTTCAGATTCACATACAGATATATTAATATTAATCATACAGATATGCAAGATAAAAAATTGAGTGTAGAAAAGAAAAACAACAATTTCTTTCATGATCCTAACACAAACAGTTGGTCAAATCAAACACTTGTAAACTAGGGTTTACAAATACCAATACCAATAATAATAATAATAATAAAAAACTTACCGAGTTCAGAAAAGAACAAAAGAAACATGGCGATGGAAGCAACGAGAATAATAACACATGCGGAAAGCGGAAGACGTGGCGGTATGAGTAGCAATGTTGGAGACAAAATCGAAGAGTAGGAAGGCGACGTGGGAGAAAGAATCGAAGAAAAAATGGGAAATTGAGAGGCGTATGAGAGAGAGACCAATTGGAGGGTTAGGGTAGGAGGATTGGGACTTTGGAATGATCTGGGTTTCATATTTTGATTTTATGAAAGGACGGGGTGGGATTTATGGGAGGGAAAATAAAATTTTGAAATTATGTTATGACATCAAAAGAGGACACACAATATTTTATAATGTCATGCTTTTTGTTTCTTGACATTATATTCTTGACACAAAAAAATGCATCATTAATTAACCAGATTTTTCAAATCATGACAATTTTTTTATGACACACGCTTTTGAGTGTCATAAATGAGTGCGTGTCATAAAATGTGTGTCAAGAAAGGTCATTTTTCTAGTAGTGGGGAGAGAGAGAGAGAGCAGAGGAGTTAAAGAGAAAGGGAGGAGTTGAAGGATTCTGACCACCGCCAAAGAAGGATCTCCGGCAGCGATTCAACCCCAAACAACCCCATATTCCAATCTGATAGAAAACACACCTATAACCTGCCATTCTAGATAGAGAGAGAGGCAGACGAGAGAAAGAGAGAGAGGGATCTGAGAGAGCAGTAGGAGGGAGAGAGGAATCAAGGAGAGAGAAAGCGACAAGGACAGAAAGGAGGCTGTTGGTACGGTGGTCGTTAATGGTGACGGTACTGGTGAAGCGGCGGCGGGGATTGGGTTCCGACTAAGATTTCAATTGAAGTTTTAGAACAGTAACTGATGATTATTATTTCGAGGGTTTGGACAATTGATTGGTTGGATATGGTGGTGGTCCGTGGTATACAGAAGATGGCAAGGGATTGGTTTCCATTTGGTAGCAGTTGTGTAGAGAGGGATGGAGTAGAGATAGTGAGGGAGATGATGGTAGTGGTTTGATCTGAGAGAGATGTAGGGGAGAGAGATGAATAGGGTTTCTTTTAGGGCTAAAAAAGAAAGAAAAGATTTAAAATAAATAAAGTATATAAAATGTCCAAAATGCCCTCGATTTCCTAGGTAAAAATACATAAATACCCTTCAATTTAACGAGATAAGTTAACTGGGTTAGTGTCAGGGATGATTTTGGCAAAAAAACGTAAAACAGAAGAACTCAGATGTAAAAGGTTTGGGTTTTGGATTGAAGTGGCAAAAGTGACCAAACCTCAGGGACGATTTTGGCTATTAACTTTAACATTAAACTTAAAAACTAAACAAATAAAGAATATAGTGTAAGCTTGCAAGTGTTTCCTTACCAACACCATTCCAAAAAAAAGTGAAACACTGACTATAAAAGTCAAAATTGCCACAACATCCATAGTTCAAAATTACAAACAAAGCCCACCAAAAATGATGAACAAAGTCACACAATTACATAAAGAAGTGAGTGTATAGTGGGTATAGAATAAAACATACAATATGCTAATCTTGACTGAGAAATTTGCCTGTAGGTTGTTTAGCATTCAACCTTCTCTTTGGTTACTGAAGCGAAGAAATGGTCATGTTCTTTTGTTTTTAAGGATAGAATCATTGAGTTCTAAATCAAGAACCCTAAAAACAAATAACTTGAATAAATCAAAGAACAAACAGAAATCAAGATGAATTTAACAACTAATATAAAAAAGTAAAAAAAAAAATCAACTGCTTATTTAGGGGTCACAACTCGAAATCCATACCTACTAAGTAAAACAAGATTGATATCCTTCTCCACCTCTTCTGATTTAAGCCCTACAAAAACAGTACAATCCACTACTATTTGTAAAGTGGTCTCAATTGACGATCGAAACCAATGAAAATCCAAAGTATTAGTTCAAAATGACAACTTAATCAGATGTATTATAGGGAGAGAGGGAGAGAGAGAGAGAGAGAGAGAGAGAGAGAGACGTACCTGCAATAATTGGAGGGAGAGAGACACGGATGAGCATTGGACAATATAGATGGGGTGGTGAGTGGAAGTCGCCTTGTGTTGGGTGTATCTGGTCTCTTTCTCTCTGTCATATATGAATGTGCTGGGTGTAACTGTAAGATAAAAGGCAAGAGAAGATATGGCATCAAAGAGTCCATTGAATTCAAAATTTAAATGTGAATTGATTTCTTTACAAGGATAGATTGTACTTAAGAGGGTAAAGAGGGAGGCTTACAGTTTTAAGATGGAGGAAGAAGAAGGGTTTACATTCATTGTCTTTGAATTGACGGTTTATGAATGGCAATTATGGAGTCTGTAAAATAGTATGAGTTTTATATTGGGTTTTATTGAAACTGAATGCAATGAGTTGCATTATTATTTTGCACAATTGCTATCAAAGGTGGTACACAAGGGTATAAATGGAAGAAAAGGGGTAAAAATTTGAGGATTACACTTGAGGCTCTTGGGATGCCATCTTAAAATGTTGGTGAAATTACGTATGTATCCGTCAAGTTTCTTTAATATAGTAATATAGATATAGATATAGATATAGATATAGATATAGATATATGTTGAGGACCGGTTTTTATGAAAACATTTATTTGATCATACAAGTCTAATAAACCAGGTGCGGAAACCCTCGAATGTTTACAAAATGATATGAAATGGACCAGACACAATCAATCAACTTTTCAATCTCCATTTTCATTAATAAACTTGATAATAATGCATACAATTAAGGTTTACAATGACATAAATCACTTTCAGAATGTTCTAGATCCAGAGAGAAAACCTAGACACAAAACACACTCTAAAATGGCAAAAGTTATAATCTAAACAAAATTTCCAACTTATATACTACTGCACATTCGACCCATCGACATGGTCGAATGTGCACCTTCGACCTTCTTCAAAGCTCGAACCAAACTTCTATCATCAGTCTTCTCCCTTCGACCTTTTATTCTTCCTTCGACATAGTCAAAACTTACCTTCGACCTCTCGTAATCACACAAAACACATATATTGTTAATCCAAAGCAACTAGTCGCAAAACGTGCATCATCAAACTCCCCCTCGACTATTGCTTGGATTGTTGACGTTGATAATCAAGTGTTTGTTCATCAACTTGATACGGAGAATCTTCTTTTGCTCTTTAGTCATTACCGGCTCAGGTTTTGGTTTTGATTTCTTCTTCACTTCATTAACCTTCACAAACTTTCCCAACTTCTTATCATAGTCACAACCTGCATTGACATCCCAAGCAAAACACAAACATACCACACGATGGTATTTCATCGCTTGTTCACCATCCTTCTCCTCGCAGTAGATCGGATTATAATACAGCATGATTATGTCTTCATAAGAACAGTTAATCAATCACATGGGATCAAATATGTGAATCTTCTTGTACTCTCCCCTTTTATCTTTCAATAAGATGACGGCTTCTGCAGTTCTCCCGTCATAGTACCACATGACAAATTCTTTGCTGAAGTGTTGTTGGATAGGCATCAAAGGAATGTGCTTCAACACTGTTGGTGGTTTATACTTCAAGGTAACCTTGTTCATCCCAGTAATCTGATCAATTTCTTTATGAACTTTCCTGATAGGATACTGCGGCTTGAACACATTCCATCTCGTTCTACTTTCTCTAGCCATTCGATCAACAAAGTAGCCAACTGCATCATTATTAACAGTTGCACCAGTCATCGCATGTCTACAAACATCACGTACAGCCCAGTACGGTAGTGTCTTGATATCGTGGAATATGTGAAAATACAGAATTCCTTTTTCCCATTTCACCGCAACACACCGCAGCTGTCTAAGATACTTCCAACCAAGATCTCTACCTTTGAATAGCTCGTTGTGATATTTGTAGAAACCACCCTGAACTTTAGTTTTGGGTTGGTTAGCCTCTTTCTCTTTTAACCTTCTCAACAAACTCTTCAAGTCATCAGATTGTTCAACATTTGGCATTTGATTATCAGCATTCTTGAATACTTCTTCAACAAATGTTTTGCTCTTCTTTTCAGCAAGTTTCTCACAGCCTGTTTCAGAGATTCTTCAGTAAACTCAGGAATCACACCTTCCTGTTTATCTTTAAAGTACTCAGGATATTCTTTGCTTGTAATATCCTCAATCTCTATGTCTTCAAACACAGGTGTATCTCTATCATCAGAATGATTTCCAGCTTCTTTTTCAAGAACATTTGGAATTTCATTATCATTCATTAATTCCTCAAGAGTTTTACCAACCTGCTTTGCTAAACCTTCCAAAATCTCTTTAGTAACAGTTGCAGAAACTTCCTTATCCTCTAAATCAGGATCGTTATACTCCAATTCATACTTCTTATCATCAGACTCAAAGATCTCTGGAAATTTTCCAGTCAATTCAATCGTCCAAACCTTCTGAGTCAACATCCGACGATATGAATTCTTGTCTTCATCTGATAAGGCTCTTATCTTCTCAGTCCAGAAAATACTGTCATCATCAGTATTTCCACCAGGTGCCTTCTTTGAACTTGATTTACCTGCATCCTGCTTATCAGACTCCCTCTTCTCGTATCTGTACTTATCAGTATCATCATCATCATCGTCATCAGAACTACCATCATCATTACCTTTATCAGAACCGTCATCATCATCATCATCTTTCTTCTTCTCTGGATTCTTATCACCAGCATCATCCAATAACTCATCATCGTCTTCACCCTCTTCTTTTTCAGAATCAGATGGTTCAAAATCAACCTGCTCCTCTTCTGGTTCTTTATCTTCTTCTCTATCTTTCAATTGAGGAGCTTTTCCATATAAATCATTAATCATTTTCCTCAGATTCTTATTGGTTGATTTAATCTTTTTGTTCTCTAGCTGAAGACACTTGATTCTACGTGTATTCCTCTATTCATGACCTAACAGCTTCTTGTTTTCTTCTTGAAGCTGATTAATCTTAGCTTCCAGTTCTTCTTGGCTTTCCTGTGAAGATACAACAACCTCTAACATCATCTTTTCATTCTTCTTCAGCTTTTCAATCTCCTATTGTTGCTCGTTAAACGCTTTCATCATATCAGCAATCTTTTTGTTAACTGCTTCCATTACATCATCGGAAACAGTAACCTGAGGTGTAGACGCCTCATCAACAGGAGATTTCTTCATCTGAAACTTCTTCAATACATTCTCTAAAGTAGCTTCAAACTCTGTAGGAGGATTCACTGAAGTTTCTTCAACAGATTTCTTCGATTTCTTTGCTACAGGGGATGTCACAGGTGTGGGAACTTTTGAGCTTCCAATATCAGGAACTTTCTTCCCAGCAATAAGTATCTCAATCTCTCTATCTCGTTTCTTCTTCGGGTTTGTCTTCTTAGCCATGGATTTGAACTTAGGCTTCTTTATCTTATCACCAAAAATAGGAGATCCAGTAAAGTCCTGATCTTTAAGTCCAAGATCAAGTTCACCTTCTTCTATAGCAATCGGACTCCTCTATCGTTGTTCTTCTATAATTTTGTTTAAACTTTCAATCTCGCTAGCCTAAGTGGCCTTGGGCTTAGTGGTCTTGACAGTTTCATTTCCCGAATCCCATTCCTCATTATCCCGAGTCTCTTCTGAATCAATCGACTCTTCATCAATAAGCAAAGTCTTGCTTTTCCCAGATTTCTTCTTAGCAACACTTTTCTGTCTTTTAGGTGCAGCTTCAACAACTTTAGCTTTACATTTTCCAGATTTTGCACCTTTGTTGATTACCTGTCTTTTCCTCTTTGCTTCAGGATCAACTGGTTGTAAAGGATCATCAGTATCAGAATCACTTCCAACATTTCTAGCTTTGTTTTCACTTGGATTCTTGTAACCTGGATTAATCAAGTGACCAAATAAGTTCTTATGTGGCGGTCTTTCATTCTCTGGAACACCCTTATATGCTTTCATCATGCTTAGTGTACTCAGGTTCATATGATGCTGAACTAATATCTGCTTCGGATCTTTCTTCAAATTTGGATACTTCTTGTCAAAAATCATCTGTAAAAATCTTGGGTACATCAAAAGCTTGTCAACCTTCAAACCTTTCAGCACTTCAAGCATGTGATCAAATATCATCCCTGATACATTGAATGGTTTGTTTAGAATCAACACAACCATCAAAGAACTAATACTACTCCTCATCACATCATAGCTGCTTCGAACTGGTCCAAAGACATGCAGAATCACATGTGCCAAATACTTAAATTGTGGACACAGTTTAGCCTTGGGCAATAACCCATCTGTGATAGGACCGTTGTACTTTATTCTTAGAAAGCACAGTCTTTGATCAATCCATGAAGGTACCATGGGATCAGTAGCAGAATCTTCCAATACCAATGCTTCCCGAATATCTTCTTCTGTAACAATTACGAGCTCTCCATGAATCTTGCTTCTAATGGCCGTCTTGTTATCCCAGAAATCAATAACAACACTCTTCCAAAACTCTACTTGATGATCTTTATAGATAGATGCTGGAGTAGCAGTAGCATAGATCACCCTGCTTCTTCTTAGAAATTCCACGATTCCAGCAAATGCTTCATGTTGCTTTACCTCTCCAATAAAGGCACAACAATTGTGATCCACTTCAAATAATAACTCCTTTTCTTTTGATTTCTCATGTTCAGCAACCTGTTTCTCTGGATTTTGTTGTTCAGCCATTGAAAATCTGCAAAACAAAACATGAAATATATCAGGAATGGACAAAATTTGAATTTTGGTCATGAATCCTTCCTTCGACCCAAACGTGAGTTCAAATGAAGAATTTTTGTGGTTCGAATATAGAAATCTGGTTCGAATGTGGAAATTATATGAAAAATTGTACATTCGACCTAAATATCTACCTTCGACCATTTCAGACTACATTCGACCTGTTTAAGATGGTCGAATGTGTCTGTTCTTAGTCAAGATTACCAAAATTCAATCAGACCATGATTAACATCAAATTTTGGTTTGTATTCATCCTAACATGGCCGATAAACAACACTTAACCATCAATTTCATCAATCATACTGTTTTCGATAGTTTTTCATTAAAATCTAGGGTTTATAGGTTTTGAATCATCAAATCTGTTCATTAATGTTTTATTAACCTAGATTTTCGAATATTCTCCCCCTAAAACTAACGAAAACATCCGGTTTAGATGAAAACAGTTATTTGATCATACAAGTCTAACAAACCAGGTGCGGAAACCCTAGAATGTTTACAAAATGATATGAAATGGATCAGACACAATCAATCAACTTTTCAATCTCCATTTTCATTAATAAACTTGGTAATAATGCATACAATTAAGGTTTACAATGAAATAATTCAAGTTCAGAATGTTCTAGATCTAGAGAGGAAACTTAGACACAATACACAACGAAATGATTAGATCTTTCGGGGGACCCAAGCCTGTTTGGTCTTGGGTCTTTGAGTGTTATACTTCAAAGATTCATTTTCACAAACACTAGGTTTTGAATCGACCTTTTTCTGATCATTCAAACCTTTCTCATTTTGATTTTTGACATTAGCAGTGGAGGTAGAAGCACCCGGAGAAGCCACTGGTGACCAAGATTGTTCAGAACGTTTAAGAATCCTAATCTGAGATTTTTGTGTCTCAGCAGGTTTCTTTGTATCGTTCGTAAAAGAAACTTTCTTAGTTACCTTTTCCGACTTAATAGAAACAGGTCCAACTTGTGAATTAACAGCAGGTTTAGGAAAAACCTTTTGTTTGTCACTAGTTATGTTGACCATTGGTTTCTTTAGGTTCTTCTCCATGGCAATCCTGTTTCGATTATCATAGACAAATTGATGATTTTCCCTCTTTTGAAAATAAAGACTTTGATTATAAAACGGTGGTCTTTGAGGGACAAAATGTCTTTGTGGATATCTATGATTATCAACTGGACTTCTATAAGGCTGCTTGTTCTCAACTTCGTGCCTTTTGTGTCTTACATACGGGCAGTGAGCAAGTAAATGCCCACTCTCCCCACATTTAAAACACGCACGGTATTCCTCAAACACATTTTTAGCACCCGGCTTTGCATAAGAGTTGATCGGAAATTGATCATCAACACATCTGCGTCTTAAACTCATTGGAGTTGGTTCAATTGTGTAAGCCGGTTCGAAAAATGCATTTGCCTTTTCTTTAGGCTTAATGAATTCAGTGACATGAACTTTTGGTTCTTTAGGAGTATCACAATAGAGTTTCTTTAAAAGTTCAGGCGGAAAATCATTGGTCCTTTCATGTTTAGGAAACCAGATAGTACTTTCCTGCCAGATTTTATCAATCTTTGAATAGTTTGCAAATTTAATTGGCTACTCCTCGTCAGAGATTATCTTATCGAATCCTTCCATCCGATAGAAAACCTTGATGGGTTTGTCAACTGAATCATTTTTCTTATTCCTTTTCACATTCTTGTTTACTGATTGATTCACGCTGTGTGTATTTGCTTGAGGGTGAGAAAACTGAGAAGGTGATGTTGGTTCATTTGTGATTATGTGATTTTCCAAAGGAATATCACTACCTTCTTTAGATTTCTCATATTCAGTGTCTGAATCATCAGTCACTGCAACCACTCCTTCATCATTCAATCCGAGTATCGGTCTCACATCAGAATGAGGATCTCCAATACTTGAAGTATTAGATTCATTATCTGATGCGGAGTCCGACTTAACTGAACTCTCTGGTGTTACTGTGGTAAAGTTGTGGTTCTCAAATAACACATGAGACAGAACAGATTTGTAGTTTACATTACCGGATTATGATGGTTCTTCAATTATGTGATCAACAACATAAGCTATATGTTTATAGCTTTCCAACTTTTTATTGACCTTTTCAGCAAAACACTTGATAGTGGCCATTTCCAATTTGTAATTTCAAGCTCATTAAGGTAATTGTTAATGGCAAGTTGTTTTAATGCAAGGATTTTCTTTAATTTTGAAATGTCCTTTTTATACCCTTCAAGTGTTTTATTGAACTCATGTGCATCCTTACGATAAGATTAAATGTTGATTTTAGCACTCTCAAGGTTAACCCTGAGTTGCTTGTTTTCCTCAGTCAATCAATCGCAAGTACCACAGAATTTATCACTATTTTATATCAATGGTAGAATCATAACATACTGGTTTGGGTGGATCTGTCATCGCCATCAGTGCGAAATGAGCCTCCTTCCCAGCAAAGAACTTCGAGTAATCAATCTTTGTGAAGGCGTCATCCACAATGCACGATTTCCTGGTCATCAGAAAGTCAGCTTCGGCCAATAACTGATCAATCTCATCATCTAGCGAATTAATGCTTGCTTCCGAATCAGCTTCACTTTCTGAATCGGAATAGACATATTCAGGCTCATCAGGAACTTCAGAAACAGAATCAATGATAGTTCCAGAAACCTTCTCATCAGTAACTTTTTCAACTTGCTCAGCAACAGAAACCTGATCGGTATCAACTATCTCCTCAATCACCACCTCAGATATTTTCTCAGACTCCAAAACATATTCAACTATCACCGACTCCTCTATATCCATCTCCTTAGCAAAACATGCTACATTCGCACTTGTAATCTCCTCAACTCCCAATTGCATAGCAATCCTGTAACACCCGAACCGATGGCGGAAACATCGGGATGTCACGTATTGATGATTGATCAGTAGCTCATGGTGAATAATAAATTTCATTAAATGATTTAAATATATTACGTACAATTGTTCTAAGAATTTGTACATCACAAGATGAAAAATACTAGCTACACATCTTCAAGCAATAACTCAAATCTTCATGCAAGTATAACCTAAAACATGTTAAGTTTGAAAATATTTTGGGTCAACAAAAGTTGGTGAGAATACATAGGTTTTTAAATATAATTGATAACAATAGTTTGTACAACAATCACAGTTGTATGATGATAGAGTATGATTCCGACATGTAACAATGCGTCTTTATACAATCAAACCTTGTGTCGACTGATGACTAACTCGCAAGTTAGTTAAATGTTGTTACTGTTATCGATCATCTCTGAATTTATGCGGGGGGATGGGTTTGTCAGACCTATAGCGCTATAATCTAAACAAGCGGCTTGATCAATGTTAATGATTGTACTGTGTCTTTTTGTTACAGTCAAATGATAGAATGAGTAAATGATAATGTAAATGAATCACAAGTTTCAACAATGTAAGAATGAGTAAATGATAGTGTATAAAATGTTTAAACATGTTTCACCCCAAAATGTAAAACAGAAAAAGGGGCTATGTAAACTCACCTTAGCAAAATGTTATGTCTCGTGAAAATAGAATATGTGTTGCCCCAAATTTGCCAATTACAAGAGCTTATAATCAAAGCTTCAATTGTAGAAGTAATAGACTATAGAAGAAAGGTATGAGGGAAAGTTTAATCGGATTGAAACAATCGATTTAGAGGTGCAAAGTATAATGGGTCATAGGTGGGTTTTTATACTAGTTTTGGATTCAATTAGCCATTAAAATTGGTCAACACCATAAAGTAAGGTTTTATGATGAATTAAATATTTGACTAAGACTTTGACTGTTTGACTAAGACTTTGACTAGGACTTTGACTATTTGACTCAAGGCTTTATTTAAAAAAAAAAAATCTTGTATGTGAAAAAAAAAGAATTTAGAATCATATTATTATTATTATTATTATTATTATTTATATACATTTATGTATGTATATAAGTTGTGAGTTAGGATAAATAAAGACTTAGGCACATTTGTATAATATTAATGATAAAGGTGTAATAATATATATAAGGGCTTTTTATGTATTAAAATTTTGGGGAAAGTTTTGCGATGTTACAGTCTCCCCTACTTTTGGAAACTTCGTCCCGAAGTTTATTGAAAACACAGGGTTGAAGGTGATTGGGTAGAAATTAGTACAAGGGTGGTTTGGGAAGTTTCGAGTTAAGGCATGACATAAATTTATAGGTAACAGAATAAACTGTTTCGAATAATTTGGGTAAGAGTTTTGATATGTGTGAGTTTTAAGGGTTGGATTAGGTTCATCTGAATTAGCAAGGAGAATAAGAATCTTATGTTTTAGGAGTCCTAAAAGGAATGAGTTGATGGACTATTGAAAGACTAAATGAACTACCAGATAACTAAGGTTTATAATTGGTCAACTACCGAAAACCTTGATAGAATTTCACACTACCTTAACGTACCTGTAAATTCAAGATTACGTTCCGGACCGCAATCACCAATTTACCTTACATTAGGGTTTTGTGTCCTTCTATAACTCTAGACACACATGTAAAATAATATGATTAACCATGTATCCAAAAATGAGTCCAACTGTTGAGCAGGAAAAAGACTTCTACCAGTCAGTGAGTAGGAACCTCTACCGATTGTTGAGCAGGTATGATAGCCTCTACCAGTCGTTGAGCAGGTTGTAGGGCCTCTACCGACTGTTGAGCAGGCATGATGACCTCTACCAATCGTTGAGTAGGTTATTTTGTACTCTACTAACTGTTGAGCAAGTACTTCATCCTCTATCAGTTGTTTGATTAAGTGTACCAATTATTACACACATGAATTGCAAATTGATAATATGTACATGTAAGCAATCAGGTATCAAGTATAGCATACGAGTTGTAATAGAGTTGCCCTAGATAAGGTTAATGACTCTAGGTGTGTCTATAGTAAATAGTTTATATTCCATGAATTCTAGTTTCAAATGTTCAAATAAGGCAAATAGTCGAATCCTCATGTATAACTAAGGATTATGTTTGATGCAACACACAATCAAGTTTCAATAGTTTGGTTATCATGGGTAACTAGCTCATGTGTGAGAAGGTGAAGGATATGAATTTAGTTCTTGAGAGGATGATGAAAAATTCTTGAAGCAGAATCAAAGTTGTGAGAGATAGTGAATGTGAAGATAGTTGATAAAGAGTTTATTTTTTAGTATGGAGATTATATGATTTGGGTAGGGTGTTGAATATTTAAAAAGTGGCTAAGATGGTAAGGTGAAGTGTGATTGTGAAATCCATGGATGGTTATGAAATGAGATTGATTTAAGCTGTAAAATTTTGAGATTTTTGAGCTTAGTTTAAGGAAGGTGAGTGTAATCATTTATTCATTAATTAAAACGAATAAACGAAAACGTTGACTTATCAAAACTTCTAGATTCTAATAACATAGTGAAGACATGCTTTAGCCTATAAGTGAACACTTATCCTGAGAATTCCCAGGTAGGCATCCGGGTCCTTCGTCTGATTGGGATATATGCGCAATGCCAGTCCTAGACAGAAAACTCAGAATACAGGCGTTCACCCTTCCAGATTGCACGTGTTCGTTATTAAAATCTAGAACTTCGACGAGATCTCAAGGTGGTTCAGGCTAAACCTGAGGATTGTCCTATTAGTCTAAGAGTAGATCTTGTGATGGAGAGCAATCTTCTTGTAGGGGTTGAAGTAGGGATAAGAAGTAGGAGTGAGATAGAGAATAGCAAGTAAAAGGAGCAAATACTGGTTATATTCCTATGGTTATAGACTAGATTATTTTTTTTTCTAATAACCTAATTCCCTATAACCAAGGCTCTGATACCAATCTGTAACACCCCAACCGATGGCGGAAACATCCGGATGTCACGTATTGATGATTGTTCAGTAGCTCATGGTGAATAATAAATTTCATTAAATGATTTAAATAGATTACATACAATTGTTCTAAGAATTTGTACATCACAAGATGAAAAATACTAGCTACACACCTTCAAGCAATAACTCAAATCTTCATGCAAGTATAACCTGAAACATGTTAAGTTTGAAAATATTTTGGGTCAACAAAAGTTGGTGAGAATACATAGGTTTTTGAATATAATTGATAACAATAGTTTGTACAACAATCACAGTTGTATGATGATAGAGTATGATTCCGACATGTAACAATGCGTCTTTGTACAATCAAACCTTGTGTCGACTGCTGACTAACTCGCAAGTTAGTTAAATGTTGTTACTGTTATCGATCATCCCTGAATTTATGCGGGGGGATGGGTTTGTCAGACCTATAGTGCTATAATCTAAACAGGCGGCTTGATCAATGTTAATGATTGTACTGTGTCTTTTTGTTACAATCAAATGATAGAATGAGTAAATGATAATGTAAATGAATCACAAGTTTCAACAATGTAAGAATGAGTAAATGATAGTGTATAAAATGTTTAAACATGTTTCACCCCAAAATGTAAAACAGAAAAAGGGGCTATGTAAACTCACCTTAGCAAAATGTTATGTCTCGTGAAAATAGAATATATGTTGCCCCAAAGTTGCCAATTACAAGAGCTTATAATCAAAGCTTCAATTGTAGAAGTAATAGACTATAGAAGAAAGGTATGAGGGAAAGTTTAATCGGATTGAAACAATCGATTTAGAGGTGCAAAGTATAATGGGTCATAGGTGGGTTTTTATACTAGTTTTGGATTCAATTAGCCATTAAAATTGGTCAACACCATAAAGTAAGGTTTTATGATGAATTGACTATTTGACTGTTTGACTAAGACTTTGACTAGGACTTTGACTATTTGACTCAAGGCTTTATTTAAAAAAAAAAAAAATCTTGTATGTGAAAAAAAAAGAATTTAGAATCATATTATTATTATTTATATACATTTATGTATGTATATAAGTTGTGAGTTAGGATAAATAAAGACTTAGGCACATTTGTATAATATTAATTATAAAGGTGTAATAATATATATATATATATACATATATATATATATATATATATATATATATATATAAGGGCTTTTTATGTATTAAAATTTTGGGGAAAATTTTGCGATGTTACAAATCCAACCATAACCCTCATTCTTCTGAATCACCAACGCCTGATTCTGGTTTTCGGTTTGAGATTGGCTATTTGGTGTCGAAATAGGAATAGGAATAATGGTTCTGGTTGGGTTATTTGGAGTTTGAGTTTGAGGTTGGTTGGGTGTAGTTGTTTGTCTAGTAGAGGTGTTTTGGGAAGTGTTTTGTCGGTTTTGGAAATTATTTTGTTGTGGATAGGTGTTGTTGTTTTGGCTCTGGTAGGTTACCTGATTTTATGATTGGCGATTTTGATAGTTGGAATTAAAAGGGTTTCTATTTCCTTGCTGCATCGGTTGTGTGCACTCTCTTTTGAAGTGACCATGAGTACCACAATTGAAACATGTAACTTTCGCTTTTTTGAAGCCATAAGTGGTATTAGGTGAGGTAGCAAGATCAGTTCTACCTGTTTTCTCAATAAACTCTGTAGCCCTTCTCATCACGCTAGCAAACGTCCATTGAATATCTATCAATTCCATCTCCTCCTTATCAATTTGGGCATAATCTTCATTGGTCAGATTATTATTCCCAATCTGACTCGCCACAAGTCTGTTGTAAGATGCAACCATTGCTGAAACCAAAGCAATGTGTTGTTGAGCTACTTCAACTGTGACATTGTTCATGTTGGAAGTTTCCAACACGACCAGACTTTGGCTTGATGAAGCTTGTGTCATTGGTGGAACATCTGATTGTTGTTGAGTTGGGTTCATGTTTGATGTGTAACATGCGGCAGACACTTGAGGTTGTGGTGGAATATAGGAATTTGTGGTGTAGTTTGGTAGATAGGTTGATGTTTGTGTAAGATAATTAATTGGGTTTCTTGGTGGTTCAACGACACTAGAAACACAAGCTATATGTGGTGTAACATTTCCTACCACACTTGAACTGGACACAGAAGTGGATGAAGTAGCATGATACAATTCCGGATTTTGTGGGAATTGTGATCGTCTTGCCTTTCTCTTCTCCTCTAACTCCTTGTTCTCCAACTTCTGAATTAACTCATTGATTGTCCAGTACTGATATGCGTCTTTCTCTTTCAAGACCTCAATGTGTTGATTCCAAAATGGTGGTAGAGAATCAACAAACTTGTCTACCAGCTCAGACATCGGAATCTTGATATCATAGTTCGACAACTCGGTTAACAGATGACAATATCTCGGAATAAGTTCCTTTAGAGTATCATTCCCAACGTAGCTAAAGTTTTCGAACTCTTTCTTTAGCTCTTCCACCTTCAATCTTCTTGTCTTATCGTTCCCATCATGTTTGTTCTTCAACACATTCCATAGCTGCTTAGATGTAGTACACGATCCAAACTGATGTAGTAGATCGGTAGTCAAAGCTTGAGATAGCTGTGAAAAAGCTTTCTTCTCGACTGCAAACTTTTTCTTCTCATATTCAGATAAACCATCAAGTGGAATCGGTTCACCTGAATTCTCCAGACACGGAGCAGCATACCCTTTTGCTATCATCTGCCACGCTTCAGTTCCTTCCAAGCCCATGCCTTTAAGATGTATCTTGAACTTATTTTGCCATTGATTGTATTATGCCATGTCCATTAGCTTCGGAGGGCGATTTCCACTACCTGAAGACAAATCATTGATTAGTGTGGAAATAACATTAGTAGTTTGAGAATGTACCGCTGCTACTGCAACGCCCCAATAATCAGTCACTGGTTGCTGTGGAGGTTGAGTAACAGGTGGTGGTATCGAACTACTCATGGCAAGATAGTTAATCGGTTGAGATGACTGAGTGTTCGTCTTCTGAGAAGCTACAGCCCATGGATTCATTGGAACGTGTTGTTGCTGTGTTGTTGTAGGCCTAGGTGTCATAGGAATTCCCCACATGTTGTCCATGATGTTCGAAATGTAAACACTTAGAAAAATTTCCCAAAAACAGTCTTCGTTCGACCTCTGATCTCCAAACGTTGTTCGAATGTAGATAATCCCTAGGTTCGACCCTTTTGATCAGACTCGAATGTAGACATGTAACACACAAGACTCCTTCGACCAAAATAATCTCTCCTTCAACCTCCCGGTAGTTCGAACGAACAACAACTGGTCGAATGAACAAACAACGCACAAGAAAAGTTTTGGTTCGACCTAAACAGCTCAGATTCGACCTGAAATATCCTTGGTTCGACTATAAACTCACACGTTCGACCCTATTCTCCCTGGTTCGACCTGACCCATTTGAAAAACGGTTATTCTTCAAAAATAAGTTGATTTAATCCAAATTTTTCCAAAGTTTATAGATTTTGATGATCTTTATCAAGTTTTGCTTCGGATTTGATGTAGATCAACTTTAATGAATGAAAATTTTGATTTTATCCATCAAATCAATCAATTTCCATTAAAACTCAATGTTCAATCAAAACAGAAAAATTTTGGACAATTTTGGATCAAAATCAGGTCAAAACATATCAATTTGTAGTTGTATGATCTCGTATGGCCCTGATACCACTTTGTTGAGGACCAGTTTTGATGAAAACAATTATTTGATCATACAAGTCTAACAAACCAGGTGCGGAAACCCTAGAATGTTTACAAAATGATATGAAATGGATCAGACAATCAATCAACTTTTCAATCTCCATTTTCATTAATAAACATGATAATAATGCATATAATTAAGGTTTACAATGACATAAATCACTTTCAGAATGTTCTAGACCCAGAGAGAAAACCTAGACACAAAACATACTCTAAAATGGCAAAAGTTATAATCTAAACAAAATTTCCAACTTATATACTACTGCACATTCGACCCATCGACATGGTCGAATGTGCACCTTTGACCTTCTTCAAGGCTCGAACCAAACTTCTGTCATCAGTCTTCTCCCTTCGACCTTCTATTCTTCCTTCGACCTATTCAAAACTTACCTTCGACCACTCGTAATCACACAAAACACATATATTGTTAATCCAAAGCAACTAGTTGCAAAACGTGCATCTACAATATAGATATAGATATAGATAATTTGATGTTTCTTTGCATAATTTTGTATTATTTACTATAGTCAATACAAACCCACACAATTATTGAGCTTATCTTAGTAGTATATAGTTTGCATAAATAGAGTTATTGAAAAGCACAAATAAACAGTCCTAATAATGTGACTTTTTTAAAGAGAACATCTAAAATATTTTTTTTTTTTAAATTACATTAAATCTTTCTTTTACGGATCTCAAACTCTTGACCACAAAAGAAGCAACACCTAACGTAAATATAATTGGCAATTAAACCCAAAATTTATTAATCCTCTCATTCCTTTGGTAGTAGTAGTGTATGGTTAAATTTACAGTACAATATTGATAAATATATATGTTTGAAATTAAAAAAGGTACATATATCATAAGTATGTTTATTGATCTAAATATTTAGCCTATTTATCCAAGACGATATCATTCATTTAACGAGATAAATATAAATAGACTCGAGTTTATAGCAACTTTTTTTTGAAAGGCGAACTTCATTAAACACCAAAAAAGGGAAATCTCCAAGACGGAGATCCCCTACCATAATACAATTACATTACATCGAAATTAAACAACTGCCAACCCTTCAAATCCACACTACTATTTCGACACCTATTCGAATACCATAAGAAACCCATCGCTTTAATATCCGAAATAATATCAACCACGTGTCTTCCACTTTGATTAAAAACCTTCTCGTTTCGAGCTTTCCATAGCCGCCAACACGTCAACACAAGAATACCATATAACACCTCCTGTCTAGCTTTCGACCAACCAGAAGCTGAGGCCACTTCCAAAATATCCTTAACCGAAAACAAAATAATCGGAGGTATCTTGACCCAGTTCGTAATTCCATTCCAAACACCGTTCACCATCCTACAAGCCGTAAACAAATGATTCGCACTTTCGTCACCGTCTTCACAAAACTCACACAAGTATTCCCCAACAAGTATGTTCCTCTTTCGTAAATTAATCTTGGTTGGAAGCCTATCCAAAACCAATCTCCACATAAAAACATTACACTTAATTGATAACCATTTGCACCATTGATAATTTTGCACATCATTTTCCAATTGGAAACCTTCCAACCACCTTTTAACTTCCTGAATCGAGAAGCCTAAAGACCCACTTCCATCCCATGCCCAACTATCATTAGCATTATCCAACCTTTGATCCTTAACTAAATGAGCACCTAATAAGAGTAATTACAAATAAGTTGTTATGTATACTTGTTAAAAGATAATTACACATACACCCCTATAAGCTTTATAGATTACATTTGTACACTGTTCAAAATTTAATTTAATTTATATATCACATTCTTATTTCATCCGCAATAATTAGAATATATTAATAATCCTTTCACTTTGAACAGTGATTTGGGTTTTGGGCTTTTTTTATTTTTTTTTCAAGTCAAAAAGTAACAAACTATAAGTAAAAGGTAAAGTAAAGTTTGTAGGCTGATTTGGTGATACGTTGCCTCCTTTGTTGACTGCCACAATGGTATGACTAATCACATATGTGTCTTTATCTACCAACTTAAACATGCTGACTCATCTTACCTATTTACGTTAAGTGTCTCACCTACTTTCAACTTATAAATAAACCCAAAAAATCTTTGATAAAAGTACTTTTCTCCTCTCCTTGAATTTGTCTCTATTTACTCTCTCTCTTTCTAATAGTTTACTCTCTCATTCTATTTCTCTATAAACCTCCTTTTCTTCTCTCCATCCCGACCGTCTATGGTATATGCTTCTTTGGTTCCCGTCTTCTTTGACGACGAACCTATAACGGTCTCATTTCCTGGAGAGAGAGACAGAGACGAATCATTTTCTAGAGAGAGAAACAGCCGTTGGCTTTGTTGATGACGATGAGTACTCATCTGAGACATGAATACTTTAGGGTTTTGGCGATGATGGTGGCGTGCTACTTGGCATGGCAACTCTGGTTGCAGCCATGGTGGCCTCCGAACCCTTTTATTTTGCAATGATGATGATGACTGTAGATCTGAGTTGGTTGTTTTGTTTTCTTTCGTTTTTTTTACATTGCTGATTGTGGTGGCAGTGGACTCTTTAGGCTGTTGAATGAGGTAATTCAATCAAGTGACCGTTGGTGCACGTGTGCATGTGTATGCATGGATGATTCGAACGTTTTCATGAATAAGTCAAGCTTCAAAGTTTGTTCAGTTTTTTCCTCTAATATTCCTAGTCTTTCGTTGTTCCTGATTTCCAGTATTAGTTTGTTAGTTTCTGATTTAGTCATTGTTACCGTTTGATTGTAAGCCTATATAAGGCCTTGTTTCTCATTGAATAAGGATCATCCATTCTAAGCATTTATTTCTTGATTATTATCTTGGTTGCTCTAACATTTGGTATCAGAGCTAACCAGGTTCTAATCATCCTCATTTTTTCGTTCTCGCACTACTTTCTTTCTTTCACTCTAAATGGCTAATACTAATTCTTGTGTAATCAATCCTATTCTACCCACATTCAAAGGCGATGATTATGAGTTCTGGAAGATTTGAATGAAGACTATTCTCATGTCACAAGACCACTGGGAGTTTGTTGAAAATGGTTTCAATGATACAGATGCTGATAGAACCAGACTCAGGGAACACAAGAGAAAGGATGCAAGAGCACTAACCCTTATTCAATCTGGTGTCCATGATGAGCTTTTCTCTCGTATTGCAGGAGCTACAACATCAAAGCAAGCATGGACACTCCTACAAAATGAGTATGAAGGAGATTCCAAAGTCCAGATGGTAAAGTTACAAGGGCTCCGTGGAGATTTTGAAACGGTGCATATGAAGGAGGGAGAACAGGTCGGAGATTTCTTGTCAAAAGTCATGAAGATTGTCAACCAACAAAGAGCCTATGGTGAAATTATTACTGATCATAAAGTTGTGGAGAAGGTCTTGAGAAGTTTGCCTGTGAAATGGGATCATATTGTACCAGCCATTGAGGAGTCTAAGGATCTCAGTGTGCTTACATTTGATCAGTTGATGGGATCATTGCAGTCCCTTGAAGCTAGAGTCAATAGAAGTGGAGAAAATGTGGCTGAAGAACAAGTGTTGCAAGCCAAAGAGGATGATACTAGTCTCTTCATTAGAGGAAGAGGACGTGGTCCTTTTAGGAGTAGAGGACGTGGTAGAGGAAGAGGAACTGGCAGAGGTAAGGGAAGTATTCAGTGTTACAACTGTAAGAAGTTTGGGCATCCTAGCAGGGATTGTTGGTCCGAATCACAAGCATCACCTGCTATTGGAGATGATAATGAAGATGAAGAAGGGCAACTATTTATGGTTGTTCAAGATGATGATGAGCAGCATGCATTGATTTGTTCTAAGACTGAAGGAAGACCATCCACTATCTGGTTTCTTGATAGTGGATGCTCAAACCATATGACTGGCCAGCTCTCCTTGTTTAAAAGGGTGGATAAAACTTCCACCCTGGCAGTTAGAATGGGAATGGCAAGACAATTAATGTTCAAGGAAAGGGACCCATTAAGTTAGAAGTTGTAGGAGGCAAGTTCAAGACCTTAGAAGACCGGCAGTATGCTCCTGATCTTGGATATAATCTACTGAGTGTTGGGCAGTTAATGAAGACAGGACACATGCTAGTATTTGATGATGGTGCTTGCATAGTTATCAAGAAGGAAACAGGTGAAAAGGTATGCATGATTCCTGTTGCTAGTAACAATACATTTCCACTTGATGTTTCTAATGCAAATAATGTTACATTTGCCACAATTGTGGATGAATCATATGTATGGCATTTGAGATTTGGCCATCTAAATGAAAGAAGTTTGCACAGTTTGAGCACCAAACAGTTGGTGTATGGGTTACCAAAAATTAAAAACTGGAATGTTTGTGAAGAGTGTGTCAGTGGAAAAATGTCAAGGGCTCCTTTCCTGTCACAAGGGAGTAGAGCAGTTGAGGTACTTGATCTTATACATGCTGATGTGTGTGGACCAATGTCCACAAAATCATTGGGAGGTAGTAGATATTTCCTGTTGTTTACTAATGATGTGAGCATAATGACTTGGGTGTATTTTCTTCAAGAAAAGAGTGAAGTTTATGAGAAGTTCAAATTTTTCAAAGCTAAAGTAGAGACTGAAGCAGGCAAGAAGATCAAGGCTTTCAGGACTGATATAGGAGGTGAATTTTGTTCAAAAGAGTTTATGGCATTTTGTGAACAAGAAGGTATAAGGAGGGATTTAACACCCCCTTATACACCTGAACACAATGGGGTTTCAGAGAGGAAGAATAGGACTGTGGTGGAAATGGCTCTTAGTATGTTGCATGAAAAGAACTTGAGCAATGTTTTCTAGGGTGAAGCAGTTGCTACTGCTGTTTATCTCAGAAATTTGTCACCAACCAAGGCCCTAGATGAGGCAATTCCATTTCAGGTATGGTACAATCACATCCCCTCAGTTCATCATTTGAAAGTATTTGGTTGTGTTGCATATAGCTTGATCCCTAAACAGCAAAGAAGAAAGATGGAACAAAAGGCTTGCAGATGTATCTTTATTGGTTATTCATCCCAGTCCAAAGCGTACAAGTTGTATGATCCAGTCAAAAGAAGAGTTATCACTAGCAGGAATATGGTATTTGATGAGCAAGCAAAGTGGAGTGATAAGAAAGATGATAAGTTCACTCTTCCAGCTGAATTTGTTAATGTTTGGGAAGAAGAAGAGAATGGAAGCACAAAGTCCACACTGGAATGCAGCTATGAAGCAAGAGTTGCAGGCTTTGGAAGAACACAAGACTTGGTCTCTAGTTGACTTACCACATGGTCAACAAGATATTGGGCTCAAATGGGTATTCAAGGTCAAGCTAGATGCCAGTGGAGAGATTAAGAAATACAAGGCTCGAATTGTTGCAAAGGGATATACTCAAGAATATGGCATCAAGTATGAAGAAACATTTGCTCCCGTGGCCAGGTTTGAAACTATTCGTGTGATTTTATCTTTGGCTGCCCAACAAGGATGGAGTATCCTTCAATTAGATGTAAAATCTGCATTCTTAAATGGGTCACTGCAAGAAGAAGTGTATGTATCACAGCCACCTGGTTTTGAAGTTAAAGGGAATGAGCATAAAGTTTACAGGCTTCACAAGGCCCTTTATGGTCTTAAGCAGTCACCTAAAGCCTGGTATGATTGTATTAATTCTTATTTACAATGCAATTCATATTTAAGATTGACATGCGAGCCAACAGTATTTGTTAAGAGATCTGTGAAAGGTGAGGTAGTTATCATTTGCATCTATGTTGATGATATTATCTACACAAGCTCTTCACAATCTTTGTTAGAAGAATTAAAGGCAAACATGATCAGTGAATTTGATATGACTGATCTTGGAAAGCTGTCATACTTTCTGTGGTTAGAAATTCATCAGACTGAGAAGGGTGTATTTGTTTCTCAAAAGAAGTATGAAATTGAGTTATTGAAGAAATTTGGTATGTGGAGATGCAAAGGGGCAGTAACACCAATGAACAAAGGAGAGAAATTACAAGGAGGTGAAGGTGCTGAGACTGATGGTACTAAGTTCAGAAGTTTGGTGGGAGGTCTATTGTATTTGACCCACACTAGACCTGAGTTGGCATTTTTCAGTAGGCTTTATCATAAGATATATGCAATCTCCTACTGTTAAACACTATGGAATAGCAAAAAGGGTCCTGAGATATGTTGCAGCTACACTTGAGTATGGGATTTGGTATGAAAGAGGTCTGGATGTGAAGTTAATTGGATTTTCTGATAGTGATTGGGTAGCTTCCTTGGATGATAGGAAGAGCATCTCAGCATATGCATTCTCTGTTGGAAGCAGTGTGGTATCCCTGAGTTCAAGAAAGCAGCAGGTTATGGCCCTCTCATCAACTGAAGCTGAGTACATTTCAGCAAATGGAGCAGCTTGCCAAGCAGTATGGGTGAGGCAGTTACTTAGTGAACTTGGATACAAGAAAGAAAAGCCCACTGAAATCTATTGTGACAATGTAGCTGCAATCTTCTTATCAAAGAATGCTGCATTACACAGCCGAAGCAAACACATAGACATCAAGTTCCACTACATTAAAAGTCTTGTTGATACAAAGCAGATTGTGTTGAAGGCATGTAAAACTCAATAACAGATGGCTGATATGTTTACTAAGCCTTTGGGTCCAGATCAATTCAAGTACTTAAGAGAAGTTCTAGGAGTTCAAATGATTGAATTAAAGGAGGGTGTTGAAGGAGGTAATTCAATCAAGTGACCGTTGGTGCACGTGTGCATGTGTATGCAAGGATGATTCGAACGTTTGCATGAATAAGTCAAGCTTCAAAGTTTGTTCAGTTTTTTCCTCTAATATTCCTAGTCTTTCGCTGTTCCTGATTTCCAGTATTAGTTTGTTAGTTTCTGATTTAGTCATTGTTACCGTTTGATTGTAAGCCTATATTAGGCCTTGTTTCTCATTGAATAAGGATCATCCATTCTAAGCATTTCTTTCTTGATTATTATCTTGGTTGCTCTAACATAGGCGGTGGAGGTGAGACGGTGATGGTGGGTTTCAGTGTTGAGGGGTTTAGTGTTGTGGATCAGATGGTGGTAGTGGGTGTTCGATGGTGGTGGCGGAGTGACGGAGTGATTCGTAGTGGGTATTCGGTGGTGATGGTATAAGTGGGTCGTGGCGGTGCCCATTGATGGTGATGGTGTGGCGTGATGGTGAAAGTAGATCACGGTGGTTATGTTAGAGGATAATTGGAGAGAGAAAGAGGGATACGGGAAAAACTACTAGGATGTAAAGATTTGTATTTAGTAGGATTTTGAAATTAAAGAAATGAAAGGATCTAATATATGTGCTTAATAGTATTGGACAAAACCTGCAATAAATCTTTGGAGATGAGATTTTTTTAGTCCATAGGGTGGAGACGATATAGTGAGAAGCATAAAATTAAAATAATAGTTATAATTGTTTTGTAAGACTCCACTTCTATACCCTTTAGATTCCAGTGGAAAAAAATAGCTTGATACGAAGTTATGTAAGATGATCTATGAAGACAGATAAATGTAAGATATATGAAAAGTGTGTGTGAGAGAGAATCTATTCTGGTTTGGAACTGTTAGCCAGTACAGTCAATACCAACTTTCCAACCTTACCATGTCATCATCTGGTACCTAATGTAAAAAAATCATTAACAAGCTTGAAATAAAACTCTTTTGTAAATAGCCATTAAATATCATGGTTAGATACATTGTGGTAGATCTATACAATTAATTAGCTTGAAATACATCATACGTATTTAAAATTATAAATAGAGGTTTTATTATAAGTGATGCACAAATTTTCCTTATAAGGTGATAAACAAAATAGTGCTTTATTCTAACATCTTAAAGTGATGCACAACATTGATACTAAGAAACGAACCGGTTTACATATTTGGCATATAAATTTGAGTCATTAAGTTTTGACTCCGCCGCAATACACGACGAGTCGGTTGCGGTTTTAATATTTTTCTTATTTTGTACGAAATCGTTAGATGTATACAATCTCATCCGGAATGAAACAAGGACCGTATATTGTTATGCCAAGGGACGCGCCGCGAAGCGCGCAATCATCAATCTAGTTGTTTTTATAAAGTGTTATTAAGGCATTATATATTACCAAATTCATAAATGAGCACTAAATGACACAATTAAAACTCCTATTTATAAATTACACGTGACAGAGGTTTGGACAACAGTTTTTGTCTTAACACCCTTTGCTTGTGTTTTGGAAACTTTTGATTTTGATACCTTTTCTTGGGTGTTTGGACCTAGCATTCTTGTAAAAGTTTCTTGGGAAAGACTCTTCATTTGATGACAGTTTCCCTTTTTAAAATCCTTTTCCGGGTAAAACCTTTTGTAGGAAAAAGCATTAAAAATCTTGGGTATAAGAGGAAAAGCATTGTTGACCCATCACTTGACTCCCTTTCACATTTGCTACTAAATCTAAGAACAGTGCTTGGGATAGATTGTAGTCAGTTTCTGACAACATTGCATATCCCAAGTACTGAACTTTCAATGGGATTTCATTGAAAGCAGCAGTTTTAGCAGAGAGACAGATTAGGAGGGTATGAAATAAAAATTTCATGACTGGTGGAAAATACTTTTTGTTAATTGTTTCTCCCGTCATTTGTGCTTCATAACCCCTCTCTAAGAACTCTGTGTGAAGTTCAGCCTTAGGAAAAGAATCCATGCCTGCGAAGTCGTTGAGAGAGAAGGTTGTGGATATGGTTTGGGGGGTTATGGCGACATGTGTATCTCCAAATTTTGAAATAATGGTTGTTGGCTTTTTGTCTTGAAGAAAGTTTCAGCATTTAACCAGAATTCTTGAAGAGTGTCAATGTATATGGGAGAATCAGCGGTAAGGACATGCAAGTAATTTGGATTTGAGGGTGACGTCATTGATGGAGTGGAATGGAATGTTTTCATCTGTTTTAGCTAGATATGGTAGGTAATTGTGACGGGCTTTTGCTTAAAGATCCATGTTTTGGATTTCGAGTGTAAGATGATCAATGGAATTAGGTTGAGGGTTAGAGGTTGAAGAAGGGCGTTTCAGTATTTTGAATACAATGAGACAGTTGTAACACCTGTTGGGGGGAAAACAGGGTTTTTATAGTCTCAGGTGAAACCACTGATGTGGCCAAAGCACTGCTTTTGAGAGCAGACGTGGCAAACATCTAATGGAGCAGACATGGCAAACAACTGTTTGAGGTTTGCCAAAGCACTGATGAGTTTTTTTTATTGCTTTATATATATATATATATATATATATATATATATATAGGTAGAGGATCCGGGTAGGAAAATTGTTTTGTGTAGGAAGTGTAGGAAGTATTTTCAACCATTAGATCAAATCTGATCAAATCTTTAGATGAAGGGCATTATAGACTTTTTGTCCATTTTTTTTATTTTATTACAAACCCACTAAATTAGCAACTAACGTCTAGATATTTATGAAGATTAATCATCCTAAAGTAACTAATTATTCATTATTTTTCATAAGATATTCATATCAAATAAGTTGATCAATACCCAAAAACTTGTTCGATTCTTCAAACATATAACCCATCTCTATCACTTTTTCGATTATTCAAGTCATGGCAGAAGGTTAACATCAAGACTGTTTTATAATAACGTCAGGAGTGTTTTATAATGAAAGAGAACTAGTATGCATTAATAAGGAGTGTTTTATTATATCATCGGGAGTGTTTTATAATAACATCAATAGTGTTTTATATTGAAACTAAACATAGTGGAAGTGTTTTAACAATACGAATCTTGTTTAGTAAAAAAAAAAAACCACTATTATTCGGTTAGATCAGAAAAAAAAAAAAAAAAGAAAAAAAAGAAAGAAAAAAGAAAACACTATTGCTTTAAACCCACTATTATAGAAGATGAAGAATAATCGGTGCAAAGAAGGTTTTGTGGTTCTATTTGTTTTTTTCTTTTTAGAAGATGAACAAGTTTGTGAATGTATGAGAGAGATTATAATCACTAATAATATTTAAGATTGAAATTAAGATGAGAGAGAGGGGGCATGATTTAAGTAGGGATGGCAATGGGTCGGGTTTGGGACGGGTTTAGGTAATCCATACCAACTCATACCTGATTAGGTATGCTTATCCCAAACCCGTCCCAAAACCCGTCGGGTTTTGTATCGGGGTAATTACTCGTTGGGTATCGGGCCGAACTCGTTAATTTTAAACTTATCCATTAGGTATATTTGACTAAAACCTATCGGGTGTCTATTGCGTGACTACTAACCAATACATTTAGCATTATCAAATATGTATGTAAATGATTACAATGTATAAATATAAAATAGTTAAATCATATAAAAACACTAAAAGACATAGATAACATATATTATACACAAATAATTGCTGTTTTTTTTGAAGAAGATGACAATCTAGATGGAAAATTAGATATTATGAATACATAATTTAAAAATATATAGGAATTACATCGGGTATCTAATCGGGTAAACGGGTATACTTTATTCGGGTAATTCGGGTCGGGTAAATGGGTATATCATCAAATCCCCAAACCCACGAAAAAAATAAAAAGTAATCCCATACCCGGACCCATACCCGATTACCCATCCCAAATGTGTCGGGTTTCAGGTTTACCCATCGGGTTCGGGTTTGATTGCCATCTCTAGATTTAAGGATGAGAGTCAAATGGTTTCTATATCAAATACAAGAAATGACATTACTACCCTCATTTAAAACACATATTGGACCATCCTACCATTAATTATTAAAATATAATTAGTAGAATCTTAACAAACCCAAACTTTAATCTCAACCATCCATTTCTACATCCAATGGTTGAAAACACTTCCTACACAAATCAATTTTCCTACTTACCCTATATATATATATATATATATATATATATATATATATATATATATATATATATATATATATAGGATTTGGATCATTGAGAACCACTATTTAGGGAGAGAACCAAAGAACCAAGTGTGAACACAAAAACCCCTCCACCAAAAAATAAAAAAAATAATAAAAAAAATTATATAACCTAAAAAAATAAAAAAAGTAAAAACACCAAAATGTTTTTTAGTGTTAATCTTTCTGAAAAAAAAAATACAAAAAAATAAAAAAACAAAAAAAATGGCCTTTTTTACGTCATAATTACGTCATATACCGTATGCACATGTGCATTTTAATATTAGAGCACACTTTTGAATAAATTATCAATTGCCATAATGAAATGATCATTTAAATGGACGTGATATGATATATAAGGTGGAAAAAAATTTATTCAATGATCTTTAAATAAACGCGAAGTGCATTTCACTATTATAGTTAGGTTTTTTTTTTCATGGGTTTAGCTTTAGGGTTTAGTTTTTAGGTATGATGGGAATGGGGTTAGGTTTTTGGTGAAGTAAACTTAAAAAAACCCCTATATAAAACTATAAAATAAGATAATTGTACTACATGCACATGTGCATTTCACTATTATAGTTAAGTTTTTTAATGGGTTTAGCTTTAAGGTTTAGTTTTTTTGGTATGGTGGAAGAGGAGGTATCTTTTTTTTTTTGGGGGGGGGGGGGATGGGATGGAGCGTTTTGGTTTTTGGGGGGTGTGGGGTTAGCTGCACATATGCATTTCACAATTGGGGGGGGGGGGGGGGGGTTGGGGCGGTGTGGGGGATGGGGGGGTTTAGGTTTTTAGGGAGTGAGGTGGGTGGGTTTAGGTTTTTAGGGGGTGAAGGTGGGGTTTTTAGGTTTTTTTTGTTTGTATTGACAATGGTTCTCTGGTTCTCTCTCTAAAGTTGGTTCTCGTATGATCCCTACCCTATATATATATATATATATATATATATATATATATATATATATATATATATATATATATATATATATATATAGGGGATGGTTCTAGAGTAAACCTCAAATATTTGAGGAAACTCTATAAACCTTACCACAACCATTGATCAAACATGATCAATGGTTGTGAAGCATGGTCCCACCTTCTCTCTCCATCTTGACTTTAATACTAGAGTTTAGATGATATTATATTAGAAAAAAGGGTATAAAGGTAAAATAGATTCACCTTCTCTCTCCATCTTGTCACATTCTCTCTCCACCTTTTCATCTTCTCTCTCCACCTTCTCTCTCCTACTTTTTTCTCTACCACTTATTTCATATATATTAATTTAAAAGATCCAGATTTATTAATAACGTATGCCACACGAGCCCTTTAACACATGTTACTTGGTCTCTTCAAACAAACTCATTTCACAGACATCACTAACACGTGTAACTGGTTCAAATAATTATCACGTTAATTTTGGACTAGTATAACAACATAAAAGAACACATGTATATAAAAATTTATTGCAATCGACATTGAGTGTAACAAATTAATTTCATATAAATCTAAACAATTAAAAAGATGATACAAAACTATCATAAACTAACAAAAACACATGAAACTTAAAATTATGCTTCATTCTTTAATAGTCGTCTTCGGCGTTATGCTTCATTCCTTATTAGGCATCTTCAGCTTCATGTTTCAATCCTTAGCACTACATCTCTAGTCGATCCTTGTGCGGAGTAGCCGGCTTGAACTCCGGTGGTTGTTCATAGATACTCCTACATTAATTATTTTTAACATGTGTTAGCATCACTAGAAAATGTTAACTGGGTCAATTTGGGTGTTAATTGGACATATACAAACATGTGTTAGCATCACTAACACATGTTAATTGAACCATAACACGTGTTAGTTGGGCATATACTAACAGGTATTAGTATCACTAACACATGTTAATTGAACCCTAACACATGTCAATTGGGATAAATTCATCGGTAGGCACCAGGTATTAGTATCACTAACACATGTTAATTGAACCCTAACACATGTCAATTGGGATAAATTCATCGGTAGGCACCAATACAAACATGTGTTAGCATCACTAACAGGTGTTAATTGAACCCTAACACATCAGTAAGCACCAAATACAAAAATTCAAAACCTTCACACAGAATAACATATATACAAGAAATTAAAATTTAAAAAGTATTAGAAACAAATCAAAAGATATACCAAGAAAAATAAAAACACATTTGCTATTTAACACTTGTTAATTAAACCCTAACACATGTTAATTGGGATAGATTCGGCTCCTAATTCAGCACTAATAGAACTTATACAAAAAATATGCAATAAATACACATTTACCCAATTCAAAAAATATGATATTTTTAACATCCAATCTAACATAAACAAAAAATTAACAAAAAAAATAAAAAAGGTTAACATAAGTTTTTTTTTTTTTTTTTTTTTTTTCATTCAAGCATTTGATAAAACACTTGGTGTGCAAACAAACTATCCCCAAAACTATTTATATATTATAAAATCATTATCCTCATTAACAACTTTATTATTCAACCCATCTAATATAATAAATTATACACAACAGAGCATTCAAAATCAATTATTTCAACATCTATAATCAGTTCAAACAAAAACCCCAAAATTATTTCAACCTAAAGCCTAATTAAACCTAAAAATTAAAATCTAAAAAATTCGATAATACTTACAGGCTGTTATGATTCGAAAATGGTGGTGAATGGTTCTGTGGTCGTTGTTGATTATGTTGGTGGTGGTTGTTTCGATGGTGGGAGCGACGGTGGTGGTGATGTTCGACGATGATGATGTTAAACGATGATGGTCGATGGGTGTTCCAGATGTTAATGATGGTGGTGGTTAGTGTGGTCGATAGTGGTGGTGGCTGCTCATGGTGGTGAGAGGTGGTGGTGGTTGCTCATGGTGGTGAGATGATAAAAATGAGAGAGAATGTGGTGGTGAGAGAATGAGTTTTATATAAGGAGGGGGAAATTATTCAAAATCGAAAAAGGGGGGAATGCTAAAATGACCTTTATAACCTTGATAATATAATAATAAGAAGATGCTTGAGGGTGATGTGGACAAATATGAGCCAAGTATTAGGTTTACTAAGGTTTACTCATTTTAGAGGGTTTTCTATGGATACTTCCCCTATATATATATATATATATATATATATATATATATATAGTGGAAAACAGTTGTTTTATCTGATCAGATGTTTGAAAAAGATTTTTTCATCTTAACAGATGATAGAATGTAAGAAACCGTGGTTGTTTTATCTAAACAGATTTTTCAACCAAAGGCTATTTTTAACGATGGATTTTTTATTTTTTGAAAACATTTTAATGTTTTATTGATGAAAACACTTTTGTTGTTAATCCATGTTTAGCATACCAATTCGAGAGATCAGATTTTCAAAGGTAGATGTGTCTAAAGCTTTTGTCAATACATCTGCCAGCTGATCCTCTGTTGGAACATGGTGCAGAGAAATCAAACCTTTTTCATAGCTGTCTCTCACAAAGTGATGTCTGATGTCAATGTGCTTTGTGGTTGAGTGGGAGACTAGATTTTTGATGATATTTTCAGCTGCTTGACTGATCAACATGAGTGGAGTCCTTAGAGCAGATATACCAAAATCCAGTAACTGGTTTTGAAGCCACATGAGTTGGGCTGTACAGCTTGCAACAGCAATGTATTCAGCCTCTGCTGTTGATGTTAAAACAGCTGGTTGCTTTTTGTTTTGCCAAGAAACTAAGGCATTCTCTAGAAATTGGCACCCACCTGATGTTGACTTCCTTGTGGTATGGCAACTAGCAAAATCACTATCTGAATAGCGTGAATGCTCAATATTTCCAGTAGCAGGATACGAGATACCAAGTGTGGGAGCACCTTTTAGGTATCTGAATATAGTTTTCACAACTATAAGGTTTGACTTTCTAGGCGATGCCTGGGATCTTGCACAGACACAAATGGAAAACATAATGTCTGGCCTAGATGCAGTGAGCTACAATAAAGACCCAATCATGCATCTGTAATGTGTCTGATCAATCAGTTCATCTTTGTCATTAGTGAGTAGCTTGGTAGTGCTCATGGGTGTACTACATGGTTTACAGTCATTCATCTAAAATTTTGTAAGTAAATTTTTAACATACTTATTTTGGTGAATGAATATACCATTTTGCAGCTGCTTAACTTGGAGACCAAGAAAGCCCTGGAGTTCACCGATAACACTCATTTCAAACTCTGTTGTCATAAGTTCCCTAAACTCTTCACACATTTTGTTACATGTGGATCCAGAAATGATGTCATCCACATATATTTGAACAATCATTAAATCTTTCCCTATCCATTTTAAAAATAAAGTTTTATCAATTTTACCTATTGTGAAACCAATGGATAAGATAAAGGTGGAAAGAGTTTCATACCAAGCCCTTGGTGCTTGTTTCAAGCCTTACAAAGCTTTGTTGAGCTTGTAGACATGATCAGGATGGAATGTGTCTTCAAAACCAGGTGGTTGACACAATATAGACCTCCTCCTGAATATGCACATTTGATGTCCATCTGATACACCTTGATGTTGTGGTTGACCGCAAAGGCTAGGAAGAGTCTGATAGCTTCTAGCCTAGCTACAGGAGCAAAGGTTTCATCATAGTCTATTCCCTTTTCTTGTCTGAAGCCTTGAACCACAAACCTGGCTTTATTCTTGACAACAATACCCCTTTCATCAGTTTTGTTCTTAAAGACCCACTTTGTACCAATTGGATATACATCCTTTGGCAGTGGCACAAGTTCCCATACTTGTTGTCTTTTAAACTGAAGGAGCTCTTCTTGCATGGCTTCTACCCAACTGTTGTCTTTCAGTGCCTCTTGGTACTTGACAGGTTGTGTGAGGGATAGAAAGCCTGCAAAAAGACAGATATTTGAGGATTGGATCCTTGTGAGCACTCCCTCTCTGATGTTGCCAATGATTTGGTCCGGTGGATGAGCTCTAAGGTAGATTAAATATCCCTGATATGGTATGATGGCATTTTGAAGTGAGGGACAGATGTTTGGAGACTTTGTTGTTGTAACATCTGTTTGCACTTCTGTAGTGCCATCAGAGGTTTGAAATGGAAGTGGAGGAATGGGTCCAAGTGGTGTAAAGGTGGACTGACTTTTGTCAACAGAAGTTGGACTTTTGTCAACAGATGTTTGAATAGTGGTTGAGTTGGATGAGGTAGTGGTTTGAGGGTAAGACTGGTCAACAGTGGTTGACACAGCTGTAGCAGAGTTTTGACAGATGTTTGAACATCTGCCTCCCCTGATGCAGAAGTGACTTTGTAGTGAGATGGAATCATATCATCAAATCTATAATCCTGTTGTGGAGACTGTGGTATACCTGCACTGTTAGTTTTAGCAGTAATATCTTCAACTTTGAATTTTTCTAAATCAACCAGTTCGGCAGGATTTGCTGGGATTTTTAAGGATGAAAGTTCATTGAACTTTACATTCAGAGATTCTTCAATTGTCCAAGTCCTTGTGTTAAACACTTTATAGGCCTTGGCAGTAGAGTAATATTCCAGAAAATACCCACAATCTACTTTGGCTGCAAATTTTTAAATGGAATCTTAAATTAAAACTCTGTTTTGAACATAGTAAGCAGTGTTTACAGCTTCGGCCCAAAAGAACAGTGATAAACCAGAATCTGCTAGCATAGTTCTTGCAGACTCAATAAGAGTTCTATTTTTTCTTTGAACCACCCCATTTTGTTCTGGTGTTCTTGGAATGTTGAACTGCCTCACAATTCCTTTTGACAAACAGAGGTCATCCAACTCCTTATTTTTGAACTCAGTTCCATTGTCACTTCTAAAGACTTTTAATGACAATTCATATTGTTTCTCAACTTTGGTGACAAAGTCCTTCAAAATACATGCAGTCTCATTCTTAGAGTGTAAAAAGTAAGTCCATGTAAACCTAGAAAAATCATCAACTATGACAAGACAAAATCTCGTGTTCCTTAGACTCATGATTTTAACTGGGCCAAACAAGTCCATGTGCAACAATTGAAGACATTGACTTGTTTGGACTCATCAATGGATTTGTAAGAGCTTTTATGTTGTTTTCCTTTTAGATAGGAAACACAATGCTAATCACATTTAAATTCTTTTGATGGAAGGCCTCTCACAAGGCATTGTTTAGAGAGTGAGTTGATAGTTTGAAGGTTGATGTGACCCAATCTCCTATGCCACAATTTCTGTCTCTTTAGTTGAGCCAGCAGAAAACAGATAGACATTTTCCATAGGATTATCCTTCAACATATCAAATACATACACATTGCCACTCCTATGAGAAATAAGTTGTGCTTTCCTCTTAGCTATGATGGTGTCAATCTTTTTAACCACTTCTGGCCCAATAAACTTACAAGTTTTCTTAGTGAAGAATGACCCATAGCCTTTGTCACTCATTTGTGAGACACTAAGAAGATTAAATTTAAGATTATCAATAAGAATGACATTTTCAAACTTGAGTCTCATAGCTTGAACAGTCCCTTAACACAACACCTTACCTTTAGAATCAATACCAAAAGATATATCACCCCTCCATGAGCTAAGAAGTCCAGAAGTAGGGCTCTACATCATGTCATGTGCCTGGGTCTCCACTATCTACATACCATAGACTATCTAAGCAAGCAGAAGCTCCCTGCACATCAGTAATGAATTAGTTTTGGTGAGTGTCCAAAGCCAAGTTGGCTTTGGATGGGTTCTCAGACCTTACAGTCTCAAGTTTAAGAGAATGATCATTGGTTTGAACAAGTTTTTGAACCAAGTTCAATAACTGTTGCTGACCATTTGCCAGTGTTTATATATCAACACTTGGTGCAATAGATGTTTGACCATTTCCTGACAGATGATAGTAACCATAAGGATGCCTTTTCACTTCTGGTTTTGAAAGCCTTTTTGGCTCTTCATAAACATGTGGCAGACTATGACAAGGTGGTTGTCCATGTCCTCTTGGATACTTGTTTGAGAGTGGAGCATCTGTTACTTGGACAGCTCTGGGAGCAGAGGTTTCAAGATTTTTACTAACAGATGTTTGGACTGGTGTAAAAGTATGTTAGGGCTTTCCTTTTGGAGTACGAACTGCCTTACAATTCCTTTTGACACACAGAGGTCATCCAACTCCTTATTTTTGAACTCAGTTCCATTGTCACTTCTAAAGACTTTTAATGGCAATTCATATTGTTTCTCAACTTTGGTAACAAAGTCCTTCAAAATACATGCAGTCTCATCCTTATAGTGTAAAAAGTAAGTCCATGTAAACCTAGAAAAATCATCAACTATGACAATACAAAATATCTTTTTCCTTAGACTCATGATTTTAACTTGGCCAAACAAGTCCATGTGCAACAATTGAAGACATTGACTTGTTTGGACTTATCAATGGACTTGTAAGAGCTTTTATGTTATTTTCCTTTTAGACAGGAAACACAGTGCTAATCACATTTAAATTCTTGGCCTATCACAAGGCATTGTTTAGAGAGTGAGTTGATAGTTTGAAGGTTGGTGTGACCCAATCTCCTATGCCACCATTCTGTCTCTTTAGTTGAGGCAGCAGAAAACAGACAGACATTTGTCAAAGGATTATCCTTCAACATATCAACTACATACACATTGCCACTCCTATGAACAATAAGTTATGCTTTACTCTCAGCTATGATGGTGTCAATCTTTTTCACCACTTCTGGCCCAATAATCTTACAAGTTTTCTTAGCGAAGAATGACCCATAACCTTTGTCACTCATTTGTGAGACACTAAGAAGATTAAATTTAAGATTATCAATAAGATTGACATTTTCAAACTTGAGTCTCCTAGCCTAAACAGTCCCTGAACCCAACACCTTACCTTTAGAATCATTACCAAAAGATATATCCACCTCCATGAGCTAAGAAGTCCAGAAGTATGGCTCTACATCCTGTCATGTGCCTGGAGTCTCCACTATCTACATACCATAGACTATCTAAGCAAGCAGAAGCTCCCTGCACATCAGTAATGAATTAGTTTTGGTGAGTGTCCAAAGCCAAGTTGGCTTTGGATGGGTTCTCAAACCTTACAGTCTCAAGTTTAAGAGAATGATCATTGGTTTGAACAAGTTTTTGAACCAAGTTCAACAACTGTTCTTGACCATTTGCCAGTGTTTGTATATCAACACTTGGTGCAACAGATGTTTGACCATTTCCTGACAGATGATAGTAACCATAAGGATGCCTGTTCACTTTTGGTTTTGAAAGCCTTTTTGGCTCTTAATAAACATGTGGTAGACTATGACAAGGTGGTTGTCCATGTCCTCTTTGATACTAGTTTGAGGGTGGAGCATCTGTTACTTGGACAGCTCTAGGAGCAGAGGTTTCAAAATTTTTAGTAACAGATGTTTGAACTGGTGTAAAAGTCTGTTTGGGCTTTCCTTTTGGAGTACGAACTGCCTCACAATTCCTTTTGACACAGAAGGCATCCAACTCCTTATTTTTGAACTAAATTCCATTGTCACTTCTAAAAACTTTTAATGGCAATTCATACTGTTTCTCAACTTTGGTGACAAAGTCCTTCAAAATACATGCAGTCTCATCCTTAGAGTGTAAAAAGTAAGTCCATGTAAACCTAGAAAAATCATCAACTATGACAAGACAAAATCTCTTTTTCCTTAGACTTGTGATTTTAACTGGGCCAAACAAGTCCATGTGCAACAATTGAAGACATTGACTTGTTTGGACTCATCAATGGATTTGTAAGAGCTTTTATGTTGTTTTCCTTTTAGACAGGAAACACAGTGCTAATCATATTTAAATTCTTTTGATGGAAGGCCTCTCACAAGGCATTGTTTAGAGAGTGAGTTGATAGTTTGAAGGTTGGTGTGATCCAATCTCCTATGCCACAATTCTGTCTCTTTAGTTTAGGCAGCAGAAAACATACAGACATTTGCCATACGATTATTCTTCAACATATCAACTACATACACATTGCCACTCCTATGAGCAATAAGTTGTGCTTTGCTCTCAGCTATGATGGTGTCAATCTTTTTAACCACTTCTGGCCCAATAATCTTACAAGTTTTCTTAGTGAAGAATGACCCATAACCTTTGTCACTCATTTGTGAGACACTAAGAAGATTAAATTTAAGATTATCAATAAGATTGACAATTTCAAAGTTGAGTCTCCTAGTCTGAACAGTCCCTGAACCCAACACCTTACCTTTAGAATCATTACCAAAAGATATATCACCCCCTCCATGAGCTAAGAAGTCCAGAAGTAGGGCTCTACATCCTGTCATGTGCCTGGTGTAACACCCCAACCGATGGCGGAAAGATCGAGGTGTCACGTAGTGATGATTGTTCAATACATGCCCAATTGTCGGACTGCACATCTTTGGAGCTTTGGCCCGTTAGCGCGTT
Organism: Ambrosia trifida; assembly: GCA_028751855.1. NCBI lineage: Eukaryota > Viridiplantae > Streptophyta > Magnoliopsida > Asterales > Asteraceae > Ambrosia > Ambrosia trifida. Next base: position 27,868,512 of record CM054123.1, on the reverse strand, counting down.
TAGCTGTACTGCTGATGGAGCTTTGGCCTATTAGCGATAAGACATATAACCAAAATTAATGCAGCAACTGTCGGACTGCACAGGGCTGCTACAAGGAGCCGATGTTGCTGAAGGCCACTTCTTTGAATTACTGCCAAACCATCACTTGTGCCCTGCAAACATAACCACCACCTGAGCACACAAGAAACTAGTGTACAAAACATATTTAACAGGTAATTAAGCTTCAATAAAATATATGTACGTCTTATATTTGATAAAGGTTATAGACACTAGCTAGTATGCTATTCTTGATGCTATTCTTGTGTAACCATATATGCTATTCTTGATTCCATTTCCAACATGGGCCATTCTAATTGTAATTGTCTAACAAAAAACACTATTCTTAATTCTAATTCCAAAAATTATGGCGACAACAATACCCTAAAATTGGATTTTATTTATTAATTTTGTTTCGAGTGTTAAATCTTCCACAAGTTTAGTTCATTAGATGTTGACTGAAGTGTGAACATAGAAGAAGCATCATCTTTAAAGCATGCCTACCAATTAAGGAATTATCTTCAGACTCTTTTTAACAATTGACATTTTCAACATTCAACAATCATATATCATAACTAAAAGTGACCAAAAGAAAGAATTTTCAAGAGACCTGATTTCACACAGAATGCTCTAGTAAACAAATATAATCCGGTCAAAAAACTAAAAAAAATAAATAATTAATAAAAATCAAACGGGTCAATGACATAAAATTTTCAAACGAGTCAATGAGCTAAATTTGTCAAACGGGCTAAGCATTAGAAAAATTGTATACTTATGAAACAGGTCAATTGGGTTTGAGGATGAATCAAGCGCAACCAAGGTTTCATTTTTCTTAAGAATTGAAACACACAAGGGGTAAAAACATGTCAGCTAAACCAATTATTTCTAATGATATATTTATGCCTATACGTGAACATATAAAAAGCTAATGAAAACTATGTATCTCATCAATAATACATTTTTATAGGCTGTTTCTTTTAAATATTGCATTTATACTCATGTATATCCGTTTATGTCCGTTCGCTTCTGTTCATTTTGAAGCTTCGGACAACAAGCGTTTTGGGTCAACCAAACCTGCCATGTTTTTACCTGTACCAGAAACAACACATTTCATTACCCGGACCCATCCGCCTATTTTGTCACCTCTATTGGAAAGATTTTCCTAATGGTTAGGAGCATACTTTTCTCTTTCCAGAGTTGCTTCTACTTGAACGAGCAAGATAGTTTAGCACCTGCGGCATTTAGGTAAACACACATTTGTATAATCTTTTAGTAACAACATCAATAGTCCACCTGAGAAGCAGGGCATTTAGGTAAATATACATTTATATAATCTTTTGCAAGATGAAAGATAATGAAATATAAAGATGACTTACTTTTTCATGCTACAATGAGAATTCCATCCAATTAATAGCATTGCAAAGCACATAACAAAGTAATCACCATTGCACCCCTAATGACAAATCATACCAATTTAATTAGCAAGTAATGAAGTAACCAATCTGAACATATTGAAGCCTTGTGAGGATAAGGCTTCGGCAACGAGAAAAGCCACTTCACAATATTCCTCACAATAATCAAAAGCTCCACCCCTACTTTGTTTTAAATAAAAACACACACATCAAATCACCACCAACAACGAACAAAAGCATGAATATGAAATTTCAAGTAATCCTCTTCAGATTCACATACAGATATATTAATATTAATCATACAGATATGCAAGATAAAAAATTGAGTGCAGAAAAGAAAAACAACAATTTCTTTCATGATCCTAACACAAACAGTTGGTCAAATCAAACGCTTGTAAACTAGGGTTTACAAATACCAATACCCATAATAATAATAATAAAAAACTTACCGAGTTCAGAAAAGAACAAAAGAAACATGGCGATGGAAGCAACGAGAATAATAACACATGCGGAAAGCGGAAGACGCGGCGGTATGAGTAGCAATGTTGGAGACAAAATCGGAGAGTAGGAAGGCGACGTGGGAGAAAGAATCGAAGAAAAAATGGGGAATTGAGAGGCGTATGAGAGAGACGACCAATTGGAGGGTTAGAGTAGGAGGATTGGGACTTTGGAATGATCTGGGTTTCATATTTTGATTTTATGAAAGGACGGGGTGGGATTTATGGGAGGGAAAATAAAATTTTGAAATTATGTTATGACATCAAAAGAGGACACACAATATTTTATAATGTCATGCTTTTTGTTTCTTGACATTATATTCTTGACACAAAAAAAATGCATCATTAATTAACCAGATTTTTCAAATCATGACAATTTTTTTATGACACACGCTTTTGAGTGTCATAAATGAGTGCGTGTCATAAAATGTGTGTCAAGAAAGATCATTTTTCTAGTAGTGGGGAGAGAGAGAGCAGAGGAGTTAAAGAGAAAGGGAGGAGTTGAAGGATTCTGACCACCGCCAAAGAAGGATCTCCGGCAGCGATTCAACCCCAAACAACCCCATATTCCAATCTGATACAAAACACACCTATAACCTGCTATTCTAGATAGAGAGAGAGGCAGACGAGAGAAAGAGAGAGAGGGATCTGAGAGAGCAGTAGGAGGGAGAGACGAATCAAGGAGAGAGAAAGCGACAAGGACGGAAAGGAGGCTGTTGGTACGGTGGTCGTTAATGGTGACGGTACTGGTGAAGCGGCGGCGGGGATCGGGTTCCGACTAAGATTTCAATTGAAGTTTTAGAACAGTAACTGATGATTATTATTTTGAGGGTTTGGACAATTGATTGGTTGGAAATGGTGGTGGTCCGATGGTATACAGAAGATGGCAAGGGATTGGTTTCCATTTGGTAGCAGTTGTGTAGAGAGGGATGGAGTAGAGATAATGAGGGAGATGATGGTAGTGGTTTGATCTGAGAGAGATGTAGGGGAGAGAGATGAATAGGGTTTCTTTTAGGGCTAAAAAAGAAAGAAAAGATTTAAAATAAATAAAGTATATAAAATGTCCAAAATGCCCTCGATTTCCTAGGTAAAAATACATAAATACCCTTCAATTTAACGAGATAAGTTAACTGGGTTAGTGTCAGGGATGATTTTGGCAAAAAAACGTAAAACAGAAGAACTCAGATGTAAAAGGTTTGGGTTTTGGATTGAAGTGGCAAAAGTGACCAAACCTCAGGGACGATTTTGGCTATTAACTTTAACATTAAACTTAAAAACTAAACAAATAAAGAATATAGTGTAAGCTTGCAAGTGTTTCCTTACCAACATCATTCCAAAAAAAAGTGAAACACTGACTATAAAAGTCAAAATTGCCACAATATCCATAGTTCAAAATTACAAACAAAGCCCACCAAAAATGATGAACAAAGTCACACAATTACATAAAGAAGTGAGTGTATAGTGGGTATAGAATAAAACATACAATATGCTAATCTTGACTGAGAAATTTGCCTGTAGGTTGTTTAGCATTCAACCTTCTCTGTGGTTACTGAAGCGAAGAAATGGTCATGTTCTTTTGTTTTTAAGGATAGAATCATTGAGTTCTAAATCAAGAACCCTAAAAACAAATAACTTGAATAAATCAAAGGAAAAACAGAAATCAAGATGAATTTAACAACTAATATAAAAAAGTAAAAAAAAAAATTAACTGCTTATTTAGGGGTCACAACTCGAAATCCATACCTACTAAGTAAAACAAGATTGATATCCTTCTCCACCTCTTCTGATTTAAGCCCTACAAAAACAGTACAATCCACTACTATTTGTAAAGTGGTCTCAATTGACGATCGAAACCAATGAAAATCCAAAGTATTAGTTCAAAATGACAACTTAATCAGATGTATTATAGGGAGAGAGGGAGAGAGAGAGAGAGAGAGAGACGTACCTGCAATAATTGGAGGGAGAGAGACACGGATGAGAATTGGACAATATAGATGGGGTGGTGAGTGGAAGTCGCCTTGTGTTGGGTGTATCTGGTCTCTTTCTCTCTGTCATATATGAATGTGTTGGGTGTAACTGTAAGATAAAAGGCAAGAGAAGATATGGCATCAAAGAGTCCATTGAATTCAAAATTTAAATGTGAATTGATTTCTTTACAAGGATAGATTGTACTTAAGAGGGTAAAGAGGGAGGCTTACAGTTTTAAGATGGAGGAAGAAGAAGGGTTTACATTCATTGTCTTTGAATTGACGGTTTATGAATGGCAATTATGGAGTCTGTAAAATAGTATGAGTTTTATATTGGGTTTTATTGAAACTGAATGCAATGAGTTGCATTATTATTTTGCACAATTGCTATCAAAGGTGGTACACAAGGGTATAAATGGAAGAAAAGGAGTAAAAATTTGAGGATTACACTTGAGGCTCTTGGGATGCCATCTTAAAATGTTGGTGAAATTACGTATGTATCCGTCAAGTTTCTTTAATATAGTAATATAGATATAGATATAGATATAGATATAGATATAGATATAGATATAGATATAGATATAGATATAGATATAGATATATGTTGAGGACCGGTTTTTATGAAAACATTTATTTGATCATACAAGTCTAACAAACCAGGTGCGGAAACCCAAGAATGTTTACAAAATTATATGAAATGGATCAGACACAATCAATCAACTTTTCAATCTCCATTTTCATTAATAAACTTGATAATAATGCATATAATTAAGGTTTACGATGACATAAATCACTTTCAGAATGTTCTAGACCCAGAGAGAAAACCTAGACACAAAACACACTCTAAAATGGCAAAAGTTATAATCTAAACAAAATTTCCAACTTATATACTACTGCACATTCGACCCATCGACATGGTCGAATGTGCACCTTCGACCTTCTTTAAGGCTCGAACCAAACTTCTGTCATCAGTCTTCTCCCTTCGACCTTCTATTCTTCCTTTGACCTATTCAAAACTTACCTTCGACCTCTCGTAATCACACAAAACACATATATTGTTAATCCAAAGCAACTAGTCGCAAAACGTGCATCTACAATATAGATATAGATATAGATAATTTGATGTTTCTTTGCATAATTTTGTATTATTTACTATAGTCAGTACAAACCCACACAATTATTGAGCTTATCTTAGTAGTATATAGTTTGCATAAATAGAGTTATTGAAAAGCACAAATAAACAGTCCTAATAATGTGACTTTTTTAAAGAGAACATCTAAAATATTAATTTTTTTAAATTACATTAAATCTGTCTTTTACGGATCTCAAACTCTTGACCACAAAAGAAGCAACACCTAACGTAAATATAATTGGCAATTAAACCCAAAATGCATTAATCCTTTCATTCCTTTAGTAGTAGTAGTGTATGGATAAATTTACAGTACAATATTGATAAATATATATGTTTGAAATAAAAAAGGTACATATATCATAAGTATGTTTATTGATCTAAATATTTAGCCTATTTATCCAAGACGATATCATTTATTTAACGAGATAAATATAAATAGACTCGAGTTTATAGCAACTTTTTTTTGAAAGGCAAACTTCATTAAACACCAAAAAAGGGAAATCTCCAAGACGGAGATCCCCTACAATAATACAATTACATTACATCGAAATTAAACAACTGCCAACCCTTCAAATCCACACTACTATTTCGACACCTATTCGAATACCATAAGAAACCCATCGCTTTAATATCCGAAATAATATCAACCACATGTCTTCTACTTTGATTAAAAACCTTCTCGTTTCGAGCTTTCCATAGCCGCCAACATGTCAACACAAGAATACCATATAATACCTCCTGTCTAGCTTTGGACCAACCAGAAGCTGAGGCCACTTCCAAAATATCCTTAACCGAAAACAAAATAATCGGAGGTATCTTGACCCAGTTTGTAATTCCATTCCAAACACCGTTCACCATCCTACAAGCCGTAAACAAATGATTCGCACTTTCGTCACCGTCTTCACAAAACTCACACAAGCATTCCCCAACAAGTATGTTCCTCTTTCGTAAATTAATCTTGGTTGGAAGCCTATCCAAAACCAATCTCCACATAAAAACATTACACTTAATTGATAACCATTTGCACCATTGATAATTTTGCACATCATTCTCCAATTGGTCACCTTCCAACCACCTTTTAACTTCCTGAATCGAGAAGCCAAAAGACCCACTTCCATCCCATGCCCAACTATCATTAGCATTATCCAACCTTTGATCCTTATCTAAATGAGCACCTACTAAGAGTAATTACAAATAAGTTGTTGTGTATACTTGTTAAAAGATAATTACACATACACCCCTATAAGCTTTATAGATTACATTTGTACACTGTTCAAAATTTAATTTAATTTATATATCCCATTCTTATTTCATCCGCAATAATTAGAATATATTAATAATCCTTTCACTTTGAACAGTGATTTGGATTTTGGGCTTTTTTTATTTTTTTTTCAAGTCAAAAAGTAACAAACTATAAGTAAAAGGTAAAGTAAAGTTTGTAGGCTGATTTGGTTATACGTTGCCTCCTTTGTTGACTGCCACAATGGTATGACTAATCACATATGTGTCTTTATCTACCAACTTAAACATGCTGACTCATCTTACCTATTTACGTTAAGTGTCTCACCTACTTTCAACTTATAAATAAACCCAAAAAATCTTTGATAAAAGTACTTTTCTCTCTCCTTAAATTTGTCTCTATTTACTCTCTCTCTCTTTCTAATAGTTTACTCTCTCATTCTATCTCTCTATAAACCTTTTTTTCTTCTCTCCAGCCCGACCGTCTATGGTATATGCTGCTTTGGTTCCCGTCGTCTTTGGTGACGACGAACCTATAACGGTCTCATTTCCTGGAGAGAAAGACAGAGACGAATCATTTTCTAGAGAGAGAAACAGCCGTTGGCTTTGTTGATGACGATGAGTACTCATCTGAGACATGAATACTTTAGGGTTTTGGCGATGATGGTGGCATGCTACTTGGCATGGCAACTCCGGTTGCAGCCATGGCGGCCTCCGAACCCCTTTATTTTGCAATGATGATGACTGTAGATCTGAGTTGGTTGTTTTGTTTTCTTTCGTTTTTTTTACATTGCTGATTGTGGTGGCAGTGGACTCTTTAGGCTGTTGAATGAGGTAATTCAATCAAGTGACCGTTGGTGCACGTGTGCATGTGTATGCATGGATGATTCGAACGTTTTCATGAATAAGTCAAGCTTCAAAGTTTGTTCAGTTTTTTCCTCTAATATTCCTAGTCTTTCGTTGTTCCTGATTTCCAGTATTAGTTTGTTAGTTTCTGATTTAGTCATTGTTACCGTTTGATTGTAAGCCTATATAAGGCCTTGTTTCTCATTGAATAAGGATCATCCATTCTAAGCATTTCTTTCTTGATTATTATCTTGGTTGCTCTAACATTTGGTATCAGAGCTAACCAGGTTCTAATCATCCTCATTTTTTCTTTCTCGCACTACTTTCTTTCTTTCACTCTAAATGGCTAATACTAATTCTGGTGTAATCAATCCTATTCTACCCACATTCAAAGGCGATGATTATGAGTTCTGGAAGATTTGAATGAAGACTATTCTCATGTCACAAGACCACTGGGAGTTTGTTGAAAATGGTTTCAATGATACAGATGCTGATAGAACCAGACTCAGGGAACATAAGAGAAAGGATGCAAGAGCACTAACCCTTATTCAATCTAGTGTCCATGATGAGCTTTTCTCTCGTATTGCAGGAGCTACAACATCAAAGCAAGCATGGACACTCCTACAAAATGAGTATGAAGGAGATTCCAAAGTCCAGATGGTAAAGTTACAAGGGCTCCGTAGAGATTTTGAAACGGTGCATATGAAGGAGGGAGAACAGGTCGGAGATTTCTTGTCAAAAGTCATGAAGATTGTCAACCAACAAAGAGCCTATGGTGAAATTATTACTGATCATAAAGTTGTGGAGAAGGTCTTGAGAAGTTTGCCTGTGAAATGGGATCATATTGTACCAGCCATTGAGGAGTCTAAGGATCACAGTGTGCTTACATTTGATCAGTTGATGGGATCATTGCAGTCCCATGAAGCTAGAGTCAATAGAAGTGGAGAAAATGTGGCTGAAGAACAAGTGTTGCAAGCCAAAGAGGATGATACTAGTCTCTTCATGAGAGGAAGAGGACGTGGTCCTTTTAGGAGTAGAGGACGTGGTAGAGGAAGAAGAACTGGCAGAGGTAAGGGAAGTATTCAGTGTTACAACTGTAAGAAGTTTGGGCATCTTAGCAGGGATTGTTGGTCCGAATCACAAGCATCACCTTCTATTGGAGATGATAATGAAGATGAAGAAGGGCAACTATTTATGGTTGTTCAAGATGATGATGAGAAGCATGCATTGATGGCTTCCAAGACTGAAGGAAGACCATCCACAATCTGGTTTCTTGATAGTGGATGCTCAAACCATATGACTGGCCAGCTCTCCTTGTTTAAAAGGGTGGATAAAACTTCCACCATGGCAGTTAGAATGGGCAATGGCAAGACAATTAATGTTCAAGGAAAGGGACCCATTAAGTTAGAAGTTGTAGGAGGCAAGTTCAAGACCTTAGAAGACGTGCAGTATGCTCCTGATCTTGGATATAATCTACTGAGTGTTGGGCAGTTAATGAAGACAGGACACAGGCTAGTATTTGATGATGGTGCTTGCATAGTTACCAAGAAGGAAACAGGTGAAAAGGTATGCATGATTCCTGTTGCTAGTAACAATACATTTCCACTTGATGTTTCTAATGCAAATAATGTTACATTTGCCATAATTGTGGATGCATCATATGTATGGCATTTGAGATTTGGCCATCTAAATGAAAGAAGTTTGCACAGTTTGAGCACCAAACAGTTGGTGTATGGGTTACCAAAAATTAGAAACTGGAATGTTTGTGAAGAGTGTGTCAGTGGAAAAATGTCAAGGGCTCCTTTCCTGTCACAAGGGAGTAGAGCAGTTGAGGTACTTGATCTTATACATGCTGATGTGTGTGGACCAATGTCCACAAAATCATTGGGAGGTAGTAGATATTTCCTGTTGTTTACTAATGATGTGAGCATAATGACTTGGGTGTATTTTCTTCAAGAAAAGAGTGAAGTTTATGAGAAGTTCAAATTGTTCAAAGCTAAAGTAGAGACTGAAGCAGGCAAGAAGATCAAGGCTTTCAGGACTGATATAGGAGGTGAATTTTGTTCAAAAGAGTTTATGGCATTTTGTGAACAAGAAGGTATAAGGAGGGATTTAACACCCCCTTATACACCTGAACACAATGGGGTTTCAGAGAGGAAGAATAGGAATGTGGTGGAAATGGCTCTTAGTATGTTGCATGAAAAGAACTTGAGCAATGTTTTCTAGGGTGAAGCAGTTGCTACTGCTGTTTATCTCAGAAATTTTTCACCAACCAAGGCCCTAGATGAGGCAATTCCATTTCAGGTATGGTACAATCATATCCCCTCAGTTCATCATTTGAAAGTATTTGGTTGTGTTGCATATAGCTTGATCCCTAAACAGCAAAGAAGAAAGATGGAACAAAAGGCTTGCAGATGTATCTTTATTGGTTATTCATCCCAGTCCAAAGCGTACAAGTTGTATGATCCAGTCAAAAGAAGAGTTATCACTAGCAGGAATGTGGTATTTGATGAGCAAGCAAAGTGGAGTGATAAGAAAGATGATAAGTTCACTCTTCCAGCTGAATTTGTTAATGTTTGGGAAGAAGAAGAGAATGGAAGCACAAAGTCCACACTGGAATGCAGCTATGAAGCAAGAGTTGCAGGCTTTGGAAGAACACAAGACTTGGTCTCTAGTTGACTTACCACATGGTCAACAAGATATTGGGCTCAAATGGGTATTCAAGGTCAAGCTAGAAGCCAGTGGAGAGATTAAGAAATACAAGGCTCGAATTGTTGCAAAGGGATATGCTCAAGAATATGGCATCAAGTATGAAGAAACATTTGCTCCCGTGGCCAGGTTTGAAACTATTCGTGTGATTTTATCTTTGGCTGCCCAACAAGGATGGAGTATCCTTCAATTAGATGTAAAATCTGCATTCTTAAATGGGTCACTGCAAGAAGAAGTGTATGTATCACAGCCACCTGGTTTTGAAGTTAAAGGGAATGAGCATAAAGTTTACAGGCTTCACAAGGCCCTTTATGGTCTTAAGTAGTCACCTAAAGCCTGGTATGATTGTATTAATTCTTATTTACAATGCAATTCATATTTAAGATTGACATGTGAGCCAACAGTATTTGTTAAGAGATCTGTGAAAGGTGAGGTAATTATCATTTGCATCTATGTTGATGATATTATCTACACAAGCTCTTCACAATCTTTGTTAGAAGAATTCAAGGCAAACATGATCAGTGAATTTGATATGACTGATCTTGGAAAGCTGTCATACTTTCTGTGGTTAGAAATTCATCAGACTAAGAAGGGTGTATTTGTTTCTCAAAAGAAGTATGAAATTGAGTTATTGAAGAAATTTGGTATGTGGAGATGCAAAGGGGCAGTAACACCAATGAACAAAGGAGAGAAATTACAAGGAGGTGAAGGTGCTGAGACTGATGGTACTAAGTTCAGAAGTTTGGTGGGAGGTCTATTGTATTTGACCCACACTAGACCTGAGTTGGCATTTTTCAGTAGGCTTTATCATAAGATATATGCAATCTCCTACTGTTAAACACTATGGAATAGCAAAAAGGGTCCTGAGATATGTTGCAGCTACACTTGAGTATGGGATTTGGTATGAAAGAGGTCTGGATGTGAAGTTAATTGGATTTTCTGATAGTGATTGGGTAGCTTCCTTGGATGATAGGAAGAGCATCTCAGCATATGCATTCTCTGTTGGAAGCAGTGTGGTATCCTGGAGTTCAAGAAAGCAGCAGGTTATGGCCCTCTCATCTACTGAAGCTGAGTACATTTCAGCAAATGGAGCAGCTTGCCAAGCAGTATGGGTGAGGCAGTTACTTAGTGAACTTGGATACAAGAAAGAAAAGCCCACTGAAATCTATTGTGACAATGTAGCTGCAATCTTCTTATCAAAGAATGCTGCATTACACAGCCGAAGCAAACACATAGACATCAAGTTCCACTACATTAAAAGTCTTGTTGATACAAAGCAGATTGTGTTGAAGGCATGTAAAACTCAATAACAGATGGCTGATATTGTTAGGATCTGAGTTTGTTTGTTTTGATTGTTTAACTAAATGATGACAATAATGGAATGAAAGTAGAATGAAAGTGCAGCGGAATAATAAACTGTAAATCAAAACAAGAGAGTAAATGTTTTTCGATCGAATGCTTTCATTAATATATCAAAGATTACAATCGTACAAGTTACTCCCCCTCAGCCTGATCACACAGTTGTTTGTCAGAGAGAATGTTTTGTGTGTGATGCAATAGAACAGTACATGCACTGTTCTATTTATAGACTGACTCAAACCACTGATGACCTAGGCTGACGTCACCTAAGACAGTGACCTCTAACAGAATAACAAACTTAAACATCTGCTATACAAACTACTGTTACATTGAAAGCACTGATAGTAAACAGCTGTTAAAGATAAACTCTGACGATCTTGTATCCACTGCTGAAGCCTAAGTGCTGTTGCTTCTAGCAGTGCTTTGGTCTTCAGTACTTGTATCTGCTGTTGCTCTTCTTCAGACCTTTGGTCAGCAGTTGTTCTTCATCAGTTGTTTCCTTAGCAGTTCTTTGTATCAGCAGTTGTTGAGCAGTTGTTTGGATAGAACAGTAGTTAGGGTCAGCAGTCTTTTGGGAGAAGTAAGTTGTAAAGACTGTTTATTCAAGGATCAAATAGATAACATATTTTGGCTTTCCAATCATCTGTTCTTCTCCAGGTCAGCAGACCCAACAATCTCCCCCTAGAACAGATGATGCCAAAACTCAGCTTTATTCATTGATCTTTATTCCTCATCAGACTTTCTCTGATTTGACCTTTGAATTGTAATTCAAAGTTCAAAGCAAATAGGTCTTCTTCATCTCTTTCCAGATCCAGATTTAGCAGTGCTTGGTGATCTTCTGCACAAAGGCTGTAAGCATCATCCATACTGATCTTCTGAACCTTTCCATCTGACCTGAGCAGTGTCAATTCGTGGTTGTCTTTGTTGACCTTCCACTTTAGAATTTTTGAGTCAGTGGATTTGCTGAGATGAACCTTTATTCTTGATGAGTTGGGTGATGGTGGTCTTCCTATGAGTTCTCTTAGTTTCTCTGTTGTGGGATCAGAGAAATAATGGATTTGATTGAAGAGCCCTTCCTTTATGAATGTGTCAGCAAACTTTCTTTGGTCTTCCTCTGACATCTCCTTCTGCCTTTTGAACTGTCTACTTGCAGCAGCAGTGAGACCAGAGGTTTCAAGTAAGCTGTCTAGGTTGAAAGTCTGTTGGGGTCTCTTCATCATAGGCTCATCATTGTAGACTGGTTTTCTTGGAAGGCTGGGATCCTTCTTTCTATTCTCTTCCAGACTTTTATAGGTTTCAACCAATCTAAGCTCTGACCATCTGGAAACAGACCTCATCTCCCCATAATTGGCAGCTACAATCTCCTGCCTCATTCTTTTGAACTTCAAGGCTCTGACTGGGTCTCTGCCTTTGCCAAAATTGGGAATGGAGACTTTAGCTTTGGGATTTTTGGCCATTTCTTCAATTCTGATCAGTTCTTCCCTCAAAGCATGAGTAGTCCAGCCATTGAACTGCTTTTTGTTAGCTTTGTAGGGCTTGGTTGCCATTATCTGTTCAAGTAGGGATTCCCTTACCTCCTTCTCCAGGTCTACACTGAGAGGCATGGTGGACATGGAATTGCTCAGGGTCTTAGCAAAGTCTTCAATCCTTCTGAGTTTGCTAAGCTCTGCTGAATGGATGCCCTGAGCAGTCCTGTCATCCTTCCCTTTGCATTTCTCCCTGATGATGGCATCCACCTGTTCACCCTTGTATTTTAGATAGGTATCAATGTTGAGGGGAACAGGGAAATTTGGGAGAGATGGGAAGGATCTTTCAGATGGCTGTTCAGTATTGTAGAAGGATTGTAATTCCCCCTTGAGTAGATCAAGTTCAAGGGGATACTGAACAACCAATGGTGTAATGGTTGGTGGTGGTCTATGGGTTGTGAATTTGGATGTATGTGGTGAGAATGAGGTGAGTGGAATGGCTGTGATGGGAGGAGTGGATTGGGCAGTTGAAATGGTGGTTGGTGATGTGTGAATGTTTTCATCATGCACAACAAAGGTTGATTTTCTCTTCCTTGTGTACATGATTTTTGGTGAAGGTGATTTGGCAGCAGTGGTTGGATTAACATCTGTTGGCCTTTTAGAAGAACCAGCAGATGTTGGAGTTTTGGTTGGTGATGTAGGTTTGGTGGTTGTTGGTTCAGGAGTGTGTGTTGGTTTGGGTATAGTGGTTTCAGTGACAGTGGTTTCAGCAGCAGTGGTTTTATCAACAGAGGTTTGTAACTTGGATGGTGGTTTTCTAACATGCTTGGCAGGTCTTTTCATCCTTTTAGAGGATCCCACATCTTCAGTTTCCCTTTGTTGTTTCTTCTTGAGTTCAATCAATGACTCTGCTTTTACTTCCAAGGTGTCAGCCCTTTGTTGTTTGGACTGAGCAGCCTTTTCAGCTTCTATGTTTGCAGAGTCATCTACTGCCTTATTCTTTTCAGTGGTTTGTGGTGGTGGTGCTTGATGTTGTTGTTGTGGAGCTGATTTGGTAGACTCTGGTTTCTTGGCAGACTTGGCTTGACCTTTTTGAGAAGGTGGGCAACCAAAAGGATCTAGTTTTGGTAGCCTATCTCTGCCACTCTCCCCCTTTTTGGCATCATCAGCCGTGAAATCATCATCAGTTTCATCCCTGAGGATGGTGGTAGGGGCAGAGCCAGTAGTCTTCAGCAGATGGTCCTTGATGGCTTTTATGTCAGCATGTGTATCTTTGTACCTTGCATCAACCATATTTCTGATCTCAGCCATGTAGGTTTCATGTGTTTGATCAGCCAATTTCCTGTGAGCTATGATGATGGGGGAAACTGATTTCCATAACTCATTGGCTATATCAGTGGTAGATGGTTGACTCTTGGAGAGACCTGCAATTGAGCTTAGGAGAAGCTTGACATCAGATTTGATGTCAGCAACAGATGTTTCAATAGCAGAAACTCTGGCCGTCAATTCTTGGTATTTTGACTCATCCCCTAAATTAATAGGATCATCTGAGTCCCTACCAGTGGTAGTTTTATCTGATTCAGGCCTAATAGGGGAATCAGATGCCCCTTTTTCTTGGTACTGGGGACTTCCAACTGTTTTTGGAGACACTATGGTGGCTTCAACAGTTGTTGCCTTCAAGGGAGTCTTAGTTATGAAATCACTGTCCTGATGTGAGACAATGGTCTCTACATCAGTAGTGGCTGCTCCACTTGAAAACTCACCTAGAGTTTCATTGAACCCTGGTGGTGTAACCTCCTCTTCTGTTTGGGGGATAGCAGATTGAATATTCTCAGGCTCAGTCACTTGTTGGAGTATACTCTCAGTGACAGGTGGAAGAGAGGAACTGGGATCTTCCTGAGATTCAATTGCTTCAAACAGGGGTTGCATTGTTTGTGGAACATGTGATGGTGAGAGTGGTGGAGTAAGAAGAGAGTTAGCCCTGGGAGAGGGGCTTGTGAACATATGGTCAAGTGACTCAAATGCATCATGATGTGTGTCCCCTTGGCTTACAACATGATCCTTTTGAGAGGATTCATGAGGAGGTTTGTCAGGTGGAGGTATGTCCAACTGTTGTGAGGAAGTAACAACAGTGGTTTCATGTTGCTTTTGTTGTGCAACAGAGGTTTCTTCTGGTACCTCAACATCCAGAAGCCTCATTTGTGGTTGAGTGGTGGTTTTTGTGGATGAATGTTTCTTTTTGGAAGTGGCTGGTGTGGGTTTCACAGCACTGGATGTAGTGCCATGATCACCAGGAGCAGTGGGCTCAACAACAGAGGTTTTGACAACAGTTGTTGCCTTTGTCCTCCTTGTTTGTGTTTTAGAAACTTTAGACACTTTTGACACCTTTTCTTGGGTGCTTCCACCCAGCATTCTTGTGAAAGTTTCATCAGTTAAGCTTTTCATTTGCATAGCAGCACCCTTTTTGAAAACTTTTTCAGGTAATAATTTTTGTAAAATTACACTAAGAATTCGTGGGTAAATAAGAAAAGCATTGTTTGACCCAGACTTGACTGCTTTCACATTTGATACCAAGTCCATGAACAAACCCTGGGAAAGATTGAAGTCAGAGTTTGACAACATAGCATATCCCAGATATTGCATCCTTAATGGTATTTCATTAAAGGATGTGGACTTAGCAGAGACACAAAGAAGAAGAGTATGGAAGAAAAATTTCATGACTGGAGGGAAAAACTTTTTGAAAAGAGTTGATCCAGTCATCTGACCATCATACCCTCTTTCTTGGAACTCAGTGTGAAGCTCTGTTTTAGTGAAGGAATCCTTACCTGCCAGGTCATTCAGTGTGAAGGTTGTGGATATGATATCAGGGGTAATGACGATACTGGTTTCTCCAATTTTGGAAATAATGGATGTAGGCTTTTTATCTTGTAATAGAAACTCAGCATTCAACCAAAATTCTTGGAGTGTATCCAGATAAATGGGGGCGTTGGCGGTTAGGATGGGTAAGTATTTGGAATTGAGGAAAATGTCGATGGTGGAATGAAATGGAGTGTTGTCATCTGTTTTAATCAGATAGGGGAGACAATTGTGTGTAGCTTTGGCTTGAAGATCCATTGTAATGGATTTCGACGGGGAAAATGACTGAAGATTGATGAAGGGTTTGAGAGTGAAGAAGGCGGTTTACAGTATTTTGAATACAATGAGACAGTGTAACATCTGTTGTGGTAAAACAGGGTTTTTATAGGCTCAATGAAACCGCTGATGTGGCCAAACATCTGCTTATATGAGCAGACGTGGCAATCATCTGATGGATCTAAACATCTGGTGGAGAACAGCTGTTTTGGTAAACAACTGATACAAACAGCTGATGGATCCAACCGTTGGTTTTTTTTTTTTTTTTTTTTTTTTTTTTTTTTTTTAATGTAGTATATATATATATATGGACAGTTGTTTTATCTGATCAGATGTTTCGAGCAGACTTTTCAACCAACAGTGGAAATGAATGAAACAGTGGTTGTTTATCTGATCAGATGTTTGGAAAACAGATTTTTCAACCAAACAGCTATTTGAAGAAAATATTTGATTTCTGAACAATATTATTTTATATATTTTTTTTTTTTTAAAATTTATTTGGTTAATCCATGTTTAACATGCCAATTCTTGAAATCAGATTTGTAAAGGTAGATGTGTCTAAAGCTTTTGTTAACACATCTGCCAACTGATCCTCTGTTGGAACATGGTGTAAAGAAATCAAACCTTTTTCATAGCTGTCCCTGACAAAATGATGTCTTATGTCAATGTGCTTGGTAGTGGAATGAGAGACTGGATTCTTGATGATATTTTCAGCAGCTTGGCTGTCCAACATGAGTGGAGTCCTAAGTGCAGTTATCCCAAAATCCAGTAGTTGATTCTGAAGCCACATCAATTGGGCTGTACAGCTTGCAGTAGCAATGTATTCAGCTTCAGCTGTTGAAGTTGAAACAGCTGCCTGCTTTTTGCTTTGCCATGAAACTAAGGCATTCCCTAGAAATTGGCACCCTCCTGAAGTGGATTTTCTTGTGGTGTGACAGCCAGCAAAGTCACTATCTGAAAAACCTGAAAGCTCAATGTTTCCATTAGCAGGATACCAGATACCAAGTGTGGGAGCACCTTTGAGGTATCTGAATATCCTTTTTACAGCAATAAGGTTTGACTTTCTGGGTGAAGCCTGGGATCTGGCACAGACACAGGTAGCAAACATAATGTCTGGCCTAGATGCAGTTAGGTACAATAAAGACCCAATTATACATCTATAATGTGTTTGATCAACCAGTTCATCCTTGTCATCAATAGTGAGCAGCTTGACTGTACTCATGGGTGTGCTACATGGCTTACAATCATTCATCTCAAATCTGGTTAATAAATTCTTTACATATTTGTTTTGGTGAATGAATGTGCCATTTTGCAGTTGTTTCACTTGAAGACCAAGGAAACACTGAAGTTCACCCATGGCACTCATCTCAAACTCTGCTGTCATGAGTTTTCTGAACTCTTCACACATTTGGTTACATGTGGATCCAAAGATGATATCATCCACATATATTTGAACAATCATTAAGTGTTTCCCTTTCCATTTAAGAAATAAAGTTTTGTCAATTTTACCTCTTGTGAAGCCAATGGATAAGAGAAATGTGGAAAGAGTTTCATACCAGGCCCTTGGTGCTTGTTTGAGTCCATACAGAGCTTTGTTGAGCTTGTAGACATAGTCAGGATGGAATGTGTCTTCAAAACCAGGTGGCTGACACACATAGACCTCCTCCTGAATTTTGCCATAAAGGAAGGCACATTTGATGTCCATCTGATACACCTTTATGTTGTGGTTGACAGCAAAGGCTAAAAAGAGTCTGATGGCCTCTAGTCTAGCTACAGGAGCAAAGGTCTCATCATAATCTATTCCTTCTTCTTGTCTGAAGCCTTGAACCACAAGCCTGGCTTTATTCTTGACAACAATACCCCTTTCATCAGTCTTGTTTTTGAAGACCCACTTTGTTCCTATAGGACAAACATCCTTAGGAAGTGGAACAAGCTCCCATACTTGTTGTCTTTTGAACTGAAGGAGTTCTTCTTGCATGGCTTCTACCCAACTGTTGTCTTTCAGTGCCTCTTGGTACTTGACAGGTTGTGTGAGGGATAAGAAACCTGCAAAAAGACAGATATTTGAGGATTGGCTTCTTGTGAGCACTCCCTCTCTGATGTTGCCAATGATCTGGTCTGGTGGATGAGCTCTTAAGTAAATAAGATCTCCTTGATATGGAACAATGGCATTTTGGGGTGATGGACAGAGGTTTGGTGACTCTGTTGGTGTAACATCTGTTGGTACTTCTGTAGAGTCAACAGATATTTGGAATGGTAGTGGAGGAATGGGTCCAAGTGGTGTGAAATTTGACTGACTTTTGTCAACAGATGATTGACTTTTGTCAACAGATGATAGGTCAGTGGTAGTGAGGGGTGAAGCAGAGGTTTGAGGAAAGGACTGGCCAACAGTGGTTGACACAGCTGTGGCAGAGTTTTGACAACTGTTTTGAACAACTGCTCCCTCTGATGCAGAATAGACTTTGTAGTGACTGGGAATCACAACATCTGTTCTGTAATCTTGCTGTGGAGACTGTGGAATACCTGCATTGTTAGTCTTAACAGTGATATCTTCAAATTTGAATTTATCTAAATCAAATAATTCAGCAGGGTTTGCAGGGATTTTCAGAGATGAAAGTTCATTGAACTTAACATTCAAGGTTTCTTCTATTGTTTTAGTCCTTGTGTTAAACACTTTGTAGGCCTTAGCAGTAGAAGAATATCCCAGAAAATAACCACAGTCTACTTTGGCTGCAAATTTTGAAATGGAATCTTTAAGATTTAAAATGAAACATGGGCAGCCAAAGATTTTGAAGAATGAGATTAATGGTTTGATTTTGAACAAAATTTCATAAGCAGTTTTTTGATGTCTGGGGTTGATCAAAACTCTGTTTTGAACATAGCAAGCAGTGTTTACAGCTTCTGCCCAAAAGGACAGTGGCAAACCAGAGTCTGCTAGCATGGTTCTTGCAGCTTCTATAAGAGTTCTATTTTTCCTCTCAACTACCCCATTTTGTTCTGGTGTTCTTGGGATGCTGAACTGCCTCACAATCCCTTTTGACACACAGAAGTCATCTAACTCCTTATTTTTAAACTCTGTTCCATTGTCACTCCTGAAAACTTTTACTGGCAAGTCATACTGCTTTTCAACCTTGGTGACAAAGTCCTTCAATATACCTGCAGTCTCATCTTTAGAGTGTAAAAAGTAAGTCCATGTAAACCTAGAAAAATCATCAACTATGACAAGACAAAATCTTTTTCTTCTTAGACTCATGATTTTAACAGGGCCAAACAGGTCCATGTGCAACAGTTGTAAGCACTGACTAGTTTTGGACTCATCAATGGATTTGTAAGAGCTTTTATGTTGTTTCCCTTTTAAGCAAGAAACACAATGCTCATCACATTTAAATTCTTTTGATGGAAGACCTCTGACAAGGCTTTGTTTTGAGAGTGTGTTGATAGTATTTAGGTTGGTATGACCCAGTCTCCTATGCCACAATTCTGTCTCCTTAGTGGAGGCTGCAGAAAACAGACAGACATTTGCCATAGGATTATCCTTTAACATATCAACAACATACACATTGCCACTTCTATGAGCAACAAGCTGTGCTTTGCTCTCAGCAATAATGGTATCAATCTTTTTCACCACTTCTGGCCCAATAATCTTACAAGTTTTCTTTGTGAAAAATGAGCCATAACCTTTGTCACTCATTTGTGAAACACTCAGAAGATTGAACTTGAGATTATCAATAAGATTGACATTTTCAAACTTGAGTTTTCCTGCCTGTACAGTCCCTGAACCCAACACCTTACCTTTAGAATCATTACCAAAGGATATATCACCCCCTCCATGAGCCAAGAAGTCCAGAAGTAGGGCTCTACATCCTGTCATGTGCCTGGAACCTCCACTATCTACATACCAAAGACTATCTAAACAAGCAGAAGCTCCCTGCACATCAGTAAATGATTAGTTTTGGTGAGTGTCCAAAGCCAAATTGGCTTTGGATGGATCCTCAGACCTTTCAGACTCAAGTTTTGGAAGGTGATCAGTGGTTTGGACCAATTTTTGAATTAGGGTCAACAACTGCTGCTGACCATTTGCCAGTGCTTGTATGTCAGCACTTGGGGCAGCAGTTGTTTGATCACCCCCTGACAGATGATAATACCCATATGGATTTCTGTTCACTCTTGGTTTAGAGGGTCTTTTTGGCTCCTCATAAACATGTGGCAGACTGTGACATGGAGGTTGACCATAACCTCTTGGGTATTTGCTTGTGGGTGGAGCATCTGTTACTTGGACATCTCTAGAAGCAGATGTTCAAGCCTTTTTGTAACAGATGTTTGGACAGGTGTAAAGGTCTATTTGGGCTTTCCTTTTGGAGTACTAACCACAGGGTTTGCAAGAGTTTTTGCTTTGTATTCTTGTATTTTTACATCAAAATTTTTGAGATACAAGCACTCTTTAGTCTTATGATTCTTTTTCCCACATATTGAGCATGTGGCTTTTGAATCACATTCGCTTGTTCCTTTGTTGATATCATATGCTTTTAGAAGAAAACAGTTTTTGGTGATATGATTCTTCTTTTCACAGAAATCACAAAACAAGTTAACAGTCTTTTCTTTCTTTTTCCCCTTTTCAGGCTTCTTTTCAGCAGATGTTTGAGCATCTGCTGGAGAATCCTTCAGGGGAATGACCTTTGCCAAGGGAATGACCCTTGCCTGAGGAGCTGTTTTTCCCTCAGGGGTTTTAAAATCAACAGGTTTATAATTCTCAAGAGTATCACACTCATCAGACCAAGTAGGTTTAAATTCATACTTTTCAAGTTCAGCAAAAGATGAGGAACCTTCTGGTTTTTCAAGAACAATTTTCTTACCATTTGGTTCAGTGATTTTAATCTCTTGACCCTGCAGGTTTGTTGGAACTATCTCAACAGACTTTTGATCCTTTGTGTCAGTGTTTTCGAAAGCTGGAGCAGTGGTTGCAAAACCAAAGCCAAACTTCACATGACTTTTGGTCTGTTTGTTGAGTAGCATCTCAAAACCTCTACATGATTCCACCCATTTTTTACATTCAACTTGGGTGGACTCAAGCTCACTTTTACAACTTTGATATTTTGTTATCATAGTTTGGAGCTGGTCTTTGACAATAGTTGCTTCATGTTTTAGACTACTAATTTCAGATTCTTTTGCAGTTAAACTTGTTTTCAAATCTTTAGTGAGTTTTTCAAATTTAACCTCATCATCCAAAATTTTCTTTCTAAGGTTTTCATTCACCTCTTTAATGTTAGCAAATGCTATTACACATTTGTCAGAACACAACTCTTTGAGAATTTGAGGAGATACCTTAGCAGCAGCCATCAATGCACAATCACACTTGCACTCACATTCATCAGATGCACCCCAGGGATCTGAGAGATTCACAACCTCTTCTTCAGGTTTCTCACCTGCAACAACTTCACTAACAATATCATCAGTCACAACATCAGATTCATTTACCACTTCCTCAGATTCAATCTCATCAACCATAGCCATGAAACAAAAGTTTTCTGGTTCATTTTCAGCTTTGGCAACCAGTGCAAAATTCTCATCTGTTAGCTCATCAGGTAGACTGCTCCAATCAACAAAGCCTTGTGTAAAGAAGCTCTGTTGACTGGTCTCTGCAGGAGCAGAGGATGGTGCAGCAGTCGTTTGAACAGGTGGTGGAGCAACAGGTGTTTGCACATAATGGATCTGAGGAACAGTGGTTTGGACATACTGGACAGGAACAGTGTTTGAGGACTGTGCAAAATGAGCAGTGTTTTGCACATTTGGTCCAGGGGTATTATAGGAATTCTGATAAGTGTTGGTCTGTGGTCTTTGATTTGGATAGGTTATCATAGGTGTACCATGTTGACCCCTACATTCCCTAGCAAAATGACCAAACCTATGACATTTATAACACTTGATCTTTGATTTATCCAACCCCACCTTAGATCTGCCAGTCAACCCTGGAAACCTTCTCCCTGTTTTCTTGTAAAAATTATTAGTTCTTACACTGAGAAGGGCCAATTGGTGCATAATGTCCATTTCTTCCAAATCATCAGGGTCAAAGTATTTCAGGTCATCATACTCAAAGGATATGTTATCAGATGCCTGTATATCACCACCACTTGCTGTGAAAGCATAGTTAGGTGAATAAGAATCAGAGTTAAGACCTGAGTTAAAACCTGAAGTTATGTCAATAAAATGATCATAACTCTGATCCTTTGTGTTTCCAGGCACCTCATCATGACCCAAAAGTGCTGTATTCCCAAACACATAGTCATCAGACACTTTTCCAGAGTCCTGGAGCTTCTTTTTCTGGTTAAGCTCTCTTTCATAGGTCAAGAGCTTACCATGAAGCTGGGTCAGTGATAGGTCTTTAAATCCTATTGAGTTTCTCATAACAATTGCAATAGTGTCCCATTTGTCAGGTAATGATCTTAAAAACCTATGGTTCAAAGTTGAATGAGGGTAAGTAAGACCAACCAATTTTAGTTCACTAATTAAGCAGTTAAATCTCTCAAACTGTTGAGTTAATGACTCTCCTTTGACATGACTGAATGTTTCATATTGTTGGTTAAGTATTTCACGGTTGTTTTCAATAACCTCCTCAGTCCCACCAAACTGCTCTTTCAGTGCATCCCACAACTCCTTTGCACTGTTACAGTGTAACAACCCAGCATATATATCATTGGGTAGAGCCATGGCCACAATACTGAAGGCCTTAGCATCTAGCTCAATTTTCTGAAAATCCTGGTCGGAGTAGTTTTCAAGTTTCTTTGGCTCAAACACTTTGGGATCTTCAGTACTCGGCACAGTCGGAACATGTGGTCCGAAGATAACCGACTTCCAACACCCAGTGTTTTGTTGAGCTAGAACATGGCTCATCCGACGTTGCCAGATATTGTATTCAGATCTGACAAGCATCGGTGGCTTGTTGTTCGTGCCAGTGTTATGTGGATCGTGATTGATAGAAGCCATTCTCTGATTTTTCGAAAGAACAAAGTCTGTTTAATAACGGTTGAAACGAAATTAAACTATTACTCTGTTTTCAATCAAACTGACAAACGATATCAATAATTGTGAGCTGATTATTAAATTGATTTGTTAGATCGAATTTAATTGACCAAGCTCTGATACCAATTGTTAGGATCTGAGTTTGTTTGTTTTGATTGTTTAACTAAATGATGACAATAATGGAATGAAAGTAGAATGAAAGTGCAGCGGAATAATAAACTGTAAATCAAAACAAGAGAGTAAATGTTTTTCGATCGAATGCTTTCATTAATATATCAAAGATTACAATCGTACAAGTTACTCCCCCTCAGCCTGATCACACAGTTGTTTGTCAGAGAGAATGTTTTGTGTGTGATGCAATAGAACAGTACATGCACTGTTCTATTTATAGACTGACTCAAACCACTGATGACCTAGGCTGACGTCACCTAAGACAGTGACCTCTAACAGAATAACAAACTTAAACATCTGCTATACAAACTACTGTTACATTGAAAGCACTGATAGTAAACAGCTGTTAAAGATAAACTCTGACGATCTTGTATCCACTGCTGAAGCCTAAGTGCTGTTGCTTCTAGCAGTGCTTTGGTCTTCAGTACTTGTATCTGCTGTTGCTCTTCTTCAGACCTTTGGTCAGCAGTTGTTCTTCATCAGTTGTTTCCTTAGCAGTTCTTTGTATCAGCAGTTGTTGAGCAGTTGTTTGGATAGAACAGTAGTTAGGGTCAGCAGTCTTTTGGGAGAAGTAAGTTGTAAAGACTGTTTATTCAAGGATCAAATAGATAACATATTTTGGCTTTCCAATCATCTGTTCTTCTCCAGGTCAGCAGACCCAACAGATATGTTTACTAAGCCTTTGGGTCCAGATCAATTCAAGTACTTAAGAGAAGTTCTAGGAGTTCAAATGATTGAATTAAAGGAGGGTGTTGAAGGAGGTAATTCAATCAAGTGACCGTTGGTGCACGTGTGCATGTGTATGCAAGGATGATTCGAACGTTTGCATGAATAAGTCAAGCTTCAAAGTTTGTTCAGTTTTTTCCTCTAATATTCCTAGTCTTTCGTTGTTCCTGATTTCCAGTATTAGTTTGTTAGTTTCTGATTTAGTCATTGTTACCGTTTGATTGTAAGCCTATATTAGGCCATGTTTCTCATTGAATAAGGATCATCCATTCTAAGCATTTCTTTCTTGATTATTATCTTGGTTGCTCTAACATAGGCGGTGGAGGTGAGACGGTGATGGTGGGTTTCAGTGTTGAGGGGTTTAGTGTTGTGGATCAGATGGTGGTAGTGGGTGTTCGATGGTGGTGGCGGAGTGACGGAGTGATTCGTAGTGGGTATTCGGTGGTGATGGAATAAGTGGGTCGTGGCGGTGCCCATTGATGGTGATGGTGTGGCGTGATGGTGAAAGTAGATCATGGTGGTTATGTTAGAGGATAATTGGAGAGAGAAAGAGGGATACGGGAAAAACTACTAGGATGTAAAGATTTGTATTCAGTAGGATTTTGAAATTAAAGAAATGAAAGGATCAAATATATGTGCTTAATAGTATTGGACAAAACCTGCAATTAATCTTTGGAGATGAGATTTTTTTAGTCCATAAGGTGGAGACGATATAGTGAGAAGCATAAAATTAAAATAATAGTTATAATTGTTTTGTAAGACTCCACTTCTATACCCTTTAGATTCCAGTGAAAAAAAAAAGCTTGATACGAAGTTATGTAAGATGATGTACGTAGAGAGATAAATGTAAGATATATGAAAAGTGTGTGTGAGAGAGAATCTATTCTGGTTTGGAACTGTTAGCCAGTACAGTCAATACCAACTTTCCAACCTTACCATGTCATCATCTGGTACCTAATGTAAAAAAAATCATTAACAAGCTTGAAATAAAACACTTTTGTAAATAGCCATTAAATATCATGTTAGATACATTGTGGTAGATCTATACAATAATTAGCTTGAAATACATCATACGTATTTAAAATTATAAATAGAGGTTTTATTATAAGTGATGCACAAATTTTCCTTATAAGGTGATAAACAAAATAGTGCTTTATTCTAACATCTTAAAGTGATGCACAACATTGATACTAAGAAATGAACCGGTTTACATATTTGGCATATAAATTTGAGTCATTAAGTTTTGACTCCGCCGCAATACACGACGAGTCGGTTGCGGTTTTAATATTTTTCTTATTTTGTACGAAATCGTTAGATGTATACAATCTCATCCGGAATGAAACAAGGACCGTATATTGTTATGCCAAGGACGCGCCGCGAAGCGCGCGATCATCAATCTAGTTGTTTTTATAAAGTGTTATTAAGTCATTATATATTACCCAATTCATAAATGAGCACTAAATGAGACGATATAAACACATCTTTTAAGCATGTCTAACACACATAGTTTCTTTTTACGTTGAACAATTCAACCCGTCAATACGTCATCTTGACACAATTAAAACTCCTATTTATAAATGACACGTGACAGAGGTTTGGACAACAGTTTTTGTCTTAACACCCTTTGCTTGTGTTTTGGAAACTTTGATTTTGATACCTTTTCTTGGGTGTTTGGACCCAGCAGTCTTGTAAAAGTTTCTTGGGAAAGACTCTTCATTTGATGACAGTTTCCCTTTTTAAAATCCTTTTCCGGTAAAACCTTTTGTAGGAAAAAGCTTAAAAATCTTGGGTATAAGAGAAAAGCATTGTTTGACCCACACTTGACTCCCTTCACATTTGCTACTAAATCTAAGAACAGTGCTTGGGATAGATTGTAGTCAGTTTCTGACAACATTGCATATCCCAAGTACTGAACTTTCAATGGGATTTCATTGAAAGCAGCAGTTTTAGCAGAGAGACAGATTAGGAGGGTATGAAATAAAAATTTCATGACTGGTGGAAAATACTTTTTGTAAATTGTTTCTCCCGTCATTTGTGCTTCATAACCCTTCTCTAAGAACTCTGTGTGAAGTTCAGCCTTAGAAAAAGAATCCATACCTGCGAAGTCGTTGAGAGAGAAGGTTGTGGATATGGTTTGGGGGGTTATGGCGACATGTGTATCTCCAAATTTTGAAATAATGGTTGTTGGCTTTTTGTCTTGAAGTAAAGTTTCAGCATTTAACCAGAATTCTTGAAGAGTGTCAATGTATATGGGAGAATCAGCGGTAAGGACATGCAAGTATTTGGATTTGAGGGTGACGTCAATGATGGAGTGGAATGGAATGTTTTCATCTGTTTTAGCTAGATATGGTAGGTAATTGTGAGGGGCTTTTGCTTGAAGATCCATGTTTTGGATTTCGAGTAGGATGATCAATGGAATTAGGTTGAGGGTTAGAGGTTGAAGAAGGCGGTTTCAGCATTTTGAATACAATGAGACAGTGTAACACCTGTTGGGGGAAAACAGGGTTTTTATAGTCTCAGGTGAAACCACTGATGTGGCCAAAGCACTGCTTTTGAGAGCAGACGTGGCAAACATCTGATGGAGCAGACGTGGCAAACAACTGTTTGAGGTTTGCCAAAGCACTGATGAGTTTTTTTATTGCTTTATATATATATATATATATATATATATATATATATATATATATATAGATAGAGGATCCGGTAGGAAAATTGTTTTGTGTAGGAAGTGTAGGAAGTATTTTCAACCATTAGATCAAATCTGATCAAATCTTTAGATGAAGGGCATTATATACTTTTTGTCCATTTTTTTTTATTTATTACAAACCCACTAAATTAGCAACTAACGTCTAGATATTTATGAAGATTAATCATCCTAAAGTAACTAATTATTCATTATTTTTCATAAGATATTCATATCAAATAAGTTGATCAATACCCAAAAACTTGTTCGATTCTTCAAACATATAACCCATCTCTATCACTTTTTCGATTATTCAAGTCATGGCAGAAGGTTAACATCAGGAGTGTTTTATAATAACGTCAGGAGTGTTTTATAATGAAAGAGAACTAGTATGCATTAATAAGGAGTGTTTTATAATATCATCGGGAGTGTTTTATAATAACATCAATAGTGTTTTATATTGAAACTAAACATAGTGGAAGTGTTTTAACAAATACGAATCTTGTTTAGTAAAAAAAAAACACTATTATTCGGTTAGATCAGAAAAAAAAAAGAAAAAAAAGAAAGAAAAAAAGAAAACACTATTGCTTTAAACCCACTATTATAGAAGATGAAGAATAATCGGTGCAAAGAAGGTTTTGTGGTTCTATTTGTTTTTTTCTTTTTAGAAGATGAACAAGTTTGAATGTATGAGAGAGATTATAATCACTAATAATATTTAAGATTGAAATTAAGATGAGAGAGAGGGGGCATGATTTAAGTAGGGATGGCAATGGGTCGGGTTTGGGACGGGTTTAGGTAATCCCAACTCATACCTGATTAGGTATGCTTATCCCAAACCCGTCCCAAAACCCGTCGGGTTTGTATCGGGTAATTACTCGTTGGGTATCGGGCGAACTCGTTAATTTTAAAAACTTATCCATTAGGTATATTTGACTAAAAACCTATCGGGTGTCTATTGCGTGACTACTAACCAATACATTTAGCATTATCAAATATGTATGTAAATGATTACAATGTATAAATATAAAATAGTTAAATCATATAAAAACACTAAAAGACATAGATAACATATATTATACACAAATAATTGCTGTTTTTTTGAAGAAGATGACAATCTAGATGGAAAATTAGATATATTATGAATACATAATTTAAAAATATATAGGAAATTACATCGGGTATCTAATCGGGTAAACGGGTATACTTTATCGGGTAATCGGGTCGGGTAAATGGGTATATCATCAAATCCCAAACCCACGAAAAAAATAAAAAGTAATCCCATACCCGGACCCATACCCTCATTTAAAACACATATTGGACCATCCTACCATTAATTATTAAAATATAATTAGTAGAATCTTAACAAACCCAAACTTTTAATCTCAACCATCCATTTCTACATCCAATGGTTGAAAACACTTCCTACACAAATCAATTTTCCTACTTACCCTATATATATATATATATATATATATATATATATATATATATATATATATATATATAGGGGATGGTTCTAGAGTAAACCTCAAATATTTGAGGAAACTCTATAAACCTTACCACAACCATTGATCAAACATGATCAATGGTTGTGAAGCATGGTCCCACCTTCTCTCTCCATCTTGACTTTAATACTAGAGTTTAAATGATATTATATTAGAAAAAAGAGTATAAAGGTAAAATAGATTCACCTTCTCTCTCCATCTTGTCACATTCTCTCTCCACCTTTTCATCTTCTCTCTCCACCTTCTCTCTCCTACTTTTTTCTCTACCACTTATTTCATATATTAATTTAAAAGATCCAGATTTATTAATAACGTATGCCACACGAGCCCTTTAACACATGTTACTTGGTCTCTTCAAACAAACTCATTTCACAGACATCACTAACACGTGTAACTGGTTCAAATAATTATCACGTTAATTTTGGACTAGTATAACAACATAAAAGAACACATGTATATAAAAATTTATTGCAATCGACATTGAGTGTAACAAATTAATTTCATATAAATCTAAACAATTAAAAAGATGATACAAAACTATCATAAACTAACAAAAACACATGAAACTTAAAATTATGCTTCATTCTTTAATAGTCGTCTTCGGCGTTATGCTTCATTCCTTATTAGGCATCTTCAGCTTCATGTTTCAATCCTTAGCACTACATCTCTAGTCGATCCTTGTGCGGAGTAGCCGGCTTGAACTCCGGTGGTTGTTCATAGATACTCCTACATTAATTATTTTTAACATGTGTTAGCATCACTAGAAAATGTTAACTGGGTCAATTTGGGTGTTAATTGGACATATACAAACATGTGTTAGCATCACTAACACATGTTAATTGAACCATAACACGTGTTAGTTGGGCATATACTAACAGGTATTAGCATCACTAACACATGTTAATTGAACCCTAACACATGTCAATTGGGATAAATTCATCGGTAGGCACCAATACAAACATGTGTTAGCATCACTAACAGGTGTTAATTGAACCCTAACACATCAGTAAGCACCAAATACAAAAATTCAAAACCTTCACACATAATAACATATATACAAGAAATTAAAAGTTAAAAAGTATTAGAAACAAATCAAAAGATATACCAAGAAAAATAAAAACACATTTGCTATTTAACACTTGTTAATTAAACCCTAACACATGTTAATTGGGATAGATTCGGCTCCTAATTTAGCACTAATAGAACTTACACAAAAAATATGCAATAAATACACATTTACCCAATTCAAAAAATATGATATTTTTAACATCCAATCTAACATAAACAAAAAATTAACAAAAAAAATAAAAAAGGTTAACATAAGTTTTTTTTTCATTCAAGCATTTGATAAAACACTTGGTGTGCAAACAAACTATCCCCAAAACTATTTATATATTATAAAATCATTATCCTCATTAACAACTTAATTATTCAACCTATCTAATATAATAAATTATACACAACAGAGCATTCAAAAACAATTATTTCAACATCTATAATCAGTTCAAACAAAAACCCCAAAATTATTTCAACCTAAAGCCTAATTAAACCTAAAAATTAAAATCTAAAAAATTCGATAATACTTACAGGCTGTTATAATTCGAAAATGGTGGTGAATGGTTCTGTGGTCGTTGTTGATTATGTTGGTGGTGGTTGTTTCGATGGTGGGAGCGACGGTGGTGGTGATGTTCAACGATGATGATGTTAAACGATGATGGTCGATGGGTGTTCCAGATGTTAATGATGGTGGTGGTTAGTGTGGTCGATAGTGGTGGTGGCTGCTCATGGTGGTGGTGGTTGCTCATGGTGGTGAGATGATAAAAATGAGAGAGAATGTGGTGGTGAGAGAATGAGTTTTATATAAGGAAGGGGAAATTATTCAAAATTGAAAAAGGGGGGAATGCTAAAATGACCTTTATAACCTTGATAATATAATAATAAGAAGATGCTTGAGGGTGATGTGGACAAATATGAGCCAGTGGTTGAAAAAGATTTTTTCATCTTAACAGATGATAGAATGTAAGAAACAGTGGTTGTTTTATCTAAACAGATTTTTCAACCAAAAGCTATTTTTAACGATGGATTTTTTTATTTTCTGAAAACATTTTAATGTTTTATTGATGAAAACACTTTTGTTGTTAATCCATGTTTAGCATACCAATTCGAGAGATTAGACTTTCAAAGGTAGATGTGTCTAAAGCTTTTGTCAACACATCTGCCAGCTGATCCTCTGTTGGAACATGGTGCAAAGAAATCAAACCTTTTTCATAGCTGTCTCTCACAAAGTGATGTCTGATGTCAATGTGCTTTGTGGTTGAGTGGGAGACTAGATTTTTGATGATATTTTCAGCTGCTTGACTGATCAACATGAGTGGAGTCCTTAGAGCAGATATACCAAAATCCAGTAACTGGTTTTGAAGCCACATGAGTTGGGCTGTACAGCTTGCAGCAGCAATATATTCAGCCTCTACTGTTGATGTTAAAACAGCTGCTTGCTTTTTGTTTTGCCAAGAAACTAAGGCATTCTTTAGAAATTGGGACCCACCTAATGTTGACTTCCTTGTGGTATGGCAACTAGCAAAATCACCATCTGAATAGCGTGAATGCTCAATATTTCCAGTAGCAGGATACGAGATACCAAGTGTGGGAGCACCTTTTAGGTATCTGAATATAGTTTTCACAACTATAAGGTTTGACTTTCTAGGCGATGCCTGGGATCTTGCACAGACACAAATGGAAAACATAATGTCTGGCCTAGATGCAGTGAG
This sequence comes from Ambrosia trifida, assembly GCA_028751855.1. Taxonomy (NCBI): domain Eukaryota; kingdom Viridiplantae; phylum Streptophyta; class Magnoliopsida; order Asterales; family Asteraceae; genus Ambrosia; species Ambrosia trifida. Next base: position 27,837,844 of record CM054123.1, on the reverse strand, counting down.
CTACAATAAAGACCCAATCATGCATCTGTAATGTGTCTGATCAATTAGTTCATCTTTGTCATTAGTGAGTAGCTTGGTAGTGCTTATGGGTGTACTACATGGTTTACAGTCATTCATCTAAAATTTTGTAAGTAAGTTTTTAACATACTTATTTTGGTGAATGAATATACCATTTTGCAGCTGCTTAACTTGGAGACCAAGAAAGCACTGGAGTTCACCGATAACACTCATTTCAAACTCTGTTGTCATAAGTTCCCTAAACTCTTCACACATTTTGTTACATGTGGATCCAGAAATGATGTCATCCACATATATTTGAACAATCATTAAATCTTTCCCTATCCATTTTAAAAATAAAGTTTTATCAATTTTACCTATTGTGAAACCAATGGATAAGATAAAGGTGGAAAGAGTTTCATACCAAGCCCTTGGTGCTTGTTTCAAGCCTTACAAAGCTTTGTTGAGCTTGTAGACATGATCAGGATGGAATGTGTCTTCAAAACCAGGTGGTTGACACACATAGACCTCCTCCTGAATATGCACATTTGATGTCCATCTGATACACCTTGATGTTGTGGTTGACCGCAAAGGCTAGGAAGAGTTTGATAGCTTCTAGCCTATCTACAGGAGCAAAGGTTTCATCATAGTCTATTCCCTCTTCTTGTCTGAAGCCTTGAACCACAAACCTGGCTTTATTCTTGACAACAATACCCCTTTCATCAGTTTTGTTCTTAAAGACCCACTTTGTACCAATTGGATATACATCCTTTGGCAGTGGCACAAGTTCCCATACTTGTTGTCTTTTAAACTGAAGGAGCTCTTCTTGCATGGCTTCTACCCAACTGTTGTCTTTCAGTGCCTCTTGGTACTTGACAGGTTGTGTGAGGGATAGAAAGCCTGCAAAAAGACAGATATTTGAGGATTGGCTCCTTGTGAGCACTCCCTCTCTGATGTTGCCAATGATTTGGTCCGGTGGATGAGCTCTAAGGTAGATTAAATCTCCCTGATATGGTATGATGGCATTTTGAAGTGAGGGACAGATGTTTGGAGACTTTGTTGTTGTAACATCTGTTTGCACTTCTGTAGTGCCATCAGAGGTTTGAAATGGAAGTGGAGGAATGGGTCCAAGTGGTGTAAAGGTGGACTGACTTTTGTCAACAGAAGTTGGACTTTTGTCAACAGATGTTTGAACAGTGGTTGATTTGGATGAGGCAGTGGTTTGAGGGTAAGACTAGTCAACAGTGGTTGACACAGCTGTAGCAGAGTTTTGACAGATGTTTGAACATCTGCCTCCCCTGATGCAGAAGTGACTTTGTAGTGAGATGGAATCATATCATCAAATCTATAATCCTGTTGTGGAGACTGTGGTATACCTGCACTGTTAGTTTTAGCAGTAATATCTTCAACTTTGAATTTTTCTAAATCAACCAGTTCGGCAGGATTTGCTGGGATTTTTAAGGATGAAAGTTCATTGAACTTTACATTCATAGATTCTTCAATTGTCCAAGTCCTTGTGTTAAACACTTTATAGGCCTTGGCAGTAGAAGAATATCCCAGAAAATACCCACAATCTACTTTGGCTGCAAATTTTTAAATGGAATCTTAAATTAAAACTCTGTTTTGAACATAGTAAGTAGTGTTTACAGCTTCGACCCAAAAGAACAGTGATAAACCAGAATCTGCTAGCATAGTCCTTGCAGCCTCAATAAGAGTTCTATTTTTTCTTTGAACCACCCCATTTTGTTCTGGTGTTCTTGGAATGTTGAATTGCCTCACAATTCCTTTTGACAAATAGAGGTCATCCAACTCCTTATTTTTGAACTCAGTTCCATTGTCACTTCTAAAGACTTTTAATGGCAATTCATATTGTTTCTCATCTTTGGTGACAAAGTCCTTCAAAATACATGCAGTCTCATCCTTAGAGTGTAAAAAGTAAGTCCATGTAAACCTAGAAAAATCATCAACTATGACAAGACAAAATCTCATTTTCCTTAGACTCATGATTTTAACTGGGCCAAACAAGTCCATGTGCAACAATTGAAGACATTGACTTGTTTGGACTCATCAATGGATTTGTAAGAGCTTTTATGTTGTTTTCCTTTTAGATAGGAAACAAAATGCTAATCACATTTAAATTCTTTTGATGGAAGGCCTCTCACAAGGCATTGTTTAGAGAGTGAGTTGATAGTTTGAAGGTTGATGTGACCCAATCTCCTATGCCACAATTTCTGTCTCTTTAGTTGAGGCAGCAGAAAACAGATAGACATTTTCCATAGGATTATCCTTCAACATATCAACTACATACACATTGCCACTCCTATGAGAAATAAGTTGTGCTTTGCTCTCAGCTATGATGGTATCAATCTTTTTAACCACTTCTGGCCCTATAATCTTACAAGTTTTCTTAGTGAAGAATGACCCATAGCCTTTGTCACTCATTTGTGAAACACTAAGAAGATTAAATTTAAGATTATCAATAAGAATGACATTTTCAAACTTGAGTCTCATAGCTTGAACAGTCCCTGAACACAACACCTTACCTTTAGAATCAATACCAAAAGATATATCACCATGAGCTAAGAAGTCCAGAAGTAGGGCTCTACATCCTGTCATGTGCCTGGGTCTCCACTATCTACATACCATAGACTATCTAAGCAAGCAGAAGCTCCCTGCACATCAGTAATGAATTAGTTTTGGTGAGTGTCCAAAGCCAAGTTGGCTTTGGATGGGTTCTCAGACCTTACAGTCTCAAGTTTAAGAGAATGATCATTGGTTTGAACAAGTTTTTGAACCAAGTTCAATAACTGTTGTTGACCATTTGCCAGTATTTATATATCAACACTTGGTGCAATAGATGTTTGACCATTTCCTGACAGATGATAGTAACCATAAGGATGCCTTTTCACTTCTGGTTTTGAAAGCCTTTTTGGCTATTCATAAACATGTGGCAGACTATGACAAGGTGGTTGTCCATGTCCTCTTGGATACTTGTTTGAGAGTGGAGCATCTGTTACTTGGACAGCTCTGGGAGTAGAGGTTTCAAGATTTTTAGTAACAGATGTTTGGACTGGTATAAAAGTATGTTAGGGCTTTCCTTTTGTAGTACGAACTGCCTTACAATTCCTTTTGACACACAGAGGTCATCCAACTCCTTATTTTTGAACTCAGTTCCATTGTCACTTCTAAAGACTTTTAATGGCAATTCATATTGTTTCTCAACTATGGTGACAAAGTCCTTCAAAATACATGCAGTCTCATGCTTAAAGTGTAAAAAGTAAGTCCATGTAAACCTAGAAAAATCATCAACTATGACAATACAAAATCTCTTTTTCCTTAGACTCATGATTTTAACTTGGCCAAACAAGTCCATGTGCAACAATTGAAGACATTGACTTGATTGGACTCATCAATGGATTTGTAAGAGCTTTTATATTATTTTCCTTTTAGACAGGAAACACAGTGCTAATCACATTTAAATTCTTGGCCTATCACAAGGCATTGTTTAGAGAGTGAGTTGATAGTTTGAAGGTTGGTGTGACCCAATCTCCTATGCCACAATTCTGTCTCTTTAGTTGAGGCAGCAGAAAACAGACAGACATTTGTCATAGGATTATCCTTCAACGTATCAACTACATACACATTGCCACTCCTATGAGCAATAAGTTATGCTTTACTCTCAGCTATGTTGGTGTCAATCTTTTTCACCACTTCTGGCCCAATAATATTACAAGTTTTCTTAGTGAAGAAGGACCCATAACCTTTGTCACTCATTTGTGAGACACTAAGAAGATTAAATTTAAGATTATCAATAAGATTGACATTTTCAAACTTGAGTCTCCTAGCCTAAACAGTCCCTGAACCCAACACCTTAACTTTAGAATCATTACCAAAAGATATATCCCCCCCCTCTCCATGAGCTAAGAAGTCCAGAAGTATGGCTCTACATCCTGTCATGTGCCTGGAGTCTCCACTATCTACATACCATAGACTATCTAAGAAAGCAGAAGCTCCCTGCACATCAGTAATGAATTAGTTTTGGTGAGTGTCCAAAGCCAAGTTGGCTTTGGATGGGTTCTCAAACCTTACAGTCTCAAGTTTAAGAGAATGATCATTGGTTTGAACAAGTTTTTGAAACAAGTTCAACAACTGTTGTTGACCATTTGCCAGTGTTTGTATATCAACACTTGGTGCAACAGATGTTTGACCATTTCCTGACAGATGATAGTAACCATAAGGATGCCTGTTCACTTTTGGTTTTGAAAGCCTTTTGGCTCTTCATAAACATGTGGTAGACTATGACAAGGTGGTTGTCCATGTCCTCTTGGATACTAGTTTGAGGGTGGAGCAGAGGTTTCAAGATTTTTAGTAACAGATGTTTGAACTGGTGTAAAAGTCTGTTTGGGCTTTCCTTTTGGAGTACGAACTGCCTCACAATTCTTTTTAACACAGAAGGCATCCAACTCCTTATTTTTGAACTCAATTCCATTGTCACTTCTAAAAACTTTTAATGGCAATTCATATTGTTTCTCAACTTTGGTGACAAAGTCCTTCAAAATACATGTAGTCTCATCCTTAGAGTGTAAAAAGTAAGTCCATGTAAACCTAGAAAAATCATCAACTATGACAAGACAAAATCTCTTTTTCCTTAGACTCGTGATTTTAACTGGGCCAAACAAGTCCATGTGCAACAATTGAAGACATTGACTTGTTTGGACTCCTCAATGGATTTGTAAGAGCTTTTATGTTGTTTTCCTTTTAGACAGGAAACACAGTGCTAATCATATTTAAATTCTTTTGATGGAAGGCCTCTTACAAGGCATTGTTTAGAGAGTGAGTTGATAGTTTGAAGGTTGGTGTGACCCAATCTCCTATGCCATAATTCTGTCTCTGTAGTTGAGGCAGCAGAAAATATACAGACATTTGCCATACGATTATCCTTCAACATATCAACTACATACACATTGCCACTCCTATGAGCAATAAGTTGTGCTTTGCTCTCAGCTATGATGGTGTCAATCGTTTTAACCACTTCTGGCCCAATAATCTTACAAGTTTTCTTAGTGAAGAATGACCCATAACCTTTGTCACTCATTTGTGAGACAGTAAGAAGATTAAATTTAAGATTATCAATAAGATTAACAATTTCAAACTTGAGTCTCCCAGTCTGAACAGTCCCTGAACCCAACACCTTACCTTTAGAATCATTACCAAAAGATATATCACCCCCTCCATGAGCTAAGAAGTCCAGAAGTAGGGCTCTACTGTGACACCCGGCAAATTCTGGTTAACAACGTTGTCTAGATGAAAGTCTACCTTAGCGAGTCACGCGTATATTGTACTTAACTGGGTTAGTTAAGTCATGTTATGGTTCGGGAACTGTTAGTTCAGTATAGAGGATCATCGGATGTTAGTCTAGAGGTTCATTAGATGTCAGTCCTTAACCAAGTGTACAAGTGATGACGATTCGTAGAATCGTCAGAGCTTAGGGAACATACAAGTCTCGAGTCCCGAGAATTGGTGAACAAGTGTGAATATGTTTGTTTGCAAGTGTTATGTGTTTACAATCATTATGTGACTTGTCGGTATGTGAAAATGTGTTAACATATGTTAAAACGGGGTTTAACGCGCAAAATACACGGAACCAACCCCTATAGGCGATTAGGGGAGGCTAATCGCCTATAGGGGAGGCGATTGGGCCTCATTGGAGGCGATTAGCATGCTAATCGCATGCCTTGGGGGCGATTAGGCCCTAATTGCATGAAGTTTCATGCGATTAGGAGCCCTAATCGCGTATAGCTGCTGCACAATCGTGTGTTACGTACTGGACGACTAAAAACGACTATAAATACAATGCTTGACCTCCTAAACTTCATAATATCAACCCTAGTCGTCCCATAACCCGCCCCAACACACACACAACCTCTGGAACACGATTTTGGATCAAAACACAAGGTTTCAAGCCTATTCCATCATTCTATCACAAATCTAAGGTGTGGTTTTCATCCATGCAACCTTAATTAACGTTTTCATTGAATCCCTAATGGTCCAGACCTGTTTATAAACGTTTGAGTCTTTTAAAAATCGTTAATAATCGTTGTTAATTGGATTTTAAATAGCATGCATGTTGTATGTGGGTTTTCAATGAAAAGATAGGGTTTTTATGATTCAAGGAGATGATTAACATGTTATTATGGTAGTTTCAGATTAATAATGATATCATGATGATGAGATCTGAGTTATTGTTAATTAGGGTTACGGTTTTGCATGCTAATATGATGTTTCATGTTATGTGTATTGTCTTTAAGATACATGATTGCATTCAGGGCTGATAGATCGAGGTTAAACAAAGGATTTTGATGGAAATATGTTTGATATAGTTGTTTGGATGATATTTGATGTTTACACACGTTCTGGGATTGATTTGGAGTGTTAAACGCGCGAAAAACCGGAACAGCAATGTTGCAGGCGAGTAGCAACCCTAATCGCCTATGCTATAGGCGATTAGGAGGCTAATCGCCTGATATGACACCCTAATCGCCTATAGTATAGGCAATTGGGGGCTAATTGCCTTCGTTGCATGTCTTATGACCTAATTGCTAGTGAAATGCATGTCTTATGACCTAATTGCTAGTAAATGCATGTCTTATGACCTAATTGCTAGTGAAATGCATGTCTTATGACCTAATTGCTAGTAAGTGCATGTCTTATGACCTAATTGCCTATAGTATAGGCAATTAGCATTCCTAAATGCCTGTTGACTTTCATAATCGCTAGTTGACTTTTCCTAATCGCGTGAACTGCTGCTGTAAGTATATTTTGACATTCCGAGACCCGATTTGACACCTAGGAACATGCTAGGAACCCCGTAACATATCTAGTAACTTGGTAACATGTGTTCGGACTTATTTATGTGATACTTGAACTACGTGCTATAACTTGTTGGACTTTAACGTATGTTAAGTGTGTTGCATGATTGTATGTTTGTGAGTGCAAGTACAACACGGGGAGTCTCGGGTCACCAATGGGATGTCGAGTCTTGTACTTTGGGTTAATTTAACAGTCACGGTGTTTTCAAACGAACTTGGTTATGGTCTGGACATCTAGGGAGTAACTAACCTGCGGGTTATTAGTCTAAGTACGTGTAACTGTCATATGTTAGGTCGCCGCTTTACGGGACTAGCATAGCTTGCTGAGTTTATTCGTATTACGAAGTAACGCAACCTAAGGTGAGTTTACGGCCCCTCTTTTAACTGGTTTCACTTTTCGGGGGAGAAAACATGTGTTAAAACTTATGTTTGGTAACTACTGTCATACTATGGGTTTCTATGGTTTACTATACGATCTTTGGAAGTCCCGTGGGGAACCATGAATGTGCGGGTTAGCACAACGGGGAAATGTGAATAGCGCTATTGGGAGTGACCAACCCCGCTCGTCGGCTTGGAGGGCCGGGCGAGTGCATATTGTCTCAAACAGGAACAACAGGTTTACTATTCGGGCACGACATCTGGTTTGCGAGTTAGTAATGGTTTTCCAATCGTAGTAGTAACAAAACATACGCCTAGCTAGCGTACTTGGTTTTCGATTTGTTATAGTATGGACAGGTTGAACTTGGTACTTTGATTACAAACCTATAAACTCACCAGCATTTTTGTGCTGACGTAAACTTTTACATGTTTTCTCAGGTCGCTAAGGTAGCACTACGGGACTAGGGCGCACGCGTCTGCACGGCGTCTAGTTAGGGTTGCATGGTTTTCAAACGTTGAACACTTGGTTTATTTTGGATTATGTTTTGAATAAGCTTCCGCTGTATTTGGGGATTTTTAAACTATGTTTTTGAAATTGCATATGTTCATTTAGACTTGTTTATTGTGATCGTTGGTTTGGATCCTGGTTTGTCATGCGCCTCGCGGTAAAACCCCGCAAGTGGATTTTGAGGGTGTGACATCTACATCCTGTCATGTGCCTGGTATAACACCCCAACCGATGGCGGAAACATCGAGGTGTCACGTAGTGATGATTGTTCGATAGCTCATGGTACTAAATGAAAATTGAATATTATTAATCAATTTACAATTTGTCATACAAATTACATAAACTTGATTTGCATAAACTAGGTCCAAAGCTCCTATGTGTTCCAAGACTTGTACAACTTCCATTAGCAAATAAAACCTGAAACATGTTAAGTAGGAAAGATGGGGGGGTCAACTATAAATAGTTGGTGAGAATACATAGGTTTTGCATATAGTTGAAAAACAATATGTTGTATAATAATGAGTAATGATAGAATATGAGTCCGACATGTAACATTGCGTCTTTTGTACAATCAAACCTTGTGTCGACTGAGACCTAACTCGCAAGTTAGTAAAAGTGTAACTGTTTTCGATCATCCCTGAATTTATGCGGGGGGGATGGGTTTGTCAGACCTATAGCGCTATAATCTAAACAGGCGGCTTGATCAATGTTAATGATTGTACTGTGTCTTTTTATTACAGTCAAATGATAGAATGAGTAAATGATAGTGTAATTAAATCACAAGTTTCAACAATGTAAGAATGAGTAAATGATAGTCTATAAAAAGTTTAAACATGTTTCACCCCAAAATGTAAAATAGAAAAAGGGGCTATGTAAACTCACCTTAATGATAGTGTTGAATCCCTTGATATAGAATAAATGTGGCACAACGATTCAAACAAATGGGTTGGCGGGTCGGGTCCTGGTTTGCAAATGGGTGAAGAAGGTTGTTTTTGGGAAGGTGGGCCGTTTTTACAGGGCTCGGGTTTTGGGCTCAGAGTTTTTAAAGGGTTTTGGGGTGGGCTCCGAAAATATAAAAGGTGTTAGGGTGGTTTGGGTTGGTTATTATTATGGTTGGGTTTTCACAACAAAGATTTGGTTATGTTTATATCTTTGTTAATTGTTTCAAATCTTTTTTTTATAAAAATAAATCTGAATTATTATTATTATTTATTATAAATAAAATGGAATAAACTTGATTTATTTATTATATATATTAAATAAATAAATTTTTAAAAACTAAAAATTGTAGTTTGAACATTTACATCAGATTAGTATAAGATAATTTTTGTAGAATTTTTAAAAGGGTTTTAATAATTAAAAATGAATTTACAAATTTAAATGTAATATACATATATATAATTTGTTTTTTTTTTTAAAAAAAGAAGTTAAAAGAAGTGGAAAAAGGGACGCCCAGGCTAGGATTCGAACCCGGGTGCCCTTGTTCACAAGCAACGATCACAACCACTTGGCCTAGGCCTGTGGTTGTGATTAATCCCTGTTTTAATAATATAAATATACTGTGTCGATCCAGTTTATCCCCAAATCCAATTACGAACCCTAGATTATCCAATCAAGCAATCCACACGTTTTCAACCCGATTATTGTTGGGGTTTTCGTTGTATGGACGCCGATAATCAAAACCCACAAAACAAATTGGACTTACAAGAATGTTTCGATTATGAATTGGCCAGTCAAAGTAAAAGTCAAAATGCGATCAAATAAACAAATCTGAGCGTAATTGTGAAGAAATGGAGGTTGAGGGAGATGTATTGGCGAGTGTAGGAGGTCCACTGATGTCCAATTTATACTATAATGGTCTGGTGTTCGAATGGAAATGATTGACCGAGTTTTAATGTTTGACGCGCCATTGACACGAAATTGAGAAGAATTAAACGCTAATTAGAACGTGAAATCAGTGATGATAGGCCGGTAATCACGTAACTGTGGTCAAAAGATTATTAAAGATGGTAAATTTATGTTAAAAAAAATAATTAATTATGCATACAGCTGCTGTCTCGCGTCTGTATCAGGAAGAAGAAGGAGCTGCGTTTTAGTGATGTTATATAATTTTTAAGTTGGGTTAAACCAACAAAGGGGTGTGGAGCAGGTGGTAAGTGTGCGTGTGTTGTGTATGACCAACTCGGGTTCGAAACCCAGGGAAGGCACCATTTTTTTTTATTAAACCGTGAAAGAGCAAAAGGGGGGGTTGGGCTTGATGTTTGGGCCGGATGGTTGTACTGGGCCTGTTTTAGATGGGCTGGCATATTAGGCTTTGAAACACAACAGAAGTGTGGGATGTGGGCTGTACAAATTTGTTTCAACAATGAAATACATATATATATATTTTATTATTATTATTATTATTATTATTATTATTATAAACCTATATATATATATATATGTATGAATAATTATCATTGTATTAGGGTTCTAAATATCACTAATAATAAGGCTTGTCGTTTTAATTCGTAACGTATATCTATTTAGTGCGAAATGTTACAGTCTCCCCTACTTTTTGGAACTTCGTCCCGAAGTTAAAGGAAGACACTAGGTTAGCAATTGGTCGACTACCGACACTCTTGATAAAATTTCACACTACCTTAATGTACCTGTAAATTCATGATTACGTTCTGGACCGTAATTACCAATTTACCTTACATTAGGGTTTTGTGTCTCTTTATGACTCTATCGATTGTTGAGCAGGTCTGATAGTCCCCACCAGTCGTCGAGCAGGTGGTAGGGCCTCTCTCGACTGTTTGAAAGACATGATGACCTCTACCAATCGTTAAGTAGGTTGTTTGGTAGTCAACTAACTGTCGTACAAGTAAGAAAGTATGATCATAGATATAGCAATCAGTTCACATTCAGACAAGCATGCACACAGATGTTATGATAATACTGGAATTTTATTACTTGAAAATAAAATGTCAATACATGGAATTAAAGAGAAAAATAGACATCATTCAGATGGTAGAGTTTGTTGTTAAGTAGCTGGAGGGTCTCAAGTGGGTTATTTGGAGCAGCAAGGGTGTTTGTAGCAGGGATTCGGCAAGTGTCCGCAAGATGTCCATACCTTTGACAATTGGTACACTGACGGCAGGGCACTTGGGTTGGATGGTGATACTGGCAGGTGTCACACTTAGGTAGTTTCCCGCGGTATTGCTTCTTGTTGGGTGGGGTAGTGGTGTCTTTTGCAAAATTCCTGGCCTTGCGCTTTCTGTTGGTTGAGGCCTCAGTTTTGATTTTAACGGCAGGTTGGGGAGTATCTTTTGCAACGGTTTTCTTCTCCCCTTTCCGGGTCAGGGTTCCTGCCTTTACATGGTTATCTGTTAAGGTGGCAGCCAACCGCTTTGCTTCCTTCAAAGTAGCAGGGTTGGTGGGTTGATTAGGGTTTGGGGTCTCGCGACATGTGTTGACCAGATGACCATACCTACCACAATTGGTGCACAAGCGACACGCTGAAACAGTGGGATGATGTCGATTGCATGTGTTACACAATGGAAAGTTTCTCGTATAAGGCTTCTTGTTAGAAACTTGGGTAGTGAGGTTTACATCAGGATCCCTGGTCTTACGTTTCTGATTCTTGGTAGTTACCGCGGCCACGATACTTGTTTTCTTGCCTTTCCGAACTAAGGTCTTGTTATTCCCAACGCCATTTCCATTGCCGTTCCCATTCATTTGGATGTCTTGAGCCAATAAGTTAGAAACCAGAGTTGTGATTTGTTGCGCCAATTGTTGGGAAATAATCGCAGCTAGTTGGGCATCACTCCACTTAATGTGGTTAGTGTTGTGGTCGTTGCTATTCACTTCATCTTGATTGTCACCATTGCTAAGAAGAGTGCTGCGACGTGGAGACATGATCTGTAAGGGACACAATGAAGTGAATGAGATTATATAAGGAATGTAATCATTTATTCATTAGTTAAAACGAATGAACGAAAACGTTGACTTATCAAAGATTCCAGATTCTAATAACATATGAAGACATGCTTTAGCCTATAAGTGAACACTCATCCCGAGAATTCCCAGGTAGGCATCTGGGTCCCTCGTCTGATTGGGATATATGCGCAATGCCAGCCTAGACAGAAGACTCAGAATACAGGCGTTCACCCTTCCAGATTGCACGTGTTCGTTATTAAGATCTAGAACTTCGACGAGATCTCAAGGGGGTTCAGGTTAAAACCTGAGGAATTTGTCCTATTAGTCTAAGAGTAGATCCACTGATGGAGAGCAACCTTCTTGTAGGAATGAAAGTAGGGATATGAAGTAGGAGGGAGATAGAGAATAGCAAGTAAAGGAAGCAAGTACTTGTTAAATCCTATGGTTATAGACTAGATTATTTTTCTAATAACCTAATTCCCTATAACCATGGCTCTGATACCAATCTGTAACACCCCAACCGATGGCGGAAACATCGGGGTGCCACGTATTGATGATTGTCCAGTAGCTCATGGTGAATAATAAATTCCATTAAATGATACAATTGTTCTAGAATTTGTACATCAAATTGAATAAAACTATACACATATCTTCAAGCATCAATTCAAATCTTCAAGCAACTAGAACCTGAAACATGTTAAGTTGAAAAAGTTTTGGGTCAACAAAAGTTGGTGAGAATTACATAGGTTTTTGAAAATTGAATAAAAATGATGTGCAATTCATGTGTCATGTCAATCTAGTCCATATGTGAGAACATACTAGAAATAAATCGAGTGCATAACCAACCCTGATGACTGTTATAATATGATACATACCATACGCTCATGGTCCACTTGAATATGTTATACGATAACAAACACCCACGCTACCTTTGTAGGAGGCACGTATCCGGGTGGGATTGTCAGTCCAATAGATCTATCAATGTTTACCGCCGGCTTGTACGGAGTTAATGATTATGCTAGAATGGTGCTTACTCTAATCATGCTCAAGACATAATGCAACATAGAAAACACATAGACACATTGATGATTGAATTGCATAAAATGATGTTGTAACATGTTTCATCCCAGAAATGGTGATAAATAGAAAAAGGGGCTATGTAAAACTCACCTTGGTAAAATGTTATGTCTGTTGAGAAATTTGGATAATTGTGTTGACCAAATGTATCAAGTATCACCCTATAATAAAGTAATAAATATGTCTAAGTCTATCAAATCTAAAAATGTATAAGTTTCTAGGGCTTCGAATTGGGGATAATTGCTCGTTTGATTAATATTAAAAAATATTCGCCAATTGAGAGAAATTTAGTAAATAAATAACTAAAAATCTTTTTATAAATGTTAAATCTAGGATGGTCACAAGAATGTGTTTAAAGTATAAAAATAATTTTTATAAAATTATTTTCTTTAAAATAGATTATTAAATCTATTTATTACAAATTGTCAAACTTTAACTTTAATATTAAAAAATACTAAAATTAAAGAATTATTAGATTAAAAATTATACTTCTGTTACAAATAATCAGAAATAATTTCTATAAAATTTTGGTGCAAAAATAATAAAAATTGAATTTATTATGATTTAATTATGATTAAAACTAACAAAAATTGATTAAAAATATTAAATAAATGATTTTTCAGAAATAAAAATCATTTCTGAAAAGCTTAATGTTATAAAAACTTAAAATAATTTTTGTGGAAATTAATAAGATCGTTTTGATATTTTTATAGATTTTTATAAATAAAATGGAATAAACTTGATTTATTTATTATATATATTAAATAAATAAATTTTTGAAAACTAAAAATTGTAGTTTGAACATTTACATCAGATTAGTATAAGATAATTTTTGTAGAATTTTTAAAAGGGTTTTAATAATTAAAAATGAATTTACAAATTTAAATGTAATATATATATATATATATATATATATAATTTGGTTTTTTTTTTTTTAAAAAAAAAAGAAGTTAAAAGAAGTGGAAAAAGGGACGCCCAGGCTAGGATTCGAACCCGGGTGCCCTTGTTCACAAGCAACGATCACAACCACTTGGCCTAGGCCTGTGGTTGTGATTAATCCCTGTTTTAATAATATAAATATACTGTGTCGATCCAGTTTATCCCCAAATCCAATTACGAACCCTAGATTATCCAATCAAGCAATCCACATGTTTTCAACCCGATTATTGTTGGGGTTTTCGTTGTATGGACGCCGATAATCAAAACCCACAAAACAAATTGGACTTACAAGAATGTTTCGATTATGAATTGGCCGGTCAAAGTAAAAGTCAAAATGCGATCAAATAAACAAATCTGAGCGTAATTGTGAAGAAATGGAGGTTGAGGGAGATGTATTGGCGAGTGTAGGAGGTCCACTGATGTCCAATTTATACTATAATGGTCTGGTGTTCGAATGGAAATGATTGACCGAGTTTTAATGTTTGACGCGCCATTGACACGAAATTGAGAAGAATTAAACGCTAATTAGATCGTGAAATCAGTGATGATAGGCCGGTAATCACGTAACTGTGGTCAAAAGATTATTAAAGATGGTAAATTTATGTTAAAAAAAAAATAATTAATTATGCATACAGCTGTTGTCTCGCGTCTGTATCAGGAAGAAGAATGAGCTGCGTTTTAGTGATGTTATATAATTTTTAAGTTGGGTTAAACCAACAAAGGGGTGTGGAGCAGGTGTTAAGTGTGCGTGTGTTGTGTATGACCAACTCGGGTTCGAAACCCAGGGAAGGCACCATTTTTTTTTATTAAACCGTGAAAGAGCAAAAGGGGGGGTTGGGCTTGATGTTTGGGCCGGATGGTTGTACTGGGCCTGTTTTAGATGGGCTGGCATATTAGGCTTTGAAACACAACAGAAGTGTGGGATGTGGGCTGTACAAATTTGTTTCAACAATGAAATACATATATATATATTTTATTATTATTATTATTATTATTATTATTATTATAAACCTATATATATGTATATGTATGAATAATTATCATTGTATTAGGGTTCTAAATATCACTAATAATAAGGCTTGTCGTTTTAATTCGTAACGTATATCTATTTAGTGCGAATGTTACAATTATTTAGTGTTTTGAAATAAATAAGATTTAGACATGGTTAGTTTTGTACAAAAGAAGTTTAATATCAGTAAAGTGCTGGTTTTACTAATTTATTAATTGGGGAAAAACACGCGATGTTACAGTCTCCCCTACTTTTAGGAACTTCGTCCCGAAGTTATATATATATATATATATATATAAAACACAGGGTTGAGGATGATTGTGTAGAAATTAGGGCAACCGTGGTTTGGAAAATTTGGGTTAAGGCACAACATGAATTTATAGGTAATAGAATAATCTGTTTTGGATAAGAGGTTTGATATGTGTGAGATTTAAGTGTTGGATTAGATTCGTCTAAAATAGCAAGAAGGATAAGAATTTAGTAAAACACTAAACTTAAGTTTTAGGAATCTTAAAGAAATGCATGAGTTGATTGACTATAGAAAGACTAAATGAACTACCAGGTAACTAGAGTTTATAATTGGTTATCTACCGAAAACCTTGATAGAATTTCACACTACCTTAAACTACCTGTAAATTCATGATTACGTTCCGGACCGCAATCACCAATTTACCTTACATTAGGGTTTTGTGTCCTTCTATGACTCTAAACACACATGTAAGTAATGCAAAATAACTTTGTGATTGAATCGTATACAATGAATCCAAAAATGAGTCCAACTGTTGAGCAGGAAAAAGACTGCTACCAGTCAGTGAGTAAGAACCTCTACCGATTGTTGAGCAGGTGTGATAGCCTCTACCAGTCGTTGAGCAGGTTGTAGGGCCTCTACCGACTGTTGAGCAGGCATGATGACCTCTACCAATCCTTGAGTAGGTTATTTGGTACCCTACTAACTGTTGAGCAAGTTCATCGTCCTCTACCAGTTGTTGATTAAATGTAACAATTATTCCACACATAAATTGCAAATTGATAATATATACATGTAAGCATCAAGTGTCAAGTATAGTATGTGAGTTGTGATTATATCATTGTAGACAAGGTCAATGGGTCTAGGTATGAATTAGTTCATATTCATCTAGATATGTTTCCAAGTGTCATGAATAATCGTATGTCCAAATATTCAATACTAAGAGACAAAAATATTCAATACTAAAATTTATTACTCGAATCAAACGAGTCATTACATGGAATTCAAAAGTAAATAATATTCTAAGAGTAGGGGTTTGTCATTAGGCAGCTGGAGGGTCTTGATCTCGGTTTAGGTTAGGGCATCGGTTACGGAAGTGATTTGGATCTCCACATTCATAGCACTGACCATAGTTGTACCTGCCGGGACGATTAGGGTTGGCAGCCAGAGCAGGGTTGGTTGGTTGGTTGGTATTGGGGTTTGGGGCTTCACGACATGTGTTGACCAAGTGACCATACTTACCACAATTGGTGCACAAGCGACATGGTGAAACAGTGGGATGATGACGTTTGCATGTGTTGCACAAAGGAAAGTTTCATGTATAAGGTTTCTTGTTAGGAGCTTGTGTTGTAAGGTTTGCATCAAGATCCCTGGTCTTGCGTTTTTGGTTCTCAGTAGTTACTGCGGCTACAATACTTGCTTTCTCGCCTTTTCGAAATAAGGTCCCATTCTTTACGAGATTGTCAGTTAAGGTAGCTGCTAGATGCTTGGCCTCCTCAAGGGTAGCAGGGTTCCTTCCCCACATCGTGTCCTGAATCTGCATGGGTAAGCCACCAATATATTTCTCGATAGCAATAGGTAGGGGTGTGACCTTATGTGGTAACAGTAGGCTAAGTTCGTGGAAACGAGTGTTGTAGGCTAGGTTTTCTCCACTGTCTTGGGCAAGATCGTGAAACTCATCTTCCAATTTCTTGATTTCATTACGAGGGCAGAATTCCGCCTTCATGATGTCTTTAGCTTGCTCCCAAGTTAAAGCTAGTGCGACTTCAGCTCCGCGAGTTCTTTTCTCCTCGTTCCACCACGTGAGTGCCCGCTTGTGGAGGACACTCATAGCATAGCGAACTTTGAGATTGTTAGGGCACTCGCTATTAATGAAGGTATTTTCGATACCTTCGAACCACTGAAGGAGACCAGTGGCTCCTTCGTCCCCGCTAAACTTAGGAGGATTGCAAGTATTGAAGTGTTTGAGGGTGCATACTAGGTGACCATTCCCGTTCCCATTGTGATTCCCATTGCCATTTCCATTTCCATTGCCGTTTCCATTCATTTGGATGACTTGAGCCACCAAATTAGGAACCAGAGTTGCTATTTGTTGCGCCATTTGCTGGGTAATGATCGCAGCCAGTTGGACATCACTACCATTGTTATTGTTAGTGTTGTGGTTGTGGTTGCTGCTCCCTTCCTCATGTTCGTCGCCACTGTTAAGGCGAGTGCTGCGATGAGGAGGCATGATCTGTAAGAGACACAATGAAGGTTTAATGAGACATGGAATGAATGAGGTAATATAAGGAATGTAATCATTTATCCATTAATTAAAACGAATAAACGAAAACGTTGACTTATCAAAGATTCTAGATTCTAATAACATAGTGAAGACATGCTTTAGCCTATAAGTGAACACTCATCCCGAAAATTCCCAGGTAGGCATCCGGGTCCCTCGTCTGATTGGGATATATGCGCAATGCCAGTCCTAGACAGAAAACTCAGAATACAGGCGTTCACCCTTCCAGATTGCACGTGTTCGTTATTAAAATCTAGAACTTCGACGAGATCTTCAAGGTGGTTCAGGCTAAACCGGAGGATTTGTCCTATTAGTCTAAGAGTAGATCCAGTGATGGAGAATAATCATCTTGTAGGGACTAAAGTGGGGATAAGAAGTAGAAGGGAGATAGAGAATAGCAAGTAAAAGGAGCAAATACTGGTTATAATCCTATGGTTATAGACTAGATTATTTTTCTAATAACCTAATTCCCTATAACCATGGCTCTGATACCAATCTGTAACACCCCAACCGATGGCGGAAACATCGAGGTGTCACGTAGTGATGATTGTTCAATAGCTCATGGTACTAAATGAAAATTGAATATTATTAATCAATTTACAATTTGTCATACAAATTACATAAACTTGATTTGCATAAACTAGGTCCAAAGCTCCTATGTGTTCCAAGACTTGTACAACTTCCATTTGCAAATAAAACCTGAAACATGTTAAGTTGGAAAGATGGGGGGTCAACTATAAATAGTTGGTGAGAATACATAGGTTTTGAATATAGTTGAAAAACAATATGTTGTATAATAATGAGTAATGATAGAATATGAGTCCGACATGTAACAATGCGTCTTTTGTACAATCAAACCTTGTGTGACTGAGACCTAACTCGCAAGTTAGTAAAGGTGTAAATGTTTTCGATCATCCCTGAATTTATGCGGGGGATGGGTTTGTCAGACCTATAGCGCTATAATCTAAACAGGCGGCTTGATCAATGTTAATGATTATACTGTGTCTTTTTGTTACAGTCAAATGATAGAATGAGTAAATGATAGTGTAATTAAATCACAAGTTTCAACAATGTAAGAATGAGTAAATGATAGTGTATAAAAAGTTTAAACATGTTTCACCCCAAAATGTAAAATAGAAAAAGGGGCTGTGTAAACTCACCTTAATGATAGTGTTGAATCCCTTGATTTAGAATAAATGTGGCACAACGATTCCAAGTATTACCCTAAGTTCAAATTAATAGAATAAGTCTAAGTTTTCTAGTCTACATGTATTCTAGGGTTCCTAATTTGGGGATTGATAATTGATTAATCGTTGATTTAGATATATTGTTAATAAATAAATAAATAAATAAATTTAGGAAAAAATATTATAAAAGAACTTTTTGTAAAATCTTGGTTAAGATGGTTGTATTATAAGATCTTAAATATGAAAATAATTTTTATAAAATTATTTTCTCAAAAATTGAATATTTAGTATATTTATTTCTATTTGTCAAAATATAGTTTTAATATCTAAAAATATTAAAATTAAAGAAATTTCAATTTAAAATTTATATTCTGTTCTAAATGAATAGAAATAATTTATGTAAATTTTTGTATAAAAATATTGGACAATGAATTTATTATGATTTATTTATGATTAAAATAACAAAAATCGATTAAAAATATTAAATAAATGATTTTGCTGAAATAAAATTTATTTCTGAAATCTTTATTGATTTATAAGTTTAAAATAATTTTTGTGGGATTTTATAAAGTCGTTTTGATATTTTTGTAGAATTTTGAAGTTATAAATGAATAAACTTGTAATATTTATAATATTTAATAAATAAATAATTTTTGAAAAAAAAAATTGGATAATAAACTTTATCATAAGAATAACTTTAAATAATTTTCGTAGAATTTATAAACCATGTTTAGTATTTAATATCTATTTTTAAAAATAATATAGATTATATGAGCATAAAGGAAATCCAAAAAAAATGGTTGTATGTGCCAAGGCTCGAACCCGAGTCCTTGGCCGGTTGGTTGCTTTAAAAACACAAGCCAGACCAGCTGGTCTGACCTTGAGAATGATTATACCTTGATTCCAATTAATTATAAGGGCTCTTTGGTTTGTGTCAAAATTTAGTTAAAAATAAAAAGTTGTGGACAGGGATCGAACCCCGAGCCACTTGGTTACACAACAACAGCATAACCATCTGATCTGAGGATCAGATTGTGTTTGTTTTTGTTTTGCGTTATATATAAACAGACAGGACTCAGAGTCGTCTTCCCCAAATATAATATACGAAACCCTAGCTTTCTAATTTGATTCGATGTACGTTTTTAACCCAATTAATCATAGGGTTATCATCAGGAATGGACCGATAACAACACAGGGACAAGGAATTAAAACATACCGATTGAATTTCTTCTTAGACGCGAGTCAAAGCAGAAAGTCAAACTCTTTAGGATTTGCGATTAGGAGTGACAGCAAGAAAGATTTGAAAGTATGGATATGTTATTCGGCACATTGAGGTCCTGAGGGAGAGTCCAATTTATAATAAACCTACGGAGTCTTAGTTTTAGAAAGTTTGACCAAATCATAAAGGAAAACGCGTAATTGCTCATATTTTTGGAATGTTTAGCAGTGATTCAGTCGTGTATAGCACGAAATTGATAAATCTATAATTATGGTTTCCTGTTCTGACTCCAGACGTGTCAAAATTCAAACAAATGGGTTGGCGGGTCGGGTCCTGGTTTGCAAATGGGTGAAGAAGGTTGTTTTTGGGAAGGTGGGCCGTTTTTACAGGGCTCGGGTTTTGGGCTCAGAGTTTTTAAAGGGTTTTGGGGTGGGCTCCGAAAATATAAAAGGTGTTAGGGTGGTTTGGGTTGGTTATTATTATGGTTGGGTTTTCACAACAAAGATTTGGTTATGTTTATATCTTTGTTAATTGTTTCAAATCTTTTTTTTTTTATAAAAATAAATCTGAATTATTATTATTATTATTTAGTGTTTTGAAATAAATAAGATTTAGACATGGTTAGTTTTGTACAAAAGAAGTTTAATATCAGTAAAGTGATGATTTTACTAATTTATTAATTGGGGGAAAAACACGCGATGTTACACGTGGAGTCTCCACTATCTACATACCATAGACTATCTAAGCAAGCAGAAGCTCCCTGCACATCAGTAAAGAATTAGTTTTGGTGAGTGTCCAAAGCCAAGTTGGCTTTGGACGGGTTCTCAGACCTTACAGTCTCAAGTTTAAGAGAATGATTGACGTGTGCGTATATACACATAATTTTACAATGAATTAACATACGTTTTTGCTTTAATATTTATAAAAATGGTTTAGAGCTTAATATTAAAACACACAATAGGGCAAGTGTACCCTGTCATATATGTAGTAATGTACACATAAGAACCAGATATCGATCCATGGACGCGCGCGGAGCAATGATACTAAAACTCTGTCCCCCATTTACCAGTAGAAAAAGATAGTTTGAGTTTGTTTTTAACTAGATTAATTCTAAAACATATAAATAACATATGTAAGACTCCAAATACAAAATATAACTATACAAACTATAATATATTAACCCTAGCATGTCATCTATAAATCATATGAAATAAAGGCGTGTGATCAACATTCCCATTTTCCGACAGTTAGTGTCCCTTTCGGGCATCCTAACATGACAACTATACAGAAAGCTAACACGAATACACACGTTAACCACTTCAAGTCGTTTATTAGCGAGCAGCTGATATGATCTCACGCAGATCTTCTAAAAATAAGTTAGTCATCTGTTAAGAGTTTTCTAACCTCACTAATTCAGGAAAGCAATACCGAATACACAATACAACCACCTAAACTAGCATAGAGTAGAGCATTTCACAACCTATTCCATTTTACCAACTTGGAACACAGATCTACTAAGATCACTATTTTTACCAAAATAACTACCAAAGATCATTAACCGTGTCAAAGACCAGTAACGGCACCATTAAGCTTTTTAAACCCTTTTACGTGCCGGTAAGCATTTTTAACCGTTATTCGACTGATTTTAACCAAACCAATACCCGGTTACAGTTTCATGGCGTAAACTTATTAACAAGTTAACTATTCTACTACCGGACGATTAAATGGACGGTTTTTCAACAGTTATCTGCCTAACACATTCGACATTCGCCAAAGTCATTCAAATACAACTACAAATCCAACAACAATGAAACAAGGTTGCGCTATGATCATCAAGATCTAAACGTGAAAAACGCCAAATTTATACAAGACATGATTAACTACACAAATGATTGTTTAACGTACTACATACTATTGTTCTTGCCCGTAGGCGTACGATTAACTATAACATCACAATAGCATACGAAAATCAGATTTGAAACATAAATGTTTAAAGGATCAAACCATATAAAATGCTAAGAGATGGATTGGATGATTGAAGGATGGATCGGATGGATTCCCGAGCTTGTTCCACGCCTGCGCAGCACTTCAAAAGCCCCAAAAATTGCCCGAAAACGTTTCCCAAGGATCCAACCCCTGATCAGTGAGTTTAATGCCTGCTTTATAGAGGAACATGAGTCTGTGAGCGGCCGCTCGGCCTCTGTGAGGAACATGAGTCTGTAATGCACAAACTTGCCCGAAAACGTTTCCCAAGGATCCAACTCCGATAGTACAATTACGATTAAAACCACGCATTTTGACGTCCGATTCCCATGTCGATTGTTTCTTGTGTTTTCAAAACGTTGCGTTTTTTGCTGTTTTTTGCGTCGATTTCACATTCGATCGCTTCAATTCCAAATAAGTGTCGTATTTAAATGTATTAACCTTATGTTAGTCCAGTTTGACAAATTTTTACTGATGCCAGTTCGTTAACGTTAAATACATGCAAATCTTTCTTTAAAAGCATCAAGGCGTCCACGAACTTCGAGAAGGACATCATAAGACTCATAACGGCTCATTTAATCTAAATTAACTTTAAACCATGTAAAATACTTCAAAAACATGATTAAAATCATATTAGACATTGTACGGATATCATATTAGACGTTGTACGGATTTTGTCGATTGTCACATTTTGTGTCCATAAATCCTTATAACGATGACTCACCGTATGACAACCACATCTAGATAAGGATGCATCATACACAATTGATACCAACTTAAAAGGGAAACACTTATTTTATTAATATTAATATAAAACTATAAGATATAAAAGTTGAAAACTTAAAAGTTCAAAACTTTATCAAACTATTCCTAGCCGGAGATATATAACTTTTGCATCAACCACACGAATTAGTATATTTATTCCACTTGTCATACGAGTCTGGGATAAAAATCACGCGCAAGAACTAGCCATCACTACCTGTGACACATGCTTAAAAATAACGTCAGACATTGCTGGTGAGTTCATGAGTATACATAAGTTATAAACCACATTATTTCAACTTTTCATAATTTGTACCCGCCCATGTCATCATAACTGTCACACCCTCAAATTTCCACATGCGGGGTTTTACCGCGAGGCGTGTGACACACCAGGATCCAAGTCAACGGTCACAATAAACGACAACTAAATGTAAGAAAATACGTAAGACATTCCATGAAACAACCAAAACATTATGCTTTGAACCATAAACCAGCAGCAGAAGCATTTCTTGTTTACAACCAAAAGACATATTACAGTTTTACAAACTTTGCTTAATATGCAACAAGACTTCTAGACGCCGTGCAAGACTTCGTGCGCCTAGTCCATTAACCGCTACCTTAGCGACCTGAGAAAACATGCCAAAAATGTCAACATATAATGCTGGTGAGTTCACAGGTTTTTCTTTTTCAATAAGCGTTTCATTAATCCTTTAAAAACTGTTACCGTTACCGTTACTGTTATTGTTACTGTTCATACTATGCTTGTTCGTACGCTAGCTAGGCGTCAAGTGTGTTACTCATACGGGCGAAACCATTGCTGACTGTGTGATACCCTTGTTTACAGACTACCTCCAAATCAGATCCGAAACATGTAAAAACACCCAATATCAAACCTAAACCATTAGCCAACCCATTCCAAGCAAAAACCCCCCCAATTTATCTCTGCTCTAACGGCCTCGATGCGAATATTTCCTAAAATGGCAAAGTACTAGGTTTCATTAACTATGAAATCTTTCCTTAAATGGCAACAATCAGATTACACAACCTACAACCTTGCAAATCACTATCCCCATGTTATAACATCATTCTAGCATGATTCCTAACAATAAACAAGCAATGAATCATATCATAACATCCTAATTCTTCAAGAATCACCCAAATGGGTCAAAATGCATACTTTCACCAAAACACTATAATAATAGCTTAAACTCATAGATAATCATCCTAACAAATCCTACATATCAGAAGTACATCGAATTCATGGAAACATTCATGTTATAATCACCAAAAATCATCATATGCATCAATACTTCACATATAGCAAGTATTATGGTGTAGACTTGTTTTTGAACTCATTTCCAAGGTTTTTAAACACACATTCTTAGCAAAACAAGGTCTGGACTTTTGGGGAACCAAAACAATAACATTACAAAGGTTTGGGATGAAGAACACACCTTGGATTTTATCAAAGAAAGGTGTGTAAGCTTGGAAATGGTGAGTTTTGAAGCAAAACAAGTTCCAGAGGTGTTTTAAGGTGTGTGGGAGGCTTAGGATCAGTTAGGGTTGCACAAATGGTGTTTGGGGAGTCAAGGGTTGTATTTATAGGTGTTTTGACTCGTGCACATCAGATCAGGCGAGTAGGGAATCAGTACAGGCGATTAGAAGCCCTAATCGCCAGTAATCATTCCTATTCGCCTATATAAGTGGCGATTAGGAGCCTTCCTGGTTCCTAATCGCCTTTATGGTTCTAGGATGAGTTTTTGGCGCGTTAAACACTATTTTAACACATATAAACACGTATTCACATACCGACAAGTCACATAATGATTACAAACACATAATGCACGATAACTAACACGTTTACATCCGTTCACCAATTCCCGGGACTCGAGACTTGCGTGTGTGCATTAAACCCGACGATTCCACGAATCACCAATCCTTGTACACATGGTTGGACCATAGTCACCTAAATTGCAGTACGCTCCGGTACGGGTACGCGGTACGAATACGCAATTCGCTAGGCTAGACGAATTCGGTACGGAAGGGGGTATGCTCATTTCGATACGAACCGGTTTGTGCAGTTTGTGCATTACAGACTCATGTTCCTCTATAAAGCAGGCATCATAACGACTCGACTGACCCAGTTAAGTACGTAATATGCATGACTCGCTAAGGTAGACTTACTAGTTTAACGAAAGTTATTAACCGGAGTTTGCCGGGTGTCACATCATCCCCCAGTTGAAAGAATTTTTGTCCCGAAAATTTTCTGAAGTAAAAGAGAACGAAGCGATAAAAAGAAAAATTTTCCCGGTCGTCACATCATCCCCCTGTTGAAAGGAATCTCGCCCCGAGATTCACTCTCCGACAGTAATGAGTGTCAACCCAAGTACACGAGAACCCTGACCCATTAGAGCCTCGGTCCACCACGTGAACCGTAATGAATCTAGATAATACAAGAGATGACCCACCAAGCACGCAACTAAGCATCCATTGCCCAAAGTAACGCTCCTCGAAAGTACGGAAGGATACAAGGATCACGACTAGAGATGTTAAGAACGAGTACTCCGACCCGAGAAACTAACTCCTCAAGACGAATATGAGACGGCTGTTGTAAATTGTCACATAACCAGCCCGACCCGACCCGACCGGAGATATGCTGAAGACCCTTGAGATCGGTATAAACGAAGTATCAGGTACCGTCCAAGCAGTGCCTCCAGATTATCTCCTCACATAGAATTTACACACCCGAAATCCGAACAGAATGCAATACGACACACGATAACCAAGGACTTACCCTTCTAGGTGTAGACACAGAGTATAGTAACAGACAAGGCTTAACGGATATGAGGCCCTTGACAGTACAGAAGCCAAAATAAAAGTGAAGCATAACGACAAATAAAGGACTTACCGGTAGCAGTATTAGGTTCCCCTTTGTTTCCATCATTGTCCTGTTTCATCATAGGACAATCGCGCTTGAAATGCCCCGTTTCCCCACAGTTGTAGCAGCCCTGATTTCCCCAAGAAGCGGGAGTAGCACCTGTAGCCTGAGCCGGCTTAGTTGGGAGACTGGCTCGACAATCCTTTGCAAAATGGCCTACTAATAGTAAAACATTCATAGAACTCACATTTGCTAATGCCTACTACACTGCAGCATGGTACCGACAAATCCCACCGCATCGGCACGTATAAGGGTCCCCAAGTATCATGTGTAGGTTTGTTCAGATTATATGCATGCGTACAACAGTCATGAACATAATTATAACAATTACCAGTTATGACAAGCATGCTCACATAGTAAAACATTCATAGAACTCACATTTGCTCTATAGATGTTTAGGTTGCGGTTACTACCAGTGGTCAATTGTCGATTGTCGTAGCGATGTTGTCATGGTTGTTGATGTTTCCTCGCAGTTTATTTTTCTTTTTTTTTAATGATTTTTATTGCTTATAATAATTATTTAAATCTTTGGATTATGGATCAAAATAAATTTATTTAGACTCACTCAATAAGCTATAAGGTTTTAGATGGATGGTCCAATAAGCTTTGAGGATTTAAATGTTTATAGAGAGGGCCTAAAAAGTTTTCGGTTTCATATTTTTAAAATTTATATCTGTCTTTATTTAGGACCCCGAGAAAAACGGACCTCGGCTAGGGTGCGGCTTGTCCACCCCTAGGGTCGGCCCTGGATTTATTCATCCACCATTTAATGTTTTATTTTTATTTAAAAAGTAAGTTGATTTTGATTTCTTAAAGTTTTTCATCATTCAATAACTTTCTTGTTTTATTTAGATAGTCTGCTTTGTAATCTACCTGTTAAAGACCTGAATCAGCTCAGTTTTTTATAATTATACAAGTCACCCCTTTCATAAAGAATAATAAATGTCTTATTTTTTTAAGTTTCTCAATACGTGTGTTTTCCACACAACAATCTTAATGGATACCTACCCTACTTTTCTCATGACTTGACAATAAGGGTTCACTTAAGACCAGACCATGCTCAGTAGTTGTGATTAATTTTTTTTTTAAGTCGGACCGGAATAGCTCGGCCAAACCGGAAACTTACTTGGCCACGAGTCCGGCATACTGTTAACCCACTCGCCGGTTTGAACCGTATTATGTGGGAGGCAACATTCGAACTCAAGGCCTAAGACGTGAAAAATAAGATGTCAACCAGCTATTCTGTAAACGCGTATATGTTTGGTCTGTATCTGTGGGTTATAACTTTAAAGATTATTTCTTTCCTTAAAATTTCTTTAACACATCCTTTGATATTTTCAAAAGTATTACTTTTTAATTTAACTAATATACAATATAACCAATTTCTAGATTTGCAAAAATATATTTTTTTTAGATATTTATAATTTTATCCAGTTCTTCTATCCGGTTCAACCAGTCCATTTCTTAAAACACTAATTGTAGCTACATGCAGATGAAACGACGAAGGTTTTTGTCAAAACATTGAATGGAACTCACTTCGAATTCTATGTTAAACCCGAAGACACGATTGGATTTTTTTTTTTTTTTTTTTTTCAAGTTTGATAATTTTGTCTAATCCAAATATTTTTATTCAAGTCAAAACATTAATAGTATTGTGGACTTCTCATATGAAGTGAGATATTTTCCTAGGAATTCCAATAGGTTGTTTGTATGACTAGGAAACCGTAAGCAATGTTTAATGATGATACCTAGATATTTTTAACTAGATTTACACTTTGAAAATGTTCAATAAATTAAACCAACTCAATATATGTGATTAATGGTAATTTAGGATTATGAATCATTCTAATAGAACCAGCTTGGTACATGCAAGCTACACAATTAGCACTAGATGAAAAAACAAACCAATATTCTGAATCGTCTTCACAAACCTAACCAACTCAAACCGCCCTTCAAAGTAGTGTCACAAAAAGAAAGTAAATGATGGTCATTCTGACAACTCATCTCAATGAACATTTGCTTAGGTAATTTCTTATATACGTCGGCTTTCCCCTATTATTCAACATTTGCTTAGGTAATTATTGCTTGTAGCTAAATATTAATTGGTGTAATTACTTGGTTTTATTGTGTCAAATTACTATAGTTATAAAATTAGTACTCGACAATTATATATTTAAGTCATAATTATGCTAATAGAAACTGTTAACCTATTTGTAAACATAATTACGCTAGTTATATGTAGTAGAGTAAACACAAATTCTAACACCAAGTAAGCTAACAAAATTTCTCATACACAAAACTTGAGCAATAATAATATCTATAAACTACATTTGTCACATGAATAAGAGGTACAAACTAAGTCACTGAAACTAGGAGTAATCAAAATCATTATTACTTCAATTTCCTTAACTTGCTAAGATCAGTGTAAATGTGGCTTAGCAGCAAGACATCAACTTCAGTTTCAACATATGGCAACAAACTTTCTTTAAATATCATTAAATCTAATCATTTGCAAATACGAAATTGGTAAGACCTTACGGTGTGGAGGGACGGCAAGGGGAGTTATGCCTATGCCGGCCCGGGCAACACCGCCCCCAGGCATGACCGGCACCCTCTTGCCTTTGATGCCGGGGCTATTTTTATTATTTTTAATAATTCTGGCCAATGAGGAGGCCCGTCATCATAGTGCACACCACCCCCTTAGAGGCCCATCATGAAGATGCCTCTCCCCCCACTCCTACGTGGCGCCTACGTGGAGGCCCATCATGAAGATGCCACCCCCTTCACACCCAAAGGTCTAATCTCACAGGGAAATACTAACCACACTGTGTGGATTTCCAAGATTCTAGTAATTAATACATAATGACAATCTCAATTATAACAGCATACCAACAAAACATTAATATTGTTTAAAATCCATGTAAACAACATGTTTGTTTAACTTGGATTTGAGTTTCAAAGCTTTATTTATTAAAACATATGGTGATTAAAATTTAAATATACAGAGCATATCAAAGGTATAACACCATGACTAAAATCTATTCATAAGATACATCAGAAAATATAACCACAAATACCAATGATATATGACTTTTTTTCCTAGGTTATAGAAGAATATGTAAATCACATGTGAAATAGAAACCATTTTTGTTTAAGCATTTTATCGAGCAGTTGGGGTGCACCATCAAACCTTTCACTTTATACACTTACAAGAATTTTTTTATTGCAACGTGAGGTAGATGATGTTGGAAATATGGTGAATGGATGATATTGAAATTATAATTTGATAAATTATAATTATTAATAAGACCTTAATGTGGTGAATTAAAGACTAAAACTCTTGAGTTTTATGTCTTTCATTAAAGGTTTTTATGTCTTTTAATTAGAGAGTTTATGTCACTTAATTAGAGTCTTTATGTCTCAAATTAAGTCTCTAATTAAGAAGACTTTTCATATATCCATGTTCTTATATAATGGAAGGCTTGATGCCTCATTTAGAGTGTAGAAAAAAGATACATGAAAAAATACACCAAGCTTTTGCAACACACATACACTCAAGAGTAGCAACCATGTTCTAGTTTCTTTTCAGGCAAGTGGGATAGTCCGCAGTGCACCGCGCCGCACTGTTGAACCGGTGTACCCTGGGAACAGACGACGAATCTGTTTAAGGGAATTGTGTCAAACACAAGCCCGGTTCTTTTTCACTTCTATGATTTCGTTTTCTGTTACAGTTCATTGAAGCAAGTACAAGGACTCGGAAACATGTGAGTTTCATGTACGAGAGGCGTTGCGGTGTTTACAATGTAAGTTTTCTAACAAACTTAAACAGATTAGTAAAACAGACTTTCGTGTAGATTGGGAACCAATCTTTAAACCTTCTCCTTAAGGACTTTTTGGTTCACGAAAGTTTGTAGATATTTTTCTTTTGAAATATGTTATGGTACATCGAATCGGATTAAATTTGTGATTGGAGTGAAATCTTTAATCTGAATATTCATGGTTTTTCGGGTTCATGGGTTTTGTGTCGTGTTTAGATAAACCGGATTATTAACATATATTTAGACGGTTTTGAAATACTAAAATTCTAATGAGAGTATTAGAAAAATCATAATATTTGTAAACCCATGAAAAACATTTGATAATGTTTTCTTTCTAGTAAGCCTATTAGAAAGATAATTTCAAAGTATTTGAAATGTTTACATTTTCTAATAAGAGTATTGGAAAATTAAAAGGTTTCAAAATAGAAGGTTTTGAAACATGTATTTCTAACAAGCGTGTTAGAATCGACGACGTTGAAAGAATAACGTGTCATGAAACATTTCTAAAAACCGTATTAGAAATAATTGTTTACAAAATCAAAAGTTTAATCTTTAAACTTATATATTGATTTTCTAACATGCGTGTTAGAAATTGATGATTTTGTAAAGACAAAATAAGATGTTTATATTTTCTAACAAGTGTGTTAGAAAAGATTATTGTACAAAATACACAAACGTCTTGGACATGATAGTAAGAATACCATTAAGTTGGGTTAAATATTCTTAAAGGTTTTAATGGGGTGTTTCAACTCATGGGTTTATGGAGAATTGGGTGTTTCAACCTTTTCAACATTTAACCGGTTTGGTTAAAATTTGACAGTTTTGAACGAGCGAGTTTGAAACGGGTATATTTTAGAAAATCCAAAGTTAATACCATTTATGTAAATGGTTTAATTTTCTAACGAGAGTGTTAGAAACGGTTTATTTTGTATAAACCAACAAGGTCTAAAACGATTGTCATAATCGTGTATTTCTAACAAGCAGGTTAGAAACGGTTGAGAATATAAACCAATGACCTTTAAAATGATTTTGGTAATCATTTATTTCTAAACGAGTGTGTTAGAAAAAGGTCCATATGATAAAACGTGTAATCGTTTGTATTCTAACAAGTATGTTAGAAATGGTTAATTTTGAAACCGTATATGTTTATATGGTACACGTATAGTTTCTAATGAACGAATTAGAAATGGTTAATAATGAAAACCATATACTCTAACAAGTGAGTTATGAATGGTTTAAATAATAAAACTATATTAGAGTTTATGGTTTTGATTTGTAATCAAAAGATAAATATGTATAGTTTATGGAAAATACTTGTAAAAGTAGAAATGTGTTGTATGAGTAAAACATGTCTTTTACAAATTATATATGGTTTGATACTTGTATGAGAAGGATGATGACTTGAACCATATAATAGTCTAGAGAGACTATTTAATGTAAAACAACTTGATGTTGTTTTGGACATATTTACTTGTTCGACTACTTGTGAGTAGTTAAGTATAAACAACCGTGTTGTTTTAAACAGTGTATTGAGGGAGTACCTCGAAACATGCCACGAGACGATATAATTGCTATTATTTCGTCGAACGGTAAAGTGTTGAAGAGAATAACACTTTGAGATTTGATGTTTATATATCTTTATATGAATCCGTTTAAATATATATGTAATATGTTATATATATTTTGGATTATATTGAAATTATAATTTGGAATCTTAATGTGGTGGATAAAGAGTAAACTCTTGAAGAGAGTTTCATGTTTTCTAATAAAGTTTTTATGTTACTTTATTAAAGCTTTTATGTCAATTTATTAGAGACTTAATTGTATAAATAAAGCCTCTAATTAAGTGACTAAGAAGAAAAAACTCTTCATATATTCCCATTAAGATAATCATGATCAATGTGGCAAGTTTATTGAAGTTAAATACACGAAAACGAGATATGTCATCTAATGTTGAGAGCATTTATGTAGAAATGCACAAATGTAGTTTTGATGACTATAACATATGATAGAAATATATGTTATTATTCATAAGTCTTTAATAAATATTGCGAGATTTATTATAAAAGACTTAGAATAGTGATGGATGTGTAGAGTCTCTACAAACCATCAATGTTGGTTGAATTATATGGAGGATTCGTGATATATTTTGGGAGAGTCACCCAATAAATAGTTTCAACAAAATATATACATATCACTTAGGCATATGTGAATGTCATGTCGTTAAGTGTCAATCTAATTGACTTGTTGATGATGAATATGTTCATCAAAGTGACTTATGTTAAGACTTATGTTTAAGTCCTAAAGAGTCAATGGTGAAGCCTTGGAGATTAAAGGCAAACGAGTCTTGATCCTAATGGATAGAATTAATTATGGTTTTGAAGCATTCTTTAAACCAATGTTTTGGAATGATAAACAAAATCTCATTTTGTGTCTAAACTAAGACGTGAATGTTAGGGAGAGATAGTGAGTTATCTCTTAAGGTTGTGAAGAATCAGAATGAGGCATATTCTGTTCACGTACTAAGTATTCGTAGTCTAAAGCATGCTAGACTAATACTTGTTAATTTAGATGCTCCACGGAGAATAAATTAATTTTGAACATTCAAACATATGTGACGACATAAGAATGAATTTTGTAAAAGCAAATATATAATTCATTAAAAAGGATGACTCGAAAGGACCGAATAAATAGTTCACTGGTTATGATACTATTTAGCTGAATATGAGGAGAACTCATATAGCTCAGAAAACAGTTCGTGTGAGAAATATGGGTTGAGTAATACAATGGGTGACCTCTATAACACAAAGATATAGATAGTCTCTATCTTATCACGGGTGTCTAATGTCATCAAGAGTGATATTACTCAAACTTAATCAAAATGCAAGCAATGTGGGGGGAAGAGCCATTTAAGAAACAATCCGTAGGGATGTAAAAATGGTACTTGAGAAGTTTTCAAGCTACGTATGAAAGGAATAAACTTTCATCACCCCATTTGGTAGTTATCCAATAACACTTAAGTGTGGAGGTGACTTGCATTTGAAAATAGAAGGTTTGATATGAACGAATGTGATTTTGGGAAGTACAAATCACACGAACCTAAAACAGACTTGTTATAAGTCAGTCCTATTATGTGGACATAATTCTTGAGAAGTTCAATGGAAATGACTCTAATGTGGCTAGAACTTTCATTGACATGAGTCAACGTCTAGCTAAGAATCGAGGTGAGCCTGTTAACCAATTAGAGTACTCAAGAATTGGAGGTGACTTGCATTTGAAAATAGAAGGTTTGATATGAACGAATGTGATTTTGGGAAGTACAAATCACACGAACCTAAAACAGACTTGTTATAAGTCAGTCCTATTATATGGACATAATTCTTGAGAAGTTCAATGGAAATGACTCTAATGTGGCTAGAACTTTCATTGACATGAGTCAACGTCTAGCTAAGAATCGAGGTGAGCCTATTAACCAATTAGAGTACTCAAGAATTATTGGCAGCCTGATGTATCTGATGAGTTGTATCAGACCAGACTTAGCAAGCAAGCTAAGTAGATACATGAGCAACCTACGTTCAATTCATTGGAATTACGTGACACGGGTGCTTTGGTAATTAGGATACATACGAGACTACGGGCTGCAATATAAAGATATCCAACAGTTATTGAAGGTTACTGTGATGCGAATTGGATATCTGACACGAATGATTCCAAGGCAACGAGTGGGTATTTATTCACACTTGGAGGTGTTGCGATAATGTGGAAATTACCTAAGCAACCGTTTATTGCTAGATCCACGATGGAATCATAATTCATCGCTTTAGATAAAGAGGATGAATAGGAAGAATGACTACGTCAATTTGTTAAAGATATACCTAGGTGGCTGAAGCCGGCATTGGCCTAATGCATACGCTGTGATAGTCAATCGGTAATTGACAGAGCTCATATCACAATGTGTATCAGTAAGAACAGGTATATAAGACGTAGGCATAATACGGTACGACAACTAATCTCTATAAGAGTTATCACTATTGACTATGTGAAGTCAAAGGATAACATCGCGGATCCGCTAAACAAAAGGCTTAAGCAGAGAGTTAGTTCAGAAGTCGTCAATGGGAATGGGGCTAAAGCCCATTAAAGGCTAGGTTTATGCGAAGGAAACCTAACTCAGCTGACTGGAGATCCCAAGATTTGAGTTCAATAGGACAACCTAATTGTATGAACTGTCGAAGGTCACTGTGGGGGAGAGTTGGTGGAAACCCCACATATTAAAAAGGGAGTTTACTATAAGATTTAATAAGCTTCCTAGTCCATTCCTAAAAAGTGACAAGGTTGAGGTTAAGCTTATGGCTTTTAATGATCTGACTGAGGTAACCAGTCCTAGTAGATCACCTATGTGAGAGAGAAGTGGGGTCGCTTCGAAGGGTATTATTGGGGCACAATACTTAATAGCTCTCGCAGAACCAGGCATGTGTCCATGACCACAACGGACACAACAATGAGGACTTGACGTTGTTAAGGAGAGTCTTGTGTGAAGCGTATTGTCGTCCACACAAACGGCAGACGAGTTCAAAGACATCGCGTTCTACTCAGAGCCAGTGGGCTAAGTGCGTTTCATAAGCGAAGGTTCAAAGGGTCACACCTACCTATCGTATGCAAAACTCAACTGTTGAAATTTAATCGGAATGAGGTTGCTTCTCAGAATTACTCCTATTCATGTGGGGGTTTGTTCGAAATATGTGTGTTTTGATCAATCTCCATTCATGTGGGGGATTGTTGGAAATATGGTGAATGGATGATATTGAAATTATAATTTGATAAATTATAATTATTAATAAGACCTTAATGTGGTGAATTAAAGACTAAAACTCTTGAGTTTTATGTCTTTCATTAAAGGTTTTTATGTCTTTTAATTAGAGAGTTTATGTCACTTAATTAGAGTCTTTATGTCTCAAATTAAGTCTCTAATTAAGAAGACTTTTCATATATCCATGTTTTTATATAATGGAAGGCTTGATGCCTCATTTAGAGTGTAGAAAAAAGATACATGAAAAAATACACCAAGCTTTTGCAACACACATACACTCAAGAGTAGCAACCATGTTCTAGTTTCTTTTCAGGCAAGTGGGATAGTCCGCAGTGCACCGCGCCGCACTGTTGAACCGGTGTACCCTGGGAACAGACGACGAATCTGTTTAAGGGAATTGTGTCAAACACAAGCCCGGTTCTTTTTCACTTCTATGATTTCGTTTTCTGTTACAGTTCATTGAAGCAAGTACAAGGACATGGAAACATGTGAGCTTCATGTACGAGGGGCGCTGCGGTGTTTACAATGTAAGTTTTCTAACAGATGATTGTATTCAAAGTAATAGAGGGGGTTGGTTGCTGCGTACGAACAGCTGGAATGAAATACCTGATGGGTTTCGGCAGGCGGAATCATCATGTCACAGGGTGCTTTGCTGGAGATGTGTGATGCTCACATGGCAGTTACAGAAGTCTGCAGACCAAACAAAGAGATATTACCTTTGTTATTTAAGATTCACAAGTAAATATAATCTAGTGAGGCGATATGTAAATGAAAGAGGAAGGGATTAAAAGAGGGTTGATGTAACAACCAACTAGGATAAGATGAATTAAATTTTGTTTGGGGGGAGGGAATTTAAATTCTTTCAGTAAAATGAAATAAGGTGGAGGGAAATTCAATTTTTAAGAAAGAATTTTAATTTAATACTTTAATCTATTTTTTCATTTAATTTTATGTAAATTGTAAAATGCTTAAGATGCGGTTGTGGTAAACCCGCATCTTTTGGTTCCCATTGTTGTAAAGAAAATGCATAAGATGCCACTATAGGAGTAAACCGCATCTTTTGGTTCGCTTTTCTTTTAAAAACATGCATAAGATGTGGTTATAAGACTAAACCTCATCTTTTAAATTTTGCCATTTGCATCTTTTGGCTCTTTGTGTACTATTGGATCAGTCGTTGATAGCAAACCAAAATCGATTAAAAATACTAAACAAGAATGTGATCTCAATCGCCCTGTCTCTATATAGAAAACCTACTAAATCCGATTCACAAAAACCTTCCATAACTTCAAGTAATTGATCAGTCCGATTCACAAGTTTGCCACCGCGCGATTTATGTTTTTCTTTTGATTCGTACGTTTAGTAAGTTAAGCTTATTTTTATTTGATTCAAAAATTGTATATATTTTCATTTCATGGCCTAGTTCCGTGATGCCTATATTTTATGAACCTTTTTACATAATATTTATTTAGTCTTTTACGTCAATTCTCAACATTGGTACTAACTTTTTTCAAAACATTATAAGTCACGACGAACGACTTATTTAACAGGGATTACAATGATAATTTACAACAAAAACGACATATTTAACATTGTTTACATGATAATTTACAACGAAAGCAACTTATTTAACGTGGTTTACATGATAATTTACAGCAAAGGTGTGGTACAGGTGGTAAAAAAAAGTTTAATGTTGTTACATTACATAATATAGTCTTGTTCGATCCATTCCCGAGCTCATTACTGCTTTTATCTCCTTTTGGTGATTAGCCTGAAAGTATAAACCACAACACATCAAACAAAGCTAAATGAAACAGTGTGTAGCCTAAAAAAATGCTAAACAATTCGAAGTATTGAAGCAATTTCGCGAGTTATCTCACATATATTTAAGACATGATATGATTCAAACTCACCCAAACATCAACTTTAAGATCAGGAGGATAGTTATGTGCAATAATGAAAATGGTTAGATCACCAATCAAATGCATTAAACAAAACACAACTCCACTAATTGCGTTATAAATCTTCTTAATCTAAGTGCGAGCAAGTTTTTGCCATCCGAGAATCATATGTTCACAATTCAGTTGTGGGTCTGTCACTTGAAAATTGTACACTTTCAGACTAACATTAGCTTGCAGGCTTAACACAACTTAACATATACTTATTAACATGTTAGGTCTAGAACTAGTAAGCTACACAATATAACATACTAAGCACATAGACTTATTGTCTAATCGAACAAACCACTATAATGTGTATTTGCATACAAATTGAATAACAAGGGCTATATAACACACAAGTATTCTTAAACTTAAAAATGAGTTTGATCGCCTTCTATATAGATTTTAAGGTTTAAAAACATTTGGAATTATAAAATTTAATGCCATTTGACTAATTTGGTCAATTTTAGTCCAGATACCCAATTTCACAAATATACTTTGAATTTTCATTCAAAACAGTTCCAATACTTACTAAATTCCACTATACAAACAAAATATAAATTGGGACTTTATCATTATCATATGAGTTATAAAATATATCCCCCATTACAACTAGGGATGTAAACGATGCGCAGCGGCTCTCAGGATTGGATCGGTAAAAAGCTCGAACGAGCCCGAGCTCGAGCTTGAAATATGACTCGTTTAGTTATCAAGCCCGAGCTTTACATACAAAGCTCGTATAGGCTTGCGAGTCTAAACGAGCCCAAACAAACTTCCTATTATTTTTTTTATGTATGCAATTTTGTCTATTTGAACAAATTTAATTTTAACTAATAATCATGGTGAGCCGAGTTTTGGCTCATTTAAGTTATCAAAACAGGCTCAAGCCGAGCTTTTAGCTCGTCTTAAATTGTTCTCAAATTATCTTGAGCCGAGCTCGAGCTCTTGGGTATTACTTTCGAGCCAAGATCGAGCCTAGTCGCGCTTGGGCTCGGCTCATTTACACCCCAATACAACATGCCAGGAACCGGGATATTACATGATTCAAAGTTTAAAAATGTTCGCTTTTTGTCCGTTACCTTTTACAACATTTGTACTTAATAAAGCTATAAAAAATCTAGTACATATCATAAAAAAAAGAAAATGTGATGCTTAAGAAAGGAAAAGGATAATCAATATGCATAACATGTAAAAGACTATACAGTGTTGAACTAACCTTGTTGTAGTTTAGATCCTTCATAAGAAAACAAGCGCACTGCATTTTTGTAGCTCGCTTCCGCCACTTCTTCTTTAGAGAGATCAAGCAAAGACGCAACATAAGAAAGCACAAGGTGGATATTGGCTGGATGATTAAGCGTCCCTTGTTTCGGGTCTCCGTTATTTTCATGTTCGTCCACCAAAAAAAGGGATTCTGAACTGTTTGGTTTGGGTAATGCATCTGGTGCATCGGTCTCCAGTAAAATCCTATCAGAAGGTACGGCTTTCAGCATCTTCTTCGCCTCGTTTACTTTCCTATCCATAAGAAACCCCGAGAATGAAAAATACACCCCAAGTTTAGCAAGTTCAGGAACCATCTCTGCAGAACCTAAGTAAGAATGCAATATTACGCCTTCAGGAAATGGCCCGAGAGATCGCATTATATCAAGAAGTTCACCAAAAGCGCATACACAGTGCACAGAAGCTGGCCTCTTCAGTTCTTTAGCAAGTTGAAGCTGCAGGTGGAAAACTTCAACCTGATCGGTGAAATCAATTTTCTTCGCATGTGACCCTTTGTCCAAACCAATCTCTCCTACTGCAGCCGTAGGGTTTGCGTCTAAGAACTCCCGTAAGGATGTCAGCCAGTTGGGAGTCCGGTCTGTGATGAACCACGGGTGGAGCCCAAATGATGGAATTATAGAAGGATAGGTATCACTCATCTCCTTCACCAAGTGCCAGTCTTTCTCAGAGACGCCGTTGACTGCAAAATGATGTATGCCGTGTTCTTGAGCTGTCTCGATGAGTTTCGGAGTCTTGTTAAAGATTCTCGGGTCTTGTAGGTGACAGTGAGCATCAAAGAGTTTTATCATGGCTATAAAATCTAATGTTGCTTCACTTTCTTGATAGATGATTAATTTTTCCCTGTCCAGTCAACAGTTTTTTTATAACAATTAGCGCTCGTATGTGTAAATCGTTATGTGCAATTTGGGTGGCGGCGCAGCTTGTTGCCCGCTTACCTGCCATCCGTCCACTTGTAATATCAATATGTTGTTTCAATGTTTTCGAACATATATAACAGATGTAATTTTATGTTAAGTTTAAAATAGTAACAACTCTACATACATCATAGAAACCATATAAACATACAATTCAGGCCACTCACTCAGTAATCATATAAAATCAGGGTCTAAGACAGGAGCCTATATGAACATATTATCAAAACCATAAAACATGCACTTGATGCCTCTCAATAATCATTACCTTTCTTCCCAGGGATAAAAAGGAAAGACAAAAAAGTTTTCTTCATTAACAATTGAGACTTTTAAATGTCTTCCATATGGAATCAGTGTTTAGGATCTAAAGTTTAATTACGACAGACTCAACTCTACAACAACAACAACAACAAGAACCGTACCTAATAAATCTCACAAATACAAATAGCGAAGCTATTGGTAGGAACAACTAGGTTTTAAAAAGCGCTAAGCACACAAAAGTGACGAGGTCTAAAACCGAGGCGCAAAGCGCAAAAGTGGTGGGCTTTTCGTACCCAAGGCGCAAGACGATTGTATATTTTTTATATATATCCATACTTTTTTTAGCTTCCCCTACTCAAAATATATCTATAAATAAATAAGGCTTTTACATACAATTTACCTACAAATACAAGCCAAGGTATATCAGTTTGCTACATAAAAACACTCTAAGCCTAAAAAAACCCAAACAATGCGCATTTTCTATTTACCGCACGCCTCAGGGCGCCTTAGGCACACTTTTTAAAACCCAAAGGATCGAGGAAGGGTACAATGTAGACAAACATTGCTTTTATCCCGAGAGATAAAGACCCGGCTCCAAAACAAAAAAACCAAACTAAAAGTATAGAAATGGAAACAGATATAACATCACTAGCTTATACCCCGGGAGCGTCCCGGGTTGATAAATCTAAGTAAAGTGAATAAAATTAGAAGTATCTAAACTATAAAAATGACATCTATATAGCAATTACCTGTTGGAGAGCATCCCGGGTTAAAATATCTAATATGACATAATAAAATATCTAATATGACAACATAATAATGACTTGCCAATATATGATTAATGAATATTATTATTATTATTATTATTATTATTTTAAACAAATCTCTGCCATAAGTTATCATATTCTAATATAAAAAAAGGTAATTGGGTCGGATATTACCTAATCCCAGGCCCGACCCAAACCCACAATTTTTTTAAAACTAATTCCAAACCTGACGCAATACCTGTCGGGTTACAAAAATAGTCGTTTTTTTTCTCCGTTTTTTATATAGCACTATGGTACTCGTTGGAAAGATAATAAAACGCTCGTTAATTTGGTGTAATTTTTTTCTTTAAAAAATCTCGTATATGAAAGATATTAAAGTTTAAAGTTATGAGGGAGAAAATAATAAAATTTTAATATTTAAATTTAGTAGATTAGGTATTTAATAGATTATGTTAAATAATATTTAAACCATATTTATTCCTTTTTTTTAATTGGTCTAGAGTTGCCACATCACATCCTATGTGGCATCTCTCAAAAGAGAGATTGCATAATATTATGACATCTCATCAAAATGGCTTTGGTTTATTATATGTATAGATATAGATAAATACACGAACAACTCTATGATCACCTAATTATCAAAACTTTCTTCCCCAAACTGCAAAAAAAAAAAAAAAAAAAAAAAAAAAAAAAATGATGAATTAGGGGTTTGACTTTTTAAATTAAAGTTGAAACAAGTTAGTTAATCCTGAAATTAAACAGCTCCATTTAGATTATTAACATACACATCAACTCTAAAATACTTAACTTTACTAATCAAGAGGTGTTTTCTTTTCGATTAATGTTGCAATCAGATAGTCGACAAATGAACACAGAATCATCATCTTCTGTTCTATCAATGGAGACATCGAATGCTACAAATATTAATGGAAGTACGTCAACGATATATATAATATGCAATTGACATGATAAATATAAAGATACCTGAGTTATGGACGACGTTAGAATGAGTTGATCAATTGCTTGCTTGCTTTCTTTCTTTCTTGATGGTATTATTAAATTAATTAAAACTTAAGAACAGAGTGTAAGAGAATGTACAAATTCCGAAGCCTACGATACAAGTAGTAGTAACGTTCATCAAACAAAAACAAAGGCAAAATACTCCACTATGGTTGACTTTTTTCTCTGAGTCTCATTTAATGAATCAAAAAGAGGGAAACGAAATGAAAATGAAGATGTATGTTAAAAAAAAAAAAAAATAAAAAAGGAAAAAGAGAGGAAACTAAGGTTACAGGATGTGGTCATTGTGTCATGTTTTCATGTTACGTAGGATGTCACATTGGATTTTTGGTGTCTTAAATTTCTTGAGACATGAGTGGGGTGTGGAGACACCAACACCTCGTGTCTCAAGCATTTATTATTATTATTTTTTTCTAAATATTAATTTTAATTAGTTTTATAAAAGTAACAAATAAAAAAAATAATATTCAAATAAATACTAGATTTAATAAAAAAAATTACAAACCATCCTTAAAAAAAATTACAAACCATCCTAAAAATAAAAAAAAAATTACAAACCATCCTAAATTTAATTAGTAAAATACTAGTCGTCGTTTTTGTTGCTCCATATATATTCGATCAAGTCGGCTTGTAGATGATGATGGATGTGTTCGTTACGTAACGCGAAATCGTTTAACTCTTATTGCACTGGGTCATCTGGAATAGTATTCTCCTCCACCGCATTTTCATCGAACTCATAAATAGCTCGGCCTTCGTCTTCGATGATCATGTTATGCAACAAGATACAAGCATACATACAATAACGTAGTTTTTTTTGGTGTGAAAGCACGTGCCGGGTTTGCGATGATGTGCAATTTTGCTTGTAGAACCTCAAATGTTCGTTCAATATCCTTTCGCGCCGCTTCTTGAAACTTAGCAAATTTCTTTCTCTTTTCGTCGTGAGGGTGCTTAATACTTTTAACGAGTGTAGAATAGGTTGGGTATACTAAATCCGTAAGATAATACCCGTGCTTGTACTCAACCTCCGAAACTGTAAAATTTGAATCCGGACCGGTTCCTTTTCTAACATCCTCAAACACCAATGATTGATTAAGAACATTAAGGTCGTTATTAGAGCCGGGAACACCAAAAAATGCATGCCAAATCCATAGGTCTTGTGACGCGGCAGCCTCTAAGATTATTGTTGGATGACCGTGATCGCCTCGATAAAACATGCCACGCCATGCATTAGGTCACAGGTCCTTGGGTTCGACTCAACCACGGGTCACACGCACATAATTTTCGGTATAAGCACCTCGTATTTATTATTGGGGTATTATTTATAAAGATATAATTATAAATATAACGATACGACCAAGAAGTTTTAACTCGCGAGAACGAACCGACAAAAATATTAACGAAAAGTATCATTAGATAATATTCGTATATTGGTCGTGACTTGCGTTGTTGTTGGACTAAATTGTTGGACTATACGTTTAAATTTATATAAATAGTATAATTTATATAATTAACGAAACGTATAAAGCCTTATGGATTAGAAATACAGATAAATATAATGTCGTCTGGTGTTTGCAGTTGATTTTGGGGAAAATTGTAGACGACTTGTGTCGTCTGGTTCGTACAAAAACATAGGAAACTCTACCGAAATTTTTATAAAATCCGAAGCGCGACAAGTGTGATATTGTTGTGCGTTCTTATAAATAACTTTCCAAGTGTTTGACAAATGTAGTTTTATACAAAATACAAAATCGTGACGTTTTTTACAAAGATTATTTATAAAAATAATAGTCTATTCCGGGGCAATGTTTCAAACAAATATATAGCCTTTTGTTACCAAGCGTCAAGTATGACGAGTTTTTTTTAAAGGTTACTCGGTAACTAAAATATGTTTGTTGTTCGGATTAAAAGATGTATAAACGTTCGGTTTTATTTGGAAAACCTTTTTATGAAAAGCAAAGTCTTGAGATTTGTAAGATACTCGGATTCGGGAAAAGATGTAGCAGCTGTTTTTAATCTATTTTAATAGCTACAATTATGTTTCCTCAAAGTATATATTTTTCAAAAATAAATGTACAAGACAAATACATTTATCCGATTACGAGACGAGCTATTACTCGGGATGATTTATACGTTTCATAGTAATAGTCTAGCATGGTTTACACACGAATAGTAACAGGTGCGCGACTTGGGTACTATGTCGTACGTGAGCATAAGAATTATGCTAAGTCACGATCGGTTCGTCGAGTTAAAACACTTAAAGACTCGGGTTCGTACACACGAGTCTAGATAGTTGAATAAACTATCTTATAACCGGAAAATAAGCTAGGCTTATATATGAGAGACTTTTAAGGTGTCCTTTGTTGGTAATTAGGGCACGAAGAAGTCAGTCAAAGCTTCGGGCTTTGTTTTCTAGCTAAGCAAGGAAATCAAGGTGAGTTTCACGGCCCCTCTTTACTGTTTTACTTGGGGGAAAGATATGTTTGTCAAATGTTGTCACATATTGAAATGTTTTCAAAGGTTAAAATGTGATGAGTGGCATGATGAGCACTTGAGTTTTGTGTTCGCCACTCGGGGTTGAGTCCTCGCGGCCGTAACCATTAATTCAGGGGCATGAAACCGAAGGAATATTTGGTGTCACACCCTCAAATTTCCACTTGCGGAGTTTTACCGCGAGGCGCATGACAAACCAGGATCCAAGTCAACGATCACAATAAACAACTCTATATGAAAACATAAATAGACATAACCATTAATTTAATAAGCGGAAGCGTTTAAGTAGCATTCAATCAACTATGCTATTATCTCAAAAGTTGTTTCAAATACTTTTATTACAAAACGTGCAACTATGTCTAGACGCCAATGCAGACCCGTGCGCCTAGTTCCGTTCATTGCTACCTTAGCGACCTGAGAAAACATGCCAAAAAGATGTCAACATATAATGCTGGTGAGTTCACAGGTTTGTTCAAAATGTTAGCAAAACGTTACCATGTCCATACTATATCAATGTTACCAAG
The DNA here is from genome assembly GCA_028751855.1 of Ambrosia trifida. Lineage (NCBI taxonomy): Eukaryota > Viridiplantae > Streptophyta > Magnoliopsida > Asterales > Asteraceae > Ambrosia > Ambrosia trifida. The sequence goes on along the minus strand of CM054123.1, from coordinate 27,794,716 downwards.
TACGCTAGCTAGGCGTATGTTTCATTACTACTACGATTGGAAACCATTACTAGACACGTTTAGCAATGTTCAGCATGTTTAAGCAGCCCGTATGTTCAGCACGATAATGTTCCTGTTCGAGACAATATGCACCCGCCCGGCCCTCCAAGCCGACGAGTGGGGCAGGTCACGCCCAATAGATCTATCCACATTTCCCCCGTTGTGCATCCCCGCACATTCATGGTTTCCCCCGAGACTTTCCAAAAGATCGTATAGCAATATAAAGTTAAAACCATAGTATGACATAAGTTACCAAAACCGTTTAGCGCATGTTTTCTCCCCCAAAAGTTAAAGCAGTAAAAGTGGGGCCGTGAACTCACCTTAAGTAGCGTTCTTCAAATATAAGTAAAGATGTTTAGCCCTTGATAATCCCTCTACCGGAGATCTATCAAAATGTTCACATAAGTGTTCCGACTAATAACCATGAGGTTATCTAGTCCCTGATTGTCCAGATCGTAACCAAGTATGTTTTAAAACGTGTTTAAATGTTTAACCGACACACCAGACCGACCCGACATCCCGTTGGTGACCCATTACCCTAACTAATCAAGTACACATAGATTACACACAAGGTTCAAGCATAAAACACTTAGTTTGTATCAAAAATCTCATTTCTGCATCAGAACGGTCGAACCAGTCAGTTTTAAGTCTCCTTCGCACCTTTTAGTCTCCTTCGCACCTTTTACATCTCGTTCGACCGTTTGATGCTTCCTTCGCCCGTTTTATCACATTCGTCCAATAAAAACCCAGGTTCGACCCTGGATCCCTCCTTCGCACCTTCGATTGGTCGAAGGAGGCCAGGTTCGCCCCTGTTCTATAATTTTTCCTAAAAACGCTTCAAACACACTCAAAACGACTCGAAACATCATCAATCACAGCAGTCAAGCATAGATAACTTATTCCTACAAAACCCCATCGATTTCCCCCGATAATACGTCCGTTTCAGCCCTTTCCCAAAATGGTAAAGATTATGGAAACATCACTTTCATGCATGAATAATTTACCCAATTTGGAAACTTTTGAAATCGATTCATGCTTCGCTTAAAATACTCAGTTTGTCGATTATCCGATCTTTCTTATTCATTCTATTGATCATAAATATTCATACATCAAGTTTTAATCCAATAAAACCCCCAAATATTATTATATCCAATCCTAACCCTAGACAACAATATTCCATCATTAATAACAATCCTATATCATGTTTCTATCATAGATATAGCAGCAAATCAGTGAACAACACATAACACCACATAACACACAATTTACATATGTTATTCATTATGAAAATCTATGTTAAATGATCATGTTTTGATTTAGAAAGATGTTTAAAAGGTTTTTAATCATAAAAACACCCTTAGAACGGATCCGGACAATTAGGGTTAGATGAAAACGAATTAAAATGCTTTTAAAAAGATTTAGGATTATGAACACACCTTGGGTTCTTGTTTAGATGTTGTAGATGGGTTAGATTATGAAAAAGAAGAGCAAAAACTCCTTCCTTAGTGTTTAAGATCGTTTGAGAGCGTTTTGGGATGGTTAGGGTTTGTGAAATGATGAAAAATGACAAAGGTTGGTATTTATACTAATCCTCCTTCGCCCCAATTCATTGGTCGAAGGTGGTCTCCTTCGCCCCTTTCACAGGGTCGAATGAGCCCTGTTTGGTCGAAGGGAATTCCTTAAATTCCACTTCCCTGGTTCGCCCACTCACAAGGGTCAAACCAGACACTTTCTTCTCCTTCGACCACTCGAAGTGGTCGAACCAAGACTCCTTTTTAACTAGTTTTCCGGTTTGTCGTGTTTAACGCATTCTAACACATCTTAACACATAAGCATGCATCCTTAGTCTATATCTAACATATTTAAGCACAGATAATCATTTACATATCATTTAAACACGTCTATGTATATAATCCACCATACGACCCATAATCTACACATATACTTAATTAGTTCATGTAATGTCACCAACAACGGAACCCGGTACTAGTATATTACTAAAACGACTCCCAATGATCCTCCAGATCATTGTACCCTGGACAATTCTAACTTGACCCGACTCAACTAACCCAGTTAAGTCTGTTTATAAACGTTTCTCGCTAAGGTAGACTTAGATGTTACTAATATGTTTAAGCCAAACATGCCGGGTGTCACATCATCCCCACGTTGAAAGAATTTTCGTCCCAAAAATTGCGCAAAGCCCAAAAAGAAAGAAACGAAAAGAACATAACGAAAAGAAAATTACCGGATGTCACGTCATCCCCACGTTGAAAGGAATCTCGACCCGAGATTCATTCCGCTTCAGCAGTAACATGCCTCGACTCAAACGCGCGCTTTGGAAAAAGATGAGGATACTTGGATTTCATCTGATCCTCCCGTTCCCATGTGAACTCCGGTCCACGGTTCGAGTTCCAACGGACTTTAACGATGCGGATTTTACTCCGACGAAGGCTACGAATCTTGTAGTCGAGAATCTCGACAGGTTCCTCCACAATGCGAAGACGATCATCAACCATGATCTCTTCCAGTGGTATAATGAGAGATTCATCAGCCAAACACTTCTTCAAGTTAGAAACATGGAAGACGTTGTGTACACTACCGAGCTCCGCCGGTAAGTCAAGTCTATATGCCACCGGTCCAATCCGATCCAGGATTGCGAATGGTCCGACATAACGAGGGTTAAGCTTGCCACGCTTTCCAAAGCGTATGACGCCCTTCCATGGTGAAACTTTCAGAAGTACTTTGTCCCCAACCTGGAACTCTAAAGGTTTTCGACGGCGATCGGCATAGCTCTTCTGACGATCCCGTGCAGCAGCCAAACGTTGACGGATCTGTACGATTTTCTCCGAAGTTTCGTACACAAGTTCCGGACCAGTGAGCTGGCTCTCGCCCACCTCGGCCCAACAAAGTGGTGATCGACATTTCCGTCCGTAAAGAGCCTCGAACGAAGCTGCCTTGATGCTAGAGTGATAGCTGTTGTTGTAGGAGAACTCCACTAACGGCAGGTGGATCTCCCAACTTTTGCCAAAATCGATAACACATGCCCGAAGCATGTCTTCCAAGGTTTGAATCGTCCGCTCACTCTGTCCATCAGTTTGCGGATGATAAGCCGTACTCATATCCAACTGAGTACCCAAAGCCTTGTGCAGAGCCTTCCAGAAACGCGAAGCGAAACGAGAATCACGATCAGAGATAATAGAAACAGGCACTCCGTGCCGAGCAACCACCTCCTTAAGGTAAAGTCGAGCCAACCGCTCGAGTCCATCGGTTTCCTTAATAGGTATAAAACGTGCCGATTTTGTCAGCCGGTCAACAATCACCCAAATCATATCATAACCACTAGGTGACCTTGGTAGTTTGGTGACAAAATCCATCGTGATTCGTTCCCACTTCCATTCTGGAACCTCTGGTTGTTGCAGGAGACCAGACGGCCTCTGATACTCCACCTTGACTTTAGCACAAGTCAAACATTTGCTGACGTAAGAAGCTATATCAGCCTTCATGTTCGGCCACCAATAAAGTATCTTCAAATCCTGATACATCTTATCGGAGCCAGGGTGAATAGAATACCGGGATTTGTGAGCTTCATCCAAAACAAGCTCACGTAATTCCCCGAACAATGGGACCCAAACACGCCCCGCAAAATAGTGTAAGCCATCAGTCTTGAGCTCAAGATGCTTGTCAGCACTGTGCATAGTTTCAGCCTTAAGGTTTTCTTCCTTCAAGGCTTCCAACTGTGCAGAACGGATTCGGTCAGGCAACGACGAATGAATGGTGAGCTGTAAGGCTCGAACACGGCGAGGGTTAGCAGACTCCTTCCTGCTCAAGGCGTCCGCCACAACGTTCGCCTTGCCAGGATGGTACTTGATGGCACAGTCATAATCGTTCAGGAGTTCAACCCAGCGACGCTGCCGCATGTTCAATACCTTTTGGTCGAAAATATGCTGAAGACTCTTGTGATCGGTATATACTTCACACTTGGTACCGTACAAGTAATGCCTCCAGATTTTCAACGCAAAGACTACCGCACCCAGTTCCAAGTCATGAGTAGTGTAGTTCTTCTCATGAACTTTGAGTTGGCGAGAAGCATAAGCAATAACCTTCCCGCGCTGCATCAACACGCAACCGAGACCACGAATAGAAGCATCACAGTACACAACGAAGTCATCCATACCCTCAGGTAGGGATAAGATAGGTGCAGAACAAAGTTTAAGCTTCAGCATCTGAAATGCTGATTCTTGTGGTTCATCCCAGTCGAACTTTCGATCCTTCTGGGTAAGAGCAGTGAGGGGTTGAGCGATCTTCGAAAATCCCTCGATGAAACGACGATAATAACCCGCAAGACCTAGGAATTGCCGCACCTCAGATGGCGTCTTTGGTGCTTCCCAGTCCTTAATAGCTTCGATCTTAGCCGGATCGACATGAATTCCCAGTTCATTCACCACATGTCCTAGGAATTGAACTTCACGTAACCAAAAATCACACTTTGAGAACTTAGCATACAACTGCTCCTGTCTCAAAAGTTCCAATACCAACCGCAGATGCTCCTCATGATCCGCCTTGTTCTTGGAGTAAATCAGAATGTCGTCAATGAACACGATGACGAACTTATCAAGGTAAGGTTTGCAAACGCGGTTCATCAGATCCATGAACACCGCCAGTGCGTTAGTGAGACCGAAAGACATGACCAAGAACTCAAAATGGCCATAACAAGTGCGAAAAGCAGTCTTCTGAATGTCAGCTTCCCTGACGCGCAACTGGTGATAACCGGACCGCAAATCAATCTTCGAATAGTAACTGGAGCCCTGAAGCTGGTCAAAGAGGTCATCAATGCGAGGAAGAGGATAACGATTCTTGATGGTCACTTTGTTCAGCTCACGATAATCAATACACATGCGAAGACTTCCGTCCTTCTTCTTCACAAACAAAATAGGAGCTCCCCACGGGGAAGAACTCGGTCGAATGAAACCCTTTTCCAAGAGTTCCTGTAACTGGCTGGACAACTCTTGCATCTCGGGAGGTGCAAGACGATACGGAGCTCGGGCAATAGGAGCTGCGCCCGGAGTGAGATCAATACCAAACTCAACCTGACGATGGGGAGGAAGACCAGGTAAATCATCAGGAAACACATCAGAAAAGTCACGAACCACCGGGATATCCTCGATCTTCTTCTCATCGTCAGTAGAAACGTTAACAAGTGCCAGAATGGCCGAACAGCCCTTCCGAAGATACTTACGGGCTTTCATGCTAGAAATGGTACTCAGCGGAGCATCGCTTTTCTCGCCACGAACCGAAAGAATCTCTCCATCAGGGAGAGGGATCCGAATAACCTTGTCAAAACAAACGATCTCCGCGCGATACAACGATAACCAATCCATGCCAACCACGACATCAAAACTACCCAGGGGTACCGGCATAAGGTCAATGGGGAAAGACAAACCCGACAGTTCCAAGCGACATTCCCTAAGGGTGTGTGTCGCTTCGATTTTCTTACCATCAGCCAATTCTATTAAGTACTTAGCCTCTAAAGGTGTGGGTACTATATCTAGCAATCGACTAATATCCAAAGATACAAAAATCTTATCGGCACCAGAATCAAACAAGACAGAAACATAGCGATCATTAAGAAGGAACGTACCGGTAACTGTGTCTGGATCCTGCCTAGCCTCTGCAGATCCAATGACGAAAGCACGTGCAGTCCTGTCTCCGCCGCCGTTGTTCCCGTTACCGTTCCCACCCCTCCCATTATCGCCCTGCTTCAGTTTGGGACAATCACGCTTGAAATGTCCCGTGTCACCACAGTTATAACACCCCTACCTCCCCTGAGTCCCCTGAACAGCAGGAGCAGGAGTAGCCGTAGGAGTCTGAGTTGGGGTGAGTGCCACCTTGCAATCCTTAGCATGGTGCCCCAACTGATGGCACCGATGACAACGAGCCCTATCACAACTCCCAGAATGATGAAAACCACACTTGTTACACTTGGGATGCTTCCCAACATACCCACCCGTCTTCGACCCAGAAGAAGACCCAGATGTATCAAACTTCTTCGCCGGCTGAGCTGGCACCACACTCTTCCCCACACTCTCCCACTTCCTCTTGTTCCCCTCAGCAACCTTCACAGCAGCACCCTTGGGTGGCAAAACGCCTTCTGCCACCTTCAGGTTAGTCACCTTCAGGTTAGTCATCCGATGAGCTGATCGGACAACTTCAGCAATAGTGGGAAGATTCCCAGCAGCCACCAACCCAGCAATCTCGGGCACTAGTCCAGACACATAGTGCTCGATCCTCCTGTACCCGGGTGTATGTAAGTCAGGACATAACACCGCCAGCTCATTCCTCCTCACAGTGTACTCCTCAATCTCAGATCCAACCATCTTGTAACTCCAGACCTCATGCTCCAACTTCTGTATCTCCTCCCTCGGACAGTACTCACCTCTCAAAAGCTGCACAAACTCCGCCCAAGGCATAGCAATAGCCTCTCCCAATCCCACGTTCTGTGTAGTAGCATTCCACCACGACAATGCAGGCCCTTCAAATGTCGCAGTAGCATACTTCACCTAGTCCCCAGCAGGACAGTTACACATAACAAAGACAGATTCAACCTTCTCCAACCATCGGAGCAGTCCCACCGCTCCCTCAGTTCCAGCAAAGTTATGGGGCTGACAGTCCCTAAACTTCTTATAAGAGCACTGAGGTGGGGGTGGATTGGCACCAGCACCTGAAACACGGTACACGAATAAAACACAAACGAAAAGGCACGAAACCCGAAAATGAGACAAGGTCGACAGAAATCAACTCACCACCCATGGCATTAATCCCATCCTGGAAATTAGCCATGGCCATGTTCACTTGCTGCTGGAGCAAGTTGTTCAGTTCAGCTTGGGTCATGTTGATGTTTCCACGACCACCGCCTCCGGCACGACCACCGCCGCCAGCACGTCCACCACCGCCACCACGACGTCCACCACCGCGAGCACCAGACATGATCTAACAAATCAAGAAATCGAGAGATTCAGATTCACTTCCAGTGTCAACCACTAGAAATTTACAAGAGTTAACCTAGGGACAAATTCAGGACTATACATCCAAACTCGAAGTCCATCGGGATTTTCATGCATTCCAGTTTATTATTTCGTGTGCACCCGAAATGATAAACTGCTCTACATGGTCCTCCAGATGTACCCCTAATCCAGACTCCAGTCACTGAATATCATCGCCTAGTAACGTGTTACGATAGGTGCAAGTGTAAGAAGGCATGTGTGTGCTAGAACTAACAAAGCAACCCTTCCTTCTTCAATCCAGAAGAAGAAGACAAGAGTAGGTAAGAACTCAAATAAAAGCGGATGATGTAACGGAGAAACATGATGATGATGTAAGGACACCCCGACAACGTTAGTACGTATCCCACTAATAGACCCAAAGTATGTGACCGTCTAGTGTGTGCGACTCGGCTATAGACCAGACTCTACATGCAGTCCTAGTTCACTATAACCATTGGCTCTGATACCAATCTGTCACACCCTCAAATTTCCACTTGCGGAGTTTTACCCCGAGGCGCATGACAAACCAGGATCCAAGTCAACGATCACAATAAACAACTCTATATGAAAACATAAATAGACATAACCATTAATTTAATAAGCGGAAGCGTTTAAGTAGCATTCAATCAACTATGCTATCATCTCAAAAGTTGTTTCAAATACTTTTATTACAAAACGTGCAACTATGTCTAGACGCCAATGCAGACCCGTGCACCTAGTTCTGTTCATTGCTACCTTAGCGACCTGAGAAAACATGCCAAAAAGATGTCAACATATAATGCTGGTGAGTTCACAGGTTTGTTCAAAATGTTAGCAAAACGTTACCATGTCCATACTATATCAATGTTACCAAGTACGCTAGCTAGGCGTATGTTTCATTACACTCAAAACGACTCGAAACATCATCAATCACAGCAGTCAAGCATAGATAACTTATTCCTACAAAACCCCATCGATTTCCCCCGATAATACGTCCGTTTTAGCCCTTTCCCAAAATGGTAAAGATTATGGAAACATCACTTTGCATGAATAATTTACCCAATTTGGAAACTTTTGAAATCGATTCATGCTTCGCTTAAAATACTCAGTTTGTCGATTATCCGATCTTTCTTATTCATTCTATTGATCATAAATATTCATACATCAAGTTTTAATCCAATAAAACCCCCAAATATTATTATATCCAATCCTAACCCTAGACAACAATATTCCATCATTAATAACAATCTTATATCATGTTTCTATCATAGATATAGCAGCAAATCAGTGAACAACACATAACACCATATAACACACAATTTACATATGTTATTCATTATGAAAATCTATGTTAAATGATCATGTTTTGATTTAGAAAGATGTTTAAAAGGTTTTTAATCATAAAAACACCCTTAGAACAGATCCGGACAATTAGGGTTAGATGAAAACGAATTAAAATGCTTTTAAAAAGATTTAGTTTGTCGATTATCCGATCTTTCTTATTCATTCTATTGATCATAAATATTCATACATCAAGTTTTAATCCAATAAAACCCCCAAATATTATTATATCCAATCCTAACCCTAGACAACAATATTCCATCATTAATAACAATCTTATATCATGTTTCTATCATAGATATAGCAGCAAATCAGTGAACAACACATAACACCATATAACACACAATTTACATATGTTATTCATTATGAAAATCTATGTTAAATGATCATGTTTTGATTTAGAAAGATGTTTAAAAGGTTTTTAATCATAAAAACACCCTTAGAACAGATCCGGACAATTAGGGTTAGATGAAAACGAATTAAAATGCTTTTAAAAAGATTTAGGATTATGAACACACCTTGGGTTCTTGTTTAGATGTTGTAGATGGGTTAGATTATGAAAAAGAAGAGCAAAAACTCCTTCCTTAGTGTTTAAGATCGTTTGAGAGCGTTTTGGGACGGTTAGGGTTTGTGAAATGATGAAAAATGACAAAGGTTGGTATTTATACTAATCCTCCTTCGCCCCAATTCATTGGTCGAAGGTGGTCTCCTTCGCCCTTTTCACAGGGTCGAATGAGCCCTGTTTGGTCGAAGGGAATTCCTTAAATTCCACTTCCCTGGTTCGCCCACTCACAAGGGTCGAACCAGACACTTTCTTCTCCTTCGACCACTCGAAGTGGTCGAACCAAGACTCCTTTTTAACTAGTTTTCCAGTTTGTCGTGTTTAACGCATTCTAACACATCTTAACACATAAGCATGCATCCTTAGTCTATATCTAACATATTTAAGCACAGATAATCATTTACATATCATTTAAACACGTCTATGTATATAATCCACCATACGACCCATAATCTACACATATACTTAATTAGTTCATGTAATGTCACCAACAACGGAACCCGGTACTAGTATATTACTAAAACGACTCCCAATGATCCTCCAGATCATTGTACCCTGGACAATTCTAACTTGACCCGACTCAACTAACCCAGTTAAGTCTGTTTATAAACGTTTCTCGCTAAGGTAGACTTAGATGTTACTAATATGTTTAAGCCAAAAATGTCGGGTGTCACATTTGGATAGTACTATTGGTGCCTAACAAGGCCCACCCCTAATCGATAGCGTCAATTATGCATCGGTGTATGCCTGGGGTGCACGTATTCTGAACTAAGTTGTTTGCCGAGAAACAACTTGTGATCACGGGGCATATTTATTAGTCTTGGTTTGGTTATGGGCTCAAGGGATTGCTCATCATCATAGTTTTGTAGGAGCTAGCTACTCCTTGCAAAGGCCACAAAATGTGCAGGTTTCGCACATGTTGTAAAAATGTTGTTGTTATGAAACTAAAACCTGTGAACTCACCAATATTTTATATATTGACATCTTTTTAAACATATCTTTCAGGTAATTAAGTGCTGAACAGGTATGCGGCTAGTACGGTGGAATTTGGGATGTCGGACACTGGTTGGGGGTTTCATCTATTGTTACCATCGGGTTGTGACATAAACGGAAACACCCCACTTTGAAACTTAATGTTTGTGGTTTTATGTAATGTTTGAAACAAGGTACTCCTTCTCGACATCTTTATATAATAATCTTTTCTAATTAAATATAGTTTGTGTTTATCTTGACTTTGATATGTTTTCGAGCGTCGTGCCACGTGTTTCCGCCATTGGTGTGGTGTGACATAACATATGAGTATGAACCAGATGGTCAAAACCGGCGGTTTTCAAAACCCACCCAAAAATAATTGGTCTCAAAAGAACATATATTTTCCTCTATATATTACGTTTCACTACTCACTACACTCCTCACATCAAGACACCTATATGAAAATACAGCTATACCTAACAGTTACACTACATCTATTCTTATATATATAATGAAACTTAAACCTTTTTTCATTCATAGGCACTACATGCAAATGAAGGCTATGACACCTGTCACTTTTTCTTCTTCATTGTGCCTTTGGCTTCTATTTGTTTCATCACTTTTCACCCTTTCTTTCTGTAATCAAATTTCAGATCCTGTATCATGTATAGAAATTGAGAGACTGGTGCTTATTCAACTCAAGAACGAACAATCTCATTGACCATGCAAACCGTCTATCTTCATGGGTAGGCAAGGACTGTTGCAGTTGGTCCGGTGTGGTTTGCAACAATATCACCGGTTATGTCCAAGAAATTCATCTTCGAGGACCTGATGATGGAATTAATGGCCACTGTCATGGACCTTACGACACCGATGATCAATTGGAAGAAGCATCTAAACGAATGTTAGGAGGAACCATAAGTCCTATGGTGACCAAGTTATTACAACTTACGTATTTTGACATAAGCTGTAATGATTTTGGATTGATTCCGATTCCATCTTTCTTCGGAATCTAAGGTACCTTAACATCTCAAGATCACAATTCAGTGGGGAAATCCCCCACCAACTTGGCAATCTATCAAAATTACGCGTTCTAGATCTTCATGATGTTCTTTTAGCCGATAATCTTCATTCGAATAGTTTAAAATGGTTAAAGGATCTTAAAGAGTTGCAACACCTCGATATGAGTAGCATCGACCTGGCAAGAGCTTCGGACTGATAAGCACACTCCCTTCTTTGCTTGGAATTCACTCTTCTTTATGCGGGTTCCTAGTAATCCAAGTACAGTTAGTTTTACATCTCTTATCGTCTTAGATCTTTCGTACAACATCTTCTTTGACAGTTTGTTGCCTCAGTGGATTTTCAGTTTACATAATTTAGTCATATTAGATCTCACCAGTTGCTTAATCAGTGGTCTAAATCCGGGAACTCATGGCGGTTTCCATAGCTTGCCTTCTTTAAGGTCTCTTAGTGTTTCAAGCAATCCTTTTGTAAATTCGTCATCGTTACTGAATGGATTGTCTAGCTTAAGCAATCTTCGTTTGCTTGACGTTGGTAACTCTAATATATATTTCCGCTCCCATTCTTGGCGACTTGCATAACTTGTCGTTGATTGTTCATCTTGACTTATCAAATAATCTGATTGTTGAGGAGATACCTAAGTCTTTAAGTAATCTTTGCAATTTGATTACCCTTGATCTGCAGCCTAACAACTTTTTTGGAAATGTGTCGGAACTTCTTGAACGGTTTTGTGAATGTGAATCACCTAAACTAGAGCTCTTAGCCTTTCGTGGAAATTATCTTATTGGTCGAATTCCTGAAAATTTCGGGAGATTGAAGAATCTAAGAAGCATTGATCTTGCTTTCAATAAGTTAACTGGCACCATTCCAGATTCGATAGGAAATTTATCTCAATTAGTAATATTACAACTTGATATAAATGAACTCACAGGTTATATCCCAGATACGATTGTTGGTTTGTCATCGTTGAATTTATTGGATCTATCGTATAATAAGTTGAATGGGAGTTTGCCTGAAAGTATCGGGCGACTCGGTGAATTAGTTTTTTTAATTATTCATCACAATTCATTAACAGGAATTGTGACCGAAAACCACTTCATCAATCTAACTTCCTTGACAACTTTGTGGATTGGGGACAACAAATTAGTGTTTAAGTTAAATGTTAAAAGCTGGATACCACCTTTCAAACTTCAAGTGTTGAGAATAGGTTCTTGTGATTTAGGCCCTCATTTTCCTTTATGGGTTCAATCGCAAACAAACTTAACAGAATTAGATTTGGCAAACACAAACATATCAGACACCATCCCTAATTGGATTTGGACTACATTTTCTAGTGTAACATACTTTAATATATCCCACAACAACATTCAAGGAATGTTAGGAAATGTTAGCTTTCTTACACCAGGAGCATTACTAGATCTAAGTGACAACCATTTTCATGGTTTGTTACCTGTGCATTTTAATAGACCTGACTTAGATTTTCTAGATCTTTCTTCCAATTGTCTATCAGGATCTTTGGAAGAGTTCTTGTGTTCTAGAATTCAAGAACCGCGGCAGTTAAGAGTTCTTAATCTGGTGGGAAGAATACCGACATCAATAGGGAAAGAAAACACAACTTTGAAAATTCTTAGTCTTCGTTCTAACAAACTGGAGGGTAAAATTCCAGATGAAATATGTCGTCTCAGTTCCATACAGATTATGGATCTTGCTGATAATGATCTTTCTGGGAACCTACCGACATGCTTTACAAACCTCACTTCCATTTCTAGGAGTGAAACTTCATGTCCATTGTTCTTTATGACACTCTTTTTCAAAATCAAGTTCTCGGCAGTGCATCATTGGTGACAAAGGGTCGAATTTATACATATAGCAACATTCTTTATCTAGTAACTACATTAGATCTTTCTAATAACAAGTTTTCAGGGTCAATTCCTGTTGAACTTGTTGCACTCTTGGGCTTACGGTACCTGAATCTGTCACGTAACGATTTAACAAGACGAATTCCTGACTCATTCAGTAAACTTGGGAAGTTTGAATCGTTAGATCTATCAGTAAACCATCTTGACGGAGAAATTCCTACAAGTTTATCAGTATTAACCGCTCTGAGTTTTTTAAACGTATCATACAACAATCTTGTGGAAAGAATCCTGACCGGCCCTCAGCTTCAAACCTTCAGTGGGTCTAGTTTCATTGAAAATTCACTTTGTGGGGATCCTCTTCCAGCGTGTTTACCAATTACTGACGATTTGGTAGGAGCTAGCGATGAATACGAACATGATGAATCTAAAGGCATTGATTGGATCCTAGTGATATGCTCACTCACTGGATTGGCTGTTGGTTTTTGGATCATGATTGCCCCGTTAATTGTTAGCAAACGATAGAGAAAGTGTATTATCATTTTCTTGAAGAAACCTGGACCAAGCTTCAAATTTCCTTCTTATCATATTCCCATGTAAGTCTTAGCCTACTATATTTAGTGTCCTGAAAAAAAAATAGTTAGATGAAATATTATTTTGTATTATCATATATTAGACAGCGAAATTAGGGGTGCGAATTTCTGACACAGTCCGAACCTAACACAAAATTAACGAGCTTAGGTTTAGTCTAAACGGGTTATGGATCAGTTTCAGACTGAACCTGCAAACCCGTTTAGCTAAACGGGTTGGGTTTGGGTTAACCCGGACGGGTTGGCGGGTTGACCTGTTTAACTCATTTATGCTATATTTTTTTTTTACAATATGTTTATGTTATAAATTAAATTGGTTATGTATTTTATACTATACTTATAACTTAAAATAGAAATTGGTATAGGATTTTATAAATTAACTGTAAATATTTTATACACAGTTGTCTTTTTTGTAGTAAAAATTTAATATTAATATATTAGTTTTCGAAAAAAAATAAAAAAAATTCTTCGGGTCAACCTGTGAAAATTCAGGTCGGGTTCGGGTTCATATGTAAGACACAATTTTCGAGCTCGGGCCGTATTTAGGTTCGTGTGAAATATTCGGGTTTGGGTTAGGTTAGACCTGCAAACACGACCCGTTTTGCACCCCTGCTAAAAATAAAAATAAGAACATAGGTAATTGAAAAGTGATAACTAGAGCTTTGAAACACTTTCTCAGCAACAAACAGGCAAAGGCTGCTGCACTGGAGACACGGTTCGTTAACCTCACTCTTGCCTCTTGCACTTCTGTTGACAATTATTGTAAGCAGTTACAGGAGTTAGTGAACCAACTGGCTGATGTTGATCAACCAATTTCTAAACAACGCCTCGTACTACAACTGGTGTGGGGCTTGTCTGTTGAGTTTGACACCACGGCTTAGTTGATTCACTCCCAACAGGCTGATTGGGATGCTGCTAAAACCATGCTGCAGGATGAAGTAATCCGATTGGAAGCTCGACAACAACGTTCCTCCTCTGTCCTTGTAACTGGTTCCAATACCACCACCCCACCACCTTCCGCACAACACAACCATTACCCCGACCCAAACCAGAATACATCAGTCAGTTCACAGGTATACAGGGGCAGGGGATGCGGTCGTGGTTCTACCTCACGGGGTCGAGGCAGACGTGGCCGCGGATACGGGTCTCAGCCTCCCAACACTTCTTGGGCCTTCCAGCACCAGCACCAACAGTTCCCTCAGTGGGCCTGGTGGTCTACACCACCTTGCCCCTACCCAACCCAAACTAATTGGAGACCCAATTTAAATCCAATACCCGTGAACCAGCCACAAAACCCAACTCCTGCAGCCCAGTTTATTGGTTACCCAACCCAATATCAGGCCGATTATAACCCCACAGCCCCAGTTGTGCCTCCCGGGTTTGATGCATTAAGTCCCTCCAACTTAAGTAAAGCTTTCAATATTATGCAGCTGAACTACTATGATCCTAACTTGATCATGGACACCGGAGCGGAGCAACACGTCACCGAAAATAAAGGTATGGTTCCCAATTTAAATTTATCTAATGTTAACACTAAATTAATGGTTGGCAATGGTCAGTATTTACCAATTAAGGGATCCGGCACCGGCTTCCTCCCCATTAACAACTGCACCTATATTTTACCCAATATCCTTTATAGCCAAAAATTATAAAATCCCTTATTTTGGTTCGCCGATTCACCCGTGAAAACCTTGTTTCTATAGAATTTGACCCTTTTGGTTTTTCTTTGAAGGACCTCAAAACGGGACGTCTGCTTTCCCGCCACAATAGCACGGGCGATTTATATCCAGTCACACCACCAGTTCTCCCGCCACAAGCTTGCTTTATTGCCCCTTCAGCTTTACCATGGCATGATCGTCTGGGCCACCCCGACAGTCATGTTTTAGACATTCTTACCAAGCATTTTGGTTTTTCATGTAATCACAATAAGAATTCTTATTTTTGTCATTCTTGTCATTTATCGAATAGTAAAAGATTGCCATTTTATGAATCTACTTCTTTTACTTTTGCACCTTTTGACATTGTTCATTGTGATTTATGGACTTCACCAGTAACTAGTAAAATCAGATATAAATATTACATGGTCTTAATTGACAATTTTTCACACTTTGTTTGGGTCTACCCACTAAAATGCAAATCAGAAACTTTTCCCACTTTTGCCAAATTCCACCGCCTTATCGCTACCCAATTTAACCGAAACATCAAAACAATCCAATGTAACCTGGGCGGGGAATTCGATAATCATGCTTTTAAACAATTTGCTCATCAACATGGTCTCTTATTTCGTTTCTCTTGCCCACAAACATCCTCCCAAAACGGCAGGGCCGAACACATGATTCGTCGCCTTAATGACATCATTCGTTCTTTACTCATTCATGCCCATCTCCCGCCGCTCTTTTGGGTGGAAGCCCTTCACACCGCCGCCTACCTACACAACATTTTACCTACCAAGAGACTTAACTTCTTCACACCCACCTTTGCCTTATATCTTCGCCATCCAACATACGATCACCTTCGTGTATTTGGGTGTGCGTGTTACCCAAACACATCTGCTACACAACCTCACAAACTGCACCCGAGATCTATTCGATGTATCTTTCTCGGTTACCCTCCGGATTTTCGTGGGTACCGTTGCCTTGATCCAACAACCGGGAAAGTACTCATATCCCGCCGTGTTAAATTTGATGAGCATACCTTTCCTTATACCATACCTACACCACCATCTTCTTATACTTTTTTAGACGACTCACCAATCAGTTTTACCTTTGGCCGACCCATACACACACCTCCTACCGCCCGACCTTTACCTCACACAACTCCACCTTTCCCTCTTCATTACACCCGCCGCAATAAACCCCCTTCACAACAGCCCATAACAGACCCACAAAACACTACAACCCGCCCCAATGCAGCCCAGACAACCGATGCCCAGCACACAGCAGCCCGCACCACTGCTACACAACAGCAGCCCCCACAGCCCTTGCCTACTGCTCCCATAGCCATACCACATCAGCCCACCCTCCCATCCAATACCCACCCCATGACTATCCGATCCAAAGCCAAACATGCTCTCCACTCTACCACCATATCCCCAGTCCCCACATCATACACTAAAGCTTTTGCTGACCCTCATTGGTTAAACGCCATGCAAACCGAGTTTAGTGCTTTGCAGGATAATGAGACTTGGGAGCTCGTACCTCGACCGGTTGACCGACTGTCATACGTTGCATGTGGCTTTTTCGCCACAAGTTTAAATCTGATGGTTCACTGGAGAGATATAAGGCCCGCCTGGTAGTTAATGGAAAATCACAGACAGTAGGCATTGATTGTGAGGATACATTTAGTCCGGTGGTTAAACCAGTTACCATTCGAACCGTTTTATCCATTGTAGTCTCACGTTCTTGGCCCATCCATCAGTTGGATGTCAAGAATGCCTTCTTACATGGACATTTAAATGAAACGGTTTCTATGCATTAACCTCCGGGTTTTGTCGATAGACGGTTCCCTAATCATGTTTGCAGGTTGAAGAAGTCTTTGTACGGTTTGAAACAAGCCCCTAGGGCGTGGTATACTCGCTTTGCTACATTTATCCTCTCTCGTGGTTTTCATGGAAGTGTATGTGATAATTTATTGTTTATATACTACTCTCTCTAGGGAATTTGCTATGACTTATTTGGGCTCTCTACATCACTTCCTAGGAATCCGCGTAACTCGACATGCGAATGGTATATTCTTAGATCAGAGTCAATATGCAAAGGACATCATCCAGTGAGCTTCTATGTCCACATGCAAACCATGCACAACTCCCGTTGATTTATCTTCTAAATTGAGTGCTACTGATGGTCCACTGTTTCATGATCCTACCTTATACCGAAGTCTGGCAGGAGCATTACAATATCGTACTTTCACTCGTCCCGACATATCTATGTCGTGCAACAAGTGTGCTTATTCATGCACGAACCACATGAACCGCACTTTGTTTTTTTGAAGCGCATCATACAATATTTGCAAGGTACCCTTGACTATGGTATTCGTATCATCAAGTCCAACTCCCATTCTCTCGTAGCCTATTCAGATGCAGATTGGGGAGGGTGTCCTGACTCTCGTAGATCTACGAGTGGTTATTGTGTTTTCCTAGGAGACAACTTGATTTCATGGTCATCGAAGCGTCAGCCTACTATTTCCCGCTCTAGTGTTGAAGCTGAATATCGTGAGGTTTCCAATGCAGTGGCTGAAGCTACTTGGATTCGGAATTTACTTTTGGAGTTGCACCTTCCACTTCGACAGGCTTCAGTCGTCTATTGTGACAATGTTTCGGCAGTATACTTATCTGATAATCCTGTTCAGCATCAGAGGACGAAGCACATTGAAATCGGCATTCATTTTGTTCGAGAAAAGGTTCGCGTAGGTGATATTCGTGTTCTTCATGTTCCAACCTCTCTATAGTATGCTGATATTTTCACAAAATGACTTCCTCGACAGTTGTTTCAATCTTTTCGTTCCAGCTTGAGCGTCTGTCCTACGCCCGCTCAAACTGCGGGGGAGTCTTAGACGATATTATTGCACTGATTTTAGGAGTTTATATTTATATTTATTATTGATTGGTATTGTAATTATAGTAAGACTGTAATTCCTAAATTATAGATAGGGTTTCCATTCCCCATGAGCCTGATGTAAACATTCATTCAGAAATTATCAATACCATAAATACTTTCAATGTGGACACTTGGGTACTAGTTCCAAAAGCCTAGAGATGAGAAATAAGTGTTTCAAATGTGATCGTCTTGGTCATTATGCTTCGAACTGTGAAGCGGGAAAGAAGCCAGGTGAGGAAGTCTATTTGATACAAGAAGAGCAAACCTTAAGGTTGCCAGTTTGCGGAGATGAATCACCAAGAATGGTGGTGTTAAATAAAGAAAAGGTATTTCCACACCAAAACGATGATAAAAGCAAAGGTAGTCGAGATACTTGGCACCCGGACGAAGGGGCCAGTAATCACATGACCGGTCGGTCTCAGAGTTGTATCGCTGAACTAGATTGCAGTAGCAACATGAACAAGGCTACAAGGCATCTTTCAACGATATTTTTCCGATTATTAAGTTGTCATTCATCTGCGCATTGAGCGAAATCAAGATTCTGCCCCATATATGGCGGTACGTGAATAACTATTTGTTAGTTATAGCGATAATCCTATCAATCAAAAGTGAAGCCCATCAATAGATGGGGCAAGTAGAGCATAACGTAGACATAAGAATTCTACATTTGATTCTCAAGTTTGTAAGCATTGAAAGTAAATTGTCATTCATTGCGCTTGAGATCCACATATATTATATGTTTTATTACCGACTTTACACACGATATTACTGAACTTGCATGTAAACATAGATCTTGTTGACAATCCCCCAACATTGATGTGCGTCTTCATTTCTCCTCCAACTACTCTTTTTAAAGATTGACTGATGTCCCCCGCCGCCCAGGCTATGGATATATGAGGTCGTGGATCCTGTTATACTTCTTCTTTAGTGTTAAAATCAAATTTGAAAGAATGTTTTTTTATTAATAAGAGCATCCTTTTGCATAAAAAAATAGAACACCACTGACTTCTAAGGTCAAACGTCTTCTTGCTAAATGGAACAAATGCATAATCAATGTTGCAAAAGGCGCTAGGCGGGGCGGTGAGGTCCAGCCTAGGGACAAGTCAGGACTAGGCGGAACTAGGCGTTTTGGTATTTTTATACGTATTTTATATATACACACACAAGTTTAGGTGTTTTTTTAAAATATGTTAGGATATATACACATAATACTACATAATACTAAGAAATACTTAGAAATTAAAAATACCACCGCCTAGGACCACCTAATGGCCAAAACGCCTAGTTCACCGACTAGGTCCTTCTTCCTATATTTAGTCCCGCCTAGCGCCTAGGCGCCGCCTATGCAGACTTTTACAACACTGTGCATAATGAAGTTACGTTGTTCTAATTTTTATTTTGAGGGTTTTCACCGATAAAGAAAAGTAACCAAATTTTTAACAAAACGATTAAAAAAATACCTAAAGTTCAAAACTTGTATAAGGTAATCTAACATAGTTGTCGAGTCAAAATAATGATGTGGCACCTGAAATGTCCATAATTTAGACCGTGGTGTCACAAAACTGGTTGACAATAGTGATTACTGAAGTGAACTTTTTAAAGGTATGAGCCTTTCTGTGTGTTACCCGAAACATAAACTAGACCAAAACTGGTTACCAATGCAGAATTTTGAATATCTGACCCAGTAAATAAATTTCACTTCCCTCAAAATCTAATGAACACAAAATGTCTGGTAAAAAAATAGTTTCATTAACTTTAAGAATCAAAGCCCGGGTATCCTTTCTAAAACATAGGGAGTAAATAATAAACTCAAATAGCACGAGAAAAACACTAAACAATAAGTCTGTAATCTCTGTAAAAACTAACCTTGTAAAATTCAGGAAGATTGTGCAACTTATAGACCTCATTAACAACTTGAATCTGTTTCGTTATCTGATACAGCAATGCATACAAATGTTACAACTTCTTACAACAGCACACACGTTTTAGTGATTGAGCAATTTAAGAATGATATAAGACAGAAATTAGGGAAATGGTATACCTCAGCTAGACCTTCTGTTGTATTTTCAACTGAAAGAAATGTACGGGTCTTATCATCGTTCACAAAAACCTCCCACTTATTAAACTCAATTAAATACCTGTTTCCAACATCATCAAAACACAAAAATTAAAGATGAAATATTAGGCAATACCATTACCAACTTGAAGGAAAGTTTTATAGTAACAAATGGTTGTTAAGTGTATGTTAAAGACCGTTTCTGAAACTGAAGCTTCTGACGGAGCATTGCCACCACTGAGTCTATTTGATGCACACGTATGGGAACCGTTCGTCCAAGACTTATGTGAAATTCTCTTCCTAACGCAGCTTGTACCATTTTTTCTTCATCTTTTAGCAGCATATGTAATGGAACATCAATATCCACAACATGCAGACCTGGTACAAGTGATGTGGCTTTCTTCAAAAACTGTGCCAGCTCCTTCTTTCTTTCAGATGGTATGAAGACTGTTGCAATAAAACAAGAAAACAAAACAAATAGTTGAGTTACAATAACGTTAAGAAAGCAGTCAAGACGTTTAATATTAATGTGGATTAAAGACAATCGAAACAACATCGTCCTTATACTACCAAACAGCATAAGATTTCTTCATTACAATGTCAAACTGATTTCAACAAAACCAAAATGTAATACTTCAAGAGCTGATAATTTTACAATACTCAAGTAATTCTAGTCTAGAGGAAGACGGTAAAATATATGAAATTGTATTCGCAAATTCCACTACTACACTAATAGTAATCTTAACATGCCCCTCAAGCTAAATAATAGCTTGGATGTTTATCTTGAAAGAGATAATAAAAATAAATAACTAGAAAACCCATATTTTTTAGATGATTAAAACTAGGGGTGTACAAAAAGCCCGCGGCTCGAGACTCGCTCGAAAAAAACTCGAAAAAAGCTCGCTCGAAAAGGCTCGTTTTGTTTTCGAGCCGAGCTGAGCTGGCTCATTTTGTAATCGAGCCGAGCTCGAGCCAGGGGTGTTCAGCTCGTAGCTCGGCTCGTGGCTCGGCTCGATGGCTCGACATATGGCTTGAATCAGGCTTGTGTATGTGTAATTAATATATAGATGAAAGTAATATATTTTGGCTCCAAACCCAATTCTAAAATTCAAATTTTGAAAGTCCCACCCATACTACCTATCTACCTCACCTCTTCATAATCCAATAAACCCTAACTTAGAAAAATAAAAAAAAAATATACATGTATATGTGTAATTTTATTTATTTATTTTTTTGTTTTTTATTTTATAAATATTTGAAAAAAAATTAAAAAAAAAATAAAGAGCTGGCTTGAGCCCGCTCGAACTCGACTCGAATATTTACGGGCCGAGCTCGAGCTCGACATTTTAGCTCGACTAGAAAAACGAGCCGAGCCGAGCTGGCTCGTTTTGTAATCGAGCTTGAGCTCAGCCTGGCTCGGCTCGGCTCGTGTACAGCCCTAATTAAAACCGAAAGAAAATGCACGCCCCTTTTTTTACTTCATTTTTCTTCAACATTTTCTTCTTCAATTTACATGCAGATCATCGTTGAAGCTTTTTTTGGTTAAAGTTCTTAAAACTCACAATCGGTTTCTAATTCTCACTAGCTCCGGTCTTTATAAGACTAAGTGAAGTGGGCGTTAGGCCGTTAGCCCCATCCACGCTCACAGCCACACCATCGCCGGCGTGGCACCACTTTCACAAGTGGTTGCACGTTTCTGGGCGTATCACCATGTCGGTGGGGCATGGACAGGTAGGTGTGAAGGGAAGGTGGGGATTTTGGCCAACATGGGTGTGGCAACGCCGCGAGGGGCGTTAATCGGCTACACATGGGCTAACCCAAGCTTCATAGTCGGTGTCTAATTTGTAAAAAGATATATTAAAATAGCAACCGAAATTAATTCGGTCACCAATAGAATTTAAACACTTAACCACCACACACTAATCCACTACTAAACTCACACTAATTTTGACAAAAGCAGCACATGTAACAATCAAAAGCCAGATACAAACTCTTTCATATATACCAATAAGGCAATAACAAAGCACAAAGGTACCAGCTTTAAATCACATATCCATCTTACACTACAAAAGAGCCCTACCATAATAATATTCCACAACATATTTTACCATTGTTACAAATAAATTAATCTTATCCATAAACAAAACCCTAACTGACAATTAAAACAGCCAAAGAATAAGAAAGGAAACCTGGGATGTAAACATGTAAGGCGTAATTGCCTTCAATATGCGGAAAGCTCCGAATCCTACTACCCGAATTACGCTCCAAGTAATCAAATGTTCCTGAAACCACCCAAAACTTATTATAAATTCAATATGAGGGGAAAATATATAAATAATAATAATAATAATAATAATAATAATAGCAGCAGTTACCTACCGAGTGTATTGGGAGGGTTGAGGAGGTGGACAGGGGGTGGGGGAAGAGGTGTTGCAGCAGCAGCAGGTGATGATTGGTCATTAATCGACGGTTGAGATTCTGAATCGGAGTCAGAGGAAGTGTCTCCGTACGATGCAATTAGCGCCTCCATTGAGCTTACAATAGATGAATCATCTCGACGATAATGAGAAAGCCATGTAATAAAAATTAAGTTGTGTTCCAGAGTTGAAGTTGACTTAAAGAGGGTGTTTGGGATTGAGTTTGGAGATGCAAAAGTGCTTTTGGTCAAAAGTGCTTATTGGTTTATGACTTTTTGAAAAGGAGTTTAAAAAAAAGTGTTTGGATTAGCTTTTGGGATGAGAAACGTCAAAAAGTTAATAAATTGTTGTTTTTTTAAGTGTTTTGCTTAACTTATTGTGAATATTGGTTGTATGAGTGGTAAATTTGTAATTTTTTTCCAAAAGTCAAAAGCCAAAAACCAAAAGCCAGGATTTCTAACTTTTCAAAAACAGCTTTTCCACCCTTAAAAGCCAAAAGCCAAAAGTCAAAACAGAAAGTGCTTTTGGGTTACACAAACAGCTTATTGACTTATTGGCTTTTTGAAAAAGCCAATAAGTCAATAAGTTGTTTTGAAACTCAATCCCAAACACCCTCAAAGAGGGAAAGCAAAGAAAAAGAATCGAATGAAAGAAACGGAAAGAAAAAAAAACGATAAATATTATTTTCTTTCGTTTTCTTTATGGGTGCGTTTGGTTCGTGGAATGGTTTGGAATTGGAATTAGAAAGAATTGGATTAGAAATTTAAACATTCCAAAAGGAATTGGAAATTGTTGGAATTGGAATCTCAAATCCTTTATTATTGTGTTTGGTTGGTTAATAAACTGGAATCTACCACCCTTGCCCCCACGACCCGCATTGCTGTGACCTGTACCGATTCGACCAGTATCGTTTCGACTTGCACCGTTTCGACCCGTACCGGTTCGGGTCGAAATGGTTCAGGTCGAAAACGGTACGGGTCGGAACGGTTTGGTTCGAAACGATACCAGTTGAAACTGGTACGGGGCGAAACGATACCGGTCAAAACGGTACCGATTGAAACTGGTACGGTCTGATACGAAACCGGTCAAAACTGGTATGGTCTGATACGAAACCGGTCGAAATTGGTACGGTCCGAAACTGGTACCGGTCGAAACTGGTACGGGGCGAAACGATACCGGTCGAAACTGGTATGGTCCGAAACTAGTACCGGTCGAAACTAGTACGTGGCGAAACGACACCGGTCAAAACGGTATCGGTCGAAACTGATACGGTCCGAAACGGTACCGGTCAAAACTGGTACGCTCCGAAACGGTTCGGTCCAAAACGGTACCGGTCCAAACGGTTCGGTCCAAAACGATACCGATCAAAATGGTACCGGTCCGAAACGGTTCGATCCAAAACAGTACCGGTCAAAACTGGTACGGTCCAAAATGGTTCGGTCCGAAACTGGTACGGGTCAAAACCGGAACGGTTCGAAACGGTTTGGGTTAAAAGCGGTACGGATCTAAACGGTTCATGTTGAAATGGTACAGTTCGAATCGGTTCGGGTCAAAATGAAGTCAACCGTTCGAAGATTCCAATAAATTGACTTGAATTTCTTTTAATATTGGAAGGATTTTGAATTCCCTTAGTTAAAGGAATTTAAAAGATTTATACCAAATTCCAATTCCAATTCCTTTGTTAACCAAACACACAAGATTGGAATTGAAATTTTAATTCCAACAAATTCAATGAACAAAACACCTCAAGAGTTGGAATTCAAATTCCAATTCCATTGAATTCCATTCAATTCATGCGAACCAAACGCACCATATGTTCCAGAGATTGACTTAAGGAGAGAAGAGAAAGGATATCCCTCCTCTTCCTTTCTCTCCAATTTCTTTCAAATTGGAAAGATTGAAAATCACCCTAAAAACCTTTGTATTATCCCTCTAATTCCCTCCCTTTCTGTAACAACCCAAAGTGGACCCCAAAATTTTTTCGTGGTTATGTTAACTAAAAACAATAAGTGATACGATTATGCACGGAATTAAAAACCGAACCATTGTATATAAATGTTATTATTAGAATTCGTTTTACAAGACCAGGCTAATACACGTTACGAACCTAAACCCGCACCCGAACGAGTTTGGTTAGTCATCAAAGGAGGACACACTTGTCCTCCCCTCACCTTGCCACCACACCCAAAACATCCAATGGTTTTAGGAAAACCATTGGAACCCCTTCCCTATAAAAACTCTAATCCACTCATTCTCCTTTCATCTTTCTTGCTGAACTTCTAAACACACACACACACACATACAGTTATACTGTAGAGAGAGAGAGAGAGAGAGCTGAGAAGTTAGAAGAAGGAGGGGCCAGTGGGCTTCCGACCACCATCAGCGGCGGAGCCCCGGCCGACTGGTTCCTAAACAACAACCACATCACTATCCCCGAACCTGGTTGATGGTCTGACTCGGACATAATACAACTTACTTAAGTAAGATATGAATATACATATATATTGGAATAGATAAAGATTTGGACTTAAAACATAAGAGTAAAACCTCGACATGTAATACTAACTAGAACCATGGATATACGAGACATAAGAATAGTAGAATACAACACTCGGATCATAAGGGGGGACATAGTTATGGTTACTACCTGTTAAGTACAAGCAGATAGGTTGTGGATTATCCGAACCCGAACATAGACATAGAACCGTAATGAATAAAAACTATATGCTCGAGCTCGTCCCACACGTACAACCATTACGAATGAAACCGAGACTAATAGTATTTGTCGACCTAGGGATCGATCAGGAGAATATCGGTATAGGAAAACAGGCGTCCCGTTTCTTATGAACTATCAGTGTGCTATGTTATCAGGCGAGTTTCGTGTACCATTCCCCTTTTTTTCTGTTTAAAACTGTTTTGGGGTGAATACATGCTTCCAGAGGCTAACCAGTAGAATGTGATGAACCAGTGATGTGACAAGATGTGCTCCCGATAACCGAACCATCACACTCATTAACCCAATGGGAGATTGGGCCGCCTAATATGTGGGTAGTACTACTTGGGGAATCCCCCGCACGCAGTGGACCCGGAAGCCCGGGAAACCCTCCACTGAGGTATGTGTCATGTATTTTGCCATGGGAGTCCATAATAGGAGCAGATGGATCCAGTGTTAGGATTGGGGTGTGACTTGTACATCACCAGTGCTAAACCATGAGTTGAACCGTATGAATTTATTAAACTTGTTTCTGAACTATAAACTGTTTTGAGATGATAAACTTATTTTGAAAACCTTTTAAACGCACTCACGGACTCACCAACATAATTGTTGACCCAAAACCATTTTAAGTATGTGTTCAGGTACTACTTATGGATGGATGTGAGGCATGAGGTCATAAGCAAGCTTGGGGATTAGATATGTGTACGGATATAACTACAAGGCAGTGGATTGCTAGATGCTTTATAGAGGATACATAGTTCGAGGACTGCACTACTTGGAGATTAGGGATACGTTCGGTAGATACCGTTACAGCTAGTGGACCTTTTATTTGAAGCTGCCCTGACGAATGCCACGATTCGTCCCTGCAATGGTTAACTATTTTAAATATGTATTACATTGTATTATTATTTTGGAATAGAAATTGGATAAAGATGTAACACCCCAACCGATGGCGGAATCATCGAGGTGTCACGTAGTGACGATTGTTTAAAAGCACATGGTACTAAAATGTAAATATATTATTGAATAATTTAAATTCTCTTACATGGATGAAATGAGAAAAAATACAAAAGTCTGAACAAAACATGAAATTTGAAATAAATTATTTAAAGCAAGCACTAGAATCCAATGCTATGGAACTAAGATCAAACTGCACCTGAAACATGTACAAAATAAGTTTTGTCAACATATGAAATGTTGGTGAGCATTCCTAGATTTAATACATATAGTAAGTTGGAAAATGTTATACAATTCAAGTGCAACGCTACAGTGCAATTATGTAAACTATGTAACATACAAATGAGCGAAATCAATCCTGTGACTATATAAATGTACTAAATGAACGGAGGTGTACTTATCCAATAAATGGATAATAACTTAACAATGACCACGGATTCTCCGATGAAAAAGGAGGAGAATCAACCTAGGCGGGTTGTCAATCCAATAGCGCTATCCAATGTTAAGGTCGGCTTGTACAATGTTAATGATTTCACTAAGTACAAATGTATTCTACATCAAATGTCTAAGCATAAAGCACGTTTGTAAGCAAATGCACATAGTACTAGAATTGTATTGTAAAAATGTGAACTTGTATTTGTAATTTGTATAAGTGTACATGTAACACCCCAAAAATGAATAAAAGCAAAAAGGGGATAGGAAGTACTCACTTTCGCCAAATGACTAGATGACAAAGCGAGCGTGAAAATGCTAGCAATCCAAAGATTCAACAACGAAACTAGTCCAATTTAGAAGAAAAGAAACCGAATAGGAAAAATATCAAGCTTCCAATTCGCCAATTACAAGAGCTTATAATCAAAGCTTCAAATGTAGAAGTAATATACTATAGAAGAAAGGTATGAGGGAGAGTTTAATCGAATTGAAACAATCGATTTAGAGGTGCAAAGTGTAATGGGTCATAGGTGGGTTTTTATACTAGTTTTGGATTCAATTAAGCTTTAAAATTGGTCAACACAATAAAGTAAGGTTTTAAGATGAATTGACTATTTGACTAGGACTTTTGACTAGGACTTTGACTGGAACTTTGACTGTTTGATTGTCTCAGCGGACCGCGAGGGCTAAAAAAAATAATTTTTCTAATTTAATCAATTTTAAGTTATAGACTTGTTTCCTTATGTTTCTAAGTTGTTTTAGGACCGAAAATTAAGGGCTTTGAGTATCAAGGTCTGAAACATACGTGCTCGGGTGTAGATGTGAGTATAAAACGTGCATACTTTTACTTATAAAAATTATAGGTTTTATTAAATTGTGAATTTTGGTCCTATTAAAATATGAGGGTTAAAAATGAAAATTTTAAAATAGTTAAGGAACCAATTATGCACAATTATGAAAAGTGAAGGGTGCAGGTTGTCACAGTCTCCCCTACTTTAGAAAATTTCGTCCCGAAATTACTATCAAGTGAAGGTTTCCATGAAACAAAAGACATGTTAAAAAGGCAAGTAGATTTTAAGAAATGCATCAGCCATGATTTGACAAAGTTTGAAGTGGTTGTTTAATACCCAAAATAAGAGTTTGAAAATCCTTAAAGTTTGACCCAAGGTTAGAGAATTAAGAGTTTATAATGAGTAAGGTTTGGGAAAAGTATGTAACTGGTTAGGGCAGGACAGTGTTATAATAGCTTCCCTTACTTTAGAGAAGTTTCTGACCGAACTTTATTAAGGACGTGCAACAGGATTTCGACTAACAGAGAGTGTAAGAGTATACAAAGTTTGTGTTTTCTGTGTGGATGGTCTAGAGAAAGACTCTAGGAAGTCGAATTGAAGCTCGTGTAAGAACATTCTTATCGAAATGCTAGCTATTAGTCAACGATCTAATAAAGAGATAGTAATGGGTAGGTTCTTGGTCAGACTCCTAGTCCGCTCCCGCAGTATCGCTCGTGCTTATATATAGGGTGTACCGTAGCTAACCCACCACACTACTGATACTTTGGACTCGACTGATTGTCTACCAATAGCCTAAGTAGAATCACACACCACCCCCATGTACCTGTAAATCCATGATTGTGTTCCGGACCGTAATCATCGATTTACCTTACACTAGGGTGTTATGCTTTTCCATAACCCTATCCTAAGTAATACTAGAAACAAATGTGTGCAATCAGGATATGCTAAGTAATTGATACTACAATGAAACAATGACATGGTTAGAGGTCCTTCCCTTTCGGGTTTACCCTTTAACCGTAATGAGAGTAACATGTAAGTAATAGACATGGTTAGAGGTTCTCCCTTTCGGGTTCACCCTTAACCGGTAACTTCTGATCACATCGTTGGGCTCTAAACACCTATATTGATAAACTTCGAGATATACACCGTTCCCCTCGGATTAAATAAATACTCTAATCCGAGTCGTACGTGGGCACTGGCTTAGATCATGTACGAGTTATCAACTAGTATGTTCGTTGGCCATGACGATTAACAAAATAATGTAAGGTATAACAGGGTTTTGCTCACAATAAAAAAAATACGCATACCAAATATGCGTTCATGTAAGTATATAAGTATAGCACAAAATTTCGACTAAAAGAATAGTATAACATAAATCGAGTAAATCGCACAATTTGCACAAAATGAAAGTAAACGAGTTACATTAATGCTCAAAACTAGTGTTGTAAGAATAACTACTAATAACTAGTGCGAGAATAGTTGCGAATAACGCGTGAAAATAACTTCCAACAAAAGAATAATACAAAAATAATAAGATAATGTACGAACGTAACTATAAATAGAATGGTGTAAAAAAATAATGAAAGTTACTGTAAATGAAGGTGTGCAGAACAGACGTATAGTCTACTGGTATGAGGATAACTTTTTGGAAACCGAAGAATGTTTTAAGTTCAAAACAGGTTCACTTGAAAAGATTTCGTAGGTACACATTTTCATGTGTTTACGAGAAGTCGAGTTTGAAAAATGTTATAAGGTATATTATTAGTTGCAAATTCCTCTCGAAAACATATATTGGATACGTTATATGAAAACATGCAGATTTACATTTGATTTGTAAAATATGCAATGCAAGTTTATAAAATGCAAGATGAAACCATTTCATGAAGTGTGTATAAATCTAATGTGTTTCGAAAGACCAAGATTTAAAATGATGTGAAGGTTGTGAATGATCCCAGATGCCTTTACGAATTTTGGAAAATAAAATTTCCTGTATTTAAACATTTCTTTAACTTGTGGGTTGAAAAGTCGGAAATTTTTAATTGTTATGAAATGTTGAGAAAATCGAAGTGTTACTCGTTAAGACTGGGTAAACTTGAAACCTTTTAAATTTTCAAACTTTTACGAAATTTATACATTGAAAGATCATTTATTTGCAGGATCGTTAAGGCATCTCTTTGGGCTCATAGCGGGCTATTTGTTTCAAGGCACAAGGTGTATGAAAAGTGTGTTCTAATTTGGCGAATTGGCTTTGTGAAAAGACTTATAGAATAAGTTGTCAAATTAATCGTTTTAGAGAGTAGTGTACTAGTGCGTATCGTGTAAGTAGGCATTTATGTATGAGTTTAGTCTGACTAAGAAGTTTTAACTAATGGTAGTTGGCTATGGCTTAGGAGACTGGGTGTAGAAATATTAGTATTAGGTATATGAGGATATACTGTGACTTCGATCAAGTAAGTTTGTAAACATGAAGGTATAAAACAGGTTCAAATAATAAGTTTGGAAAAAAACCATGTTCATTTTTAACTGTATGATGACGCAACATTCCTAAAATGAGGATGTGATCAAAGTTAAACACAGAATTTAAAACTTAAGTCGTGGGTAAAAATGTTTTAACGCAAAACGAGTAATACCTTATAGTGTAAAAATCATGAGCATAAGTGAAATAGTGTAAGCTTTAATGCGATAATATATCGAACAAAAGTTTTAGTAATGATGATAAGGGATTCAAAAGCGAATGATCAATGAATAATGACATAAGAAACATCAAGTGATTAAATGGAATCTTCAAATGATAAACAAACATAAATATCAATGATATAAAACATTGGAATTGTTTCTATAGGAAACTTTGACCAACTCAAGTATTTGAAATTTCCTAGTGACTTGTGGGGGCGTTTTTTAGCCTATAAGTGAATGCTCATCCCAAGAGTTCCCAGGTAGGTATACGGGTCCCTCGTCTGATTGGGATTTATACGAAATACCAGGCCTAAACAGAAAACTCAGGATATAGGCGCTCACCCTTCCAGATTGCACGTGCCCCATCAATAGTGAATTCCAAAACTTTAGCGAGATTAAAAACGAGATGCAAAAATAAATCCTTGAGATTTGGATTTCACTCCTAACTCAAAGATGTATTTCAAAATTGAAAACGATTGTGGAATGAAACCAATCACTAAATTAAGGATATCACTCCTAGCTTAGTGGTTAAGTTCCTTTTTGAAAGAAATACTCTTTGAGGTGTGGATGTCACTCCTATCTCAAAGATATATTCCTAAGATAAATAACATATAGAGGAGTGAAACTAATCACCAAGGTATGGATACCACTCCTAACTTGATGATATCGTTTCGTTTGTGAAATACGAGTGTCTTCTTCGCCAAGCAAAATATCGAAAGAATAGCGAGAAATAATCATAACGAAAATATCTTGAAAGAAAATTAATAGGATAAAGAGAAATAAACACGAGAGGACTCGTGAATGTAAGCTTAGTTATAGACTAGGCTAAAAGGCATTCTAATAACCTAATTCCCTATAACCAAGGCTCTGATACCAATCTGTAACACCCCGCCTCTAATATCGTCCAATATTGTCCGCTTTGCCCATTATAAGCTCACGGTTTTGTTTTTGGTTACCCAGAGGAAGACTTCCCAGAAGGTCACCCATCCTGGTACTACTCCCACCTGAGCACGCTTAACTGTGGAGTTTTCATGTGCTCCACAGCCAACTAAGCCCAAAACGCGTTGGTGATTTATGAGGCAAGACATTACTTATGAACCAAGATCTCTCCTGTCCACGGGAGATGTAGGATATGCCTAGGGTGTTACAAAAGACCTTTAAATATAATAATTGTTACTTCCGCTGTGCAAATTTGGTATCAATCTGTATTGCGACCGGGCCCACCTGGGTCGGGTTGTGACACTTTCCCTCTTACAAAGAACTCTGGAACACATTTTCCCCCACTTCCTTCTCAATCCTTTCTCTTCCCTCCTTAAATGAAACTCTGGAACACAGCGTTAAAGATTTTGCCTAGTTTTCCTTCCATTTCCTTTCTTTTCCCCCCTTAAATGAAACTCGGGAACACACTATGTTTTGTTTTCTTTTCTTTTCCCTCTTTAAATGAAACTCGGGAACACAATCAAATTTTTGTTTCCTTTCATTACCTTTCTTTTCCCTCGTTAAGTTAACTCGAGAACACAGCGTTAGTAGAGATACACATCTTTGAGGACATGGTCGAGGATAAGAGTTCGTGGAGGCACAAGATTAAAGTTAAGGATTATTAGGAATGGTTGGGTTGTATCATAGCGTGGTTCTAGGAGCTTAGACTTTTTCTTACATTGGTAGGAGGTAGGTATGGGTGACTTGTTTTTTGGGTGTTTATGGATTATGTTGTTTTTTAATGGCATATATACCTTTGTTTTTTTACGTGGCGCTTTTAATGTTTCTATAAATTCAGGAGCTCTTTATTAGTTTTATTAGTGTTGTTTGCTTGTCGATTGTGTGTTGTCGAGCCGGGGGTCTTTCTGGATGCAACCTCTCTATCCAGCAAGGATAGGGGTAAGGTCTGCCTAGATTCCACCCTCCTAGACCCTACTCTTAACTTTGCTAATTGTGAGATTTACTGGGTAATGTTGCTATTATTATTGTTGTTATAAATCACGTTAAAGGATCATAAGTAAATGTACCCCAACTACTTTATTTTTACATGTGATGATTCTTTATCTTATCTTCTGTTCATATCTTCCCATCACATATTTGTTAGCTGATCAAAAGATTGATATTTATATGCTGTTTTTTTTTTTAAAAAAAACACAATTTTATTCCAAATTGATATGTGGAGCGACTTCTATGTGCAAAAAAATTTGCTAAGTGATATTTGTTAGCTGATCAAAAGATTGATATTATAAGATGTTTTTTCTAAAAAAAAATCACAATTTTATTCCAAATTGATATGTGGAGCGACTTCTTTGCAAAAATTTTTGCTAAGTGGCCTTTGCGTAACCCCCCTCCGCCATTTAAAAATAATAATCACAATAACAAATTAATAGTGAAAACTAACCTGTAAATAGTCTAGTGTTTGAATGTTCAAAAAAAAAACTTATAGCATATCTGGCTGCTTTTAATAGTCGTAAACAATGTAGAGCAATCGTGTCGTTACCAAGATCTAAACCTGAAAGACATGGTTTTATGTTTATTACTCATAAAACCATTTTTGATTAAATCACTGGGAAAATACTCGTAAAACATTTTAAAAAGTTTATTTTCATTACACAAAAAGTTATTTGGGAAAACTTTTAAAGGTCCTTTTGAAATCCTCGGCGGATATCCCGTTTCATTTAACCTTCGGCTCTACTCAGTTTATTGTATATTTACCTTCCAATAAAAATAAATATACTAGGTTTTTGTCGACCAACCAACTATATTCAAAATGAGACTTTATCCCCGTAGAATCTTTACCGGGAATTCCACAATATCTTTTGAAAAACTTTTTTTATAAACTATTCTC
The DNA here is from genome assembly GCA_028751855.1 of Ambrosia trifida. Lineage (NCBI taxonomy): Eukaryota > Viridiplantae > Streptophyta > Magnoliopsida > Asterales > Asteraceae > Ambrosia > Ambrosia trifida. The sequence goes on along the minus strand of CM054123.1, from coordinate 27,761,850 downwards.
CCTCTCAGATTCCTTATTGGACATCCGTAAATATCATTATGAAAACCAAGTTCGTATTTACCGCGCATTCCACAATAAATTTTGAAAAACTTATTTTATAAACTATTTACTCCTTCGGATTCCTCATTGGACATTTGTAAATATCATTATGAAAACTAATTTCCGCGGTAATTACCACTGACAAGTTCGTACTTAAAAGCGGAAATGATCAAACTATATACACATATAGTCCAACAGATTTTAATCTGACATCAAAACACGAAGTCTCGCTGCTTTATATATAATTACCAATCATCCGATTTATAGTATTCGTTATTTTAGACCGGTTCGTTTCGCGATGTAACAATACTTCATCGTTCGTATTTGTGACTTATAAATACAAATATATAACCATAACAACAATTAATACGAAACTAGTTATACCGAAGTTACACCGGCATACCCCGACACCGTCTCGTTTTGACGCATTGACTGAACCGAAGCATTGACCGGGTTTGACCACTGACCGTATCTGACTGGTTGAGTGTTTGACCTCAGTTGACCAGACCGGACTGTTGACCAGCAGTTGACCGGAACCGTACCGAAACCCAACAAACCAGACCACCTTTGTACCGTCACCTAAACCCACAGCACCGATTAGCCCTACTGCTGTGAGCAAACTAAAAACATTTTGACATGTACATAGTTTGAATTACATATTGAAATTTAGTCTTTAATTAAATAAAAATAAATGTGCATAAGCACAATACCAAACCGTAGTATCAATTAGGGGTGTAAATGACACGTAGCGGCTCGAGAGCTACTTGGGATCGACTCGGTAAAAAGCCCGAACGAGCCAAGCCTTAACGAGCCCGAGCCTGAAATATGGCTTGTTTAGTTATCGAGCCCGAGCTCGAGCCCTAGACACAAAGCTCGATTGGGCTTGCGAGCCTAAACGAGCCCAAACATAATTATAAGTTATTTATATATCTTTTATAACTTATAGCCCACATCTCCAAAGCCCAAGTCCTTATTTCATAGGCCCATTTAATAACACTCGCGAGCCGAGCTTTTGCGATCTCGAGCCGAGCTTTGAGCTCGTTTGAGATTGTTCTCAAATCACCTCGAGTCGAGCCGAGCCGAGCTCGAGCTTTTGATTTTGCTACCGAGCCAAGCTCGAGCTCAAGATTGTAGGCTCGAACCGAGCCGAGCTCGAGCCCGAGCTTCATAAAACCATAACGAGCCGAGCTCGAGCCCAGTCAGGCTCGGCTCGTTTACACCCCTAGTATCAATACCTTGATCTTTATTCTGTTCCGCTTCTCTCCTCCTTGAACCACCACCGACGCCGGCAAAGATGGTGGTGGTAGCCGGCTGTCTCAAGCAGCAGAGAGGAAAGAGATCGAGATTTGAGAGAGACGGTAGTGAGAAAGAGGGATCTAGGGTTTGTTTGTGTGTGTGGTGGCTGCCTAAAATGGAGAGGAGACAAGGATATGATGCTTATATAGGTAAGTTTAGCTTAGGTGGAGTATACCGTGTGTTCAAATATTATTATTAGGCTCGATAATTAAGTACAAAAACTAGTCAGTTTTTTTGTAATTATAAACAACACTTAACCGAGCAGTTCAAATATTACTTTCGTCATTAGAGGCATGCTTTCAGAACACACATTTTAATCACGTTAATCGATTCGAGTATGATTTCCTTCATTACAATGATCCGTCAACTTTCGAAACTTTATAAATAACATTATTTATATTAAATAACCACGCATTTTGGCGTCCGATTCCCACATCAGTTACTTTTCGCGTTTTCTAAAATGCTGAGTTTTTTGCCATTTCTCGCGCCGATTTCACATCAGATCGCTTCACTAGCAAACACGTGCCGTATTACATCTATTAAACTTATGTTAGTCCGATTTGACAATTTTTTACGGATCTCAGTTCGTTAAAGCTAAGAACGCGCAAATCTTTCTTTAAAAGCTTCAAGGCGTCCACGAGCTTCGAGAAGGATATCGTAGGACTCGCTACGGCGCAAATCTTTCTTTATGGTTTTGAAGCATATTAATTTAGTTTGCTGATTTCAGCTAGTCAAATTGACATACAGTCGTCTCATCATCTTTTCAGAGATGAGAAATTTGGAACTATTTTTTATGATTTTGGCATGTTATTGGTAGAGTTGATTTATGTCTAGTTTATTGTTTCGAAGTTTTTTTTGTTTAATTTAGTCTGTTATGTTGAGCACATAGTTTAAAAAATGGCTGAGGTGTGCGCCTCCAGGCAAGGCATGCCTCAGGGGGTTATCTTGTTCATGCGCCCCATAGGGCTGAGGCAGTAAGAAAAGTTGCGCCTCGGATGCCCCTTAGGGGGTTTAGATGTCTTAGAATTTTTATCTCAATTTCAAACATTACATTTTTTAATGTGTGTTTTTGATGAATCTGATGATGGAATTAGTTAGTATTTTATTTTTCTTTTTAATTATATAATTTTTATATTTATTTTTAAATTCTGCCTCGAGCTTATGCCTCGTGAAGTGAAGCGAAAACGCCTCGAGACATGATTCTGTACTTTTAAACTTCAGTTGAGCAATGACCATGCATGGTTTATTGTTTCGAAGCATTTGAGTTTAATTTACTGATTCAGCTAGTCAAATTGACATATTATTATGATTTCGTCCATAGTTGTCAAAGCGCATAGGCGCACTCAAGGTGCATAGGCCGAGCATGGAGCCTAAGTGCGAGGCGCATAAAAAATGAGGGCTTTTTATAATTAGGCGCATAGTATAAAGTACATTTTTAGGTATTTTAGAGATGTTTTAGGCTTGTTTAGGGCTACTTTAAGGTGTTTTAGGGTTGTTTAGGACTTGTTCATAGCTCATTTAGGATATTTTAGAGGTTTTAGGCAACTTTTAGCCTGAATTTGGCCGGAAATCAGTCTGAAACCTTGGTTTTAAAAAGCGTGAAGCGCACAAAAGCGACGAGGTCTAAAACCGAGGCGCAAAGCGCAAAAGCGGTGGGCTTTTCGTACGCGAGGCGCAAGACAATTATATAATTTTTTTATATATGCTATAGGTTTTTAGCATTATTTACTCAAAATATAGATACAAATAAGGTATATATATGATTTATCTAAAATGTACAGCCTTTTTAGCTACATGTATAACAATTTTAAGCACAAAAACATCATGTGTACAAAAAGCGCGCTTTTCTCGCTTTTTTTTCTTGCGCTTTTCTTGCGCTTTTCATACACTGCTCGCCTAGGGTTACATAAGGTGCACGGATTTGCGCCTAGGTGCGCTTTGCACTTAAGCGCGCCTCAAGCGCGCTTTTTAAAACATAGCCTGAAACTCGCCTGAAAGCGCGCCTCAAAGCCTAAATGCGTGGTATTGATAGATGAGTTGAAGAACGATGATATCCAATTGCGGTTGAACTTGATTAGAAGGCTATCTACGACTGCTCGTGCTCTGGGAGAGGAGCAGACTCGAAAGGAGTTGATTCCTTTTTTGAGTGAGAATAACGATGATGATGACGAGGTTCTTCTTGCAATGGCTGAGGAATTGGGTGTCTTCATCCCTTATGTTGGAAGAATAGAGCATGCAAATGTGTTGCTACCGCCTCTTGAAACCCTATGTACCAATGAAGAGATGTGTGTGAGGGATAAAGATGTTGAGTCATTATGCAGGATTGGGTCACAAATGCGAGAGACTGATTTGGTTGAATGGTTTGTACCTTTGGTTAAGGTTGGTTTATAATTGTATATTTATATCAGATATTATAAATTAGTAGCATTGTTATATTTTTGCATTACTATTTATGTTTGTAGAGGCTGGCAGGCGGTGAATGGTTCACTGCTCGAGTGTTTGCTTGTGGACGGTTTCACGTTGCATATCCTAGTCCATCAGAGACGTTGAAAGCAGACCTAAGGACAGTGTTTAGTCAGTTTGTGTCATGATAATATGCCATTGGTGCTGCTACTGTGGAATCATATAATGCAAATCTTTGAGGTTCTTAGGCCGGATGGTAAGTCGTTTAAATCAAATGTTTTTCATTTGAGCTTTTATATTGGTTATTTTTATTAATACAAAAACAATGACTTGTATGAAAGCAAAGCAACTCATCCCCTTGCTACTGAAGTTGGAAATAACCACTGTAACTACACAATGAAAAGTTTGTGTTGAGAGTTGAGCATGTGTTAGAAGAGATAGGAAATATATTTTTTATTGCACAAGTTGATTAACGCAGTTCTTAAACGCAGAAACACAGTTAGCAGCTAGAGTTTTTCCTTGCTCTGATTATAATAAGTTTAACTTTCCTCTGTTTATTGGCCTTATGATGGAGCATTCTTTCTCCTATTTACAAATCAAAATTCAGTTCGCTTACTAGCTGTTGAGGGTTGTGCGGCCCTTGGGAAGTTGCTTGAACCCCAGGATTGCATTACACATATTAGGGGTGAGCATAATTGGACCGGACCAAAAAAAAACCGAGGACCGACCCGAAAATCTATCGAAACCGACCCGAACCTATTATGTAGGTTCTGTAGCCGGTCCAGTAATTTCCTTCAATCCGGTTCTCGGGTCGGGTCGGGTCGGTCCAGGAACAAATTGAAACCGAAAAAACCGATGGACCGAAAATAAATTCTAAAATTAACGACCTGCAAGTTGAAGGTTGAGCATGTGTTAGTCAAGTTTGATTAACTTTAATATAAATATGTAATTTTTAGAGAATGTTAATATTATCTTGTAGCTTGAAGGTCTTGTCTGGTTAGTTGCTGATGAATTCGGCTGACAATACTCAAGTTTTAATGAGCTGTGCAAATATCTTCTATTTGATTAGTTGGATAGCTTATGCTTAATATTTTTGATGAACTGGACACCAATGAGTTGGATAGAGGATGCACTATTCTTGTTATTAATAGGGAAAATGATGCTCCATTTAATCCATTATGCCTAATCGTTGTTGGAGTGAGCAGGCTGATGGTTTTTAATAGATTTAATGATATATAATCAGGAGTGAACTCATGATATCAATCCTTAATGAATATGAATCGGATATCAAGTGCCGAATTATAGTGGTCATACATTTGTTATTTAACAGTTGTGATGATTTATAGTCACGAGGACTAACGAATACAAAAGAACTGGAAAGATGTGTTTTTTGGTTTTCGAAATGTATGTGTGGGATCATAAAGGAAAATTTAAGTTAATTCAATTTATTCCAAGATAAAAAAAAGCTTTAGGGTAATAACCTGGGTTAAAATAGTTGATTTACTTGTTAGTTGCATTGGATTTCTTCATAAGACGGCCTTTTAGTGTGTCATGATAATGGTGTTTGGGTAATTTATCAGGTTCATAAGTTCCTTGCAATGGGTTTCTATCTTTTTAGTCTAATCATGTGCAGAAATATCATTCTTTTATGACAATAGGATTATAAGGTTTTCTATTGGTATTCTCATGATTACTATCCTTGAACTTTTGAATAAACAGAAGAACTAATTATTCTAGTTTCAAGTCTTCTCGGGTCGGGTCTTGTTCCTAAGACCGACAGAACCGAAATGCCTTGGACCGAGGACCGAACCTATTTATAGGTTTGTAATTCGGTTCTGATTATTGCTTCCAGCCGGTTCTCGGGTCGGGTCGGGTCGGTTCTGGACCAATGCTCACCCCTAGCACATATCCTGCCTATCATTGTTAACTTTTCTCAGGTGACTTTTTTAGTATTTATATTTGTTAAGATCATTTTTATTTTACTGAGTTCTGTGTTATTATCCTTTCTTTTGGTTTTGATTGTTGTGATTTGTTATTGCTAAGCAGATCAATACTGATACCATTGAGCAATCTATTTGTAGACACTATATATTTTTTTTTACTTTTGCGAAATTATTAACATAAAGATTTCTTTGTTTTTGGATGTAGTTTTTCTTATCTTTAATCATCTTGAAATTATCAACTCTATGTGTCATTCATGTAATAATGAGATTATAGCCATTCAGCTCACATTTCTCCTTCAAACCCGTTGCACTTTCCTCCATAATTTAATCTTGAGTACTTACTATTTGAATGTTTTTTTTATTAAACCAGAACCAACAAAGTATGTTCAAATTTGTTATCTTTCTTGTTTTTACACTTTACTGCAGAAGTCTTTTTTATGCATTTCAAGTAATGTCTTGTGTTGAGTAGGAGTATTTATGTAATGTTTGATATGCTGGATTGTATTAAGACGGACTTGGTTCCTGCATATGTAAGGCTACTTCGGGATAATGAAGCTGAAGTACGGATTGCTGCGATAATGAAGCTGAAGTACGGATTGCTGCTGGAAAAGTCACCAAATTCAGTAGGATTCTTAGCCCAGAACTTGCAATTCAGCATATTCTTCCATGTGTAAAGGTATGTTGTTTGCTTAATGGCAGTTTCTTTCCGACCTGTGTTATTCTTGAGATGGGCGCGTTAGGCGGGTTAGGTAATGGGTCAAAATGGGTTCATTTTTAACGCTTGCCAAAATGGGTTTGGTTAGCTTTGCTAACATTTTCTGTTTTTTTTATCTTGCTTTTATGAATAGTTAGTGTATCAATTATAATTTAAAAAACAATATTTAGATATTGAGTAATCATTTTCAATGAGATGTTCAAAATACACTTTGGGTTGTCAACCTGCTTGACTCATTTCTTTCTAGAAACTTGCTTGACCCGTCAGATATAAATTTGACTCAAATTATAATGCTACCTCTACTGTTATGTTATATCCATGGATTTGGCTATATTAATTGTATTCAGCAATTTATGTAGGAGTTTTCATCAGATTTTTCTTAGCATGTTAGGTCTGCTCTGGCATCTGTTATAATGGGCATGGCTCCTGTTCTGGGAAAGGTAATGATTTTTGCCAGTAAAATTTATGAGTTAATCTTTTCACACTTCACTTGTGTGTGTATTTCATCATCAGATTTTAATTGTATTCTATCCATATAGAATATTACAACTTATATTTTGTCAATTACAGCTGCAAGTTTTGATTGATTATTCTTTTTCCTTTTTCTTGTCAATTATAGGAAGCAACAATTGAGCAACTTCTTCCTATTTTTCTTTCACTTTTAATGGATGAGTTTCCAGATGTACGCCTCAATATTATTAGTAAACTAGATCAAGTGAATCAGGTATATTGAAATCAATGTTTTTATTTAATATCTTTTTTCTATTGAACTTCTTATATTCATATAATTATGTTTATTCTGGCTGTTACAGGTTATTGGTATCAATCTTTTGTCTCAATCTTTACTGCCAACAATTGTTGAACTTGCCGAAGATAGGCATTGGAGGGTTCGTTTGGCAATCATTGAGTACATACCACTACTGGCTAGTCAATTAGGTGTAGGATTCGTTGACGATAAACTTGGAGCTCTCTGCATGCAATGGTTACAGGATAAGGTTAGTGCTAATATAATTTTTTGTATTATGTTAAGCTATTAATTTTTCCTTTTGCAGGTTTACTCGATAAGAGATGCTGCTTCTAATAACCTAAAATGCCTTGCAGAGGAATTTGGTCCAGATTGGGCAATGTAGCACATTGTCCCTGAGGTTAGGCTCTCATGGTTGACATTTAAATGTTTATTTATTTGAAAAAATCTCGTAAGTAGCAATTGTTTTCAATGTTTATACATCTATGGTTTAGGTCAGAATAGTTTTACGTATATGAGTGCGTTAGTCTTCAGTCATGTATCTCCTTTTATTTGCCTAAACCCTAAATATTTTCATTCTATATTTTCATAATAATACATGTATGAATCTATACACAATATGGCGTCATGTATCACATTAGCTTAAGTCATTATTGATGGGAAAAAGTCTCATATGCCACTCTTAGTCGCATGCCTCATGGCTAAATGAGTGATTCATGTCTGACATGCCTAGTGACGGATGTAGGATTTTTTTCCTATGGGTTCCTTTTTTTTTGCGTGTTTAGATTTTCACAACCGTACTTTAGAAGTATGGGTCGGGTCGGGTTACCGGTCACGAAACATGATAATGACCTACTGTAACACCCCAACCGATGGCGGAAACATCGAGGTGTCACGTAGTGACGATTGTTCAATAGCTCATGGACTAAAGTGTAAATTTGAATTCATTGATTAAATAATTTATTACATTGAAATGAAGTACAACGATTCTAACTGCCAACTAAATTGAGATACAATGAATCAATATCTAACTATAAATCCGAAAGCTTAAAGGATGCATCTCAAAAACAACCTGAAACATGTACAAAATAATTTTGGTCAATACAAAAATTGTATTGGTGAGCATACCCTGTCTGAATATATATATATATATATATATATATATATATATATATATATAGTAAGAAAAGTGTTTAGCAATTCATGTGCGGTACCATTTGCAATTATGTAATAAGTAATATCCGTTCAAAACCAAACCTGAGAATAATGACTAACACATGACTAACCAACTGAATAATAAATTAACAAGACAATGACCAAGATTCTCTCAACAGAGTCTCAAGAGGGTATACCATAGTACTATTCATTGAAAAGCTAGGCCGCCCAACGGTTAATGATTTTGACAAGTCATAGACACACCAATTAACATAAAGCAAACACACATGAGAATTGCATTAAGTATAAGAAATTGAAACTTGATTAATATATAGGTACATGAGTCACCCAAAGTAGTAAAACAGTAAAAAGAAGAAAGATATACTCACAGTTTGCGAAAGCGATCAAAATCCACTTAAGCGGTCGTGAGCTAAGTAATGGGAATTCCGAGGAATTCAACCTACAATGCATAAGAGTACTAATAAGGGAAAGTCTAAGAGTCTAAGGTCACTAGGGTTCTAAGGCATTAGGGTTTGCTAAGTCGATTTGGGGAATTAGAGTTTTAAATGATAAGTCGCGTTAATGTAAAAGTTGTATATCACAAATAATATATGAAAGATTGTAAATGTGGTTTAGGTAATATAATTATTACCTATTGAATATTTATATAAAAATATGTTTGAATAATTAAAACGAAATAATTTAGTTAATTATTTTAACTAAATTAAATAAATACAATAATCATAAATGTACAAATAAATAAATAATTATGTGTTTCACAATGATTTAACAAATGGTAATTAAGATTTTCCAACAAAGAAATATTTCTATTTTATAATAAAAATATTTATAAAATAGATATTAAATAGTATAAATATATAAATGATCAATTAAACATAAATAAGACTAATAATACACGACATGATCCAAAAATTCTACTTTTATAGAAAATGGATTCTTAAGGATGTAAATTAATAAAAATAATTTTCTCATAATTTTTATAAAGTTATTTATATTTAAAACTGATTTAATGAATTTAAAATCATGTTTAAATGATTAAAAAATAGAGAAATTAATAAAAATAATCGTTTTCTAGACCGATAATTTTTATTTCAGTTCATGATGATTAGAAATAATTATTCTAAAAGTTTGAGATTAAAATCATTAAAAATGATTTTTTTATCAATTAATTATGATTAAAACAATTTAAATTAATAAAATCATGAAAATAGATATTTTTCATAAAACTAAAAATATGACAATTTTCTATGAGGTATCAAGATGCCACTCCTAAATTTTCATAATTTTTGGAGCAGAAATGAATTTATTATGAATATTTAAAGATTTAAACATATTATATAAATTTTAATATTAATAAAAACGAAATAAAAAAAATAGCATAAAACATATGCTCTAAATGGGGATCGAACCCAGGCTCTTTGCTGTACAACCACTTAGATTAACCACCACACCACAAGCTTATTTGTTGTAATGTTTAAATTAAAGTTATATTTAACCTACATAAAAGTTTTATCATCTTCTTCCCCAACTTACAACTAGAAACCCTAACCCTAAGTTTTTAAACATCCTTGTTTTGTAGACTATAACATCTGAAACAATAGGGCTTTCAAATATAACTAATAATAGAATAAAACGGCACAAAATTTCAGACTTACAAGGTTGTTTATAACCCGAACGAAAAGGAAACAGAAATCGGAACTTTGGAGTCGCTTTCGAACCTTCTGATCACGAATGGAACCTTTTTAATGTGGGTTTACAAGGTGTAATGATGCAGCAACGATATGGAATCACCAATTTATATGTTGAACGGTTAAACATGGCGTTTAAAGTGATTTAAAATTTTCCGGCGGTTACGAAAATTTTGATGATTAATTCACAGCTTTGAATGCGTTTGAAACACCCACCAACGATCGAAACTGATAAGTGATGATGGAGATACGTTACCCAAGCATTGAATCGAAGAAAAACGCGTTAAAACCACCTAATCTACTCTCGCCGGAATTTGGTTCGCCGGCCGGAACTGGCCGGAATTGAGGCTGGAAAAACGTGGGTGTGAGGGGAGGGAAGGAAGTGATTTTAAACTTTGGATACATGGCAGAACTGGTCCCTAGAGTTTAACCTAGTTAGTTTATTTATAATTTGGTTAGTTTTCCCTTTATAAAACTTAACCAAGTTAATATCAATTAACCAAAATGTTTTTTAAAGCTTTATAAAACTAAAAAAAAAATTATAAAATATTTTATGAATACATTTCACCCGCGCATTTGTATAAACATAACTGATAAAATTTTAATTTGCTTTAAAATTAAATTTGAAGACGACGAAACTTCCAGGGACTATAATGAAAATATTTGAAGGGCTATTATTGTCAGTTAGATAAAAGACGAGGATGACGGATGTCACACCTAATTTTTAAATCCAATTTCCATCGCATATTGAGCATTTGCGTTAGAAATAAAAAATGAAAGAAGGTTTACCTCAAATATCGCCTACTTTGAAGCTCAAAATCGTTCGGTGACTCTGACGCTTTGCATCGCTGCCCCTACGCGGTATTTTATAGCGTCGAGTGTCAGTGTACAAATCAACCTGAAATATGTTTTATGTCACAATCACATATGTTTTAATTCAATTTTAGGACCTAATCAAAAGGTTTAAAAATTACAGAAACTAGTATTTTGCCCGCGGACGTTGCCCCGCGAGCTTGTACGTATCAAGCAGACAAAAATATCAACGTGATTGCAGTACGATGATGACATTATAGTAAATGTTTTTAGCCATTCATTAAGATATTTATCATATATTTGGCCCTTATTAAGTAGTTTAGGCAACAATTACAACTAATCGAAACTCATTTACATACATACAAACGGACTACTTCTAAAGTAGTCCAGGTACTCCATGTCTAATTCAAAGTGCAGGAACATACAAATTTCATTAAAAAGCAATATAAGCATCAGCTGTAGTAACCTTAAGAACAACAACATACAATTTTTTAATGTATAAAAGCAATCAAGGTTAAAGTAAAAGACTATTTGATATATCGATTAACAAAATCAATAGTATTTGGTGGCACTAACATCATATAAAATAATTTAAACAAATATCTCTCAGCATATAACTATATCTAATATCCACCCAAAAACTAACTTAAGGGATCAACTGCAGTAACCTTAAGAATAAGAATCAACATCATACAATTTTTGCGATAAGTTGAAATCCACAATACATTCATTATTCCACAAATCTAGATTAGGTACCAAAGTAACAATTAGTCAATTACCACAATAATATTTATAGCAAATGGATGAACAAAATGCAAATCCACATTATCTACTAAAAAAACCTCGTATTTTTTTTATGAGCAGCACCAAACACACTCGTGATCGATATTCACGAATACTAGATTAGTTAATTAAGATCATACCTTTGAGGCTTTGATTCAGCTAACAGCAGGCAGAGGAGGGCAGAGGCGGAGGAGGAGGGCAGGAGGCGGAGGCGGAGTGTAGGAGGAGGAGGGCAGGAGTGAGGAGGCCGAGGTCAGGTTGGAGGAGTAAGTAGTTGGGTTTGGGACTGCTGCTTATGTTTGTGGAGGAGTTGAGTTTGGGTAACCCTAGGTGTGAATTAAAAAAAAAATAGAAACCAAAAACAAAAATAAACACTTAACACAGGATTCGAACCAGGAACCTTGAGCTTACGATGGAAAGTTTCAACCACTAGAGCACTCCAAACCTTTACTAGTGTGTTCCTATGATTATTTTCTTATGGGTTCCTTTCCAGTTTTCTATATACATTAACACTATAAATTACAAGCCGAGTGGGTTCCCGGGAACCCACCGAAAGAGCCTAAATCCGCCCCTGGACATGGCTATATAGGTATCACACATTTAGAAACTTATGTTATTTTCTACCCATATTATATGCATGTTGTCATTTAACATGTCTAATTTATGTTATTGTTTTATGATAGGTCTTGGATATGATTAAAGACCCACGTTATTTGTACCGTATGACGGTTCTTCGTGCTATTTCTTTATTGGCATCTGCTATAGGCTCAGAAATCATTTGTTCTAAATTGCTTCTTGTAGTCGTGACTGTTGGAAATTTAGTGAAAATGTTATTTTCCCAAAATATAGGAAAATGAGTTTTTCCTAACTTTGGACAGAAATATATATTTGAAACAAAGGTTTAATCATATATTTCTTTGTGGGTTTATGCTCTATGTTGTGAGAGCTTCACAACGAACCAAACCATGTCCAAAACGGAGCTAAGATGAATGAGATATCGATACTCAAAGATTGGTGATTGAAACACTTGATGCTGAAATGAAACAAGGTGGAACTTGTCCTACATAGGAAGAGTGAAGATACTATGAGTGGTATATAAGGAGGAACACTCCTTCCTTATTGTTTCATAGAAGCTCACACTGTGGAACTCGCGAAGGGTGCGGAGCACCCCAACTCGCACTCGCACTCGCACACGCGCGCGTGGCGTGGGCGATGGGCGCAATGTGGCGCTTTGATGGCACACTTTTGAAAGCAGGTTTGAGGTACAGAGGTTGGTGATGGTGCGCGAGTACAAGCAGACAACCATGCAGCGTCCTAGTTTGCGCGGAGGCTTCCGCGCAGGCGCTCGGAGTGACGAGTGGTTCCGCTGACGTAGAACATAAAGTTCAGCGCAGAAACAGATCTGGTCCGCTGACGTAGAACGGGAGTTACGTCGTGCGCATGCGCGCAGGTGCACACGCGTGCGGGCTCGTCAGCAGATCAGTAACAGCTCAGTAGTGTAATTGTCTGGTCAAGCAGTTTTGTCTGAAACTTTAAGAACGTAATAAATGTCATTGAAGACGTTCAATGACATTTATTTTTAGTTTTTAATGCTTTCCGAAACTGATTTCGTGTTGGACTTCTATAAATACCAAGGAGAGCCTTGGTTGAAGACACACCTTGACACACATACTGATCTGAAATCACCTTTCTTCTTCTCCAGCAATTCTTTTCTTTCTATTCTTCTTGTTTCAGGTACTTCTTTCGGGTCAGAGCTAACTCCGGCAATACTCTTGCTGTTCCGGTTGTTGTACCCTGGGAAACAAAACGAGTTCTTGTTAATAGACTCGGAATTTGTTTTAAGGGCCCCGTGTTCAACACGATCCTCAGCTTTTACAATTTTCTGCTTCTACTCATTCTTGTATTTGTTTCTTTAAATTGTAATTGTATTGTAATTTTCTGCTTTTATATTTCTTTGTAATCGTAATTTATATTTGTTTTTATTTATTTTTACACGAGCCGTTCCTACAGTGACAACATCTAAAGAAAGGTAAGATTATTTGCTTTTTTTTTTTTGTATTTTTCTTTGAATTGTATTTGTTTCTTTGTGACACGTCATTTTCTTTTCAGAGTGCCGAATATCAAGTTTAATGTTGCAATACAATCGTTAATTTCTATAGTTGACTAGTCGGTAAGTATCATTTCCTTTATGTTATATTGATATTTGGTTTTCCTTGTTATGTAATTTTACTAGAAATGGAAATTTTGACCCATACTTATAAATTGGTGTTGTGTTTCTATGTCAAAAGGGGCCAAATAAAAAAAATAGCTAAAAGGGGGAACAGTCGAATGAGTTGAACTCTTTCCATTGTTTATTTTAATGCATACAGCTAACACCTACCCTCATCATGTGTACTATACCGGGTGATCATATATATATTCCATAAACCCAACTTGGAAAGTATACAAAATCATATAAAGTTTTATTAGTCATATAATATAAATAATATTATGTTATATTCCATATGTTTTTAGTTACATATAATATAAATAATATTATGTTATAATTACATATACATAAACTAACCATATAACTACCCAACTAACCATGTATCTTTTGTACAACCGGTGAATACACTCTTCCTTTATCATTATTCTTCGTTGCCTTATTACTATTATGCCTTCTCCTACCAGACCTCTTGCCACGACGACTAGTAACCGCGCCACTAGGTATGAAAACTCCTGTCCCACCTCCACCGTTAGCCCACAAGCTCTCCATCCAACTAGGGACTGGATACCTCTCGGGCTCAGACCAACTATAGTAGCTCTTAGCCACTTGTCTTGACCCAACACCACCATAAACCATTGGCATCCTTCTAAACTCTAGAACACCATCCATATACGCACCTTTGTCATCGTCATCCTCATCCGTAAGCATCAATATTTGTCGAGTGAGTTCTTGGTAAAACGCGCTGTCATCCGCATCAACCACACTAGAAGAATCTTGAAAATAATCCATATTTTTGTATAGCAAGAGTTACAAGAAGAATGAAATATTATTGATGGTTCATTAGGGAACATATGTGTAATGTGTATATATAGTCATAGTGAATGTGAATAATTGTATTGGATACGGTCGGTGGGTGGGTGCATGGAAGGTGGGATGTAGGTAAAGTTAAGTTTCCAATTGGAGCCAAATTCATTGACGAGTTATGTGTTGACTTAAACAAGTCAATTAAATTTAAATTAAAGTTGGTTTAACCAAATTACAAGTCCACAAGTCTTATTCACGACCAATAAAGTTGTGGTGATTGTTATGGCACGATGCTAATCTTTGAAAATATATTATTCTATATTTTATTGGTATCAATGCTTTACGTGTCTTTTATTTTAGTTATTTTGTTTAAAGATATTATTTCAAATCATTTTGAATCTTTGATGTCATATGTAACGTTAGTCAATGTTGGAAACCGGACACGGTATCAACAATAACCTACTAAAAACGACTTTCATTGATGCCTGGATTGTTTGTGATCAGCGACGGATAAAGTGAAATAAGAAAAAAAAAGCAATTGATTTCTAATAGCACTACAAGAAATTTACGTGTCTTGTAGTGTAGGCGTTGATTCATCGGTAATCATCGATGGATTACGTGTATCTGGCTAAGAAAAAAGTCATAGTTGAACGGAAGTTTACAAAAAAAAAAAAAAAAAAAAAAATTCTCCAGGAAAAGCCAGAAGCTAAATTGAAACATACGTAAAATCAGCTCAATAAGCAATTTAGGGCTTTTATGTGTCAAGCCACAACATACTCCAATCATTAGCTAGATGGTTTTCTATTTTATGAACACACTTAGTATTATTATAGACTTTAATAAAAATGAATTTTTCTTCTTCACATGATTTTTTCTCTTATTTGGAACATCTTGTTTCAAATTACAGGAAAACAGTTATCCTTTGGATGAAGCCTCCAATGGTTTGTTGGTGAAAGATTAATCATATTTCTGTCAGTGATATAGTTATTGTTGATTCACAAGTAATATCCATTGACCACTGTTGAAATAGCCATTGATGATTTGTTGATTTGTTGGTAAACCATACATTGGTAATCCACTGAGTCGTAGGGTTATCCGTCTATGAAATCTTTACCCTTGCCTGTTTCCCCCATTGATCTCCTCTGATGGATTAATTTTTTTTTTTTTTGTTTTTGAACGGCCAAGGACATCATCTTGATATACTCATCCCCCTCCCGAGTTCCAATCCAAGCACCCACGGGTATTGCAACCATTTGACAAAGATTGTGATGTCGAATTTATGGAGATGCAAGCTTTAGTGGCCCAATTTAACATCAGACATGGGCCAGACAAATGGGAATATGGGCCACGTGGTTTTTCGGTTAAAAGAATTTTTATAGGTTCAAATGGACGTCTTGGGTCCCGTTTAAATGTAATTTGATTGCATGGAGAGCGGAAATGGGTCGACTCCCGGTAAAAGTAGAGCTCTTTAAAAGAAACATTCAAGTGGGAAATAACTTGTGTCCTATGTGTGAATGGGACAACGAAACGGTAATTCACCTTTTCTCAGGCTGTTCGGTTGCCCGTGTTGTGTGGTCCTCGGTTGGTATTGGCCCCATCTTTGCATTTAGTGTTCGAGATCTGATGGAGCTGCATAATTCGGTCATTAGAGACAAGTGGAAGAAAATGATTATTCATGTGATTGTCATTGTGACGTGTTGGTGCCTCTGAATTGCGAGAAATGAGAAGACGTTTTGGAATAAGCCGGTGGTGGGGAGATTCATTGTTGCTAATGTTAAAAGGTTGTCGTTTTTTTGGCTTAGTCATGGATTGCTCTTTAAAGATCTTGATTGGAATTGTTGGCGTGATTCGCCTTTGTATATTTGTATATGATGTAATTTTTTCGACGGTTCTTGGTTTGAGTACGTGTTTGTGGTTTTGAATGAAATTGACTTCATTTAAAAAAAATGTCATAACTTTTCATTTAAAAGATGCATGATTAAAAGGAATGAATGAAATTTCGCATGAAACTTTTTTGTGTTGCTTCGTATGTTTCCTTTTTTTCTTCACAGTCAACCCAAAACAAATAAATAATTTTTTGTTTCTATGTGTTCCTTCCTCATCACGTATATAATCATACTTTTAAAAATTATAAAATAAAGGTTTAACCTTAATTTAATTAAGCTTGAATTTAAGAGAGAGGCTAACGTACAAAGTTTCTTAAAATACAAAGTGTAAGAAGCAATTACAGCCATTGATTAGGTTTAGAAACAAAATGGCACGATCGTAATTATCCAACGTGTTTTAAGAAGGAGGTTAACGATTAAAGGGCAATTCTGACAAATTACACATAAACGAATTTGAATTTTTTATAATTAAACCGCCCAAATTATGTCATTAATTGACAGTTTTAATGATTTGCTATAATCATGGAAAATCATAAACCTCTTCTCCATAAAGAAGATACTCTGTAAACCAAAAAAAAAAAAAAAAAAAAAAAAAAACAGAGCATCTATTCAAAAGAATGAAGAAGCAAAAAAAACAATGACAAACCTTCGATTGTACAGAATACAGTTATGAATGTGATAAAAACAAAATTTAGATGCGTGTTTATGAAAGAAGTATGTATGTCTTTGATTGTAATGATTCTGATTGTGAGGTTGTTAAACGCATGTATAATATAGCAAAACGCACCTTTATATCTGTGAGTATTATAATCAAATGCTATGTTGATAAAACACACTTATAATACACTAAAACGCATGTTATAAAACTGATAGTATTCAACGGCCATTGTAAAAACATAAACACATGCATTAAAATACATAAAACACATGCATTAAAACATAAAACGCATGCATTAATCATAAAACACATGCATTAAAATACATAAAGCGCAGGTTATTGAAAAATGATCACTAGTGAATCAGGTGTTGACAGAGGAAAGAACTTTTTACCTTGCTACATAAACGCATGCATTAAAATACATAAAAACAGATAACGATCATCTTGTGCAACTGGATCAAGATCAATTGAAAATCCGACTATATTTTAAGTCTGCGTTAATAAGAACAGATAATGATTACAATAAACGGGATTCAGTTAGAAAAATTGGTGAAAAAAAACCAGAGTAAGTTACAGATCATGAGAATATTGATTAACTCTTCAATGGAATTTTTATTTTTCTATAAAAAGGATTGCACAACGATTGTATCAATATAATCGTGGAGAAAAAAATATTGTAATCAGTTAAGAATATTTTGAAATTTGATTTACGAAAAACATGGAGTTAAATATCCGTGAAAAATTATAACGCGATTGAAGGAGATGTAAATGTCTATAATACCCTTGGATGTTTACTAATGAGATTTTTGGTTTGTAACCGTCAACTACACGTGGCGTACTGTGGTTACTTCTTACACTTTGTATTTTAAGGTACTTTGTACCGTATACTTTCTCTGAATTTAAAATAAAGAAAACACTGATTTGATTTGATAGGTATCTATATCTATATCTATATAGGGAAAGGATATTTTGGAAACTCACTTGAGTTGAGAAAACCTTTAAAAACCCATGTAAAAAACATTATTTTTTAAAAAAAAATAACCAATGTAAAATACATGCTTTTAAGCGTTTTGGGCAAAAAAAAAATAACAAAAGCGCCGATGGGATTTTTTTTTAAAAAAATAAACAAAGTTGCTAAAAAACATATGTTTTCAGCTATTTACCTATGTTTTTAGCAACTTTGTTTATTTTTTAAAAAAAATCCCATTGACGCTTTTTTTATTTTTTTGGCCCAAAACACTTACAAACATGTATTTTACATTTGTTATTTTTTTCAATGAAAAAAAATGTTTTTTACATGGGTTTTCGAGGGTTTTCTCAATTCAAGCGGGTTTTCATTTTATAATTGACCTATATATATATATATATATATATATATATATATATATATATATATATAGGGGAAGGATCAAATGAGAAAAACTTATTGTGAGAATAAAAAGAAGAAATAAAACATTAAGGGGAAATGGATTTTAATACTCTCAACTATTGCCTGCTGGCAGATACCACTTCAAACTTTCACTTTGGCCAATAGCACTCCCAACTTTCAACTTATTTTCTTCCATCACCCCTAAACTAACGGAGGTCTAACCTGGTTAGTCTTCGTGGCCAAAATGTAAAAACCAAAAGTTCTGTGTGGCCAAAATGTAAAAACCAAAACTTAAGGGGCATTTTTGAAACATTTTTTTATTATTATTTTAAATTCTATAAATCCCCTCCCCCACCCCCTTCTTCTTCTTTTAGTGTCAGACAAGAGACCACCCCTATCCACCCCCAACAACCACCGCCCCCACTGTCATCCCCAACAACAACCACCTTCCAGCAGCAGCTTAGTACCCCTCGTCACCCCCAACAACCATCTCCCTCGTCACCCACAACACACATCCATTTTCACTCTGATCTCTCGGGTTCCGGAGATAGGTGGGTTCGGGATTCATATAAAAAACAGAGGAAAGGGGTTAGAGTGGGTTATCGGTAACAGATGATAGTCACCGGATCTTGCTGACTGTCAGATTATGACGATAATTGTAGGTCACCGGAGAACAAGGTCTCTCAGGTAATCAACTATGGTATGTTGTTCTAAGTGTTCCAACAATCTGGGTGGAAGATCGAGATAGCTCTGGCCATCGGATTTAGGGATTTTTGTGAGAAAGAAGAGAACGAGAAAACGATGGTTGTTGGTAGCAGAGTTTTGATGATGGTTCTATGGTGTGTGGGTAGTTTAAGGCGGTGGTTGTTGTGGTTTAGGCAATTCCCGTCGGCCTGCGCTTAGGAGGAAACGATGAACAGGTGATTGGATTTTGAAGGGTTTTTGGAATGGGTTTTGGATGATAATAATAATAATAATAATAATAATAATAATAATAATAATAATAATAATAATAATAATTGTTGATGCACTTTCTGTGGACGTCACATCGAATAGACTAGGGTTGAGTCTTGTATTATATTACATCAGATTGTGGTGATCCATAAGGGCATTTTATGGATCTGATGCATTTGTAAAGATATAGGACAATACACAAAGTTCAGGTTCGACCCAAGGTAAAGGGCGAATGTGGAAACATTCCACATTCGACCTATATAATGGTGCGAAGGTGAACTTTGGTCCACATTCGACCTATACAATGGTGCGAAGGTGGAATTTGGTGTTGGACTATAAATAGCAATCTCATGTGTTGGTTTTCATTTGTAGATTTGAATTTATGCTTTGAATGCTCTCAAGGGGGAGGTCATGCCCGACCTCCCCCGGCCCCGAGATAGATGTTTATCCTACTGATGACAGTGTCTGTAACAGTTTCTGAATTAATACGAATCTGTGATGACTTTGTTATTTTATATTTCTGTCTCGTCTCGAATCTCCCGTCTGAAACCGAGTTGTTTTCGCGTAATCGATCCATGGATTCGGTTTTTAACCGTATTCTCAACTGGTATCAGAGCCGTGGTACCGATTTAAACGATCTAACAGTCGTTTGAATCAATCACAGCTCGTTTTCCTGTTTTCAGACGTTAAAATCAGATTTTGAATGAAAGGTTGAAACCCTAGAAACCCTAGATTCTTAATTGAACCCGAAATCATGTGATTTCTCCATGTTTTTGTGAATTCGAGGGTTAGGTTTTCATTTCCGCACCTTTCTGAACAAGTTTCATCATCAAATTCGAAGAATTAGAGTGATTATGGACTGATTCGAAGAAAATTTTAAACAAGAACACGTCTTTTCTGCACATTCGCACCTTTCAGAAAAACGGGAGGGCGAATGTGGAATTCTACTGGGCGAACGTAGGATTTGATGGACGAACGTGGAGTGTAAATGGACGAATGTAGAACTTTTAGGGCGAAAGTGAGAATTTTCTACATTCGTACCTTATTACTGGGCGAATGTGGAATGTCAGTTTTAGTCAGGTTTAAACAAACTTGGTTTGACCCAATCAATGTACCTTCGACCTTACTAAAGGGTCGAACGTAGCTTTATTTCCACCTTCGCCCCTTCGACATAGAGAATGAAAAATTGGTATTTTTAGGGGTAAAAAATTTCGAGTGGTAATTTTTGAAGATTTTTGGAAGAATGGTGATGATGTCTTCACGAATTGTTGAAGAAATGATGATGATGAAACATTTTATTGTGGGGTAGTCATAAGAATCAACAGTATGATAATCAGATTCAAATGACTATTATGGGCCAGAAAATAGACAGATTTTATTCCGCATGATGAGAACAGTCAGCCCAGTTCCTGTGTGTTTGAAGGAATTTGTTCTAAAGAGTTGTTATGAAGAAGGAAATCAAGTTTGAGATTTCAATGTTCTGAAAGTAATGAGGTATCCTAGTAGGAGTCATGTGGCATGTAGGTTCAACGAAAGTTTCAAGATCACAGTCCTGAAGAATTTCAAGAGCTATTGGTAGATATTGTTGGCCCCGCCGAAAACTTCAGTTTCTGAAGCATTTCAAGTCCTCAATAAGTATTGGTAGTTCCCGCGGAAAACTTCTGATTGCTTGATCCACTCGTCTACGGCTTGTATTCTGTCGAACAGATGAAGTTACTCAAGAACATGATTGATTTATCATACGAGATCTTAGAGAAACTTGGTGAAGCATCAGTCAAGGGGGAGATTGTTGATGTAACAATGTGTCTGATACTTCAACAATAACTGACTGAAGATGCTAGGTGTGTTTAGGGTTCGCCAGCAACGTCCAAGGGGGAGATTGTTGATGTAACAATGAGTCTGATACTTCAACAATAACTGATTGAAGATGCTAGGTGTGTTTAGGGTTCGCCAGCAACGTCCAAGGGGGAGATTGTTGATGCACTTTCTGTGGACGTCACTGTCGAATAGACTAGGGTTGAGTCTTGTATTGTATTACATGAGATTGTGGTGATCCATAAGGGCATTTTATGGATCTGATGCATTTGTAAAGATATAGGACAATACACAAAGTTCAGGTTCGACCCAAGGTAAAGGGCGAATGTGGAAACATTCCACATTCGACCTATATAATGGTGCGAAGGTGAACTTTGGTCCACATTCGACCTATACAATGGTGCGAAGGTGGAATTTGGTGTTGGACTATAAATAGCAATCTCATGTGTTGGTTTTCATTTGTAGATTTGAATTTATGCTTTGAATGCTCTCATGGGGGAGGTCATACCCGACCTCCCCCGGCCCCGAGATAGATGTTTATCCTACTGATGACAGTGTCTGTAACAGTTTCTGAATTAATACGAATCTGTGATGACTTTGTTATTTTATATTTCTGTCTCGTCTCGAATCTCCCGTCCGAAACCGAGTTGTTTTCGCGTAATCGATCCATGGTGTGTGGGTAGTTTAAGGCGGTGGTTGTTGTGGTTTAGGCAATTCCCGTCGGCCTGCGCTTAGGAGGAAACGATGAACAGGTGATTGGATTTTGAAGGGTTTTTGGAATGGGTTTTGGATGATGATAATAATAATAATAATAATAATAATAATAATAATAATAATAATAATAATAATAATATGTTTGGTTTGGACCCAACTCATGAATGCATATGTGGTGTCCTTTTTACGTTTGTTATGGTTTAAAATATTTTAGTTAGGGTTTGAAAGAAACTGGTGATTAGGTTTTGAAGGGGTTTTTTGAATGGTGAGACAGATTGTTTGTATGTATATGTGTGTGTATATGGTGAGACTGATTGTTTGTTTGTGTGTATAGAGATTGTTTGTTTGTATGTATTGTTTGTATGTATATGAGAGAGAGAGAGAGAGAGAGAGAGAGAACCTATTAATAATAATAATAATAAGTTTGAAAAAGGTCCCTTAAATTTAGGTTTTTACATTTTGGCCACGAAGACTAACCAGGTTAGACCTCCGTTATTTGGGGGTGATGAAAGAAAATAAGTTGAAAGTTGGGAGTGCTATTGGCCAAAGTGAAAGTTCAGAGTGATATCCGCCAACAGGCGATAGTTGGGAGTATTAAAATCCATTTCCCCAAACATTAGATACTTAACTCTTATTACATTAACTAGATCTTTGCCCGCGTTACACGCGGCTCACCAACGTACAATTATTTTGAGTGGTAAAACATATAAAAAATGTAGCAGAAATATTTTATTAAGATTTAAAAGAAACCAATACACATTCTATTCAAATATCACTAAATATTTCTTTCTACACCACATTTTTTGTGTTAGTCTTCACATTCCCATCAGCATCAAGTATAAGTAACTTCACACCTGCCCTGCTTTTAACGCTTGACAATGCGACATAAAACTGGTCATGTGAGAATACAATTATACACATGTGTATAATACAATTATACATATGCGTATATTGAAAAAAAAAATAAACAAAAAATAAAATTGCAATTAAATCTAAATTAAAATACAAACCTTCGCTATTGAAAAATGCCAAACCAATAAATATGTTCCGTAGATTTCAATCTAGTTATCAACATTGTCAACACCAAGTAACTTTTTTTTAACGGAGAAGGAGATAATTTTTATTCCACACGAAAAAAAACAAACGGCGAGTACAATAAGTTTCCTAACCAGAGGTTAGAAAACCGGGATTACAGAAAAAACAACAAACATACATGACATTCGCCTATCGAGTACAAAAACTACTATCACCCAACCAAAGCCGATGAAAACCACTACCCGGATTCGCTTGAACTATTCGACTATAATCTTACACACTTCATCAAGCACCACACTTTGTTACCCAATCAAAGTAAGTCTGCAATGGACCCAATCCCCAAGAAACAATCAAAAAAGAACACTCACCAGGATTGTCACAATATAATCTTGATGACTATAACTCTACCATCTTATAAAGAGGCAGCCTTCATCAATTGTCAAAACAAAACAACCTTTACCAAAAACCATGTAGCTCCAAGGTACCATTGCTGCACAACAGGATCCTCCCAGGAAAAGACATAACACACACCACCAGTTTGTCAAAATAGAATCTTTAAATTCTTCCACTGCTGCAGTAAAAGACCCTCACAAGAAAAGAATTTAAACACACACCACTACAATAACATGACACGAAAAGAATATGAGTAGCCGGGTATAATAACGCCATTCACAATTTTGACCCATTTACCCACAAAACACACACCAAGACGCACACATGGCGTTATTCATACCCGCCCCGCCGGCTATCATATCACCAATAACACACACGTCAAAAAACTCTTACATTTTGAAGTAAATATGACTATATTGACTATCAAAAGTCAAATAATATGTTATGGAGTACATAGCTTTGACCTATATTTAGCTCGACAAAACACAAGAAACTTTATCTTCATATGCCATTATTAATGGTAGATGTCCTGGTATAAGATTTAGAATAAAACAAATGGCACAAAAAACCCATAGGGTAACTTGACATGCCATTTTCACATTACAGAATCAGAATTTCATAATCATATTAAGAAGAAAGTTCACATTTATCATTAAGAAAGGTTACTGCTGGAACAATAATAATTTTATTAAACCACATGTTCATATTGGCGTCTATAAGTATCAAAAACAGCAAACAATTGTAATCACCTATCAAAATCCTCTATGTGCAAATTAGGTATTGTTTACCAGAATCAAGATGAGAAGCCTATAGATCACAGTTTATATACGTAGCAGTTGAAAACAACTTGACCCGAACAATCTGCAACCCTCATCGACTTGAGTCTTGTTCCAAGTTATCTGCTACAAGCCCAATAGACCTTTTAGTCATCAGCCCAACTCTCTAAGATAAGCCCATAAAAAGAATGGCCCATTGTCTGCAACATAAGCCTAGCCACATCATTTAACACAGCAGTTCCATGACTTCAAGACCTGTCCCAGCACTTCGTAAGTTCTTTACCAGCTTATTACATGTTCGACGTCGCACTTGACCTCTTGACCACTTCGATTGCCTATTGACCTGCACATACACTTATGCAAAATATTCAAGCCTTCATTATGGATATTAAATTGATAGTATATATACATATATCAACATATTCCACTTCCATAAACACCAAATCGCTACTTGAATGATAGACTGTATCAGCCGCTTCCACTTCCGCGAGCCTCGAACGCGCGTATGTATCCCAAGCAGGTCGTTGACACCAAAAGCAAAAAACGCTGAAATCCTGCACCATTAAGACAAAAATCCATACCGATTGGGCGAAACTACATGCCACAAACAATTGATCTGAAGTTTATCCTGAATAACACAAAACTTGCATCTTAAACAACCCACATCGACGTTCCTTTTGGATAAAGCAATTGAAGTCGGCAACCTATCTAATGACAAGTGCCAAGTTAAAAAGTTAACCTTTATGGGAACCCATTTGTTCCAGCAAGATGGCGTCTCTGCAACCTGAAATCTGGCAGCCTGCATCCGAAGTCTCAGACTTTTCACTGTAAAATAACCCGAAGTCTCAGACTTTTCACTGTAAAATAACCCGAAGTAAATATGACTATATTGACTATCAAAAGTCAAATAATATGATTATGATTTGTTTAGACATGAGTCGTTGTTAAGGTACCTAGGAGCCTTATTACAACCAAGATCCAACAACAGCCCTAAAAAAAGTTGCAGCAGCAGGCGCTGCAAACAACAGCAACATAATAATTCGTATATGTCATACCTATGATCCTAAGTCCATTCCCATCTCCTGGTCATGTCCAAGTAAGTTGTCTTAGGATCCATGGTCTCCTGTGTCAATCCTATAGTTCACTTTATATCAAAAGAATGACTAATATTTAGGTATCTATACATCAAGTCCTCAAGAATATATGTAACTTAGGACTAACATCTTTTGTAGTCAATCAATATATTAACGCTAATTGTCCTGTACTATTTAGTTAATTACTTGGTTTCGTTGGTTGGGTCGAGTCTAGTGTGAAAGCTCGTTATCATTCCACACATGTTCTCGCGACAACGTTAACATATTGGTTATTCCGTACGATTGTGCTGGTAAATAATCACCGATTAATTATTTATTACTGCAACAACATTCAAATTTTCCCATCATAGTAACACTAACACACAATCAATCATTCAAAATCTCAAATCTAGGGTTAAAAATAATAGGGTTTTTGTATCGTACCTCTTGTGCCTTTATGCAAAGATGAAATTGAAGAAATTATAGAGTGGCCACCATATCAACAACTGTAAATAATTCTACAGTCATATAAATCTCTACGGAATTAACAAATACATACACAACTATTTTTAAACTATTTTTAAACTACATTGTCTGCAGTTGAAGAAAGAAAGAACTGTAAATTTTTATAAAATCTTGAAAGATACAGTTTCGGACAAAATTCAGAGCAACTACCTCATTGTTACAGCAATAACGTAATCATAATGATTTCTTTCAGTATGATTCCACAAAATATATTAACTTGATAATAATTAATAAAAAGATGTAAAAAGTTTTATGAACCGGACTGCGACACCCCTAACACTCCTAGATAGTAATAAACACTACAATCATAATCCAATGATAAAACTATTGTAAACAACAACACAATTAACCTAACTTACCTTGATCAGAGGGAGATCATCATCACGAATAACACATCCTCCAACAACCATTACATATGCACCTACATAAAAAAACCAAAACAGTACAACTTCAAATATAACAACTCAGGGGATGGTAAATCATATATATGCATATGAACCCTAAAACAATAATCGCACATGAACCCTAAAACACGAACCCTAAAACATCAACCCTAAAACTAAAAAATTAATAAAGATGAAAAGATGAAGCCATCAAACCTGTTGAAACCAAATGAAAGCATCTGCGTAACCAAGGTTTTGTTTGTCGTAACAAAACACACAAATCGAAAGATAAATATAATCAAATACAATGAAAACCGGGAAAAAGAAACCTTCAATCGACAAAGATATGAGAAAAATACGAAAAAAAACACAGTGAAAATTAGAGATGAAGATGGATTCAATGAAATAAGAATGAAATAGAGATTACCTTAGATTGGAGATGAATGATTGGTTGAATCGCCCTTGATTTCTCTGATTAGGGTTTCGCAGGTTTGTAGGAAGGAGGCGAGTATAATGAGGATTGTTATGTCTGTGTCTTTTGTGTTAGTATATATATTTTCGGGGTTTTTTTTTTTAAATGAAAAATTTTATAAATTCCCACAATGAGACACTTGGCACAATATGATTGGCTACACAATTGAGGATGAATGTGGGAGTGCCAAGTGTCCTCATGGACTTTAGTTTATTAGATGTATAGATTATTATCTCTTTAATTAGTTAGTCATTAACACTTTATCCTACACATTATCAAATTGTGTCCTACATATATCAAAATTCATCCTACACATATCAAATTCATCACACGTTTATTCTACACATATCAAGATTATCATATGTTAATCCTACACATATAGAAACTCAACCTACATTTGTCCTACACATATCGAAATTATCATTCACTATAAATTAAGATTGATATGAAAGAATATATTTTGAAATTGTATTATGAGTTTCATTAATTTAACTAGTTTAGGGGGGGGGGGGGGTTAAAAAAAATAATCATTTATTTAACATTAAATACAATTATTATATGGATGATTCTTATTGGTTTAAATTTGTTCTTTTTCTTCTTAAAATATATTTTCTTCTCATTTGAACTCTCCACTATATATATATATATATATATATATATATATATATATATAGGTTTAGGATCCTGTACAAAGTACATTTTTCGTGAGAAGTGTGAGAAGAACTAAGAATTGACATGTAGACATCATTTTTTGGATTTAGGAATGATTTTTAGGTTGTTTAAACTTGAAAAACACCAAACACAACAATCTAAAACACAATACAATGTATTATAGTCATTAAATTTAAAAAAACAGCTAAAACACACTAGTTAACGCTTAAAACACACTGCTAATGTTCTTAGCATGGTGTTTTAAGTTTTAGGCCTAAAATACATTGTTTTCGGTTTTTAATTGTTATGTTTGGTGTTTTTATAGGCAAAACAATCCAAAACATCACGACTAAGTTCAAAAAATGATGCCTAAGTATCAATTTTTAATACTTCTCACACTTCTCACAAAAAAAACACTTTGTACACGATCTTGACCCTATATATATATATATATATATATATATATATATATATAGGAATTGGTTCAAATGAGAACCTTTTCCCAAATTGAGAACTGTGAGAACCATTCTGGACCACAAATTTCTCTAAGGCAAAATTTTTTTTTCTTTAATCGCTGCTTTATATGCAGGAAATTTTTTAATTTTTTTTTCAATATACACATGTGTATAATTGCATTATACACATATGTATAATGCAATATACACATATGTATAACTGAAATATACACATATGTATAGCTGAAAAATGCTATATATACATATGTATAATTGCTATATACACATATGTATAAATGAAAAAAAATTCAAAAAAAAAATAAAACAAAATTCTTGCATAAAAATGTGCGATTAATGCAATATATATATATATATATATATATATATATATATATATATATATATATATAGGGGAATTCTAAATAGAAAACCACCTTCACTTTAGAAAACCAACTAAACCCCATCTTGTGGTCATTCATGCTTCCACGTCTACATCTTTGATTATGTGCATAAGGGTAATATAGTGAATTGTATCCTTGCACAATGTACATAACTGACCAACTTTATATGCTCTTACAAATGCTAATGATGTAGACCTTCCATCTCTCATTCTTTTTCTTATTTTTTCCCCTCCCACAGGTCATATATTCCATATAAAACAAGATTTCCCCTCTTTCTCTCTCTTTGTATATTATTCTCTCTCTCAAAACCTGAACTCATACAACACATACACAAACAAACATTCATCTTTCCCTACAACATACAACATATACACATTCATCTTTCTCTGTCCCTCTCTCTCACACACACATGGATATTGACCCACAGATCCATAGATCCGGTGATGTCGGGACGGGATCTGGCGTTTGTAGGTAGGTGACGTGGTGGGGTTTTTCTGTTACGTTGGTGGTTGTTCGGGGCGGAGTGTTTGCAGATCAGTAGGTGGTTGGGGGAGGGGTTGCCGGTGCCGGTGGTGATTTAGCATCGATGGTCTCTTTTATAAAAATGGGAATCTTCTTAAGGTTCGTTTAAATGTCTTTTAAATGTTAGGTGTTCCTTGAAGTCAAAGAGGCATGTTATTATTATTGGGTAAAATATCTCTGAAAGAATTATTACTCGAGAAGAGTGTTGTTTCAACTTTCGTCTAATGGAGTATATTACTAAAGAAGAGTCTTGCAAGTAGAATATACAAACAGATGTAGAATATGCAAACAAAGGAGAAGCCATCTAAAGAGGATTCATCTTTTTTTTTTCTCTCAAAGTTTTTTTTTCATCTACAAAGATATATGTTTATGTTTTTGATGAGACAAGTATGTAAAAACATATAAAACATATAATTTAGTTGTTGGGTTATAATTTTATATGATTTTTTTGTGAGATAAGTAGGTGAAAATATATGTTTTTATTATTGGGTTATAATTTATTATATGTTTTTTTGGTGAGATAAGAATGTGAAAACATATGTTTTTGTTGTTTGTTTATAAGGTTATATGTTTTTTTGTGAGATAAGTACGTGAAAACATATGTTTTTGTTATTGAGTTATAAACTTATATGTTTTTTTATGAGATAAGTAGGCAAAAACATACGTTTTTATTGTTGAGTTATAATTTATTATATGGTTTTTAACAAAACATTTGTTACCATGAGGCTTCTTTGAAATCTGTTAACATTTCTTAAAATAACATAAACATAGAGAGTGGAGAGAGGAGAGAGGAGAGAGGAGTGATGAGTGGCGAGAGAAGAGGGAGGAGAGAGGAGAGAGGAGAGAGGAAAGCAATTTTATGTTGGACAATACAGCCCTTTTGTCACTTAATGTGTATCTTTATTTTTTATCAAAAGTAAGAAACAATCTGCACCGTAGATCACTTAGGATGAATGGTTAGGATATGGGTTTCATGGGTTTTCTTAAGTGGAGAGGGTTTTCAAATTATCCTTCCCCTATATATATATATATATATATATGAAATGTGTGGCCCAGAATGGTTCTCTCATTTCTCAAATAGGGGTTGGTTCTCTTAGGATCCATACCCTATATATATATATATATATATATTTCAAAGGGTTAAATCCTACATGACACTCATATAGCCATTCTCCTCATTGAGTGACATGTGGCATTGAGTGATTTTAAAAAAAAAAAGAATTTAAAAACAAAATTAGATTTTTCTATCTCATGCTTCCTTCCATAATTTTTAAACGTTAATATCTTTTATATACGAGATTTGTAAAGAAAAAATGACACCAAATTAATGAGCGTTTTATTATCGTTCCAACGAGTACCATAATGCTATATAAAAAACAGAGAAAAAAACGACTATTTTTTGTGCGGTTTTGTTCATATAGGGAAAAAAACACAAAGTGTTCAGGTTATTCATTAATCATGTATAGGCAAGTCATTAATTATGTTCAAACCAGTAAATATGAATTCTATTTACAACAGGTGTTAGCATTGGAGTTGTACATTGTTTTAGGTTAGATTTTAATATTATAGTTATACATTGTTTAAGGTTAGGCGTTAACATTGGATATACTTGTTAATTGTTTTAGGTTAGGTGATACCCGAAGCTTTCTTGCATGTAACTGCAAAGCGCATAAGTCTATTTCGCATGTAAAATTGATATGTCATATTACATTTCTCAACCCCGGGATGCTCTGGGGTATAGATCTGTTCAAACCAGTAAATATGAATTCTATTTACAACAGGTGTTAGCATTATAGTTGTACATTGTTTTAGGTTAGGTTTTAATATTAGAGTTATACATTGTTTAAGGTTAGGCGTTAACATTGGATATACATTGTTAATTTTTTTAGGTTAGGTGATACCCGAAGTTTTCCTGCATGTAACTGTAAAGCGCATACGTCTATTTCGTATGTAAATTGATATGTCATATTAGATTTCTCAACCCCGAGACGCTCCGTGGTATAAATCTGTTCAAACCAGTAAATATGAATTCTATTTACAACATGTGTTAGCATTGGAGTTGTACATTGTTTTAAGTTAGGTTTTAATATTAGAGTTATACATTGTTTAAGGTTAGGCGTTAACATTGGAGATGCATTGTTAATTGTTTTAGGTTAGGTGCTACCCGAAGCTTTCCTGCATGTAACTGTAAAATGCATCAGTCTATTTCGTATATAAAATTGATATGTCATATTAGATTTCTCAACCTCGGAACGCTCCGGGGTATAAATCTATTAAAAGAATATTTATTATTAAAGTTTTTGTACCTATGAAATCCCTTTAGAAATGAAGATTCTTTTATAAGGTTACACCTGAAATCAGTGAACCATCGAACGACTCGGGAATTTTTGTGTCTAATTCTCTGAAATTCGAACATCTAAAACAAGTGAACTCACTGGGAAAATTTATGGATTCGTTGCTGTATTAAATGATCCTATAAACATATTAACAAAAGAATATAAAATAGTTATAAAAATGATAATATTGCATAAATAAAACCATTTCAAAAAATCAACAACCATCTTGGTTTCTTGACTTTTTAGACTATCCCATTCACAATTCAACTAACCCAACCTTTCAATAAAAAAAACTAATTTCTCTCTTTTCAATCTACACTACCCAACCATAACACACATTCACAACCCTACTCAACCTAAAAATATGTTTTTTAAACGAACTCGGCTTATAATAAAATTTATATCGGGATGTTCACAAAAAAAAGTTAAGAAATACAGTGTATTTAGTTTTTTTTTTTTTTTTTAAACTTGAATATTATAAGTTATTCAAGTAATTAAGTTAGTGGATGGTTTATTTGGGTCGCAACCGTAGTTGCCACCACAATCAATTGTGATGAAATTGTAATCTTTGGATTTTTATAATATTATTTCTACAACCCAATCCATGTTGAGATCATGGATGGAGGTAGTCTTATGCCTTCTTTCGCCCATCAACACTAAACATTGATCTAGCCTCTAGGTACATTACTACCCTGAAACAATCCCAACTCAACTTTTTTAAGAACTAACTAGGTTAGAGTCTCGTGTGTACACACGGTAAATGCCCAAGTTAAATGAAAGAGAATTTCTATAAAGATTGTATTATAGTTTGAAAAAAAAAAAAACAATATATGGAAGCTTATATTTTAACAAAGGATTCAAATGTGGAAAACAAAATGGGGTAAAAGTCTTAAAAAAATAATTGTTTGTCGTAAACAATTAAACTATTAACGTGCGCATAATTTTTTTCAATAACTGAATATATTATATGACTGTTTTGAAGAACGCCAACATCCTTAGTATTGTTTTCATATAGGTTCATAAGTAACCCAAAAATAATTCAACAATTACTTGTATTTTTTAAAAAGATTCATAGCCGTTTCAATTACATATATATAAATTTGACTTTGGATGATTTAACACTTCTGCGTCCAATATTTTATAACACACTAGTGGGAGTGCCCGCGCGTTGCCGCGGGGCGCTTTTTGGCGTAGGTGAACAGGTTTTTTAATAAATTTTAACTGATACGCATGCACTGGATGAGATTTCAGTCGGTTTTAGTTCACGTCGTATATTTAAACTTAATTCTTTCACGCCATCATACATGTGCCAAAAACAAACCTTATAAGCAGATGCGATGGTTAATGGTGGATAAAGTCAAGCACTCTTCTTTCCGATTTACTCCTCATATTTAAAACTGAGAGCATTATTCATGTTCCCTTCCAAAATCCATCTCTCCTATTAGATATGAGAGATTAGATATAGATATAGATAATGCAAAAGGTTTGTTTAAAATTTGTTGCTATTAGACTATCCGTTGTCGGCCGCGAGCGATCACGCGCGAGCCACAAACTTCACTATCAAGTAACCCGGTCATTGGACCCTGTTGTGACTGGGGGTGAACACCTGCGCGACCAAAGCACCTTTCTCCCGTTAACGCACGCGACCACCGTCGCCTGTGCTCGCGCCGCGGCTGTTCGCGTGGGGCTGTTGTGACTGGGGGTGAGCACCGGGATGAAACCTCCCTCACGTCGGAGCTCGCTCGCGGCGCACAACAGATCGTCTTAGTTTCTAGTCAGTAGTTAAATTAACTCTATATGGTCTTACACTCCTTAATAAAATTATTTTTATTAGATGTTTATGATACAATCCATAATAATTTCAACATTATTCTTTTCATATTCTGAGTTCATTCAACAGGTATGGGGTAATATTTTAATTGGTTATATATTAACACGCCTTTTACATTTTATTGGTTAAAATAATATAAAAGGAATGACCAACTTCTAACATATAAAAATGTACATATTAATGTGAAATTGTCAAATATCTGTAACAAACATATATATATATATATATATATATATATATATATATATATATATATATATAAAATCTAATGAACCCAATATCCTTATAAAATGCATATATTTGTTCTTAAGTAAACAAGTTGAAATTTCTGCTTCTACCATACACACATTACCTTCACACTTACATCCACCTTGTGCTGCCCAACTGAAGTCCTCTCCTCTGCAACACTAATCTTAACCAATGGCATTAATGCAGGGTACTGCAAGACAAAAAAAAAAAAATCAGGCATTAGCTGGAAATGGTATACATGATATCTGGATGACTATACCTGGAAAAACACGCGGGTTGGGTCGGGTCGGGTGGCGGGTCAAAACGGGTTCGGATAAAAGCGGGTTCGGGTAAAAGCTGGTCAATTCAAAAAACGGGTAGCATTGATTCCGGTCGAAACGGGTCCTGGTCAAAACTGGTTTCAGGTCAAAACGGGTCCGGGTGGGTTAAGAAAGGCTTCTTTGTAGAGTATTTACATGTATATCTAATTACAATCAATTGATGCAAAAACACAACATCGTATATATAAACACAAAAATTTGCATACATTAAAAAAAATATTTATATCAATAAGCATAGATGTATCATACATGGTACATCACATACACAGCACAACATAGATGCATCACACATAAAACACGCTCACTACACACACATAAACATAATCCAAAATTTCAAATGCACACACAACACACATCACACATCACATCGACATACACTACGCACCTACAGATCACGATTTACACACGCACAAACATTCAACGCAACACACATATACATACAATCAACTTCCCTTTCTGTCTATGTATATCGTTCAACCGGAGTATAATAACTGAACCCGCATCCATTACTCAATTAATAAGAAGACACGAAACAACGGGGTGGCGCTTCAAGGTGACTAGAGACGACAAAGATTGGTGGCGAGCGGCAAAGCATGGAAGCGTCTGACTGTCTGCGTGTCTGACCCATATCAGAAACACCGGACCTAGGTGATCCCTTTTTTTAATAATTTCCAACCCAACTTAACCCGTTTTATGTATTCTTTACTTTAAGATTGACCCTGTTTGACCCTTGGAGTTGTAATACTTTACCCAAAATCACCCATCATATAGTATATAAAAAGGCCCAAAATGACCCAATACTATTTTATACAGAGTGTACCTTCTGAAAGCAATATTTGGTCTCATCAACTAAACCTTTGAACTCCATTTTCAAGGGCGCACAGTGGTCTAGACTATTTAGGTGCATGATTTTAGGAACCCTTCCTTGAGTAAGAACTTGAATCATGCAATTCGGTGTTACATCTACATCTAGGCCTGTTAAAACCAAGATATTAGCCAATTAATTTTACACGTTAATAGTTTTTTTTTCTTCGAGATTGAACCTATTGAATCTGCACAGTATAGTCGTGCTCAAATCAGTTCGAAAGTAACATAAACTGTATGCAATTAAGAATAGGAGCCAATTTGCCTAAGTTTTCATGCTCAGATGTATACAGATACATCATCACAGCCGTTAACAAATTTCTCATTAAATTTACAAATGGAAAAAGAAATGTATTTACCAGAGAGAACAAGCCCTGGAGCGCCGCTTCAACCCGCTTCATGTAAAATCTCACCTTAGCCCAAAAAAGCGATTTTCTGAATGCCTTTTAAACCAAGATCAGTAACATGCTTAATTGAAACAAAGTGGGTGTTTGGACATGTATTTAAATTAGTTACTACAATTTGAGGCCGGTAATAATCAGTTTTGAACTTATTTATGATTTTCCAATTATATAAAGTCGAAACATCCCATCTTGAGGATACGTAAGGACTAAGAATTGTTCTAAAAACAAACTTAATAGGGTGAAATTAACAAACTATCGTTATAGTCTTGATCACTAAACACAGATCATCGAATTGAACAAAGAAAGCTTGCAACCCAATAATGCTTGTCACTAATGTCCCATCCTCTTTGATAGCGCCTAAACCGGTTAAGAATACCAGGCCTCTTTTTTCTTGACCCTGCCAACACAAGTGCACCATATGGTTCATTGGCTGGACCAGCGGCTTCAACTGTGAGCTGTTTAAGATCCCGTTTCTCCAATGACTCAAGTTATCTTCCCCTACAATTAGCTATCACATTTAACACGTGTTTATGTAAATCCATAAAGCTTTCTACATATCGCACAATGGCAACTCAAAAATCCATCCTAACTAAAGCAGGTTAAAAAAAACAACGTTGATGTTAAAGCTATTCAAATGACCAGACCCGTTGACAGGGGGAGCTGCAAAAAGAATTTAGTAGGATACAAACAACCTTTTACATCTTTCTCTATTGTTCCAACCAGTTAACCATTCTTCCTGACAATTGACATAAACATGAACATATGCCTTTAGAACTTCTGAATGAATGACCATCTTACGTGAAAAAACAAGACATGTACATGAAAAAAGAAGGCTAGAAAACAAAGTACATGAAAAATAACTTCTGTGAAGCATAGTTAAGCATATGAAAACCTTAATATTAGTTCTTATTCTCCATGACAGTCACCTCAAATATCCATTACCATGTTAATGTCATCTGCTCTTGCTACAAGTATATCCAATAATTCAAGAACTATGTCGTAGATTGTTGGGTTTGCTGACCTGGAGAAGAACAGATGATTGAAAAGCCAAAATATACTAACAGTTAATCCATATTAATAAATAGCATTTACAACATACTCCTCCCAAAAGACTGTTGACCCTAACAACTGTTCTACCCAAACAACTGCTGTGACAACTGCTGCTACAAAGGACTGCTGGATAACAACTGATAAAGAACAATTGCTGACTAAAGGTCTAATGAAGAACAACTGCTGATCAAGTGTTGAAGACTAAAGGTCTGTTGGAGCCAACAGCACTTAGGCTCCAACAGATGATACAAGACCATCAGAGTTTTCCTCAACAGTAGTTTACCTTACAGTGTTTTACAATGTAACAGTAGTTTGTATATAGGCGATGTTTTCTGTTGTTATTCTGTTAGAGGTCACTATCTTAGGTGACGTCAGCTTAGATCATAAGTAGTTTAGTTTTGTCTATAAATAGAACAGTGCTTGTACTGTTCTATTCATCACTCACAACATTCTCTCAGACAAACAATCACAGAGTGATCAGGCTGAGGGGGAGTACTTGTACAATTGACTGTAATTATTCAATATTATGAAAGAATTCAATTAGAAAACATTAACTCTCTTGTTTTGATTATAGTTTATTATTCCGCTTCACTTTCCATTTATATTCACTTCATTCTTCTCATCTTTACTTAAACAAATCAAAACAATCAAACTCAGATCCTAACAATTGGTATCAGAGCTTGGTCAATTAAATTCGATCTAACCAATCAATTTAATATAAACAGATCAGCTCACAATTATTGATATTGTTTGTTTGTCGGATTGAAAACAGAGTAATAGTTTATCTTCAATTCAACCGTTTTTAAACAGACTCTGTTTTCGAAAAAATCAAAGAATGGCTTCAATCAATCATGATCCACACAACACTGGCACGAACAACAAGCCACCGATGCTTGTCAGATCTGAATACAATATCTGGCAACGTCGGATGAGCCATGTTCTAGCTCAACAGAACACTGGGTGTTGGAAGTTGGTTATCTTCGGACCACATGTTCCGATGGTGCCGAGTACCGAAGATCCCAAGGTTCAAGAGCCTAAGAAACTTGAAAACTACTCCGCCCAGGATTTTCAGAAAATTGAGTTAGATGCTAAGGCCTTCAGTATTGTGGCCATGGCTCTACCCAATGATATATATGCTGGGCTGTTACACTGTAACAGTGCAAAGGAGTTGTGGGATGCACTGAAAGAACAATTTGGTGGGACTGAAGAGGTTATTGAAAACAACCGTGAAATACTTAACCAACAATATGAAACATTTAGTCACGTTAAGGGAGAGTCATTAACTCAACAATTTGAGAGGTTTAAGTGTCTCATTAGTGAACTAAAACCGGTTGGTCTAACTTACCCTCATTCAACTTTGAACCATAGGTTTTTAAGATAATTACCAGATAAATGGGACACTATTGCTTTAGTTATGAGAAACTCAATTGAATTCAAGGACCTATCACTGACCCAGCTTCATGGTAAGCTCTTGACCTATGAGAGAGAGCTTAACCAGAAAACGAAGCTTTAGGACTCTGGAAAAGTGTCTGATGACTATGTATTTGGTAATACAACACATTTGGGTCATGATGAGGTGCCTGGTAATAGTAAGGATCAGAGTTATGGTCATTTCATTGACATAACTTCAGGTTTTAACTCTGATTCTTATTCACCAAACTATGCTTTTACAGCAAGTGGTGGTGATATCCAGGCATCT
Source organism: Ambrosia trifida (assembly GCA_028751855.1). Lineage (NCBI taxonomy): Eukaryota > Viridiplantae > Streptophyta > Magnoliopsida > Asterales > Asteraceae > Ambrosia > Ambrosia trifida. The sequence continues at coordinate 27,724,401 of CM054123.1, read as the reverse complement.
GATAACATATCCTTTGAGTATGATGACCTAAAATACTCTGACCCTGATGATTTGGAAGAAATGGACATTATGCACCAATTGGCCCTTCTCGGTGTAAGAACTAACAATTTTTACAAGAAAACTGGGAGAAGGTTTCCAGGGTTAACTGGTAGGTTAAAAGTGGGGTTGGATAAATCAATGATAAAGTGTTATAAATGTCATAGACTTGGTCATTTTGCTAGGGAATGTAGGAGTCAACATGGTACACCTATGATTACCTATCCAAATCAAAGGCCACAGACCAACACTTATCAAAGTTCCTATAATACCCCTGGACCAAATGTGCAAAACACTGCTCATTTTGCACAGTCCTCAAAGACTGTTCCTGTTCAGTTTATCCAAACCACTGTTCCTCATATCCATTATGTGCAAACCCCTTGTTGCTCAGGCACCTATGCCAATGACTGCTGCTTCACCCTTTGCTCCTGCAGAGACCAGTCAACAGAGTTTCTTCACACAAGGCTTTGTTGATTGGAGTAGTCTACCAGATGAGTTGACAGATGAAAATTTTGCACTAGTTGCCAAAGCTGAAAATGAACCAGAAAATTTCTGTTTCATGGCTATGGTAGAAGAGGTTGATTATGAGGAAGTGGTAACTGAATCTGTTGTTATGACTGATGATATTGTTGATGAGGTAGTTGCAGGTGAAAAATCTGAAGAAGAGGTTGTGAGTCTCTCGGATCCCTGGGGTGCAATCGATGATTGTGAGTGCAAGTGTGGTTGTGCATTGATGGCTGCTGCTAAGGTATCTCCTCAAATCCTTAAAGATTTTGTTCTGACAAATGTGTAATAGCATTTGCCAAAATTAAAGAGGTAAATGAAAACCTTAGGAAGAAAATTTTAGATGATGAAGTTAAATTTGAGAAACTTTCAAAAGAGTTAAAAACAAATTTGACTGAAAAAGAATCTGAAATAAGCAGCTTAAAACATGAAGCAACTATAACCAAAGACCAGCTCCAAACTATGATAACTAAATATCATAGTTGAAAAAGTGAGCTTGAGTCCACCCAAGTTGAATGTCAGAAATGGGTGGAATCATGTAAAAGTTTTGAGATGCTACTCAACAAACAAACCAAAAGTCATGTGAAGTTTGGGTTTGGTTTTGAAACCACTGCTCCAGCTTTTGAAAACATTGATAAAAGGGATCAAAAGTTAGTTGAGGTAGTACCAACTAATTTGAAGGGTCAAGAGATTAAAATCACTGAACCTAATGGCAAGAAAATTGTTCTTGAAAAACCAGAAGGTTCCTCATCATTCAATGAACTTGAAAAATATGAATTTAAACCTACTTGTTCTGATGAGTGTGATACTCTTGAGAACTTCAAACCAGTTGATTTCAAAACTCCTGATGGGAATACAGCACCACAGGCAAAGGTCATTCCCTTGAAAAACCTTCCAGCAGATGCTCAAACATCTGTTGAGAAGAAGGTTGAAAAAGGGAAAAAGAAAGAAAAGTCTGTCCACTTGTTTTGTGAATTCTGTAAAAAGAAGAATCATGTTACTAAAAACTGTTTTCTTCTAAAAGCATATGATATCAACAAAGGAACAAGTGTATGTGATTCCAAGGTCACATGCTCAATATGTGGTAAAAAGAATCACAAAACCAAAAGAGTGTCTGTATCTCAAAAATTTTGATGTCAAAATACAAGAGTACAAGGCTAAAACTCTTGCAAGTCAAGTGGTGAGTACTTCAAAAGGAAAGCCCAAACAGACTTTTGCACCAGCCCAAACATCTGTTACCAAAAGTCTTGAAACATCTGCTCCCAGGGATGTCCAAGTAACAGATGCTCCACCCACAAGCAAGTACCCAAGAGGATATGGACAATCACCATGTCATAGTCTCTCACATGTTTATGAAGAACCAAAAAGGCCTTCTAAGCCAAGAGTGAACAGAAATCCCTATGGGTACTATCATCTGTCTGGAAGTGATCAAACAACTGTTGCCCCAAGTGTTGACATTCAAGCACTTGCAAATGGTCAGCAACAGTTGTTGAAATTGATTCAAAAACTAGTTCAAACCACTTATCACCTTCCCAAGCTTGAGGCTGAAAAGTCTGTGGACCCATCCAAAGCCAACTTGGCTTTGGACACTCACCAAAACTAATTCATTACTGCTGTGCAGGGAGCTTCTGCTTGTTTAGATAGTCTTTGGTATGTAGATAGTGGAGGCTCCAGGCACATGACAGGATGTAGAGCCCTTCTTCTGGACTTCTTAGCCCATGGAGGGGGTGATATATCCTTTGGTAATGATTCAAAAGGTAAGGTGTTGGGTTCAGGGACTGTTCAGGCTGGGAAACTCAAGTTTGAAAATGTCAATCTTATTGATAATCTTAAATTTAATCTTCTTAGTGTTTCACAAATGAGTGACAAAGGTTATGGCTCATTCTTCACTAAGAAAACATGTAAGATTATTGGGCCAGAAGTGGTGAAAAAGATTGACATCATCATTGCTGAGAGCAAAGCACAACTTGTTGCTCATAGGAGTGGCAATGTGTATGTAGTTAATATGTTGAAGGATAATCCTATGGCAAATGTCTGTTTGTTTTCTGCTGCCTCCACAAAGGAGACAAAATTGTGGCATAGGAGACTGGGTCATACCAACCTTCAAACTATCAACTCTCTCTCAAAACAAAGCCTTGTCAGAGGTTTACCATCAAAAGAATTCAAATGTGATGAGCATTGTGTTTCCTGCTTAAAAGGAAAACAACATAAAAGCTCTTACAAATCCATTGAAGAGTCCAAAACAAGTCAATGTCTACAATTGTTGCACATGGACTTGTTTGGCCCAGTTAAAATCATGAGTCTAAGAAGAAAGAGATTTTGTCTTGTCATAGTTGATGATTTTTCTAGGTTTACATGGACTTACTTTTTACACTCTAAGGATGAGACTGCAGGTATCTTGAAGGACTTTGTCACCAAAGTTGAAAAACAATATGACTTGCCAGTAAAAGTCTTTAGAAGTGACAATGGAATAGAGTTTAAAAATAAGGAGTTGGATGACTTCTGTGTGTCAAAAGGGATTGTGAGGCAGTACAGCATCCCAAGAACACCAGAACAAAATGGGGTGGTTGAGAGGAAAAATAGAACTCTTATTGAAGCTGCAAGAACCATGCTAGCAGATTCTGGTTTGCCACTGTCCTTCTGGGTAGAAGCTGTAAACACTGCTTGTTATGTTCAAAATAGAGTTTTGATCAACCCAAGACATCAAAAGACTGCTTATGAAATTATGTTCAAAATCAAACCATTAATCTCATTTTTTAAAATCTTTGGCTGCCCATGTTTCATTCTAAATCTTAAAGATTCCATTTCAAAATTTGCAGCCAAAGTAGATTGTAGATATTTTCTGGGATAGTCTTCTACTGCCAAGGCCTATAAAGTGTTTAACACAAGGACCAGGACAATAGAAGAAACTCTGAATGTAAAGTTCAATGAACTTTCATCCCTAAAAATCCCAGCAAATCCTGCTGAGCTGTTTGATTTAGATAAATTCAAATTTGAAGATATTACTATCAAAACTAACAATGCAGGTACTCCACAATCTCCACAACAAGACTACAGAACAGATGTTGTGATCCCAAGTCACTATAAAGTCTATTCTGCATCAGAGGAAGCAACTGTTCAAAACAACTGTCAAAACTCTGTCACAGCTGAGTCAGCCACTGTTGGCCAGTCTTATCCTCAAACCACTGCTTCACCCTGTATATCCACTACTCAATCATCTGATGACAAAAGTCAAACATCTGTTGACAAATGTCAGTCCAGTTTAACACAACTTGGACCCATTCCCCCACCTCCATTTCAAACATCTGTTGGCACTACAGAAATGCAAACAAATGTTACATCAATAGAGTCGCCAAACCTCTGTCCTTCACCTCAAAATGCCATAATACCATATCAGGGAGATCTAATCTACCTAAGAGCTCATCCACCAGATCAAATCATTGGCAACATTAGAGAGGGTGTGCTAACAAGAAGCCAATCCTCAAATATCTGTCTTTTTACAGGCTTTCTATCTCTCACATAACCTATCATGTACCAAGAGGCACTAAAAGACAACAGTTGGGTAGAAGCTATGCAGGAAGAGCTCCCTCAGTTTAAAAGACAACAAGTATGGGAACTTGTACCACTGCCTAAGGATGTTTGTCCGATTGGCACAAAGTGGGTCTTCAAAAATAAAACTGATGAAAGGGGTATTGTTGTCAAGAATAAAGCCAGGCTTGTGGTTCAAGGCTTCAGACAAGAAGAAGGGATAGACTATGATGAAACCTTTGCTCCTGTAGCAAGGTTAGAAGCTATCAGACTCTTTCTAGCCTTTGCTGTCAACCACAACATCAAGGTGTATCAGATGGACATCAAATGTGCATTCCTATATGGCAAAATTCAGGAGGAGGTATATGTATGTCAACCATCTGGTTTTGAAGACACATTCCATCCTGATCATGTCTACAAGCTTAACAAAGCTTTGTATGGACTCAAGCAAGCACCTAGGGCCTGGTATGAAACTCTTTCCACCTTTCTCTTATCCATTGGTTTCACAAGAGGTAAAATTGATAAAACCTTATTTTTTAAATGGAGAGGGAAAGATTTAATGATTGTTCAAACATATGTGGATGACATCATTTTTGGATCCACGTGTAACAAAATGTGTGAAGAGTTTAGGGAACTCATGACAGCAGAGTTTGAAATGAGTGCTATGGGTGAACTTCAGTGTTTCCTTGGTCTCCAATTGAAGCAGATGCAAAATGGCACATTCATTCATCAAAACAAATATGTGAAAAACTTATTAACTAGATTTGAGATGAATGACTGTAAGCCATGTTGTACACCCACGAGTACAGTCAAGCTACTCACTATTGATGACAAGGATGAACTGGTTGACCAAACACATTACAGATGCATGATTGGGTCTTTATTGTACTTAACTGTATCTAGGCCAGACATTATGTTTGTCACTTGTGTTTGTGCAAGATCCCAAGCTTCACCTACAAAATCAAACCTTATTGCTGTGAAAAGGATATTCAGATACCTAAAAGGTGCTCCCACACTTGGTATCTGGTATCCTGCTAATGGAAACATTGAGCTTTCAGGTTATTTAGATAGTGATTTTGCTGGCTGCCACACCACAAGGAAGTCTACATCAGGAGGGTGCCAGTTTCTAGGGAATGCCTTAGTCTCTTGGCAAAGCAAAAAGCAAGCAACTGTTTCAACTTCAACAGCTAAGGCTGAATACATTGCTGCTACAAGCTGTACAGCCTAACTCAAGTGGCTTCAAAATCAACTACTGGATTTTGGGATAATTGCACTAAAGACTCCACTCATGTTGGACAGTCAAGCAACTGAAAATATCATAAAGATTCCAGTTTCTCACTCAACCACAAAGCACATAGACATCAGACATCATTTTGTCAGAGATAGCTATGAAAAAGGTTTGATTTCTCTTCACCATGTTCCAACAGAGGATCAGTTGGCAGATATGTTGACAAAAGCTTTAGACACATCTACCTTCACAAATCTGATTTCTAGAATTGGTATGCCAAACATGGACTAAAACAACAAAAATGTTTTAAATAAAAACATTAAAATGTTTCAGAAAATCAAAATACATCCTTAAAAATAGCATTTTGGTTGAAAAATCCGTTAAGGATAAAACAACCACTGTTTCATCCACTCTATCCACTGTTAAGTTGAAAAATTTGTTTCAAACATCTTGATGGGATTGGGTACTGAATACACCATTCCGCATACCCAAACCCGGCACAACACTAGCGCGCGGAAGAAAGCCATGCGCAGGATTTGGTCAAAGCTCATTAAATGCACAGTCAATAGTCAAAGGCCGGTCAAGGCGAATATCATGCATGGTCAATAGCCATGCATGAATCACGTAACTACACCAGTTAAGGCGGTATTCGATTCCACTGTTCCCTTCAATTTAGCTTTCCATATATCACCTTATTAACATAATTAAGGGTGATGGAGACAACCTAACCACGGTTAGGACTTGGGTAATGGTGGCATACGGACTCTCCTATAAAAGGGATCACATCCCCAATAGGAGAGGACACTTTCTACTGACCTGGAGAGCTATCATACTAGATAGTATCCCCATTCACCCCGTTTTTGTTATAAACAACTACCTCGTGTAGTCGTCTCCACACCCGCACTTTCACTCTTATTTGCAGGTATCCCCAAGCCGTAGCTGTTAGTGAAGGATCAACCCTGTAGTAACTTATAATCTTATCATCCTTAACCGGTGGTAAGACTATTTGTTTCTTCATTGGCGCCATCCCTTACGGTTACAACAATCTTTCAAACTAGCACAATGGCTTTCTCAAAGGATGGAAACAACAACGCTGATGTCGAGGCCACAGTCAACAAAGAAATTCAAGACGTAACACCAAACACAATTACCAAGAATGTGGCCCAGAGGCAACAAGCCTCAACATTCCAATTCCACCCAACAAAAGGGGGAATAAATGGAGGAAAAAAGGCGCAGGACAACCTTTCTTCGGTTGACCCGGATGAATGGTTAGCCCAAAAAAATTCAAAGACGATTGCTGAGTACCAGAAGATGGTAATGAAACAAGCAAAACTCAAGACTCAGAAGGCGTTAAGTTTCGACTTAAGTAGGGATGATTCAGAATCCCCACGGAAGAACAACAGTGGTCGTCATGCAAAGGGACACCGTCAGGCGGTACGTGGTGGAGGCCGTGGTAGAAATACTCACGGCCAGGACCCCATCAACCTGAACGGTGAACCAGACGGCTACGAATCTGAAGACGAAGTATATCACGATACAAGTAAGAAACAGCATTCCAAAACTGCTGCCAGTAGCTTGGCCCCTAAAGATGATGATCTGTACAAGCCATACAGACCAAAAACTTTCGCAGAACGTTCGAAGTTCTGCGCAAGGATCACAGAGGCACCAATGCCGCAAGAATGCAAGTTACCAAGTACTATCGGAAGATATGATGGCCTGCGTGATCCTGATGATCACCTGCACGCATTCGATTGCGCTGGCAGCTCCAAATTATGGCCAGTGCAAGCCTGGTGTCACCTATTTGTACAAACACTAACGGGAGCAGCTAGAGTTTGGTACGAGAGTTTGCCGGTTGGAAGTCTCGTTGACTTCGATGACTTAATAAGAAAGTTCAAAAACCATTTCTCTCATTTGCGCAAACATAAGAAGGACAAAGCCCATATCCTCTTGTGTTCGCGCAACGATAATGAGTCTTTGGAAGACTACATAGTCAAATACAACAAGGAAGCACTCCAACTGGGATGCGGAGAAGAGCTTACCCGCGCAGCCTTTATACACGGGGTAAGAAATGATGATCTGATGAGATGCTTAACCGGCAAAGACGGCGTGTCGGAAGCTTGGGATGAAGTAATTGAAGCTGCCAAAGTTTACGCGTCTTCAGAACGCTCTTTCCAACGCAACAAAAACACACAACAAGGTAACGGTCATCATGGACCATCAAATAATAGAGGAAAGGGCAAGCAGTCCGTTTGGTCAAGAATCTCAGGCACGGCAGAGGAGGGAAAATATTCTTCCTCACAGGATGCAAGAAACATGCTGAGCTCAAGAGGGTCCCGCGATCACAAGGGGCACTCAAAGAAGAATTATGATTGGACACCATTGTCCAAAACACCATCCGAGGTGTTAAAAACAGAGCAGATCCAGTTTCCAAAGCCATAAGAGCTTCGCAGTGACAGGAAAAACGTGGACAGATCAAAGTACTGCGAATACCACGAAGACCACGGTCACATGACGGACAACTGTTACAGCTTGAAGATGGAAATCGAAAACGCGATCAAATCTGGTCAATTGACACATCTTGTAAAAAATATGAGAAGAAAACAGAGGGACAACACAGAAACAGGAGAACCCTCCCAAAAGAAGATACGCAATCTCAATGCGCATCACGTCTATAGCGCCTCCCGCAGCACGTGCAACATGATTCACAGGAACGCAAGTCATAAGCGTACCTTCATAGAGGCGAAGAATGATTCCTGGAAAGAGGAACAAGTGATTATGCCAAGGGTAAAAGGTGGAGCATGCTCCACAGCTCCATTAATCATAACAGGGGTTGTTGGCCATTATCGAACACGATACATGTTCCTGGATAATGGCAGCAGCACTGACATCATGTACCAGCAGTGTTTCGACTAGCTGGATGATGAAGACAAGAAAAGAATAGTACCAACAACGGAGCCGATCTCCGGTTTCATCCATGAATCAATTTACCCATTGGGCACGCTCACTTTCCCGGTAACACTCTCAGATGGGAAACACTCACGCACCGAAACGTGCGACTTCACCGTGCTCCCTGTCAATTCTTCACATGACATCCTACTCGGACGAGAAGGATTGGCAAAGTTCAATTGTAATGCTTCTACGCCGCACCAGATGATGGGTTTTCCAACGCGAACAGGAGTCGCGTTTATCAGGGGAAACAAAACGTGTCATGCAACAGAAACATCAAGGCCTTCAAAACAAGCAAAACCAACTGTTCGGACCGAACCGGAAAAATGGGTTATTAACCCTCTATTCCCGGAACAAACAGTTGTCATCGGCCATGCAATTTCTGACCCCATTCGCACTCACCTAAAACAACTGCTGACAAAGAATATGGACATTTTCGCATTCAAACCATCAGACATGGTCGGAGTTCCGCGACACATTGCGGAACACAGGCTTAATGTTTACAAGAATGCGGAACCTGTTGTTCAGAAGAAACGAAGCATGGGGCCAGAAAAAACAAAGGCGATGAACGAGCAAGTGGAGGAACTCTTGAAGGCCGGTATATTGCGCAAAAGCAAATACCAAACATGGGTAGCAAACCCGGTCATGGTGGGGAAGTCTAACGGCACATGGCGCATGTGCGTCGATTATATAGATTTAAACAAGGCATGCCCAAAAGACTGTTACCCACTACCCGAGATCGACCTAAAAGTCGACTCTTTGGCGCCATACAGATTCAAATGCTTCCTCGATGCTTACAAGGGCTATCACCAGATACAAATGGCCAAAGAGGACGAGGACAAAACCGCCTTCCGCACAGACATGGGTACCTTTTGTTACACTAAAATGCCGTTTGGGCTGAAAAACGCAGGGGCAACGTATCAAAGACTAATGGACACCGCTTTTGTCAAGCAAATCGGTGTAAACCTAGAAGTATATGTTGACGACCTGGTGATCAAAAGCAGAGAGGAAGATCAAATGTTACTCGACATACAGAAAACATTTGATCAGTTACGAAGTGTGCGGATGAAACTCAACCCGGGGAAATGTTCCTTCGGGATGGAGGAAGGAAAGTTTCTCGGCGTGGTAGTAACAAAAGATGGATTCCGTCCAAATCCAGAGAAAGTTCAAGCAATTGAGCGGATGCCATCACCATCCTCAATAAGGGAGGTACAAACGCTAATGGGACGACTCGTAGCCTTGAACAGGTTCCTGTCAAATTACGCGTCCAAATCTTTTCCTTTCGTGGACACACTGAAAAATTGTCTAAAGAAGTCCAACTTCAACTGGACGAAAGAAGCAGAAACCGCATTCCAAGACATGAAGAAATGTTTGGGCAACCTGCCAACACTCACAGCTCCGCTACCAAAAGAACCACTTACCTTATACCTGTCCGTGACAGACAAGGAAATCGGGGCAGTTCTCATGGTTGACCGGAAAGGGGTTCAAACCCCAATCTATTATGTCAGCCGCATGCTTCTAGATGCGGAAACATGCTATTCGACAATGGAAAAGCTGGTCCTGGCATTAATTCATGCGTCGAGAAGGTTGCGGAGATATTTTCAAGGACACCCAATCAACGTCCTCACAGATTTCCGCATCAATGATATCTTGCGCAAACTAGAACTCTCCGGGCGTTTGGCAAAGTGGGCAATAGAATTGGGGGAGCACTCAATTTCGTACAAAACAAGACCCTCCTTCAAAGGACAAGTTCTCGCGGACTTCACAACAGAAGTCCCAGCAGATAAAGTTGAAGAGTGCACCAATGAAACGTCATCCAATTCGATCACGCCCGATGAAACACAGATATGGAAGTTATACACAGACGGAGCCTGTAATGACGAAGGCGCTGGCGCAGGCCTACGTTTAATAACACCGGAGGGAAAAGAGTACACATATGCAATTCGGCTCGAGTTCCAAACAACGAACAATGAGGCAGAGTATGAAGCTCTGATTGCTGGCCTGCGGATTGCCAAAAAGATGGTTGCGCAATACATTGAGGCGCACGTTGATTCAATGCTAGTCGCCAATCATATTGACGGCACGTATGAAGCAAGGGAACCGACCATGATCCTATACTTGCAGCATACCAAAGAGCTAATGAATGATTTCCCTTACTGCAAAGTTATTCATGTCCGCAGAAGTCAGAACAAGCCAGCGGACGCCTTGAGCAAAATGGCATCAACTGCATTCGACCACATGGCAAAAGACATCCGAGTTGAGACACTAGCCAAATCATCTGTTCCGTCAAAACAGGTGAACGTGGTCCAAACAGGAAAAGAATCCTGGATCACCCCAATAATGGCCTTCTTAACCAAAGGTGTTCTCCCGGCTGACAAAGCGGAAGCAAGAAAGCTGCAACACAAATCCTTGCATTATGAAGTAAATAATGGCATCTTATATCGACGGTCCTATCTTGGACCATTGCTCAGATGCGTCGATTCCACAGAAGCAACATACCTGATTAGAGACATTCATGAAGGTACATGCGGACTGCATGCAGGACCCCGCATGGTCGTGGCTAAGCTTATGAATGCTGGATACTTTTGGCCTGGAATGCACCTTGACGCAGTTAAAGAATTGCGGAAATGCAACGCATGCCAAAGACATGCACCAGGAACACTTAGGCCAAAAAATAACTTGGTACCGGTCACCGCAGCATGGCCATTTCAGAAATGGGCCATCGATCTAGTGGGACCCTTTCCCACCGCGCCAGGCAATGTCAAATACCTACTAGTCGCCATCGACTATTTCACCAAATGGGTAGAAGCAAAGACATTAGCCACAATCGATGGGCGCAACATCAAGAAATTCATATGGGAGTTCATCATTTGCAGATTTGGACTGCCCGTGGAGATTGTAAGTGACAACGGAACGCAATTTGCGGACCAGCACTTACAAGAATGGCTTCACTCCATGAAAATCAAACAAATCTTCACTTCTGTGGCGCACCCCCAGGGCAACGGTCAGGTTGAACGCGCAAACAGAAGTATTGTAGAAGGAATCAAAACACGCTTGGGAACAAAGCGCAGCGATTGGGTAGACGAATTACCACATGTTCTTTGGGCCCACCGTACACTTCCCAAGACAAGTAATGGGGAGACACCATTCAGCCTAACCTACGGAACTGAAGCGGTTATCCCAACGGAAGTTACAAATCCTTCCCCAAGAATTTTGCTTGCGCAAACAATTGACAACGACAAAGAGCTGCGTATGAATCTAGATTTCCTAGATGAGCGGAGAGATTCGGCTTGTGTCTGAGAAGCCGCATACAAGAGACAGTTAGAGAAATATTATAATGCGCGGGTCAAAGAACAAACTTTCCACGTCGGTGACTTTGTCTTCCGCAACAATGAAGCCTCAAATGCGGAAAAACCAGGGAAGCTGGCCCCAACTTGGGAAGGGCCTTACAAAATTCAAGAAGTATTGGGAAAAGGGGCATATGCCTTAGAACGATTAGATGGTTCACCAATTCCACGCACCTGGAATGCAGCTCAGTTACGTATATGCTACATGTAACATGCTACAATAATTTTGTAATAAGGAATTGATTTCCAAGTTCATTTACATTACAAAAAGCATTTTTATACAAACTGGTGGTCAGCAAATACAAATTACATAGCAAAATCATAGATGATTATCACAGGGGGGAACTACAAAACATACAAACTAAAACCCCATGACACAGTGATCCAACAATCACTCAAAAAGAAACAACTTTATACATAAAGACTTCCATATAGGATATATATATCCTAACCCCTAACCTTCTTGGTAGTATTCTTCTTCACATCTCCCAGCTCAGACAGCTTCTTCATCTTCAAGGGCTTTCCATCAATGGTACCCTGATCATCTAAGTAATCAGGACGCATGTCCTCCTGTGATAGCAGAAATGAACAATATTCTGCCAAACGATCAAGAGCTTCGGTGGAAGAACAATCACGATCAGGATAACAGGACAATCGGATGATACCCTGCACTGCTGAAATCTCCTTGGCACTTAGAACATTGCTTGAAGAGTTGGACGCCATTTTTTCAGAAAAAATGGTGTAAAATTTTTAAGTATAAACTGTTATGAAAGATGCACTTACTATATATAGAGGAGAGAGGTTACAGCCATTAATTACCATTAATGGTAACCACTCAATTACCCTAGGGAAGACTGACAGGCATTCTGCCACCGCCGTCACAACAGTCACGTCAAGGGCAGACTGACAGTCACCTGCGCCAGATATAGGATGACATCATCCAATGATTACCATGCATATGTGGAAAATAAAAATAAAGAGAGCTACACTGTTCAGCATACACGAAAATTAAAGTGTTCAAGACAAGACATGCAACCAAGGTACACCAATAATGTTCATCATACATAAAATAACTAAAGGTTCAAATATTGGGAGATATCATCACTCCCAGCGCCCTCTGCGCGTTTCCCTTCAGCAGCGGAGGATGTTCCCGCTTCAGCATCAGTTGCCACAGTTTTACCCTTCTCTTCCATCTGTGCTCTTTCAGCAAGCTCCGCACCAAGGCGATCAGACTTGATAAAATATTTGCGCAGCTCCCCAGCAGGATCATCAGTCTTCTCGCAGGCTTCTAACAGGTCAAAGACTTCGAATTTCAGATGCTCGTAATCATCATAGGCTTTCAGCAGCTCATCATCGTATGATTCATTCTCATATGGCCCGGATTCTTTTTCCTTGCCCTTAGCATGGTGACAAAAGCCTTCGGAGAAACCAATCTTGATACCTTGCTTTACAGAAGAACTGGAGATGCGCGCAATCACTTCTGTCAGCGCAGGATCGTTCCAAACACGCTTGAATATCTGCGCAGAATAAGACATCACATAAAACAAAATTCAAAAGCAAATAGCAAGAATACAAAAGGAAAATTTTATGACTTACCCCAGCAACTCCATCGCCCATTAACCAGGCAATCCTCTCGTTGGCAGCAACGGCCAGGTCAGTGGCTTGCTGGAACAAAGCCTGCACCTTGTCTAACTCCATCGCCCATTAACCAGGCAATCCTCTTCCTGGATCTGGGCATTCTCCAAAGTCTGTGCCTTCATCTTGGTTTCCACATCAGACAAAGAAGAAGTTGCGCGAATAAGCTCATCATGCTGAGAGTTGTATTTTTGAATGACATCAGCAAGTTCAGTTTGCTTCCCTTCAAACGCTGCTCGGGTCTGCTCCACCTCTTTCTTCAAATTAGTATTCTCAAGTTTCAATTCTTTAATGGAGGACCGCAGCTGTTCAGTCTCAAGGTTCATCCTCTTGCAAGCTACTGACCAAGCATGAGAAGCATCAGCCTTCTCCTTCTTCACTCTCTCCAATTCTTCAACAGCGTCACGAGCAATTTTTTGATGATGCTCGATCTCAGCACGAACGTCATGACGAGCGCGCTGGAACTCTTCCTCCCGCCTCAATAGCGCAGCTTCAGAATCCTTCAAATTCTGGTAATCCCTTTGAAACTCATTCTCACGCCTGATAAGGGAACCAAGACCGCTGACACCAAGAGAGAGGTTCATGGCCATGTCAATGAATAGAGAGCGACGGTCAACACTATCCTGATAATCACGCTCTGCAGGAGGAACGGACATCATGACAAACTCTTGCGCATCAAGCGCATTTGTAAAGCGAGTAGTGTCCAGGATATCCCAACGCGGCTGATACGGTCTAGAAGAATCAGCTGGGCGCGAGGAAAACGTTCTCCGCCGATGACCAGAGCTACCACCAACACTGGCGGAGGTGTCAGTATAGAAAATGGTAGAATCAACCACTGTGCGCTGGAAGTTGGATGGATTCTCAGTTACAACTTCATCTTTCTTCTCACTGTTAAGCCCTGCTTCAAATCCTTGTGACGGGCTTGGCTCATGTGCTTGCTCCGTCAAATCAAGACAACCTGTCTCCAAATTTGGTGTTACAGACTCATCAACTCGCTTACCGACATCCTTCTCAACATCAGTCACCAACTCATCTTGGGCAGGTTCTTCCTACGGCATGACATCCTTCTCCACCTCAATAACCAGATCCTCCGGGATGGGCGTAGGTTGAGACAACAAGTTTTCATTAACCATTGTTTCAGTAGTAACCGGCATCACTTGTGCGGTCACGTCAGTTGGCTGAGCAGATGAAGATACTTCCTTCAACAACACAGAGGAATGCTTCTTCCGAGATTCTGCAAAAGGATGTTGCCCTACATAAAATGCTGCTCACAATATTTTAACACATTTATCACAAACGTGTTAAAGAGAGAAGAAAAACATGTGTACCAGACAAATGCCTCAGAGTCTTCATAGGCAAGTTCTCGCGCACAGGCGGAGGCTTCACAGGGATCTCTAGCTTGTCCGTAGACGGCCATGTCAATGGCTTGAATACATTTACCGGAACCGCGGGAATGGGTTCCGGTGAAGTTACATCCAGACTCCCAACTGAGGATTGCGGAACTTGCACTTGTTTCTGATCCAGCTCGGCAATTCTCTGCTGATATAAATCCTCAGCAACACCACCTGATTGTCGGATGGGAGAAGAACGCCTGGCGCGCTTATGCTCCAGTTCCGTGTCAGACTCAGTCAAGTCTTCATCAACTTCTTCAACAATGATAGGCGCGGCGGGTGGTTTGGTCCTCTTGCTAGCAACAGCGCGCTTCCTCGAAGTACTCGTGCCTGGTGCGGTAACCACATCTGTATCAAGTTAAAATATGCGTAAGAAATGAGTTACGAAATTACAAAGACTAACCAAAGGACTCCTTGCGCTCCGAAGTAACCTCCTCAACATCGCTTTTAGCTTTCCTGCGGAGTTGTATACCCGCACCTAACACGAAGAACGCGCTGAATCAGTACGCAGAATGCGTACCTAGTGCGCTTCCTTCGCATACATAAAGGAAAAATAATCATAAATAACATACGGATAAGAAACCACAAACCTGTCCGAACATACTGCTTTGGAGGATCTACAAGATTGGGATGCAGAAAATTCACACTGGTTCTCTCAGATAAGCGCGGCACACCGGCGGCAACCGGAGTATACAACACCTTTGCCTCACCACGCTTAGCAAACAGTTGAAATAGGGAGACATCTGGATGAATAAAGAAACATCTGAGCAATAACACAAAGCGAGCCTATAAGACAAAATACAAATATAACTTCAATACCTTTTGGAGGATTCGGGTCTTGACCCACAGGGCAGATAAGGCTAATTCCCAACAAATTCAAAACACTCTCAGGACATTCATCCATCATCAGGGGAGTAGCATGATCACAGAGTGTTTTGTACCAATCTTGATCTTTATAACCCACCATAGGGGGGAATTCAGCAATCTTCTCTCTCAAACCAAGCACCATCCATTAGAAGGGTGCAGGAATAACACCATGTTTGATATAAAAGAACTTGTCTTTCCATTCATACATGGATTTCACTTTTTCCGAGACAAGCTGTTTAACTTTCCGGCGAATACCCAAACTAAACCAACCACTTCCACCACACGCTGCTTCAAGGACATAGAAAACATTTAATCTCTCCCATGTGGGTTCAATCTCCAACGAACGACATGTGGCTTCAAAATGCAGTATTCGGCACCACCCATAAAGAGTCAATTGTGTAGGGTGCACCCCATATTTCAGCAACACGTCCACCACAAATTTGGAGGCCGGCAAACGGAAGCAGCACTTGGTAAAAGCAGCAGCATACAAAGCAATTTTACCAGGAGGGGCCTTTAAAGCAGTTTTTCCCTCAGCAGAAAGTTCAGGCTCCCATTCCGGCAATATGCCGTACTGGTCAAGAAAACTCAAATAAGAGGCTTCGTCCCACTTAATAGTGGTGGCCTCTATACTTTTTGATGATTCTTTCCCCAGATCTTTAACAGAGTCAGATGTTTTACTTGACTCTTGCACATCTTGGGAATCTTGCGACATTGTTGAAGGATATGGTAATTTTGGGAAAATAGAGACGTTGAAGAGAAGAAATTCAAACTTTGAAACAGTTGAGATGGAAGAGCCACATTCAAAATTTAATTTATAGGCTTTCCAATTAATGTAACTGACGTCATGGACAAGCTTTTCGGAGATGAGTCCAATGAGGTAATGACACGTGTGTAATGGAAAACAAACCGACGTCACACGCGCCTCACGCGCCCACTCGCCTGACAACCGCCGCTCACACGTCTTTGCACACGTCCCAATTGACAGAAGTCATGTCAATACCACTCGCCATATGGACCACAAATTTTCAACTACAAGGGGGAAACGACACCTGTCCACACATGCAAACTGACGTGTCTCATCAGTGTGGACAGCTGACGTAAATTTCAAAACCCGTTCTCCGCAAAATGTTTACGCAAACACACACGCAAAGTCGATAGGCAGCGGAAAGACCATAAGCATCAACCCACCACAAATAAGTCCAGCATCCCTCACATCTCTTCATCACTCCTTAGATGAGAGACACACTGGACTGGGGGGACTTGATGGGATTGGGTACTGAATACACCATTCCGCATACCCAAACCCGGCACAACACTAGCGCGCAGAAGAAAGCCATGCGCAGGATTTGGTCAAAGCTCATTAAATGCACAGTCAATAGTCAAAGGCCGGTCAAGGCGAATATCATGCATGGTCAATAGCCATGCATGAATCACGTAACTACACCAGTTAAGGCGGTATTCGATTCCACTGTTCCCTTCAATTTAGCTTTCCATATATCACCTTATTAACATAATTAAGGGTGATGGAGACAACCTAACCACGGTTAGGACTTGGGTAATGGTGGCATACGGACTCTCCTATAAAAGGGATCACATCCCCAATAGGAGAGGACACTTTCTACTGACCTGGAGAGCTATCATACTAGATAGTATCCCCATTCACCCTGTTTTTGTTATAAACAACTACCTCGTGTAGTCGTCTCCACACCCGCACTTTCACTCTTATTTGCAGGTATCCCCAAGCCGTAGTTGTTAGTGAAGGATCAACCCTGTAGTAACTTATAATCTTATCATCCTTAACCGGTGGTAAGACTATTTGTTTTCTTCACATCTGATCAGATAAAACAACCACTGTTTGGTTGAAAAATGTGTTTCAAACCTCTGATCAGATAAAACAACTGTTTCATTATATATATATATATATATATATATACATATATACATATATCTATCTATATAAAAAAAAGAAAACAAAAAAAATCATCAAGTGCTGTTAGCATCAACACTTTGGTAAAACATCAGCTGTTTGCATCAGACCTTTTGCAACAGCTGTATACCACCAGATGTTTGCCACGTCTTCTTCCAAAAGCAGAGCCTATAAAAACCCTGTTTTACCACAACAGTCGTTACACTGTCTCATTATATTCAAAATACTGAAACCGCCTTCTTCATCCTCAAACCCTTACTCCAATTCCACTCACTCCCACACTCGGAATCCATTACAATGGATCTTCAAGCAAAAGCTACCCATAATTATCTCCCATATCTGGTAAAAACAGATGACAACGTTCCATTCCATTCCACCATCGACATCATCTTAAAGTCCAAATACCTGACAATCCTAACCGTTGATGCTCCTATTTATCTTGATACCCTCCAAGAATTTTGGTTGAATGCTGAGTTTCTTCTTCAAGACAAAAAGCCAACATCCATTATTTCAAAAATTGGAGAGACAATTATCGCCATTACCCCTGAACTAATATCCACAACCTTCTCACTCAATGACCTGTCAGGTAAAGACTCTTTCCCTAAGGCAGAGCTTCACACAGAGTTTCAGGAAAGAGGTTATGATGCATAAATGACTGGGTTTACCATTTTCAAAAAGTTTTTCCCACCAGTCATGAAATTTTTCTTTCATACCCTCCTTCTCTGTGTCTTTGCTAAGTCCACTTCCTTTAATGAAATCCCATTGACGATTCAGTACTTGGGTTATGCTATGTTGTCAGACTCTGACTTCAATTTATCCCAGGGACTGTTTATGGACTTAGTATCAAATGTGAAAGCCATAAAGTCTGGGTCTAATAATGCTTTTCTGATTTACCCAAGAATTTTGAGTGTAATCCTTCAAAAGGTTTTACCAGAAAAAGATTTTAAAAAGGGTGAGTCTGTTCAAATGAAGAGTCTAACTGATGAAACTTTCACAAGAATGTTGGGTTCAACTACCCAAGAAAAAGTATTAAAAGTGTCAAAAGTTTCCAAAACACAAACAAAGAGGGCTAAGACAATAACTGTTGTCCAAACCTCTGTTATTGAGCCCACTGCTCCTGGTGATCATGGCACTACATCCAGTGCTGTGAAACCCACACCAGCCACCTCCAAAAGAAAACGTCCATCCACAAAAACCTCCACTAAACCCAAAATGGGACTTCTGGAAGATGAGATACCAGAAGAAAACCCTGTTGCAACACAAAAGCAACAAGAAACCACTATTGTTACTTCCTCACAACAGTTGGATATATCTAAACCTGACCAAACTCCTCATGAATCCTCACAAAAGGATCATGTTGTAAGCCAAAGGGAAACACATCATGATAAATATGAGTCACTTGGCCATATGTTCACAAGCCCCTCTCCCAGGGCTAATTCTCTTTTCACTCCTCCACCTTCACCAAAACATGTTCCTTAAACCATGCAACCTCTGTTTGAGGCTATTGATAAAACTCAGGAAAATCCCAGTTCCTCTCCTTCACCCATCAAAGAGAGTATACCTCCACAAGTGACTGGGACTGAGGAAAATCAATCAGACATCCCACAAACAGAAGAGGAGGTTACACCCCTAGAGTTCAATGAAACTCTAGGTGAGTTTTCAAGTGAAGAAGCCACTACTAATGTAGAGACCATTGTCTCACAACAGGACAGTGGTTACATAGCTAAGACTTCCTTGAAGGCAACAACTGATAAGGCCACTATAGTGTCCCCAAAATCAGTTGGAAGTCCCCAGAACCAAGAAAAAGGGGCATCTGGTTCTCATCCTTTGGACTCACCTCCTAGGACTGAAGCAGTTACAACAACCACTGGTAGGAATCTAGATGATCCTATTAACTTAGGTGATGGGTTAAAATACCAAGAATTGACGGCCAGAATACAGTCCATTGAAACCTCTGTTGCTGATATCAAATCAAATATCAAGACAATACTGGGATCATTGGCTACCCTTACCAAGAGTCAACCATCCACTGAAGATATTGCTAGTGAGCTATGGAAGTCTGTTTCCCCCATCATCATAGCTCACAGAAAACTAGCAGATCAGACTCATGAAACTTACATGGCTGAAATCGGAAATATGGTAGATGCTAGGTATAAAGATACCCATGCTGACATTCAAGCCATTAAAGACCATCTGCTGAAGACCATTGGCTCTGCCCCTACCACAATTCTCAGAGATGAAGATGATGATGACTTCACAGCTGATGATGCCAAAAAGGGGGAGAGTGGCAGAGATAGATTGCCAAAGCTAGATCCCTTTGGTTGTCCACCCTCACAAAAGGGAAATTCAAAGTCTGCGAACAAACCAGGGTCTACCCACACAGCACCTCAACAACAACAACAACCAAATGTTCAAACCTCTGCTGCTACTAAAACTGCCAAAATCAGCAAAGCAAAGGAAGTTGATACCTCTGCTAATGAAGAAGCTGAAAAAGCTGCTGAGGAAAAGCAAAAGAGGGCTGACACTTTGGAAGTCAAAGCAGAGTTTCTGGTACAGTTGAAAAAGGAACAACAGCAAGAAGTTGAAGATGTGGGTTCCTCTAAAAGGAAGAAAATGCCTGCCAAACATGTCAGAAAACCACCATCCAAACTTGCTGCTAAAACCACTGCTGCCACCAAAACCACTGATACCACCACAACATCTGAACCTATCAACACAACCACCAAACCAACCACTGAACCTACTACCACAACCACCAATACACCACCTACAACCACTCCACCACCTAAATCCCAAACATCTGCTGGTTCTACAAAAGTGCCAACAGATGTTAACACAACCACTGCCTCTACACCACCATCACCAAAAATCTTGTACAAAAGGAAGAGAAAATCTACCTTTGTTGTACAGGATGAAAACATTCACACATCACCACCTACTACTTCAACCACACAATCTACACCCATATCTGCCATTCCACTTTCATCATTCTCACCACACACCTCACAATTTACATCCCATAGACCACCACCAACCATCACACCATTGGCTGTTCAGTATCCCCTTGAACTTGATTTACTCAAGGGGAAATGCAATCCTTCTACAATACTGAATAACCATCTGAAAGATCTTTCCCATCTCTTACA
This sequence comes from Ambrosia trifida, assembly GCA_028751855.1. NCBI lineage: Eukaryota > Viridiplantae > Streptophyta > Magnoliopsida > Asterales > Asteraceae > Ambrosia > Ambrosia trifida. The sequence continues at coordinate 27,703,846 of CM054123.1, read as the reverse complement.
CATTTTCCTGTTCCCCTAAACATATACCAATATCTAAAATTCAAAGCTGAACAGGCAGATGCCATCATAAAAGAGAAATGCAAAAGGAAAGATGACAGGAGTGTTCAGGGTATCCATTCAGCAGAACTTAGCAAACTGAGAAGGATTGAAGATTTTGCTAAGACCCTAAGCAACTCCATGTCTACCATGCCTCTCAGCAGTGACATGGAAAGGGAGGTTAGGGAATCTCTTCTTGAACAGATCTTGGCAACCATGCCTTATAAAGCAAACAAGAAACAGTTTGCAGGCTGGACCACTCATGCTCTCAGAGAAGAACTCATAAGAATTGAGGACATGGCCAAGAATCCCCCAGCCAAGGTCTCTGCCCCTGATTTCAGTAAAGGCAGAGATCCAGCCAGAGCCTTGAAATTCAAAAGAATGAGACAAGAAATTGTGGCTGCAGACTATGGGGAGATGAAGTCTGTTGCAAGATGGTCAGAGCTGAGGTTGGTTGAAACCTACAAGAAGCTGGAAGAAAACAGGAAGAAAGACCCTAACTTGCCCAGGATTTGTTTTTTATTTCACTGATTTAAATCAATTTTGCATTGTTAAATCACTTCACTAATTTACTTAACTGAATCACTTTTTTGGAGGCACCACTTAACTGATTCACTTCACTGAAATCTTTATTTTTTTAGTTTTCCTTTTTTTTAAATTACCGTTTAAAAAAATGACCGTTTAAAGAACCATTTGTAAAACTAAAAAATAAAACCGTTCCATTAAAATTAAAAAAAATATAAAAAACATCAATTAAAATAAACATACAAACACCTGAATTTACTCGTCGCGTTCATCCTCCTCGTTGCCTTCAACCTAGTAACGCTCCCATTCGTATTTCGCCGCGATTTATTCTTTACGTCTCAAAACCAATTCCAAAGATTTACCTTTGAGGTGGTCGTGCGATTTTGAATACATATTCAAGTCATGGTCATACTGCCTTTGTCTCAACAATTCGTGTTGTTCCTCTAAAAATGCTAAAGTTTTTTCGCCTTGTTGAGATTGTAGGGTGACCAACTGGTTCAACTTATCTTCTTTCATCACTCGGTATGACCCAAATTCGTCAACCCCAGGATGATTTGCTTGAAGACTTGGCGACAACGGCTTTCTTATTTTTTTTTCGTTTGGGCCTCGTGGGGTTGGTATCTTCATTGAGATCCGGCATGTGGCTAGTGGGGGTGGAGTCGTCCGGTGTGTAAAAGGCATTCGCCCGATAGTTGCCGCTTTTCGAAGACTTCCATCTCTTGTCGGAATGACTATCGGATGATTCTTCACCCACCAACGCTTGCTTTTTTCACTTGTCGTGATCTTTTATAATCTCCCATGCCGCTTGATGATTAAAACAAGAAGGATGACTTTTTCTGTAATCATTCAACGCTATTTGCATGATGTTAAGATCACCACATCCACTCCCTCGTAGGCGCTTCTATATTCAAGCAAGTAAAATAGGTTTTAGAAAAATTTATATAATTAAATAAAATCGTAAGTTAAATATATTGTCACACCCCGCCAAGGCAGAAATGCGAGGTGCGACTTCGAAAGATTTCCAGGCACAAAAGGTCACACGAGCATTAATTAAAACAAAGTAGGAACTTTCATTAAATAACCAAATGCGTTCAACATTAGTTAATTGTTTAATTCTAAAACCATTGTATGTAAATGTCTAAAATTATTATGACAACACAACGGTCCAAAAGAAGGTATCCCACAAATGCTCGCACGCGACCCCTGCAAGTTCCATTGTCCATGCTAATTTCCTGAAAAACGTGCATGTAAAAATATATGGGTCAACACAAAGTTGGTGAGTTCACGGGTTTTCTATATGGTGGACATGTAATCCGAAACCGACTAAATCATTGCCTAGCTAGGGCAATAATCAATATGTGATCTGACATGAGCCTATAACCAAACCTTGACATGTTGTGCCTCGCCCATTGTACACTAAAGACAATGAATAATGTGAAATACAAGCACTCTTTTGATATCTGTCATCCGGTCAGAACGACTGACCAAGAGTGGGGGTGTCAGCCCAATAGATCTATCCCGGTGTTTCATGGCTAAGTCCATAGCTAATGGTTATGGTATAATGTATGACACGAGGGCTTAATGGATCATGAACCTTGATGTCTCATGTTCACATAATAGTCATGTATTGTAACTGAAAACTGTACGCATGTTTTTCCCCTGGAAAAATGTAAAAATTGTAAAAAGGGGCCGTGAATACTCACTTGATGTCTGGATGCTAAACTGAACTGAATCTGGCACTATGTGTCTGTCTAGGAACCCTAAATGCATTTAAAAGCAACTTAGGCCTATGTTTGGTTCTAACTACCATGCAACTGTTCACCCGACTGTAACACCTATGGACTAGGGGCTTATGTACCACTATCCACGGGTGTCACACACTGTATGTGTCAGTAATTGTTCGTTTTGTTATCCTGGTGGCTATGTTTATCCTGTCTTTGGCAAAACATATGTTGTGACTTACTAAATGTTCCCGTGTGGCTTTTATGTCACAGTTTTGTAAGCCTAACGTAAATTATGGACATATTTTACTATAATATTGTGTAAAATTAACATATCTTGGCACTTTGTCTTCAAATGTACGCATTTTTAAGCATTTAAGATAGGTTTCTAGGAAAACCATTGTGTTAAAGTGGTTAACACATGTTTTTGTTGTTCTTAACACATGTTTTCAAAACATAGTTTAGTGTACGTTACAAAACTAAATGATTTTGGCTTAGATCGTATTGACCCCATACACTCATGCATACATTCAAACGTATGTGTGGGGGTACGTAAATGTCCATATACGAGTTCTATCATGCATGTATTCGTATATATATGTGATCGAGTATGTGTAAGCTAAAACATCAATCTTTTAACATAAAACTTAAGTATTTTAGTTAATTTAACTTAAACAACTCCTAGTTATAGTGTGCGAAGGTGTGTGTACTCGGGTGACCATTACATGTGACCGAAATACGTATAAAAGAAGGAAAATGGTTCGGTTATTATACCTTGGTGATATTGGTTATGGAAGTAAAGAAAAAAATAAACAAAAAATCAAGGGGATTGCTAAACGTACCCCCCTCTTATTTATTTTTACTGAACATATCCCCTCCCTTAAGTTTCACTTTAATACAATTCAAACTTTTTTTTATTTTTATATTGTCAATTTTTAATATTTTAGTATCAACTTAAAAAAAAAGCCTTTTTATGTTTTATTGATATTTTTTAATGTTTTTTAAAACAATATTTTATTGTTTTAAATTTTTTTTCTTTTAATTTTCCTAAGTATGTTTTTTTTTCTTATTTTGATACTTTTAAACATTTTTTAAAACAACTTTAATGTTTTTTAAACATTTTCTTTTAATTTTCCTAAGTACGTTTTTTTTTTCTTATTTCTAACAAGGAAAACACTCTTTTTCTAAACATTGATTTAAATTACATTAGAAAGCTTTCGCAAATGATTTTTGGTAAATGTTGTTTACATTTTTTTTATAAAAGATCTTATCTTTTATTAATTTAATGAAGTATAATGGTTGGCAAACATTTAGTATGATTAAAATGAACACGTTGACATTGAAAATGATTTAAAACCAATAATTATTAGGTTCTATAACTAGGGATTTATGAAGTTTTAGTATTAGTCTCACAAATCCTAACTTTTAAATTTATTAGAAAAAGAGGGTTTTTAAAGAGGTGAAATTTGATAAATTTAAAGTGGTATTTTAGGAAAAAGGGTATAAAAAGTAAGAAGAGGGGGTACATTTAGCCCACCCCAAAATGAAAATAAAGAAACTCACGGGTACCAGCTCGTTAACTACAAACAGATTTTGGTTCACGAACCACCACTAGCATGGGTGGCGGCGGTGTTACCGTGCTGGTAGGGGGTACCCGTGACCAATTCTGGTGGCGCCCCGTCCCCCCTTATACCCTAGTTTTTATTTTTATTACTTCGATATCAAGAAACTGAATCATCATCATCTCCTCAATTGTTGTTCTATTAATTTCACACCAGGTCGATAAGCAAGCTTTAAATCAAATATAAACTCCAATCATATTAGATAACGGATTTTGATCGGCATCGTTTTTGTTCAGAACACTTGAGGTTTTTTCCTGGATTTGTTTTCTCAATTACCAAGATGTATATGGTATTTTAATTTTCTTTTGTATTTCAGTATTGCTATTCAGTGTTCCATTTTTTGTTTATTAGTTTTGAATATTTTTCAAATTCAATACTTATCCTTTTTATCTTAGTTTTTCTTGAGTACTGCTTTCGAATGACTATGCCTTTCCAAACATTGATCGTATGGGTAAAAAAAAATTATGTTGTAAATAGGTAAATAAAAAAATTATAAGTTAAAAGATAGGCATTTATAAATTTTAGAATTTACATAAATAAGGGTAAAATAGTCATTTATGAAAAGGTTTTTAGTAAACCGGGTATATTTGATATTTAAAATATTTTATAGGGGCATATATGATATTTTTAATTTTGCATGGGTATATACGATATATTTGAAGTTTGTAGGGGTATATATGAAATTGACCCTAAATAAAAATGGATATCGTGTTTAGGTAGTTTAAACGTAACTATTTTCTACCCCACTTACGGTGTGCGCATATAATGTATATATGTGTGGCCCTTGGGGGGCAAAAATAAAGTTGAACTAGTTTTAACGTTATTTTACTAATTTCGTGAAAATAACGTTAAAAACGACGGACGGTTAATCATGCATCATGTGGTGGCGTGGATAGCCAAAAGACAAAGGGGTACATGCACCGATCGGGTTTCTCCCGATTGCTAAGTGTTCTGTGCCTTATGTCCAAGGCTTGATACCAAACCACATCGAGCCGGGGGTCTCACTGGAAGCAGTCTCTCTATTCTTAGGAGTAGAGGTAAGGCTGTCTACATCTTACCCTCCTCAGACCCTACCTTAGCTTTGCTATAGGTGGAATTAACTGAGTATGATGATGATGATGAAACGTAACTATTTTGTAGCAATCTGGGGTAAGTTTGTCATTATAGAATAGTAATGGGTATGAAATAAAAAATATTCTATGCCAAAAATGTCGTATTTGTATCGATGTATGAATATGAGTCGTGATTGGGTTTGTGTGTGTGAGATGATAATCTCTGCTTTAAAAATTCCTAACAACAATCCTAACTTTCAGACATTTTTCTTCTGGTGAACCTTTTTTAACTGATGACCAACCAAGTTAGTAGACGTTGCCATGGCATGCCAACGTTCACGTCGCCATGTCAACGTCCATGTCAGTATCAACATGCCATGTCAACATCCATGTTAGGGTTCACGTCATCATCCATGTTAGTGTTCGCATGCCACGTCATCTTCCACGTCAGCGTGGGCATGCCACGTCAGCATCCACTAAGTTAGTTCTCAGTTAACAATAGTTCATTGTCGGTCAATACATTGAAAGTTGGGATCGTTAATAAAAATTTTTAAAGTACAGATTATTACCAGTCATAGGGTGAAAGTTTGGATTAATAAAATCCAATTTGTATAATTCTATCTTGTATTTGGGTCCCTCATCCCGTAAAGACAGCCTCGGCCTAAGGGCATGTGTAGTGAATGGACGTTATGGGGATTTATATGGAATAAAATATTATAAAGTAATAGAAAGGGCGTTATGGGAAAAGATGGTGCAGTGGGATTGGGCGTTATGGGGCTTTATAAATGATTGGGTAATCATTGGTTAATTATTTTTTTCTTATATAAATAATAATATTAATAATAATACTAATAATAATAATAATAATAATAATAATAATAATAATAATATTAAAAGAAAACTTATTAAATTAAAAAATAATAAAAAGATAATATTTAATATTAAAAAATAATATTTATTAAAATAAAAAATAATAATAAAAAAATAATATTCAAACACTTGAATTTCAAACGGTTACTGTTCCAAACGTTTAAAATTCAAACATTTCCCACCAAATATTTGAATTTCACACGTTTAAATTTCAAACATTTCCCCCCCAAACGTTTGAATTTTCTAACCCTATAAATACAAGACCAAAACCTCATTCTCAGTCACAATTATCCCTCAAACCAATGAAAGATATGGGTGCGGTTATCCTTACGAAGCTGCCGGACCTTCCGATCTCCGGCAATACTCTCTCCGGAGAAGACGACTACCATTTTCATCTCCTCATCCTCCACAACCAATGTTCTCTCCTCCTCCACAACCCATGTTCTCTCCTCCTCCTCATGCTACTCAACTAATGTTCTCTCCTCCTCTTGCTACTCAACTAATCTTTTCTCCTCCTTTTACCGGATCCATTCCTCCTCTACCAGGGTATACTCCACCAACACCAGATGCGGATCTCACTGATGAGGAGTGCCTTTGGGCCTTTGATTACACCATGGCTGAGATGGGAATGAGGCGTCTACGGTTGGTGGAGATTCAACCGAACCCCACCACCACTACCAAGGTACACCCACTCCCCACCACCAGGGTACACCCACCCTAAACCCTCCTCTTCGGGAGCCATATGAGGAGGAGTACGAAGCAGCTAGAGCTGCTATGGAAGAAGAACGATACTACCACTACTCGGGATCAAATCCTGAGTATTTCCGCATCCGCTCGGATGCGAGGTCCGACGGTCGCGATAGCGACCGTGATGTGTCACCTCCAGAGTATACACTAGAGGACTGGGACAATTACTCTCCGTAGTGGGGGGTTTAGGATTAATTATGTAACGTTTTAATAAGTAGTTTAGGATTAGGTGCTGTGTTTGTAATAAGTAATTTAGGATTATATAATGTGTTTATGTAATTGTTTATATTTAAATTTTATATAATGTGTTTATCTAAACTAACATTAAACACAAAAAACAAATAAAATATTAAAACTAATAATTAAACATAAAACATTAAAGCATAATATTAAACATTACACATTAAAACACTAAACATTAAACATTCAACAAAATAAAAGCGCATCATAGACCACGACAAAATATTGGTGATGTGGAAGTCGCTTTCGTAGCGCTGCCGATAAGCGTCGTGTGTGAGTTGAATTCCCATCTGTTCGCTAACGCCAGGGTTCGCCTCCATCGTCGCTTCATAGACGGCGTGCCATCTCCTACAGTTATTTTGTATGGCAGACCACTTAGTGGCGATTTGATCAACGTTACGGTTGTTCGTTTCGCTAATTCAGTTGTATTCGTCCAAGACATTGTGCCAAAAATCCTCCCTATTGTTTGGCGGGTTCTTCTTAGTGTTGATCCACGCCGTCACCAAATGGGGTTGATCCTGATTAGTCCATTGTGCCATACTTTCGGTTTGTATTTGGGTTTAGGTTTGTGTTTGTGTTAGTAGTAGTATGTGTTTGTGTTAATATGTGTATGTATGTATGTATGTATGTATGTATGTATGTATGTATGTATGTATGTATGTATGTATGTATGTATGTATGTATGTATGTATGTGTATATATATATATATGTGTGTGTGTGTGTTTGTCTAAAAAATCCCCCCCCCATTAATTAATGTTCCAATGTTCGAATATTTGAATTTTCCAACGGTTCTTTCATTGATAACGCTCGCCATCATCCCAACCCTCCCACCCAAAACACCACCATAACGTCTGAGGGGGCGACGTTCCCGGCGCTATGGGGCTCATGGCGCCACAAAACGCTTCCAATGCACCCACACTAACACCCCTATATCACGAAGTTTATTTTAATGATCATGAACTGAATACAATGTTGAATTGTTGACAAAGAGAATTTGGCTCTTTACTTGCTCAAGGGACATTTTTAGTTTTCTTGATCTTCACAGTCAAAAATCCTGTCATGTTCCACGCCTTATCTATTAAACTATATTAATAATAGAACTGATTTGAACAGTAAATTTCAAATGAACAGTGATTTTTTCAAGAGAGTCACGTTACACCTGTCTACTTCATATTATTATTCATCAGAGTCACATTACACCTGTCTACCTCTATCTCTCTCTTCTACACACTCATATGCATGCCTCTCTCTCCTCTCTATCGCCTTCCACCAAATACCCAGATCCACTCTTCATAGAAGGCGGTAGGCGGAGCAGGCCGACGCCTCCTCTTTCCGATCGGAGCTACCTTCAATCGACTCCCACACCCATATGTTCTAAGAGAGAGAAAGAGAAACTAGAGAGAGAGATCGTTGAGAAAGAGGGGAATCGGAGACCATGGACAGCTGATACCATCGCGTCTTACGGTTTTTATGGTCGTTCGGTTGTGCGACATCAGGGGATCGTTAATCTTTTATATTTTGGTTGTTTTAACCTAATTTCTTTTGGCAGCTGCAGCAACAGATGACGTCATCATCATTAGGGATAATGAATGATGTGAATGGAGAGTTGAAGGTGGTGTTGACGGATCCTGATGTGTTGGATTGTCCGATTGTTTAGATCCCTTAACAACACCTGTTTTTCAGGTATTTATTATTATTATTATTATTATTATTATTTTATTGTTACTATTATTTTTGATGTTTGTGTGTGTTATGGGAATTGGTAGGTGAATTGTTACTGCATATGAGTAAGGGTTAATTACTGATTGCTAATATTTGTTATATGTTTGTTGTCCAAAGTATTATCCTTACTGACTATGGTGGAGTTGATGTGTGTTATTCACAGGGGAAACAGGAGAAGTGACAACATCTCATTTGCTTCTGGGAAATTGGGCACAGAAGGAATTAGCAGGACATAAAATAATGGCTACACTTGGTTTGGATCGCAACCCTGTTCTGTTCAATCCTGCCATGGATATCTTTAATAAGCATTCTAAAGGTCTACATCTTTCCGTTTCTTACATCCTTTTGTTCTTAAACGAGTTGTAACAGATTCAATTTGTACTTTAATAAATTATCATTGTTTGTATGTTCGGTTGCAGGTGATGACGTGCTTGTGGAGGCCCTAGAAGTTGAAAGTGAGTAATTAGTATGGATCCTTAAAATTTTGTGGGCTTATAATACAAGGCAAGTTTTTATTTTTAGTTTTATATCTTTAAATTGCATCGTGACTTGGTAATTCATCTTTTAGTTTGGAAATTGAAAAGGATTTGTATACATTTTAGTCATTCTCTTTACGTTTTTGTTGTCTGAGCATTTGTAATGTTCAATGTTTCAATCAATTTTATGGAATTTTCGTGATTTGGGTTTTCGGATTCATATAATCAATTTAAGTTTAAAAATTAGACATTCAAATGCATGTTTGCTTTTCTACCTACTATAGGATATTGAGATATGCTCAATAAACAAGTAACATCATGTGAGATTCAATACACATTTCAAGTAACAATTTAGAACATTTTTATTTTATGTATTCTGTATACATCATAAATTCATAGCTGGTGAGTTTAATTTTTTAATGCAGGTGAACTTAGGTTTTCATTAGAGGATATGTCAAAGAAGTGGGGCAAGATTTAGTGTGACATACAGTAAAACTTTAGTGGCCATTGGATAAATTGTAAGTGCCATTATATGGATTAACTAAATGGATAATGTTTTATTGTTTGTAATATTGTATGCTTGATATTTATATGTTTCTTTTCGGGTGCGTATTATGAAGAGGTTGTTTCTTCCTTGGTTTTACAAAGCGTGTTCGAGGCGTGCTTAAGCACGAAGCGCATCTATGCCCCAATCTGTGCGCCTTATGTAACACTAAGCGAGCATCGTACGAAAAGCGCAAGAAAAGAGCAAAAAGCGCTTTAAAAGCGCAATTTTTTGGCCAAAAAACACAATAAAAGCGCGCTTTTCGTACACAGGGTGTTTTGTGCTTAAAATTGTTATACATGTAGCTGAAAATGTTGTGCATTTAAGTTAAATCATATATAAACCTTATTTGTATCTATATTTTGGGTAAATGATGTTAAAAACCTATAGCATATAAAATATATATATTCTTTTTGCGCCTTGCGTACGAAAAACCCACCGCTTTTGTGCTTTGCCCCTCGGTTTTAGACCTCATCGCTTTTGTGCGCTTCGCGCTTTATAAAACCAAGGTTTCTTCTATAACCATGTAGTTTGGCTTTTTATATAGTTTGGATTTTTTTTTTCTTAATACTGGTATAATGTATGCGATGGTGATGAAGAACTATTGATTTACATCGTGAAAAGTGGCAGATTCTCATACTTATATTTTTTTGTACTTTGTTATTTTTTTAAATATTGATACTGATTTATCATATTAGCAACAGGAACAATTTGCTGATTTACCAAGCCCCATGAACACACCTGCCAAGTAAGTACTATTAGCAACTTTGACCTTCCTAATTTAATCATGTTTTTTTAATAACAAAATGTTTTAAAAATGTAAACATTTTCTTGCGGCCAAAACAGGAGGGAAAAAGAAAGCTAGAATCCTACTAAAACAAGATCTCCAGCTCCACTGAAAAGGTTAGTTAACATTTAACCTACATAAAAAAATCACGTTACCTGATTCCTTTGTATTCGGTCAAATCACAAATGACCATTGGCACACGTACCTGGGAAAAATGCATACCCCAACACATTCCAGATGTCCGAAAAGCGAATATATGGGTTCTTAGATTGTGCAATTTAACACAGAACCTTCAAGTGTTGCTTCTACATCTAGAACTAATGTTATATTGGACGACTTAATGATATCTTACAAAATATCAAAAGTGTATCTGATTTATCATCATATAAGAAAATACCTTTTTGGTAAAGATACTTGTGTTGTTCCAAAATAGGGGAAAGGTTTTATAAGATCAAATTGATGGATCGGTCGGTGAGATGATAGGTTGTTTAATATAACTTAATTTGATTGTCAGCAAGCTTTTGTAGCTAGCGCATAGTTAGATGCCGGAAAAACAATTTCTCAACTTTTTTTTGGATCTCATGTGTGTTTGTACTTTGTATATGTTTTATTTTTATTATCATCAACAAGCCCACTTTTAACCGTTACCCTACAAAATTCAACTGTATTCCGCGTTTGATTCCAATTTGTCTCATGAATGTTATTATGTAGGGATGATGAAGAAGCCAAAACTTTCTTAGAATTCCTTGGATTATCAAGATATTGATATATACCAAGGTCTTGGAACACATGGTCGTAAGTCTTAAATGTTTATCTTTCTGAATAGGTGTGACCCAACAGAATATGACAGTGTGAGAGGACTAAGACCAAATTCGGGAGCTCCTGGGTTAGTTACCTTTGAGGTGAGTTTCTTTCTAATTATTTAAATGGGAAAAAAATGAACATTCTTATTTTAAAGAAGGACCACTTAGTGTCGGTTTTTGCAAATTTAGCATTTGTATTATTAGTATTTCCCAAATCACATTTTCGCTTCTGTTCATGTGGATTGTATTTTGTATAAACATATGGTAGTATTTGATCTGTTATATTTTGTACAAGCATGTGATAATACCTATGATATGCCATCAATAATATACATACATATATATATATATATATATATATATATATATATAGCAATATTTTATAAGGTTGTAAATACTGAAGCGCAAGTATAGTTTCAATCCTCTTCAAACTGTTTTGAATCATCTGCTTTATACCTAGCTTTTTAGTTTTATCTATCTGACCTGTTTTCAGCGCCATTCTACCAATTTATCAGGTGATCGTCTGCGTTACCTTCCTACCATTATTTGTTTTGAAGTAAACCTTAATTTTTGTGTGCTACAAACCTAGGTGGCGATATTTTGCTTACTATAGGACTAACTCAATAGGTCCCTGTACCAGCCAGCCTTATGAAGATTTGGAAACAAGTTTGAAACGTAGATAAAGCTTGAGAACCACAACATAATTGTGTCAATTATAAGTCACTAAAAAGGAAGGGTTTCTATTGTTGTAAAATATCTGTACCACCCATTCTATTGTATTTATGATAAGAAAACAAGTCTAATTATTTATTATGTAGACCTACATGAATGATGTTTAGTGTTATGTTTTGTGTGTTTTATGGAAGCGAACAATAATGTATTAGTGTACTAATACGAATCCAAATACCCAACTCACGGCTTTAAGTTGTATGCCGGTTTTGGTCGAACTCCCGTTATTGTATGGTTAAATGCGCCGCAACGCGCGCAGGGTGTAAAAACCTCATTTTTTTTTATAAATACATATATTCAGCTTAGAAACATTGTATGCTTACTTATTTTGTAAATCGTATTGCCGCCGTCACAACAAATTGATTGACGCCGCCGCAACGCGCGGCAGATTAAACACCTAGTTTGTATTAATATATATTATCTATTTATGTACATTGAAATGCTTGAAATTGAAATACCAAATATTCTAATAAAATCATGTTTTGAATGTCTTGACAGAAGCAATAAGGATAGATTCTACTCTATATCTGAAACTATAGATACAAACATAACACTTATTTAGATATATATATATATATATATATATATATATATATATATAGACTGAATTGCAAGTTTTGTCCTTTATGTTTATACCAAATTGCAAAGAATGTCCTTTAACTTCAAAATTGATTGGTTTTGTACTTTATGTTTTAAAATCTTGCACGTTTTGTCCTTTCAACCTAACTCTGTTAATTTTTTTGTTAAGTTTGGTCATGTGCAAGGCACATGAGGGTATTATAGTAAATTCACCCACCTTATTTCTTCCCCAATTAACCTGCACACTAGACTCTCTCCCTCACTTTTTCTTCTATTTCTTTCTCTCTCTCTCTCTCTCTCTCTCTCTCTCTCTCTGTATATCTCAAAAGCTGCATTCTACCACCACCTCCCGATAATAACCACCATCACCGACCCCACACCCTCTCTCTCTTCATGTTCTCCGTCCGACCACTTACCACCACCTCCGGCGGTTACCAGCACCACCATCCCTACCAACCCCACACACCACCGGCCACCAACACTCCAACAACCTTCACACAATCAATTGAATATCCAACGCTCACTGACCATTAGGTTTCATTTCAAAGCCCTAATTTTATCGGCGATTGGGCGTTTTGTTGCAACACTAAACTAAGCCTAAATCTGTTTCGAACGCAGTGATTTTGGAGCCTTACTGTGTAACAGTTTACATCATGAGGACGGTTGAAGGTGTGGGGTGAGGTGGGTTGGTTGAAGGTGACGAAGATAAAGGGTTTGGGTTAAGGCGTCGGCGATGAAGGGTTGGATTCGTGATGTTTAAGGTGACGAATGGTGAGGTGGGTTGGTTAAAGGTGACGAATGGTGAGGTGGGTTGGTTGAAGGTGGCGAATGGTGATGGTGGTCCGATGGAGGTGAAGGGGGTTGTGATGGTGGTCCGATCTGTTTCGTATTGAGGTCAGGGTTTGGTTTGATTTCATGGAATGGAAGGGGTTGTGGTGGTGGTGGTGATGGTCGGCGGCAGGTGGTGGTGTTGGTCGGTGAAGGTAGTGGTGGCAGGTATTAAGGGATCTTATTTGTGTCAATGTTTGATAACGAGTTAGGAATGTTTTTTTTTTTTTTACCAGTTTTCACATCTGGGTAGGGGGTTTTGATGCCATGGGAGGGGAAGGTGGTGGAAGGAAAGTGGAGCGATGGGTGGGGATTTTGATGCCATGGGAGGGGAAGGTGGTGGAAGGAAAGTGGAGCGATGGGTGGGGATTTTGATGTTAGGGTTGGTGGCTGTGGTGGTGGAGGGTGATAGCAGGCGGTGGCTGTGGTGGCAAGTGGTGGTGGAGGGTGGTAACCTGTGGGGGGAGAGAGAGAGAGAAAGAGAGTTTCAGGATTTTTAATTTTTTTTTGTTTTTTTTTATTTTTGATGTAAATTAATAATAAAAGGTATGAAAGGACTAAAATGCCCTCATGTGCCTTGCACATGACCAAACTTAACGAAGAAAATTAACAGAGTTAGTTCGAAAGGACAAAACGTGCAAGATTTTAAAACATAAAGTACAAAACCAATCAATTTTAAAGTTAAAGAACATTCTTTGCAATTTGGTATAAACCTAAAGGACAAAACTTGTAATTCAGTCATATATATATATATATATATATATATATATATATATATTCATGCACTTTGAGGTAAAACAATTATAACCAAACATGGAGAAATATAATGTGAGCAAGTTTATGCCGAAGTGTAAATGGATTCGTAAAAACATCATCTATATAGGCTTGTAAACGACTCGAATGAACATGAACTGAAAATGTTCATGTTCTTTCGCTTAAGTCTTAACCTTTAACAAACAAATGATCGGAAATGAACAACAAAACGAACGTGGTTTTCTTGTTCATGTTCATTCATTAAGAAAATAAATATGCTTGTTTATGTTCGTTTGTAAATAGTTTTATATGAACGGTTCATGAATGGAAACCAACACAAATAAACATCATAATGCTTGTTTATGTTCGTTTGTTAATAGTTTATATGAATGGTGTGAAGGGAACCAACACAAATAAACATCATAAGTTGTAATGTGCCTATTTGACCTAAAAAATTAATAAAACTAGATTAAATTGTATTGTGCCTAAGAAGTTTTATTGAACATACAAACTAACATAAAATAAGAAACTTGTATACATTTGTTAACTAAAGAATATAAATGAACATAAACGAATGAACATAAATATATATGAATCTAAACTAATGAACTTTAAAAAGCTTTCACAAAAATAAATGAATAAAAGAGACATGTGTTCATTTTTGTTTTTTAACTAAATGAACAAAAAATTTGTTAATGTTCATCCATTTATTATACAAACGAACATAAATGAACTTAATGCCAAATGTTTCAGTAAATATTCAATTCGTTTACAGGCCTACAACATGTATATCTAGAGATGTGTGAGTTTGACAATCAACTGATTAATACGGGAGGGAGTGAAAACATAAATCGACTATTTTGACGTGCTTTTTCTTGTTGGTTTGAAACCGTCGAGTTTATTTTTGTTTGTTACGACAAGTTTAGAGTGAGACCTAGAAAGTCGAGTAATTTTTTAGGTGTTGCTCTAATCAAATTAATTTGTAAGAGGCAAATACATAAGTGATGACACATGTTTTTGTTTGTTTTGTGGTACTATGTTTTTGATAATTTAGTGAATAATATTCAATCTTGTTGTAACCACAAAGTTGTACTTCTGGATATTCGGATATCAATCTATAATTAATGAAGACCATATCACATTTAAATTATAACAACTAGCATGATCAATATTCAAAGTTGGCATTGATATGACCTCTCAAAATTTACAAAGATTCTCACTAGGGATAACGACCCCTTTACATAAACACGAAACTAAGACGACCCCTTATTGATCCATGACAAAAGTCTAAGCTTAGATTGAAAGAAGAGTTGTCAACTAATAGTTTTTAATGTTCTTTTTAGAAAACTCATTGATTTTTAGCCTGATCGAAATATATTCTAAACAATTTTGAAACGACATACATGAAAGTATGAAAGTTAATTAGGGGTACATCATGTTAGTTCTTCTTTAAAGTGAGAATTCTATTGGCAACAAAAGAGAAAGTTAAAAGTGTTATATAGTATGTTGTCAATATTGACTAGCGGGTCTTAATTTGAATTATAAATTCGATTTGTCTTGAAATTAACATAATCTAATTGACATGAATGTTGAGTTGTTTTAAAAGTGGCTAATTATGTTAGGCGATAATTCTGACCCATTTAAAGAATTTGAAATACAAGGAGTTGTTATGTCAAGAAAGATAAAAGATCAAAGTTGTCTAAATACCTAGTCATTCTTATCAGTATGTATCTAGTTTTGCTAATAAGAAAGTGATAGATATTAGATTTTTTTTTGGTGTCATGTTAAATTACATATTTAGATGCCATGAGAATATTCTTGGATGTGGATCAAAAATGGTGCATTTGCTTAGCTTAGCTACAATGATCGATAACGTTACTAAACAAAGGAAGAATATACTTCTAATGGCAATAACAATGAGTCAATGACAAACCTTATGCCACTTACCTTCGAATATCCGAATATTTCTTCACTTTGGCTACTGATTTGATTTAGAGGTATCATTTCACCTAACACTTTCCTTAGACCATTTTATCCAAATTTGAATGTTCTTGTTTTCATGTTTCAATATTGAGAAAATATCATAAATGAAACAATTGTTTTATACTATGTGTTGTGTGAGGTGTGAAATGTGAACACAAACAGTTGTGGCGGACCTAAAAATTATTATTTGAGGTTGCTATCAGGGGGTTTAACGAAACTTTTAAGTGGTGCGATCGGGATTTTACCTACAAATTGCACTATCCTATTAAGGGGGCACCTTCCCCTTGGCTTACAAGTAGGTCCGCCAATAAACATGGTGTGTTAACATATGTGTCATGTTGGCGGTAGGACTTTCACATTTCACACTAAGCAACAAGGGGAATATATGAAATGTGACCTGGTTTTAATCACTGGTTAATTATTGTCTTAAGTTATTATTATATTTCTTTAGTATTTTAATTTAAATTAAATACTAATAATAATTAAAATTTAGACAAAAAGGAAAAATATATTTAAATTAAGCTTAAAAAAACAATACGTATAGTTAAAATTATTTTTTCCACACTTTCTTTGTATTCGATATCTATTGAGGTTGTTACCCGATTTCCTATGTTATTTCTCCTTGGCGGAAAGAATCGGTTCTACTTCGGTTTCAAACTCGTCATCTGTGTAGTTGAGATCTATTTTTGTATGAGCATTTGAGCTACTGTGGGACATATAATTTTTTAGGCGAGGTTGTTTTTGTCTATTTCAATGAATCATCAACGGCTCGTTGAATCACTTAGTTGATTTTCTAAAAACGCCTCATACTGGTCTTTGAGAAAAAGTAAGGTTCATATCAACGTAACATTCAACACAAGAAATGTTATACAAAGTGAGATCGTCCAAGCTGCTTGACTGGTTGTTCCAATTTTTGTAATCGATGTTACAAAAATCTCAGGTACGGGTATGGGTACGGGTTCGGGTTCATATGCTCCTAATACTTAGGTATAGATTTTTGTCGGGTAAAGGTATTAGGTATGGGTTGTGTATATTGGGAACCCAAGCGGATGTGGAGCGTGGTTGGTTTGTGTCACAACCTCAAATTCCACTGCGGGGTTTATATCGCGAGGCGCGTGACACAGTAGGATCACATATCCATTACTTACAAGAACGAATCTAAATACCCAAGCCAATTAGTTGGTTATCAAAATATAGTTTACCGTTTAATTCAAAAAGTTAAGTTAATTGCGGAAGCGTAAAACAAACATAAATAGTTTAAACCATGCGCAAAACAATGCGCCCAAAAACCAAAGTAATGTAAAGCAAAATAAGTTTAATAATGTTTAAATCCGAAAGACACCAATGACGCATGCCCTAATGTTCTTCAAACCTAGCGACTTGCAAAAGCATGCTAGCGTGTGTCAACATAAAGTCAGCGAGTTCACAGTTTAGAGTAATCAACAGTTAAGACGTTTAACAAAAACCAACTACTAGTTTCAACGTATGCCAAAGGTAATCAACAGTTAAGACGTTTAACAAAAACCAACTACTAGTAACTAAACAATGCGGTACCGAGAACTGACAGATGTTTGCCTTCCACCAAAGTTGTGATACCCCGGAATTTCAGGTTCTCGCTTTAACTAAACTCTAGTTACATTCCTTGCATTCTACTTAACTAGGGTTAGCTAGATAGGACACACGTTGCACAGTTATAGGTTAATAACTGCATGAAGTGGTAATTCGGGGAATTACCAGACTGTATACATGATTAGTGAACCTCGGATGTTGGTGAACAATGAAGTTAAATATTGTGAATTAATTGATTGAGATTTATTGCAATTATGTGCTTCTATGATACTCTGTGAAACTATGTGCAAACTGTATGTTATTACGTGAACTTAAATCGAATACGTTAATAAAAATCATAATGAATGGACCATTAGGATGGTTGGGGTCTTAACACATGAGGTTACACTTGTTATGGTCCAAAATAGCGAAAACGTCGAAGGAAATAGGCCGGGCAACGAAGCAGGGCACCCGGAGCGAGCCGGGGAGCTGTGAGCGGCCGCCACAGGCTCCGTGCGACCGCTCATGGGGACCTATCAAACCCAAGCCACCATAAACATGTATTTAAGCAACCTTAAGCCTCTTGTATCTCCTAATCTCAAACCCTAATCACCCCCACTGCCCTATTATGAAATATTAACTCCTAAACACCTGCTAAGGCGCAAGAACATCGATCGGGAAGCTTCAAGAGCATTCAGTTGATTGTTTTGAAGAGCTTGCGGTATAACCTTCAATCTCTTGTGTTTTAATCATTCTTAATATGTTATAAAAACCTATAACTAAGTTTTTCCAGGTCTGAAACCTTTGCATAAAGATTAAAACTTGAAGTTTATAAAGACTGAATTGGTTAAACCTAATTCTATGCGATTAGAAATTGATAGGTTGCATGTTGCGCATGTTTGTGATGTTTTGATCTATAGGGTTTATGATTTTGCATGTGTTATGATAGGTTCTGATCATGCTAGGTCTAGTAAGTGTTTTATGATGATTTTTTATTGTTGTTGATCGATTATACACACACGTGAATAGTTTAAATAGGAGTTTTTGCATTATTAAAATCAGGACAGAATGTTTGGGTCAACTTGTAGGGTCTGTTATGTGACTTAAACATGATAGTTTTGATGATTTCTTTGCATGGTTGTATTATACCTGGTCTTAGGTTTTCATAATGGGTAAAATCGATTGATTTGGAAGTCGTTTGAATAGTTTTTGGAATTTTCTTTGAATAAAGGTCATATCAGATTTTCGGATTAACAAACTGAGTCAACTTTAAACAATCATAACCCGAGTTTTACAAGGAATTAAGTTAACTTTTGGACAGTAGGTTAACATTGGAAAAACTCGGCTTTTCCAAGTGGATTCATCCCGTTTGGATGAATACACGATTTTTGGGAACTTTTCTACTAAACTGATCTGTTGTGTGTATTTTCTGAACGTAGCTGTGTTCCGTGAATTTTCATAATTTTTGTACAAGGTTTTATCATAAACGAAAAATATGGAATTGTCCAGTAGACCCCCTAGAATATTTGGTAAAGTTTTGGGAGTCTAAAACTAATGATAACCAACATATTCACCAACGGGTCCGTAGGGTTTACTCATGCATGTAGAATCACTAGGTGTCACTTATACGATTTTGAACATTTAAACGTCTTGGACAAACGGGTTATATGGTGTAATGGTATTACACATATACTCACTTAGTGACACATATACTATGGAGTCGGTAGCACACCCTACTTTGGAGTTTGGATTTACTTGCTTGCATACTAAGGTGAGTTTCACTACTTTTTTCTCAAAAGCATGCGTCTCAGGGTGAGACAACTTTGATAAACGTTTTCTAGTCCGGTTTGGGACTACTTGAACATTGACTCTTTAGGAGAGTCCGTTAAGAATCCCCGGGAAGTATTGCGCTTTGATCAGTTTAAAACTTATTGGTCCTTTGTGAACCAAACACTGTATCACTTGAAAAGTCCTTACATATTATTGGGTTAATCGCTGGGAGCGAACGGGGTATTAGTTGATAGCGCTATTAGGTTGTGTAACAACCTCATGTTTGCGATGCTGGGAGCATGGACATGAACTTCTGACCACATTTGTTTTGCTAGTGTTGATAGACACTAGTTCCTAAGGTAGTTTAATATATTATTGAAGGTGTCTCAATAATCTCCTGTTTAGTTGCAATGAGTGGGTTAGCTACCCCTGGCATGATTAAACTGATAACACTTTAACATTTGGGTCTGGGAGACCAACGCTTTTACTGGGTTACGTGGTTTGGGAAACCAGCGCATTTACTTACTCATTTTCTTTACTTTGTGAACTCACCGACTTTTTGTTGATACACGTTAGCATGCTTTTGCAGGTAACTAGGTATGGAGTACGAATAGGGCATGCATCATGTAACGTCATGGGATTATGAACACTTAACTGCTTTTAAATATTTAACTATTTACTTATGGTTTTGGGCGCGGTGTTTTGCGCAGACTTTTACTTAACTGTTTTGTTATTTCGCTTCCGCTATACTTAATTGGTTTGGTTAAAACATTTAAAATTGATTTTTGAAAACGAACTAAATGGTTTGGGCATTTAGAGCCATTCATGTGACTTATGGCTATGGGATCCTGGTTTGTCATGCGCCTCGCGGTATAAACCCCGTAGTGGAAATTTGAGGGTGTGACAAAAGTCTATCAAAAATGGTAATATGTGGTCAAAAGTTCATACCCGCGACACAAGCACGGTGTGAGGCTTCTGCACAACCTAATAGCGCTATCAACTAGTACCCCGTTCACCTACATCGACTAACTAAGTATAAAAGTAAGGACTTTGAGTGATAGAGTTCCCGTTTAGTTAACAAAGGACATAAAAATGCGAAAACTAGTAAAACCGATCCACACAAGGAATTAAAGTGGTCCCAAACCAGGGATAAAGTGGTCCCAATCCAGGGATAAAGTGGTCCCAATCCATAGGATACATGCTTTTGAGAAAAAGTAGTGAAACTCACCTTAGAGTGCGTTGAGCTAAATTCCAAACCATAAGTAATAGAGACCCACTATCAACTCCATATTATACGTGTCACTATATGAGTTTACGTGTATACACAACACACAACAAGACCCGTTTGTCCAAGACATTCAATGATGTGAAACATGTTTAAGTGACACTAAGGTACTACATGCAACAAGTGACCCTACGAACCCGTTGGTGAATATTTCGTTTACACATCATCATACACACCATATGTGATCCACACAAGTTTACACATAAGTACAAGTCATAAACAAGTCAACCAAACATTCAAATAAGCTCATACACCTTATTTTCATAATCTGCGTTTTCGAGGCAGATTATGAGTCGTGAAAACGATTTTTTGAAAAATACTTAACCATCAATTTTACTGAACATGCCTACATGTTCACTACACATGTCAATATTTTTACTTTGCGACATAACCTTGTTGAAAAATTTTGAAAAATCTTTTATCACAGCTAGGTTCTAAAAACAAAGTAGTTGCGACAGTTTATGAGAAAAATTTTTAAAAACCATAGATTCATCCAAACGGGATGAATCCTCTTGGAAAAGTTGGAAAGCCCATATATCTAGCTACTTTCCAAAATTCGTGGTCTAACTAAGTTATAGCCTTTTAAAGTCGACCCAAGTTTTAAGTCCGAAAATCAGATTTGACCTTTGTTTCTATAAAATAAAAAAAAACATATCAAACGACATCAAAATCACACAAACTTGCACATTCTGAAAAGTTAACATCATAAACAACATGCTAGAAACAAGTAACAATTACAACAAATACTTTAAGACCACGTTACAAGTCATACAAGTTACTACATATAATCTGTCCACTTTTAAACATGTTAAAATCTCAATGTTAACGAATCCTAGATCCATAATATCGTCTAAACAAGATCACAAACACATGATGCAACATGTTCACAACATACATCAGATCCAATATGCGATATTTATCATGAATATTAATATCTATAAACCCTATATCATCAATAATCACCAACATGCAAATTACATGCAACATTCATCATAATATCACACAAACATGTTATTTATCATGTTTAATCTTTACAAAACTCCTGTTTTAATCATTATTATTTCACATCAGATCTGGAAAAACAAGTTTTGTTGTTTTAAAAACAATATTAAAGATGATTAAGAACAATTAACACATAGGAGAATGATTATTATACCTTAAGCACTTCAAACAATTGATTCAAACCCTTCACGAACTCCTAAGATGATGATCTTTAGCCAAAGCAGGTGTTTGGGGTTTGTATTTTCGTAATAGAGGCTAGTGTTTTGAGTTTTATGAGTGTAATTATGAAAAAGTGGGTTTAAGATTGAATTTATAACAAAAATTGTGATTTTGGATGATCTGGTACCCCCATCGCGTACCGCGAGGGGTGGGGGTGTTCTGGCCATGGTACGCGACACCCTTGTGGCCGCTAATGGGTTGGGCCTGGTTCTAGTGCATTTCCTATATTTTTTTTGTTTTCCTTCTTATTTAGGTTTTAAACATCTAAACTAACACCACCACTAACCAACCCAATATTTTAAGACTCAAACTACCTTGTCGATTCGTCGGGTGTTGGTTACGGGTTCGGTAACACGTTTCGCTTAAATATACATATAACTACATAATAATTTACAAATAAATTCACATAAGCACATAATTGCAAATAATATCAAACGAACTATTCTGCAATTGTTTGTTTTGTTATTTCACCAATGTTCGGGGTCCAAGACTAGTGTAGGGGATCCAGTAACTCTCCGAATTACTGTTTATGCAATTATTAACCTATAATCGTGTACCGTGCAACTCACTTAACTAATCCTATTCAATTAAAAAGCTATGAATGTATGTACAAGTTAACCAGAGTTTAGTTAAGGTGTTAACCTGAAATTGCAGGGTATCACACCATCCCTTATAAGTTGAAAAGAATTTCGTCCCGAAATTCAGTAAGAAAACCGTGAAGCAAGCATAAAAATGTGTGAAAAGTTTACGGATGTCACATCATCCCCAAGTTGAAAAGAAATTCGCTCCGATAACTCATAAAATCACTTCTAATTCTACTTGGGCACATTTTGCTCGAGTGACGTCCCTATACAACTTTGTCACTTCCTCAAGACACTCTAAAGCTGTGATGTAAATCTGAGAAAAAAACAACCAAATTGGTATCAATTAATATGCCATGATGATGATTGAATTAAAAGGTGTGCATAGTGGGGTGATTAATTATCACTTATCAGCTAGAGATTTACCTGGTGTCTAAAATTCATCAGCTATATCTAACCGGCTTAGCAACCATTGTAATAAATGTTTCTACAAACACCAATCAAAATATAAAAAAAGTTTAGATTCTTACAAAAAAATGACTACGTTTGTGAATATATATGTAGTTAGCAAATTTTTATATATAATGATAAGTGTAAAAACATATATACTATCATACCATGATTAGTGAATTGCCTAGACATGATTAATGAATTATTTAAACACTTTGTAATTTTTTTCTGCATGAAAATAACCCCACTAATTTATTTTTTTCGTTTTCTATATAGCACTATGGAAAGATAATAAAATGCTCGTTAATTTGGTGTAATTCTTTTTATAAACAATCTCGTATATAAAAGTTACTAACGTTTAAAAACCGGGAATAAAAAATAAGGAAAAAATAAATATAAAAATATTAATTAACATATTTAAAATAATAATTAATAGTTATCTTTATTTAAAATATAATTAAAAATTTTTTTAGAGGAAAATCAAGGGGTGGGAAGGCCTTACATAGTGCCATGTGACACACCCATTTTCTTATATCTATATCTATATTTATACTACTATATAATGGGTGCTTGATGTCTAAGGAGGTAAATTTATATCTTTTTTAAGATGGCATATCAAGAGTCTTAGTATAAATCTATAATTTTTGTCCAATTTCTTCCTTTTATGCCCTCTTGTACAACATTTAATGGTAATTGTATAAATGAGTAATGACGTTGATTTTTGAAGCATCTTCGGTTTTGCTCCATTATACCCTTAAACGAAACCCCTGTAATCAATATCATGAATATAATTGCAATTGAATGGGAAATTCAATTGAAAAGTGATAGAAATTGCTTATTCAAATGGTTGAAAATGAGTTAGAAGAGAAAACAAGTGATAGAAATTGCTTATTCAAATGGTTGAAAATGAGTTAGAAGAGAAAGCAAGTGAGTCATATGCTTACCGTTTTACAGGCTAATCACACTTTTCTAGGTACTTCATGTAACCTTCTCTTTAGTGATTATGTTGTAGTGTTTAAAATTTTGTCTCAATAAATCGTCATTCACTCATTCGAAATTATCTTTATTGGAGTTGTTTGTTGTAAGTCTCACTGTTATGATTTTAAATATGTACCGTTTACTTGTATTTTAGTTCTAAATGAAAGCATAAAAACTTGGTGAATAGAGCGACAAATGAAGTAGCAGCAAAAAAAAATATTTATTTCAGAAGGGCTTGATAGAAGTTAACATGTCAACTTAGTAACCTGACACTTAACGACTACTTAAATATTTATTTCAGAAGGGCTTATTCGAACCACAACATTGGGTACCAAGGTGTACTATTGCATCTGCATTTTTGCGTTTTGTAAATAATCACATTGTTGTATTGCAATTTGTATTTGAATCTCGCGGCAACGCGTGGGTAAACCAATCGGTTCTCGGAGTTTCAGTTTACTTTTGGCCCACTCCGGTTTCTAGCCTGTACCTGTTTGGCCAAAAACGAAAACCGGTTCTAATCCTTCTTAAAAAATCCGAACCGGTTTAGAACCTAGATTGCTTTGAGAAAGAAAGGGTTATCTTTAGGCGCCGTTAATGTATTTTGCATAAAACAGACATGAAACATAAATGATTAATGCATTCTTTCAAGATCATTCTATTAAAAAACTAATTAAAAGATGATTGCTTCGGTGACTACCATGAAGAAATTCACATTACAAAACGAAAAAAATAGAAAAGCAAAAAAATGGAGATGAAAATTTGATTAGTCATCTAAGATGTGTGTATAATGTACGACACCAACAACGTGATTCACTAAACGCAATAGCCAAACACAGTGCAACCCCGCCGCAACGCGTGGGTTCCTTCTAGTATATATATATATATATATATATATATGTATACAGATTAATAATCTGTACCGGCGACATGTCGCCATAAAAGGATTGTTGGTAATTTAAAATTTCCCAGAAAATTAGTTGGAAATGACTTTCCCGACGACATGTCGCCACCAAATATCAAGTAAATTAAAATTTTCGAGCTCTTTTATTATTATTTATAATTTTCCAGCATTAACTAAAAACCTGTTAATTAGCAAATAAAATTGAAAACCACAAAAAAACACCTAATATTATAATCTGAGACAGTCAAATTACAAACGTTATTCGTCCTAATACAAACCATCCAAACCAACCAACAAAACCAAATCTACCACCATCAAAACCATCTACCAATAACCTAAGTTTACCATCATCAAAAGATATATGTTTGTCCTAATAGAAACCATTAAAAATAACCACCAGTAAAGGGTTAATATTATTTTGTTTTTTAAATAAATCATTAATTAGAAAAACAACAAAAAAAATTGACTTTTCCTGACGAAATGTCGTCGGGATATTATTTCGTAGTGGCGCTTCAATTTCCCTTCATCCCGCCTAATGTTGTAGTGGCGACTAGTCTCCGGGATAGATCAAACTGATTAAAAAAAATTAAAAACGTTTTTCCGACGACAGGTCGCCGGTAAAAGGCATCTATACCGACAACATATGTCGTCGGGAGAGGTCCGACGTATCATACTAGATTTGTTGTAGTGTAAAGACCTATGATATTTTTGAGTTAATTAGACTCTTAGTTCATGTGGTTTTGTCAAAATAACAATTTTGGGTATTAGTTTTTTTTTATTGCAATATTAAGTTCTATGATTTACTTTTATGATAATGCTACAGTAATAAGGCAAACCTTAATTAAATACTAACAATAAAATAGATTGAAAATTGGAAAAAAAAATTCAAAGCAAACAAAGTCGTCACGGACTTCCGTGTGAATCTCTTTATGACAAATTCAAGATACCTACGGGGCACCCGGTCCTAAAGGTCCACCAATCCAGCGAAAACCTGACCACCCACCCGCCCAAAGGCACGAAGTGAATAATCGGTAAAACCTGGTATCCTTTAACGCTCGAACTTATGACCATTAGGCCTCAAGTCACGTTATCAAATTTGATTGGGTTTACCATATTTTAGATGGATTTATAGCCCAGTGGTTACAACGAAGGTGGGATGGTTTTCCCTATGGGGTTTGAAAGGGACCGACGTGTGGGGAGGGATTCGAACTTGGAAAGAAAGGGGTTTCAAGTTAAAGGGTTTTCACTAATCTACACCTGACAAAAAAAGTAGGCTTTGACCATTTCTCTTTAGACCATTCCCATTGGTGATCCAAGCTTGGGACTGTGGGTGAAAATAATATTAAAAAAACTCACAAGATTGCAACACAACCACAATCCGGTTGTGGTGGCAACCTTGGTTGCAACCCAAATAAACCCCCACTAACTTAATTACTTAAATAAGTTATAATATTCAAGTTTAAAAAAAAAACTAAATTCACTGTATTTCTTAACTTTTTTTGGGAACATCCCGATATAAATTTTATTAAAAACATAGTTCGTTTAAAAAATTATTTTTAGATTGAGTTGGGTTGTGAATGTGAGTTAGGGTTGAGTTGTGTAGATGAATGAATATTATCAGTATGTGTGTTAGGGTTGGGTTGTGAATGCCCTTGATTAACCAATATGAATGATTACACAATCAAAATAACAAAAAAAAAAAAAAAAAAAAAAAAAACGATTACATCGAACGAAAACATACTATCAGTATTCGAGATTAAAGATCAGAAAAACAGAGTATTATAAATGGGACGATAAATCAGTCGAAATCATATGTATTATGAATAACACCACATGTATTATTTGTCAGAAACACTCGATTTTGATTCTAGAAGAAGAATTAAAGGTAAAAAATGGGTTATAAAAAAGTTGTCGGGGAAAAAGAAGATGGCTATGATAACAGAGATCTTTAAACACACTCATTATATAATAATTTATTATTGGACGCACTCATTATATAATAATTAATATTTGGTCGCACTCATTAAATATTTTGGATGCACGTCTGTTTTCAATTGGACGCACTCATTAAGTAATTAATTTTGTTTTCAAATGAATGCACACATTATGTTCATTTTTTTTATTTGGATGCACTCTCTATATAATAATTTATTTTTGGACGCACTCATATTTTTGGACGCATGTTTAAATATTTTGGAGGCACTCATATAAAGGTGCGCTTAAAAATTTGTGTGTGTGCGTTTATAATGAATGGACCAAAACAACTCATCATCTCTCATTTTCTCTTTAGTATCAGCATGTTTCAAGTGGTGGGTTTTCAAAATCAGAGCATTCATTTACGTTTATACATTCCATCTTCTTCATTTACATTCAGTAACCATGCTCTGTTTTTTGATTTTTGAAATGATTATCTATAATCGTTTTTTTACATTGTTCTTCATTTACGTTCAGTTTTTTATTTGGTGTACTTGATTTGTTTGTTCTTCGATTAATGTGTTTGGCCGACTGATGTTGTATAATTCGAATTCGAATTTGAAATCGTTCACATATGTTATGAAATCGTTTACGAAAAAAGAACGTGATTGTAGTAATCAGTTACAAAGAAAAAAGTCTGATTTGCCCTTAGGTTTAACTGTAATCGAAGTTAATTAGAGTTTAGTTAGGTTAATCATGGTTTTATTAAGTTGGCAGGTGGCAGCTTGTAGTGGCTTCCTACACTAATCTGCTCCAATAATTGGAAAGCTGGCTAATTATTTTTTCATTAACCAGGGTAAAGTTATTTATTCTGAATTTTGTTTAAAATCAGATAAGATCAAATCTAATATAAATATATTAATCTAGATCTCTCTTTCGATGAAAAAAACAATGACAACTTATTTCTTTACACACTCAAATCATAGGCACAACAAAAATTCAAACAAAACAATGGATAGAGATTCTTTTTTTTTTTTTTTGGGGGGGGGGGGGGGGGGGGGGGAAGTAGTTCCTTAGGAACGAGACTGTTAGTTCTAAATGTTTTAAAACATCTTATATTTCTAAACGGTTCGCTACCCATTCTATGAAGTTCATTTACAAAGGTAGCGAACTGACTATTAGTACAAGAAGTTCTAAAAAACACCTATGGGAATGCCGATCATATTCATCAAGTCGTCCCCTTTTTCTGTTTTCTACCAAATGGGATTATTGCTTGCATTGTTTTGTTTGGTTTTGTAGAAAGATGTGGTGGTACACTGTGGTAGAGATGCGATAGGAGCATATACTGTTTTCGCGTTCTTGATGTCATTGGCTAGCGGAGATGTTGCCGCATTGGTTGTATAATCCAACGTTGGCATCCATATTCGGCCAACCACTACTAGCTGGGGAGTGTGTGTGTCGGGGGTTGTAGGGCTCAACCTTCTTGTATGCAAACGATATTTCTGTGTAAAACCAAAAGTTTCATTTATGTGCATTCTTCAATAAGCACCAAAATGTTACTAGTTACCAGTACTAATTATTGTTGTACGTAACATAAAATTATATATACAAACCTGTAAATGGCTTTTAATTTCATCATTCGTCAGCCCATCCACCTTCATCAATTGCCTAATTTGCTTTGGTGTAGCAACTGCAAAGAAAACATGTACATTTATATGAAATGATATGTTTATAATATTTTTTTTTTTTTTTTTTTGTAGGTGGCCTTAAGATTTTATAAGTGTTTATAGGAAGTTTTTAAAACATGGTTGACGAATAGGCAATTCGTTACCCAAGACAGCAAACCTAAAAAAATATGACACATTATTTAGGTTTGCTAGATAGGCAAGCAAAGGGGAGTCTTGTGACGTGACAAGCGAACTTGCCTAGTCTGCTGCTGTGGCAAGCGATCAAGTTATTGAATAGTGTGGAGGAAGACAAACATACCATGAGCACCACCAAGTTGTTGAAGAGCATGGAGGAATAGTCGGTGCAATTCCTGAGACCAACACCTCCTTTCTTTCTTATTAGATAGTCCTTTTTCTTCACCATTATTCCCGTGGTGGTGGCCCGTATCACCACGACCACCATCTGTGTCTTCTAAAGGACTGGTGGATGTTTTTTTCTTCTCAAAAAGATGAAGATTGCCACACACGTCTTTGTTTTCCTCCATCGACAACAACTTCTTGGACGGGAAGTCCTAAAAGATAACAATATACACATAAACAAAAATACTCAGTAAGATCTCACTCATAGCAGAGTCTGGGGAGGGAGAGATCTAAAACGTAGATGTGGTTTGATTAATTACCTCTTCAACTGATGGATCTGATGTTTGAATTGAAAGTTGAGCAGATGCAAGCCAGTCTTTGCTACTCATGATCTTGGATTTATGGCATGATGACTCTTGCTTTTGTTGAAGCTGATCATCAATATCTTCATTTGTAGATGTTGATTTCATGGGAATAAATTCTTCAAAAACTGGACAATCACTAGATTTTTTAACAGATTGACCATCAAAAGATTCATCAATCCCCACACTCATTTCCTGTCTGCATCTTTCAATAGCTGCAAAGGTAGATGGGCACCAACAAACACATAAATCTCATTAAGACTTTAATCTTATAAAAAAAGATTTGTTAAAAAAAAAAATCGATCTCAAAATTATTCATAACCAAAACTTCTACCTCTTTCAACAAAGAAACTCACAAAAACAAAAATCCAAAGCAATTTGTTACAAATATTTGTTACAAATACCCAGTTTTCTACTAGCTAGCGATCTGCTTGTGTTATAATTATTATACGCAATAATCTTATCATGATCATTTACCTTGAGAAACAAGCTCAAGACAAAGAGGAAGCTCGCGTTCGAACACTTGAATCTTTCTACGCTCTTCTTCTAAAGCTTCAATATGCTCTTGACATTTCTTTACTTTATCTTTAACCTCACTTGGATAATTGTAAGCAACCATTCTCTTATTTCCTTAACAACCGTCCCACAACACGTACTTTTGATAGATAAGACTGACTGACAGACAGTTATATTGAGATCAAACATAGGATGGTTTTGTCTTTAAACATAGGGGAGATACGGTTAGTACGAGAAGAATATGATCTAAAGTGCAATGGAGAACAGGAATAAACTGGAATAAAACTAGATAGATATATTATTTTGTGGGTTGTTATTCTTGGGAAAAGCTTAGGAGAAATTGGAAGGTATCAAAGTCGGTGCGTCGCGTACCAAACGGACCTTTTAAATACAAAACTATATATAAGCACAAACTAAACAATAATTTAGTGTAATTTTTTATGTAAGTTGTAAATACATGTAAATTATTTGTATTTATTTGGTTTTATATATTCACTAGATTATACCCCGGGAGCGTCCCGGGTTGAAAAATTTAATATGATACATCAATTCTACATATGAAATAGACTGATGTATAACTCTAATATTAATATCTAACCTAAAACAAATTAACAATGTACAACTCCAATGCTAACACCTAACCTAAAAGAATGTATAACTTTAATGTAACTCTAATATTAACACCTATCTTAAAGACTAAACAAATGTACAAGTCTAACATACTAATATTGATACATAACTTAAAACAATGTATAACTTTATTAACCTATTCGGCGCTGGTTGAAAAAAAAAATTCATATTTACTGATTTAAACATAATTAGTGACTTGTTTATACATGATTAATGATTTACCTGAACACTTTGTGTTTTTTTCCTGTATGAATAAAACCACACAAAAAAATTTCTCCGTTTTTTATAAAGCACTATGGTACTCGTTGGAAAAATAATAAAACGCTCGTTAATTTGGTGTAATTTTTTTCTTTAAAAATTATGGGAGGAAACATGAGGGTGAAAAATCCAATTTTCTTTTTAAATTATTTTTTCCTAAAATATCTCAATGCCACATGGGATGACTCATGACACACTTAAGGAATAGAATGCCTCTTTGAGTGTAATGTAATTAAAATAGCTTTAGTTTATTATATGTATAAACTAGTTTTTATCCCAGAAGCGTCCCGGGTTGAAATATCTAATATGACATAATAAAATATATTATTATTATTATTATTTTAAACAAATCATTGCCATAAGTTATCATATTCAAATATAAAAAAAAACGAATCTCTGCGTCGGGGTATAAATCTAGTGTCATTACAAATGAATTCGAAAGTTTGTAATCGATCATTCTAAAAAAAACTAACATGAAATAAGAAAAAAAAAGTTAATTATTGAAATATCGAACGCATTAGTCTAAGGGTTATGTGATGCATTAAAAAATTCATGGGTATATGATCAGGTATATAGTTCAGGTATTTGGGTATGTTGTTTCGGGTAACCGGGTCGGGTATCACCTAATCCCAGACCCGACCCAAACCCATAATTTTTTTTAAACTAATCCCAAACCCGACACAATACCTGTCGGGTTACAAAAAATAGTTATTTTTCTCCATTTTTTATATAACATTATGGTACTCGTTAGAAAGATAATAAAACGCTCGTTAATTTGGTGTAATTTTTTCTTTAAAAAATCTCGTATATAAAAGATATTAGCGTTTAAAAGTTATGGGAGGAAACGTGAGAGAAAACATAGTAAAGTTTTAATATTTAGATTTAGTAGATTAGGTATTTAATAGATTAGATTAAAGATTATAATAGATTAGGTTAAATCATATTTATTTCTTTTTTTTAATTGGTTTACACTTGCCACATCACATCCTATGTGGCATCTCTCAAAGAAGAGATTGCATAAGAATATGACATGTAGGATTAATCCCTTTGCAATATATATATATATATATATACTAGTTTATACCCCGGGAACGTCCCGGGTTGAGAAATCTAAGTAAAGTGAATAAAATTATAAGTATCTAAACTATAGAAATGGCATCTCCCAATATATGATTAATGAATATTATTATTATTATTATTATTATTATTATTATTTTAAACAAATCACTGTCATAAGTTATCATATTCTAATATAAAAACGGGTAATTGGTCGGGTATCACCTAATTCCAGGCCCGACCCAAACCCACAATTTTTTTTAAACTAATTCCAAACCTGACACAATACCTGTCGGGTTACAAAAAATAGTCGTTTTTTTCTCCGTTTTTCATATAGCACTATGGTACCCGTTGGAAAGATAATAAAACGCTTGTTAATTTGGTGTAATTTTTTTCTTTAAAAAATCTCGTATATAAAAGATATTAACATTTAAAAGTTATGAGAGGAAATATGAGAGAGAAAATAATAAAGTTTTAATATTTACATTTAGTAGATTATGTATTTAATAGATTATGTTAAATCATATTTAAACCATATTTATTCCTTTTTTTTAATTGGTCTAAAGTTGCCACATCACATCCTATATGACATATCTCAAAAGAGAGATTGCATAATATTATGACATGTCATTAAAAATGCTTTGGTTTATTATAGATATAGATATAGATATAGATATATAGATATAGATGTAGATGTAGATGTAGATGCTATATATGGAGCGAGTCAAACAAGTGTAGCTTTTCCCCGATTAATAAAAGTCATTCGTCAATATTTGTATTTTGTATATATATATATATATATATATATATTATAATTTTTTTTTTTGTATATATGACCATTGATTGAAATTATAGAACTGGTTTGATATAATAGCCAATCAAAAGAGTATATTATTATTAGTTTCTTTTCCTTGTGACAATGTATATTATTATTAGTTTCTTTTACTACTTTTAGGTTTGGAAAACCTTTTTTATATGGATATGAATGATAAACATTTATTTATATTTATACTAGATTATACCTTGGGAATATATGTTCCGTGGTTGAGAAATTTAATATGGCATATCAATTTTACTTATGAAATAGAATGATGCGCTTTATGATTATATGTAGGAAAGCTTCGGGTAGCACCTAACTTAAAACAATTAACAATGTATCTCCAATGTTAACGCCTAACCTTAAACAATGTATAACTCTAATATTAATACCTAACATAAACCAATATACAACTCCAATGCTAACACATGTTGAAAATATAATTCATATTTACTTATTTGAACCTAATTAGTGACTTGCGTATACATGATTAATGAATTAACTAAACACTTTATGTTTTTTTACTATATGAACAAAACCCTACAAAAAAATAGTCGTTTTTTCTCCGTTTTTTATATACCACTACAGTACTTGTTGAAAAGATAATAAAACGCTCGTTAATTTAGTGTAATTTTTTATTTTAAAAATCCCGTATATAAAATATATTAACGTTTAAAAATTATGGGAGGAAACATGAGAGAAAAATCAAATTTTGTTTTTAATTTTTTTTTTCTCAAATGCAATCAATGTTACATGACACACTTAAGGAGGGGGATGCCCTCTTTGAGTGTCATGTAGGATTTATTGCTTTTAATTATTATAATATATAGATATAGATGTAAATCTACATTAAAAACATTATCTTTAATATGATATAAAGGTCATTTTGATTGGAGTAAATTGCTCGAATAATTTCTGTGGTTTGTTAAAATTTCACTTTTAGTTCGTATCCTTTTAAAATTAAAGGTATAGTCCTCACCCTTTGACATTGTTTAACTCGTATATGTTACACCCTCAAATTACCACTGCGGGGTTTTACCGCGAGGCGCATGACAAAACAGGAATCAAGTCAACGGTCACAATAAACGACACTAAATGAAGTACGTAAGTCCAAAAACATAGATTTCATAAGCGGAAGCATTTAAAGGATTTAATCTCTACAAAACAGTGTTCCCAAGTATCCAAGACACTTATTACAAAACATGCTACTAATCCTAGACGCCAATGCAGACCCGTGCCCCTAGTCCAACTGGTGCTACCTTAGCGACCTGAGAAAAACATGCCAAAAAGACATCAACATATATATTGCTGGTGAGTTCACAGGTTTGCTCAATATGTTACCAAGAGTTACCAAAGCGTTACCCTGTCCATACTATACCAATGTTACCAAGTACGCTAGCTAGGCGTATGTTTTATTACTACTACGATTGGAAAACCATTACTAGACACGTTTAGCAATGTTTAGCAATGTTCAGCCCGAATGTTCAGCATGTTACCAATGTTACCAGTTCGAGACAATATGCACCCGCCCGACCCTCCAAGCCGACGAGTGGGGCAGGTCACGCCCAATAGATCTATCCACATTTCCCCCGTTGTGCATCCCTGTCACACCCTCAAATTTCCACTTGCGGGGTTTTACCGCGAGGCACATGACAAACCAGGATCCAAGTCAACAATCACAATAAACAACTCTATATGAAAAACGTAAAGAGACATAACCAACAATTTTATAAGCGGAAGCGTTTAAGTAGCATTTAATCAACTATGCTATCATCCCAAAAGTTATTCAAAACACTTTTATTACAAAACGTGCAACTATGCCTAGACGCCAATGCAGACCCGTGCGCCTAGTTCCATTTGTTGCTACCTTAGCGACCTGAGAAAAACATGCCAAAAAGATGTCAACATATAATGCTGGTGAGTTCACAGGTTTGTTCAATATGTTACCAAAACGTTACCATGTCCATACTATATCAATGTTACCAAGTACGCTAGCTAGGCGTATGTTTTATTACTACTACGATTGGAAACCATTACTAGACACGTTTAGCAATGTTTAGCATGTTTAAGCAGCCCGTATGTTCAGCATGATAATGTTCCTGTTCGAGACAATATGCACCCGCCCGGCCCTCGAAGCCGACGAGTGGGGCAGGTCACGCCCAATAGATCTATCCACATTTCCCCCGTTGTGCATCCCCGCACATTCATGGTTTCCCCCGGGACTTCCAAAGATCGTATAGCAATACAAAGTTAAAACCATAGTATGACATGTGTTACCAAAATAGTTTAGCGCATGCTTTATCACCCAAAAGTTAAAAGCAGTAAAAGTGGGGCCGTGAACTCACCTTAAATAGCGTTCTTCGATTACAAGTAAAGATGTTTAGCCCTTGATAATCCCTCTACCGGAGATCTATCAAAATGTTCACATAAGTGTTCCGACTAATAACCATAAGGTTATCTAGTCCCCGATTGTCCAGATCGTAACCAAGTATATTTTAAAACGTGTTTGAATGTTTAACCGACACACTAGACCGACCCGACATCCCGTTGGTGACCCATTACCCTAACTAATCAAGTACATATAGATTACACACAAGGTTCAAGCATAAAACACTTAGTTTGTATCAAAAATCTCATTTCTGTATCAGAACGGTCGAACCAGTCAGTTTTAAGTCTCCTTCGCCCGTTTTACATTTCGTTCGACCGTTTGATGCCTCCTTCGCCCGTTTTACTACATTCGCCCAACAAAAACCCAGGTTCGACCCTGGATTCCCTCCTTCGCACCTTCGATCGGTCGAAGGAGGCCAGGTTCGCCCCTGTTGTGCAAATTTTCCTAAAAACGCTTCAAACACATTCAAAACGACTCGAAACATCATCAAACACAGCAGTCAAGCATGGATAACTTATCCCTACAAAACCCCACCGATTTCCCCCGATAATACATCCGTTTCAACCCTTTCCCAAAATGGTAAAGATTATGGAAACATCACTTTCATGCATGAATAATTTACCCAGTTTGGAAACTTTTGAAATCGATTCTTATTCAACTTGAAATGCTCAGTTTGTCGAGTGTTCGATCTTTTCTTATCAATTCTATTGATCATAAATATCATGCATTAAGTCTAGATTCGTTAAAACCCCCAAATACCCATAATATCATCATATCTAATCCTAACCCTAACAATAATAGTCTAGCATCAATAGCAATCTTATATCATGTTTCTATCATAGATATAGCAGCAAATCATTGAACAACACATAACACCACATAATATACAATTTACATATGTTATTCACCATGAAACCTATGTTAATGATAATGTTTTGATTTAGAAAGATGTTTAAAAGGTTTTTAATCATAAAGACACCCTTAGAACAGATCCGGACAATTAGGGTTAGATGAAAACGAATTAAAATGCTTTTAAAAAGGTTTAGGATTAAGAACACACCTTGGATTCTTGTTTAGATGTTGTAGATGGGTTTGATTATGAAAAAGAAGAGAAAAAACTCCTTCCTTAGTGATTAAGATCGTTTGAGAGCGTTTTGGGACGGTTAGGGTTTGTGAAATGATGAAAAATGACAAAGGTTGGTATTTATACTGATCCTCCTTCGCCCCATCTCAATGGTCGAAGGTGGTCTCCTTCGACCCTTCCACAGGGTCGAATGAGCCCTGTCTTGGTCGAAAGGAATTCTTTCAATTTCACTCCTCAGGTTCGCCCCTTTACAAAGGGTCGAACCAGGCACAATGTTCTCCTTCGACCACTCGAAGTGGTCGAACCAGAACTCCTTTTTAATCAGTTTTCCAGTTTGTCGTGTTTAACGCATTCTAACACATCATAACACATAAGCATGCATCCTTAATCTATATTTGACATATTTAAGCATAGATAATCATTTACACATCATTTAAACACATCTATGTATATAATCCACCACACGACCCATAATCTACACATATACTTAGTTAGTTCGTGCAATGTCACCAACAACGGAACCCTGTACTAGTGTATTACCAAAACGACTCCCAATGATCCTCCAGATCATTGTACCCTGGACAATCCTAACTTGACTCGACTCAACTAACCCAGTTAAGTTCGTTTATAAACGTTTCTCGCTAAGGTAGACTTAGATGTTACTAATATGTTTAAGCCAAACATGCCGGGTGTCACATCATCCCCACGTTGAAAGAATTTTCGTCCCGAAAATTGCGCAAAGCCCCAAAAGAAAGAAACGAAAAAGAACACAACGAAAAGAAAATTACCGAATGTCACATCATCCCCACGTTGAAAGGAATCTCGACCCGAGATTCATTCCGCTTCAGCAGTAACATGCCTCGATTCAAACGCGCGCTTCGGAAAAAGATGAGGATACTTAGCTTTCATCTGATCCTCCCGTTCCCATGTGAACTCCGGTCCACGGTTCGAGTTCCAACGGACTTTAACGATGCGGATTTTACTCCGACGAAGGCTACGAATCTTGTAGTCGAGGATCTCGACAGGTTCCTCCACAATGCGAAGACGATCATCAACCTTGATCTCTTCCAGTGGTACAATGAGAGATTCATCAGCCAAACACTTCTTCAAGTTAGACACATGGAAGACGTTGTGCAGACTACCGAGCTCCGCCGGTAAGTCAAGTCTGTATGCCACCGGTCCAATCCGATCCAGGATTGCGAATGGTCCGACATAACGAGGGTTAAGCTTGCCACGCTTTCCAAAGCGTATGACGCCCTTCCATGGTGAAACTTTCAGAAGTACCCTGTCCCCAACCTGGAACTCTAAAGGTTTTCGACTGCGATCGGCATAGCTCTTCTGACGATCCTGTGCAGCAGCCAAACGTTGACGGATCTGTATGATTTTCTCCAAAGTTTCGTACACAAGTTCTGGACCAGTGAGCTGGCTCTCGCCCACCTCGGCCCAACAAAGTGGTGATCGACATTTCCGTCCGTAAAGAGCCTCGAACGGAGCTGCCTTGATACTAGAGTGATAACTGTTGTTGTAGGAGAACTCCACTAACGGCAGGTGGATCTCCCAACTTTTGCCAAAATCGATAACACATGCCCGAAGCATGTCTTCCAAGGTTTGAATCGTCCGCTCACTCTGTCCATCAGTTTGTGGATGATAAGCCGTACTCATATCCAACTGAGTACCCAAAGCCTTGTGCAGAGCCTTACAGAAGCGCGAAGCGAAACGAGAATCACGATCAGAGATAATAGAAACAGGCACCCCGTGCCGAGCAACCACCTCCTTAAGGTAAAGTCGAGCCAACTGCTCGAGTCCATCGGTTTCCTTAATAGGTATAAAACGTGCTGATTTTGTCAGCCGGTCAACAATCACCCAGATCATATCAAAACCACTAGGTGATCTTGGCAGCTTGGTGACAAAATCCATCGTGATTCGTTCCCACTTCCATTCCGGAACCTCTGGTTGTTGCAGGAGACCAGACGGCCTCTGATACTCCACCTTGACTTTAGCACAAGTCAAACATTTGCTGACATAAGAAGCTATATCAGCTTTCATGTTCGGCCACCAATAAAGTATCTTCAAATCCTGATACATCTTATCGGAGCCAGGGTGAATAGAATACCGGGATTTGTGAGCTTCATCCAAAACAAGCTCGCGCAATCCCCCAAACAATGGGACCCAAACACGTCCCGCAAAATAGTTTAAGCCATCGGTCCTGAGCTCAAGATGCTTGTCGGCACTGTGCATAGTTTCAGCCTTAAGGTTTTCTTCCTTCAAAGCTTCCAACTGTGCAGAACGGATTCGGTCAGGCAATGACGAATGAATGGTGAGCTGTAAGGCTCGAACACGACGAGGATTCGCAGACTCCTTCCGGCTCAAGGCGTCCGCCACAACGTTCGCCTTGCCAGGATGGTATTTGATGGCACAGTCATAATCGTTCAGGAGTTCAACCCAGCGACGCTGCCGCATGTTCAACATCTTCTGGTCGAAAATATGTTGAAGACTCTTGTGATCGGTATATACTTCACACTTGGTACCGTACAAGTAATGTCTCCAGATTTTCAACGCAAAGACTACCGCACCCAATTCTAAGTCATGAGTAGTGTAGTTCTTCTCATGAACTTTGAGTTGACGAGAAGCATAAGCAATAACCTTCCCGCGTTGCATCAACACACAACCGAGACCACGAATAGAAGCGTCACAGTACACAACAAAGTCATCCGTACCCTCTGGCAAGGATAAGATAGGTGCAGAACAAAGTTTAAGCTTCAGCATCTGAAATGCTGATTCTTGTGGTTCATCCCAGTCGAACTTTCGGTCCTTCTGGGTAAGAGCAGTGAGGGGTTGAGCGATCTTCGAAAATCCCTCAATGAAGCGACGATAGTATCCCGCAAGACCTAGGAATTGCCGCACCTCAGATGGCGTCTTTGGTGCTTCCCAGTCTTTAATAGCTTCGATCTTAGCCGGATCGACATGAATTCCCAGTTCATTCACCACATGTCCTAGGAATTGAACTTCACATAACCAAAAATCACACTTCGAGAACTTAGCATACAACTGCTCTTGTCTCAAAAGTTCCAAGACCAACCGCAAGTGTTCCTCATGATCCGCCTTGTTCTTGGATTAAATCAGAATATCGTCAATGAACACGATGACGAACTTATCAAGGTAAGGTTTGCAAACGCGGTTCATTAAATCCATGAACACCGCCGGTGCGTTAGTGAGACCAAAAGGCATGACCAAGAACTCAAAATGGCCATAACGAGTGCGGAAAGCAGTATTCTGAATGTCAGCTTCCCTGACGCGCAACTGGTGATAACCGGACCGCAAATCAATCTTCGAATAGTAGCTGGAGCCCTGAAGCTGGTCAAAGAGATCATCAATGCGAGGAAGAGGATAACGATTCTTGATGGTCACTTTGTTCAGCTCACGATAATCAATACACATGCGAAGACTTCCGTCCTTCTTCTTCACAAACAAAATAGGAGCTCCCCACGGGGAAGAACTCGGTCGGATGAAACCCTTTTCCAAGAGTTCCTGTAACTGGCTGGACAACTCTTGCATCTCGGGAGGTGCAAGACGATACAGAGCTCGGGCAATAGGAGCTGCGCCCGAAGTAAGATCGATACCAAACTCAACCTGACGATGGGGAGGAAGACCATGTAAATCATCAGGAAACACATCAGAAAAGTCACGAACCACCGGAATATCCTCGATCTTCTTCTCATCGTCAGTAGAAACGTTAACAAGTGCCAGAATGGCCGAACAGCCCTTCCGAAGATACTTACGGGCTTTCATGCTAGAAATGATACTCAGCGGAGCACCGCTTTTCTCGCCACGAACCGAAAGAATCTCTCCATTAGGGAGAGGGATCCGAATAACCTTGTCAAAACAAACGATCTCTGCGTGGTACAACGATAACCAATCCATGCTGACCACGACATCAAAACTACCCAGGGGCACCGGCATAAGGTCAATGGGGAAAGACAAACCCGGCAGTTCCAAGCGACATTCCCTAAGGGTGTGTGTCGCTTCGATTTTCTTACCATCAGCCAATTCTATTAAGTACTTAGCCTCTAAAGGTGTGGGTACTATATCTAGCAATCGACTAACATCCAAAGATACGAAACTCTTATCGGCACCAGAATCAAACAAGACAGAAACATAGCGATCATTAAGAAGGAACGTACCAGTAACTGTGTCTGGATCCTGCCTAGCCTCCGCAGATCCAATGACGAAAGCTCGTGCAGTCCTGCCTCCGCCGCCATTGTTCCCGTTACCGTTCCCGCCCCTCCCATTATCGCCCTGCTTCAGTTTAGGACATTCACGCTTGAAGTGTCCCGCATCACCACAGTTATAACACCTCTGCCTCCCCTGAGCCCCCTGAGCAGCAGGAGCAGGA
The DNA here is from genome assembly GCA_028751855.1 of Ambrosia trifida. Taxonomy (NCBI): domain Eukaryota; kingdom Viridiplantae; phylum Streptophyta; class Magnoliopsida; order Asterales; family Asteraceae; genus Ambrosia; species Ambrosia trifida. The sequence goes on along the minus strand of CM054123.1, from coordinate 27,663,648 downwards.
GTAGCCGCAGGAGTCTGAGTTGGGGTGAGTGCCACCTTGCAATCCTTAGCATGGTGCCCCAACTGATAGCACCGATGACAACGAGCCCTATCACAACCCCCAGAATGGTGAAAACCACACTTGTTGCACTTGGGATGCTTCCCAACATACCTACTCGTCTTCTGCCCAGAAGAAGACCCAGATGAATCAAACTTCTTCGCCGGCTGAGCTGGCACCACACTCTTCCCCACACTATCCCACTTCCTCTTGTTCCCCTCAGCAACCTTCACAGCAGCACCCTTGGGTGGCAAAACGCCTTCTGCCACCTTCAGGTTAGTCATCCGATGAGCTGATCGGACAACTTCAGCAATAGTGGGAAGATTCCCAGCAGCCACCAACCCAGCAATCTCGGGCACTAGTCCAGACACATAGTGCTCGATCCTCCTGTACTCGGGTGTGTGCAAATCAGGACACAACACCGCCAGCTCATTCCTCCTCACAATGTATTCCTCAATCTCAGACCCAACCATCTTGTAACTCCAGACCTCATGCTCCAACTTCTGTATCTCCTCTCTCAGACAGTACTCACCTCTCAACAGCTGCACGAACTCCGCCCAAGGCATAGCAATAGCCTCTCCCAATCCCATGTTCTGTGTAGTAGCATTCCACCACGATAGTGCAGGCCCCTCAAATGTCGCAGTAGCATACTTTACCCGGTCCCCAGCAGGACAGTTACACATAACAAATACAGACTCCACCTTCTCCAGCCATCGGAGCAGTCCCACCGCTCCCTCAGTTCCAGCGAAGTTATGGGGCTGACAGTCCCGAAACTTCTTATAAGAGCACTGGGGTGGGGGTGGATTGGCACCAACACCTGAAACACGGTACCCGAGTAAAACACAAATGAAAAGACACGAAACCCGAGAATGAGGCAAGGTCGGCAGAAATCAACTCACCACCCATGGCATTAATCCCAGTCTGGAAATTTGCCATAGCCATGTTCACTTGCTGCTGTAGCAAGTTGTTCAGCTCAGCTTGGGTCATGTTGATGTTTCCATGACCACCGCCTCCAGCACGACCACCACCGCCAGCACGGCCACCGCCGCCACCACGACGTCCACCACCGCGAGCACCAGACATGATCTAACAAATCAAGAAATCGAGGGATTCAGATTCACTTCCAGTGTCAACCACTAGAAATTTACAAGAGTTAACCTAGGGACAAATCCAGGACTATACATCCAAACTCGAAATCCATCGTGATTTTCATGCATTCCAGTTTATTATTTCGTGTGCACCCGAAATGATAAACTGCTCTACATGGTCCTCCCGATGTACCCCTAATCCAGACCCCAGTCACTGAATATCGTCGCCTAGTAACGTGTGACGATAGGTGCAAGTGTAAGAAGGCATGTGTGTGCTAGAACCAACAAGTCAACCTCTCCTTCTTCAATCCAGAAGAAGAACACAAGAGTAGGTAAGAACCCAAATAAAAGTGGATGATGTAACGGAGAAGCATGATGATAATGTAAGGACACCCCGACAACGTTAGTACGTATCCCACTAATAGACTCAAAGTATGTGACCGTCTAGTGTGTGCGACTCGGCTATAGACCAGACTCTACATGCAGTCCTAGTTCACTATAACCATTGGCTCTGATACCAATCTGTCACACCCTCAAATTTCCACTTGCGGGGTTTTACCGCGAGGCGCATGACAAACCAGGATCCAAGTCAACAATCACAATAAACAACTCTATATGAAAAATGTAAAGAGACATAACCAACAATTTTATAAGCGGAAGCGTTTAAGTAGCATTTAATCAACTATGCTATCATCCCAAAAGTTATTCAAAACACTTTTATTACAAAACGTGCAACTATGTCTAGACGCCAATGCAGACCCGTGCGCCTAGTTCCATTTGTTGCTACCTTAGCGACCTGAGAAAAACATGCCAAAAAGATGTCAACATATAATGCTGGTGAGTTCACAGGTTTGTTCAATATGTTACCAAAACGTTACCATGTCCATACTATATCAATGTTACCAAGTACGCTAGCTAGGCGTATGTTTTATTACTACTACGATTGGAAACCATTACTAGACACGTTTAGCAATGTTTAGCATGTTTAAGCAGCCCGTATGTTCAGCATGATAATGTTCCTGTTCGAGACAATATGCACCCGCCCGGCCCTCGAAGCCGACGAGTGGGGCAGGTCACGCCCAATAGATCTATCCACATTTCCCCCGTTGTGCATCCCCGCACATTCATGGTTTCCCCCGGGACTTCCAAAGATCGTATAGTAATACAAAGTTAAAACCATAGTATGACATGTGTTACCAAAATAGTTTAGCGCATGCTTTCTCCCCCAAAAGTTAAAAGCAGTAAAAGTGGGGCCGTGAACTCACCTTAAATAGCGTTCTTCGATTACAAGTAAAGATGTTTAGCCCTTGATAATCCCTCTACTGGAGATCTATCAAAATGTTCACATAAGTGTTCCGACTAATAACCATAAGGTTATCTAGTCCCCGATTGTCCAGATCGTAACCAAGTATATTTTAAAACGTGTTTGAATGTTTAACCGACACACTAGACCGACCCGACATCCCGTTGGTGACCCATTACCCTAACTAATCAAGTACACATAGATTACACACAAGATTCAAGCATAAAACACTTAGTTTGTATCAAAAATCTCATTTCTGCATCAGAACGATCGAACCAGTCAGTTTTAAGTCTCCTTCGCCCGTTTTCAGTCTCCTTCGCACGTTTTACATTTCGTTCGACCGTTTGATGCCTCCTTCGCCCGTTTTACTACATTCGCCCAACAAAACCCAGGTTCGATCCTGGATTCCCTCCTTCGCACCTTCGATCGGTCGAAGGAGGCCAGGTTCGCCCCTGTTGTGCAAATTTTCCTAAAATCGCTTCAAACACATTCAAAACGACTCGAAACATCATCAAACACAGCAGCCAAGCATGGATAACTTATCCCTACAAAACCCCACCGATTTCCCCCGATAATACGTCTGTTTCAGCCCTTTCCCAAAATGGTAAAGATTATGGAAACATCACTTTCATGCATGAATAATTTACCCAGTTTGGAAACTTTTGAAATCGATTCTTATTCAACTTGAAATGCTCAGTTTGTCGAGTGTTCGATCTTTTCTTATCAATTCTATTGATCATAAATATCATGCATTAAGTCTAGATTCGTTAAAACCCCCAAATACCCATAATATCATCATATCCAATCCTAACCCTAACAATAATAGTCTAGCATCAATAGCAATCTTATATCATGTTTCTATCATAGATATAGCAGCAAATCATTGAACAACACATAACACCACATAACACCACATAATATACAATTTACATATGTTATTCACCATGAAAGCTATGTTAATGATAATGTTTTGATTTAGAAAGATGTTTAAAAGGTTTTTAATCATAAAGACACCCTTAGAACAGATCCGGACAATTAGGGTTAGATGAAAACGAATTAAAATGCTTTTAAAAAGGTTTAGGATTAAGAACACACCTTGGATTCTTGTTTAGATGTTGTAGATGGGTTAGATTATGAAAAAGAAGAGCAAAAACTCCTTCCTTAGTGATTAAGATCGTTTGAGAGCGTTTTGGGACGGTTAGGGTTTGTGAAATGATGAAAAATGACAAAGGTTGGTATTTATACTGATCCTCCTTCGCCCCATCTCAATGGTCGAAGGTGGTCTCCTTCGACCCTTCCACAGGGTCGAATGAGCCCTGTCTTGGTCGAAAGGAATTCTTTCAATTTCACTCCTCAGGTTCGCCCCTTTACAAAGGGTCGAACCAGGCACAATGTTCTCCTTCGACCACTCGAAATGGTCGAACCAGAACTCCTTTTTAATCAGTTTTCCAGTTTGTCGTGTTTAACGCATTCTAACACATCATAACACATAAGCATGCAACCATAATCTATATTTGACATATTTAAGCATAGATAATCATTTACACATCATTTAAACACATCTATGTATATAATCCACCAAACGACCCATAATCTACACATATACTTAATTAGTTCGTGTAATGTCACCAACAACGGAACCCGGTACTAGTGTATTACCAAAACGACTCCCAATGATCCTCCAGATCATTGTACCCTGGACAATCCTAACTTGACCCGACTCAACTAACCCAGTTAAGTTCGTTTATAAACGTTTCTCGCTAAGGTAGACTTAGATGTTACTAATATGTTTAAGCCAAACATGTCGGGTGTCACAATCCCCGCACATTCATGGTTTTCCCCGGGACTTTAAAAGATCGTATAGCAATACAAAGTTAAAACCATAGTATGACATATGTTACCAAAAAACTTTAGCGCATGTTTTCTCCCCCAAAAGTTAAAGCAGTAAAAGTGGGGCCATTAACTTACCTTAGGTTGCGTTCTTCAGTAAATAATAGAAAGTCAAGCCCTTGATAATCCCACTACCGGAGATCTATCAAAATGTTCACATAAGTGTTCTGACTAATAACCATAAGGTTATCTAGTCCCCGATTGTCCAGATCGTGACCAAGTATGCTTTAAAACATGTTTAAGTGTTCAACCGACACACTAGACCGACCCGACATCCCGTTGGTGACTCATTACCCTAACTAATCAAGTACACATATATTACACACAAGGTTCAAGCATAAAACACTTAGTTTGCATCAAAAATCTCATTTTTGAATCAATAGAGTCGAACCAGGAAAATAAATCCACCTTCGCCCCTTTTTAAGCCACCTTCGACCGTTTGAAAGCCACCTTCGACCCTTTTAAACAGATTCGACCAAACTGTCCAGGTTCGACCCTGGGATTCCGCATTCGACCACCCGATCGGTCGAATGTGCCCAGGTTCGACCCTGGTAGAATACTTGTCCCAAAAACGCTTCAAAAACATCCGAAAACATCCCGAAACATTATCAAACACAGCAGTTACGCATGAATAACTTATCCCTACAAAACCCCACCAATTTTGCCCCAAAACCTATTCGTTTTAGCCCTTTCCCAAAATGGCGAAGATTATGGAAGTGTCACATCATGCATGTAATCTTTACCCAATTTGGAAACTTTTCGAAATCAATCCATAATCATCTTAAAATGCTTAGTTTATTATGTAATTGAAAACCCCCAATAGCTCTATTGATAATACTAACATGCAACAAGCCCTAGATTCAATAAAATCCCCAAATTAGACTTGATATCATCATCTATCTAATTATAACCTTCAATAATCTTAAACTATCATCAATAGCAGCTCTAGATCATGTTTTTAGCATTAGCACAGCAGCAAAACACATAATTAACATATGTTTATTGATATGAAAACCTATGTTTAATGATAGGGTTTAGGTTTAGAAAGATGTTTAAAAGGTTTTTATTAACAAAAACATCCTTAGAACAGATCTAGACATTTTGGGTTAGATAAAAACGAATTAAAATACTTGATGTAACACCCCAACCGATGGCGGAAACATCGGGATGTCACGTAATGATGATTGTTCAGTAGCTCATGGTGAATAATAGATTCCATTAAATGATTTATATGAATTACATACAATAGTTCTAGAATTTGTACATCAAATTGAATGAAACTATACACATATCTTCAAGCATCAATTCAAATCTTCAAGAAAATAGAACCTGAAACATGTTAAATTGAAAATATTTTGGGTCAACAAAAGTTGGTGAGAATACATAGGTTTTTGAAAATAATTGCTAACAACAGTTTGTACAACATTCAAAGTTGTATGATGATAGAATATGATACCGACATGCAACAATGCGTCAATGTACAACCAAACCTTGAGTCGACTGATGACTAACTCGCAAGTTAGTTAAATGTTATTACTGTTATCGATCATCCCTGAGTCTACGTGGGGGGATGGGTTTGTCAGACCTATAGCGCTATAATCTAAACAGGCGGCTTGATCATTGTTAATGATTGTACTGTGTCTTTTTGTTACAGTCAAATGATAGAATGATAGTGTATTTGAATTACGAGTAAGTATGAGTAAATGATAGTATAAAATGTTTAAACATGTTTCACCCCAAAAATAGTGATAAATAGAAAAGGGGCTATGTAAACTCACCTTAGCAAAACGTTATCTCTTGAAAAAAATAATGTGTTGCCCAATGTATCAAGTATCACCCTATAATGAGGTAATATATATGTCTAAGTCTACCAAGTCTATAAATGTATAAGTTTCTAGGGCTTCGAATTTGGGGATATCCAATTGCTGAATTTTAAAATAAAATGTTGATTTAATAAAGGGAAATTTGATAATTAAATAAATGAAAGTCTTTTTATAAAATTTGAATTTAGAATGCCCACAATAATGTGTTTGAAGTATAAAAATAATTTTTATAAAATTATTTCTTTTAAAATAGATTTTTAAATCTATTTATTACAAATTGCCAAAATTTAATTTTAATTTTCAAAAATACAAAAATTAAAGAATTATTATATTAAAAATCATATTTCTGTTCTGAATATTTAAAAATAAATTGTATAAAATTTTGGTGCAAAAATAATGAAAATTGAATTTATTATGATTTAATTATGATTAAAACTAACAAAAATTGATTAAAAATATAAAATAAATGATTTTTCTGATTTAAAAATCATTTCAGTGAAGTTCAACATTGTACAAACATAGGATAATTTTTGTAGAATTTAATAAAATTGTTTTGATATTTTAATGGATTTTTATAAATATAATGGAATAAAATTGATTTATTTATTAAATATATCAAATAAATTAATTTTTGAAAACCAAAAGTTGTGAGTGAGAGCTTTTCATCAGATTATCTAAAAATAATTTTTTTAGAATTATTAAAAGAGTTTCAATAAATTAAAATGAATTTAAAAATTTTAAGTAATAAAAAGGTTAATTCTTGATTGTTTTAGAAGAAAAATAGAACAAAGCAAAAAAAAAAGTGCCACACCCGGGACTCGAACCCGCGTGGATCAGTAGTTGAGCCACAGACACAACCACCTGGTCTGGACCGGTGGTTGTGTTTGTTTTTCGTTTATTAAATACAAATAACAAAAAAGAAAATAGTGTTCTTCCCCAAATTATCAATCTCGAGCCCTAGAATTTTTGATTGATCAATAATCACGACATTAACCCAATTAATCATGGGGTTAATGTCGTGCATAGGCCGACTAACAAATCCCACACAAGAAATACCACTTACAGTATCGATTCGACACGGAATTGTTCGGTCAAGCTCGGGTCAACTGTTGAACAGAAATCAACGAACCAGGGATTTTTAAGAGAAATTAGAGATGGAGAGGGATTATTCGGCGAGTAGAGGAGGTCCAGAAGCAATCAATTTATAGAGTGATGATCTGTTTCTTCGAATTGGCAAGTTTGACTTGTTATATATGTTGACGCGTTTGATTGATCCTAATTGGTAAGAATTAAGTGATAATTGGCGTGTATCCGAGTCATAATAGGCCGGATATTACGCAAACCTTCCAAACATGGGTTGTTCACGTGTTAAAGAACGATGATTATGGTGATTGATGGTCACAGTTGACTTTGCTAAGTCAACTGTTAGTTGTGCACATATACCATATATATTAAACGAGTTGAAGGTCAAACAAATAAGTCACGTAGCCCAGTTGGTTGGGCTGTTTGTTGTGGATGCTGGCCGGTCCTTCTGCCCGGGTTCGAATCCCGGCAGAAACAAATATTTTTTTTTTTTTTTTAAGCAACGAATGGGATAAGGGGAAACAAGTGGGCCGGTTACCTAATTGGGCCTGGTGGGTATTTTGGATCAGGGTGGCCTATAGTTAGGTTGGGTTACCAAATGTTTAAATTAGTTTATGTATTATTATTATTATTATTATTATTATTATTATTATTATTATTATTATTATTATAAATCTTTGTATATAATAATTAAATGTAAATTATAATAATAGAACTTGTAGTTGTAACGTACAGTTTATTAAATGCGAAATGTTACAGTCTCCCCTACTTTTAGGAACTTCGTCCCGAAGTTAAGAGAAAACCAGGGTTACAATTGGCCAACTACCGAAAACCTTGATAAAATTTCACACTACCTTAACGTACCTGTAAATTCATGATTACGTTCCGGACCGTAATTACCAATTTACCTTACATTAGGGTTTTGCGTCCTTTTATGACTTTACCGATTGTTAAGCAGGTCTGATAGTTTCCGCCAGTCGTTCAGGTGGTAGGGCCTCTCCCGACTGTGGAAATGACATGATGACCTCTACCAATCGTTAAGTTGGTTGTTTGGTAGTTAACTAATTGTTGTACAAGCAAGTATGATTATAGATATAGCAATTTGTTCACATTCAGACAAACATGCACACAGATGTTATGATAATACTTGAATTTTATTACTTGAATCGAATAACGTCAATACATAGAATAAAAGCAACCAATAATCAAATGGTGAGTCTTGCGGTTAGGTAGCTGGAGGGTCTTGATTTCTGTTCAGTTTAGGGCATCGGTTACGGAAGTGATTTGGGTCTCCACATTCATAGCATTGACCATAGTTGTATTGATTAAGGTTAGCAGCTTGAGCAGGGTTGGTGGGTTGGTTGGCATTTGTATTTGGGGTCTCACGACACGTGTTGATCAGATGGCCATACCTTCCACAATTGGTGCATATGCGACATGCTGAAGCAGTGGGATGATGTCGGTTGCAGGTATTACATAACGGGTGGTTTCCTGTATAAGGTTTCTTCTTAGAAGCTTGTGGAGTGAGGTTTGCATCAGGATCCCTGGTCTTACGTTTCTGGTTCTCAGTGGTTACCGCGGCTACAATACTTGTTTTATTGCCTTTCCGAACTAAGGTCCCGTTCTTTACGTGATTATCAGTTAAGGTAGCTGCTAAACGTTTGGCTTCCTCCAAGGTGGCAGGATTCCTTCCCCACACTGTATCCTGGATTTGCATGGGCAGACCACCGATGTACTTCTCGATGGCTACCGGCAGGGGAGCGACTTTGTGAGGCAACAATAAGCTAAGCTCATGAAAACGGGTGTTGTAGGCAAGGTTTTCCCCACTATCTTGAGCTAAGGTGTGGAACTCATCCTCAAGCTTCTTAACTTCATTGCGAGGACAAAACTCTTCCTTCATGACCTCCTTGACTTGGTCCCATGTCATAGCAAGAGCAACTTCGGCCCCACGAGTACGCTTTTCTTCATTCCACCAAGTGAGTGCTCGTTTGTGAAGAACACTCATGGCATAACGGACCTTAAAGTTGTCGGGGCACTCACTGTTGATGAAGGTATTCTCAATACCCTCAAACCATTGGAGGAGTCCTGTAGCTCCTTCTTCACCACTAAACTTTGGAGGGTTACAAGAGTTGAAATGCTTAAGGGTGCAGGCTGGGGGTCCATTACCATTGCCATTGCCGTTCCCGTTCCCGTTCCCGTTACCGTGACCATTCCCATTGCCGTTCAGTTGGATGACCTGAGCGAGTAAGTTGGGAACCAGAGTTGCGATTTGCTGCGCCATTTGTTGAGAAATGATTGCAGCCAATTGGGCATCAACACCATTGTTGTTGTGGGTAGGAACTTGATCATGGTTATGGTTATCACCACCTTCTTCGTGGTTCTCACCATTGCTGTTGCGAGTGCTGCGACGTGGAGGCATAATCTGTAAGAGACACAGTGAAATAGGTGAGATTATATAAGGAATGTAATCATTTATTCATTAATTAAAACGAATAAACGAAAACGTTGACTTATCAAAGATTCTAAATCCTAATAACATATGAAGACGTGCTTTAGCCTATAAGTGAACACTCATCCCGAGAATTCCCAGGTAGGCATCCGGGTCCCTCGTCTGATTGGGATATATGCGCAATGCCAGCCTAGACAGAAGACTCAGAATACAGGCGTTCACCCTTCCAGATTGCACGTGTTCGTTATTAAAATCTAGAACTTCGACGAGATCTCAAGGTGGTTCAGGTTAAACCTGAGGATTTTGCCTTATTAGTCTAAGAGTAGATCCACTGTTGGAGAGCAGCCTTCTTGTAAGGATGAAAGTAGGAGGGAGATAGAGCATAGCAAGTAAAAGAAGCAAGTACTTGTTAAATCCTATGGTTATAGACTAGATTATTTTTCTAATAACCTAATTCCCTATAACCATGGCTCTGATACCAATCTGTAACACCCCAACCGATGGCGGAAACATCGGGATGTCACGTAATGATGATTGTTCAGTAGCTCATGGTGAATAATAGATTCCATTAAATGATTTATATGAATTACATACAATAGTTCTAGAATTTGTACATCAAATTGAATGAAACTATACACATATCTTCAAGCATCAATTCAAATCTTCAAGAAAATAGAACCTGAAACATGTTAAATTGAAAATATTTTGGGTCAACAAAAGTTGGTGAGAATACATAGGTTTTTGAAAATAATTGCTAACAACAGTTTGTACAACATTCAAAGTTGTATGATGATAGAATATGATACCGACATGCAACAATGCGTCAATGTACAACCAAACCTTGAGTCGACTGATGACTAACTCGCAAGTTAGTTAAATGTTATTACTGTTATCGATCATCCCTGAGTCTACGTGGGGGGATGGGTTTGTCAGACCTATAGCGCTATAATCTAAACAGGCGGCTTGATCATTGTTAATGATTGTACTGTGTCTTTTTGTTACAGTCAAATGATAGAATGATAGTGTATTTGAATTACGAGTAAGTATGAGTAAATGATAGTATAAAATGTTTAAACATGTTTCACCCCAAAAATAGTGATAAATAGAAAAGGGGTTATGTAAACTCACCTTAGCAAAACGTTATCTCTTGAAAAAAATAATGTGTTGCCCAATGTATCAAGTATCACCCTATAATGAGGTAATATATATGTCTAAGTCTACCAAGTCTATAAATGTATAAGTTTCTAGGGCTTCGAATTTGGGGATATCCAATTGCTGAATTTTAAAATAAAATGTTGATTTAATAAAGGGAAATTTGATAATTAAATAAATGAAAGTCTTTTTATAAAATTTGAATTTAGAATGCCCACAATAATGTGTTTGAAGTATAAAAATAATTTTTATAAAATTATTTCTTTTAAAATAGATTTTTAAATCTATTTATTACAAATTGCCAAAATTTAATTTTAATTTTCAAAAATACAAAAATTAAAGAATTATTATATTAAAAATCATATTTCTGTTCTGAATATTTAAAAATAAATTGTATAAAATTTTGGTGCAAAAATAATGAAAATTGAATTTATTATGATTTAATTATGATTAAAACTAACAAAAATTGATTAAAAATATAAAATAAATGATTTTTCTGATTTAAAAATCATTTCAGTGAAGTTCAACATTGTACAAACATAGGATAATTTTTGTAGAATTTAATAAAATTGTTTTGATATTTTAATGGATTTTTATAAATATAATGGAATAAAATTGATTTATTTATTAAATATATCAAATAAATTAATTTTTGAAAACCAAAAGTTGTGAGTGAGAGCTTTTCATCAGATTATCTAAAAATAATTTTTTTAGAATTATTAAAAGAGTTTCAATAAATTAAAATGAATTTAAAAATTTTAAGTAATAAAAAGGTTAATTCTTGATTGTTTTAGAAGAAAAATAGAACAAAGCAAAAAAAAAAGTGCCACACCCGGGACTCGAACCCGCGTGGATCAGTAGTTGAGCCACAGACACAACCACCTGGTCTGGACCGGTGGTTGTGTTTGTTTTTCGTTTATTAAATACAAATAACAAAAAAGAAAATAGTGTTCTTCCCCAAATTATCAATCTCGAGCCCTAGAATTTTTGATTGATCAATAATCACGACATTAACCCAATTAATCATGGGGTTAATGTCGTGCATAGGCCGACTAACAAATCCCACACAAGAAATACCACTTACAGTATCGATTCGACACGGAATTGTTCGGTCAAGCTCGGGTCAACTGTTGAACAGAAATCAACGAACCAGGGATTTTTAAGAGAAATTAGAGATGGAGAGGGATTATTCGGCGAGTAGAGGAGGTCCAGAAGCAATCAATTTATAGAGTGATGATCTGTTTCTTCGAATTGGCAAGTTTGACTTGTTATATATGTTGACGCGTTTGATTGATCCTAATTGGTAAGAATTAAGTGATAATTGGCGTGTATCCGAGTCATAATAGGCCGGATATTACGCAAACCTTCCAAACATGGGTTGTTCACGTGTTAAAGAACGATGATTATGGTGATTGATGGTCACAGTTGACTTTGCTAAGTCAACTGTTAGTTGTGCACATATACCATATATATTAAACGAGTTGAAGGTCAAACAAATAAGTCACGTAGCCCAGTTGGTTGGGCTGTTTGTTGTGGATGCTGGCCGGTCCTTCTGCCCGGGTTCGAATCCCGGCAGAAACAAATTTTTTTTTTTTTTTTTAAGCAACGAATGGGATAAGGGGAAACAAGTGGGCCGGTTACCTAATTGGGCCTGGTGGGTATTTTGGATCAGGGTGGCCTATAGTTGGGTTGGGTTACCAAATGTTTAAATTAGTTTATGTATTATTATTATTATTATTATTATTATTATTATTATTATTATTATTATAAATCTTTGTATATAATAATTAAATGTAAATTATAATAATAGAACTTGTAGTTGTAACGTACAGTTTATTAAATGCGAAATGTTACACTTGAAAAAGGTTTAGACTTAAGAACACACCTTGGATTCTTGATTAGATGTTGTTGGTAGGTTAGAGTATGAAAAATAAGGGCAAAAACTCCTTCCTTAGTGATTAAAATCGTTTGAGAGTGTTTAGAGACGGTTAGGGTTTGTGAAATGGTGAAAAATGACAAAGTTTGGTATTTATACTATTCCACATTCGCCTCTTTCACATGGGCGAATGTACCCACGTTCGCCCCTTTTCTCAGGGTCAAACGTACCCTATTTGGTCGAATGAAATTTTATCATTATCACATTCCAGGTTCGCCCCTTTAGTAAGGGTCTAACCAAGATTATTTTCCAGGTTCGCCCCCACGCTGTGGTCGAACCTGGACCTATGTTTTTCTAGTTTTCCAGTTTGTCGTGTTGAACGCATTTTAACGCATCTTAACACATGAACATGCAACCTTAGTCTATGTTTAACATATTTAAGCATGGATGATTATCTACACATCGTTTAAACACGTTTTTGCATATAATCCACCATATAACAATTAATCTACACATAACACTTAATTAGTTTATCTAATTTCACCAACAACGGGACCTGGTACTAGTGTATTCCCAAAACGACTCCCAATGATCCTCCAGATCATTGAACTCTGGACAAACCTATCCTGACCCGACTCAACTAACCTCGTTAAGTCCGTTTATAAATTTTTCTCGCTAAGGTAGACTTAGGTGTTATTAAAATGTTTAAGCCAAATATGCCGGGTGTCACATCATCCCCACGTTGAAAGAATTTTCATCCCGAAAATTGCACAAAGCCCAAAAATGAAAGAGACGGAAAGAATGAAACAAAAAGAAAATTTCCCGGATGTCACATCATCCCCACGTTGAAAGGAATCTCGACCCGAGATTCATTCAACTTCTGCAGTAATATGCCTAGATTCGAATGCGCATTTCGGAAAAAGATGAGGGTGTTTAGCTTTCATCTGATCCTCCCCGTTCCCACGTGAACTCCGGTCCACGATTCGAGTTCCAACGAACTTTGACGATGCGGATTTTACTCCGACGAAGGCTACAAATCTTGTTGTCGAGAATCTCGACAGGTTCCTCCACAATGAAAAGGCGATCATCAACCTTGATCTATTCCAGTGGTACATGGAAGACGTTGTGAACACTACCGAGCTCCGCCGGTAAGTCAAGTCTGTATGCCACTGGTCCAATTCGTTCCAGGATCGCGAACGGTCCGACATAGCGAGGGTTAAGCTTGCCACGCTTACCAAAGCGTATGACGCCCTTCCATGGTGAAACTTTCAGAAGTACCCTGTTCCTAACTTGGAACTCTAAAGGTTTGCGATGGCGATCGGCATAGCTCTTCTGACGATCCCGCGCAGCTGCCAAACGGTTACGAATTTGTACGATTTTCTCCGAAGTTTCGTACACCAGTTCCGGACCAGTGAGCTGGCTCTCACCCACCTCGGCCCAACAAAGAGGTGATCGACATTTCCGTCCGTAGAGAGCTTCGAACGGAGCTGCCTTGATACTAGAGTGATAGGTGTTGTTGTAGGAGAACTCCACCAACGGTAGGTGTCCCAGCTTTTGCCAAAATCGATAACACATGCCCGGAGCATGTCTTCCAAGGTTTGAATCGTCCGCTCACTCTGTCCATCAGTTTGCGGATGATAAGCCGTACTCATATCCAATTGAGTACCCAAAGCCTTGTGCAGAGCCTTCCAGAAACGCGAAGCAAAATGAGAAACACGATCAGAGATAATAGAAACAGGCACCCCGTGCCGAGCAACCACCTCCTTAAGGTAAAGTCGAGCTAACCGCTCAAGTCCATCGGTTTCCTTAATAGGTATGAAACGTGCCGATTTTGTCAACCTGTCAACAATCACCCAGATCATATCATAACCACTTGGTGACGTTGGTAGCTTGGTGACAAAATCCATCGTGATTCGCTCCCACTTCCATTCTGGAACCTCTGGTTGTTGCAGGAGACCAGACGACTTCTGATACTCCACCTTGACTTTAGCACAAGTCAAGCATTTGCTCACGTATGAAGCTATATCAACCTTCATGTTTGGCCACCAATAAAGTATCTTCAGATCCTGATACATCTTATCGGAGCCAGGGTGAATAGAATACCGGGATTTGTGAGCTTCATCCAAGACAAGCTCGCGTAATCCCCCGAACAAGGGAACCCAAACACGTCCTGCGAAATAGTGTAAGCTATCGGTCCTGAGTTCAAGTTGCTTATCAGCACTGTGCATAGTTTTAGCTTTAAGGTTTTCCTCCTTCAAAGCTTCCAATTGTGCAGAACGGATTCGACCAGGCAATGAGGAATGAATGGTGAGCTGTAAGGCTCGAACACGACGAGGTTTTACAGACTCCTTCCGGATCAAGGTGTCTGCCACATCGTTCGCCTTGCCAGGATGGTACTTGATAGCACAGTCATAACCGTTCAGAAGTTCAACCCAGCGACGCTGCCGCATGTTTAACACCTTCTGGTCAAAAATATGCTGGAGACTCTTGTAATCGGTGTATACTTCGCATTTGGTACCGTACAAGTAATGTCTCCAGATTTTCAACGCAAAGATCACTGCGCCCAATTCCAAGTCATGAGTAGTGTAGTTCTTCTCATGAACTTTGAGTTGACGGGAAGCATAGGCAATAACCTTCCCGCGTTGCATTAACACACAACCGAGACCACGAATAGAAGCGTCACAGTACACAAAGAAATCATCTGTACCCTCAGGTAAATATAAGATAGGTGCAGAACAAAGTTTAAGCTTCAGCATCTGAAATGCTGATTCCTGTGGTTCACCCCAATCAAAATTTCGGTCTTTCTGGGTAAGTGTGGTGAGGGGTTGAGCGATCTTCGAAAATCCCTCAATGAAACGACGATAGTAACCCGCAAGACCTAGGAATTGCCGCACCTCAGAAGGCGTCTTTGGTGCTTCCCAGTCTTTAATAGCTTCGATCTTAGCCGGATCGACATGAATTCCCAGTTCATTAACCACATGCCCTAGGAATTGAACTTCACGTAACCAGAAATCACACTTTGAGAACTTAGCATACAACTGCTCCCGTCTCAAAAGTTCCAAGACCAACCGTAAGTGTTCCTCATGATCCGTCTTGTTCTTAGAATAAACCAGAATATCGTCAATAAACACGATGACGAATTTATCAAGGTAAGGCTTGCAAACGCGGTTCATCAAGTCCATGAACACTGCCGGTGCGTTAGTGAGACCAAAAGGCATGACCAAGAACTCAAAATGGCCATAACGAGTGCGAAAAGCAGTCTTCTGGATGTCGGCTTCCTGGACGCGCAACTGGTGATAACCGGACCGCAAATCAATCTTCGAGTAGTAACTAGAGCCCGGGAGCTGGTCAAAGAGATCATCAATGCGAGGGAGTGGGTAACGATTCTTGATGGTCACTTTGTTCAGCTCACGATAATCAATACACATGCGAAGACTTCTGTCCTTCTTCTTCACAAACAAGATAGGAGCTCCCCACAGGGAAGAACTCGGTCGGATGAAACCCTTTTCCAAGAGTTCCTGCAACTGGCTGGACAACTCTTGCATCTCGGAAGGTGCAAGACGATACGGAGCCCGGGCAATAGGAGCTGCACCCGGAGTAAGATCAATGCCAAACTCAACATGACGATGGGGAGGGAGACCAGGTAAATCATCAGGAAACACATCGAGAAAATCACGAACCACCGGAATATCCTCGATCTTCTTCTCATCGTCAGTCGAAACATTAACAAGTGCCAGAATGGCCGAACAACCCTTTCGTATATACTTACGGGCTTTCATGCTAGAAATGATACTCAGCGGAGCACCGCCCTTCTCGCCATGAACCGAAAGAGTCTCTCCATCAGGTAGAGGGATCCGAATAATCTTATCAAAACAAACGATCTCCGCACGATACAACGATAACCAATCCATGCCGACAACGACATCAAAACTACCCAGGGGTACCGGCATAAGGTCAATGGGGAAAGACAAACCCGATAGTTCCAAGCGACATTCCTTAAGAGTGTGTGTCGCTTCGATTTTCTTACCATCAGCCAATTCTATTAAGTACTTAGCCTCTAAGGGTGTGGGTACTACATCTAGCAATCGACTAATGTCCACAGATACGAAACTCTTATCGGCACCAGAATCAAACAAGACAGAAATATAGCGATCATTAAGAAGGAACATACCGGTAATTGTGTCTGGATCCTGCCTAGCCTCTGCAGATCCAATGACGAAAGCACGCGCAGTCATGCCTCCGCCTCCGTTGTTCCCGTTACCGTTCCCGCCCCTCCCATTATCGCCCTGCTTCAGCTTGGGACATTCACGCTTGAAGTGTCCCGTGTCACCACAGTTATAGCACCCCTGCTTCTCTGGAGTCCCCTGAGCAGCAGGAGCAGGAGTAGCAGCAGGAGTCTGAGTTGAGGTAAGTGACACCTTGCAATCCTTAGCAAGATGCCCCAACTGATGGCACCGATGACAGCGAGCCTGATCACAATTCCTAGAGTGGTGATAACCACACTTGTTGCACTTGGGATGCTTCCCAACATACCCTCCCGACTTCTGCCCCGAAAAGACCCAGACGAATCAAACTTCTTCACCGACTGAGATGGCGCTGGCACGGCACTCTTCCCCACACTATCCCACTTCCTCTTGTTCCCTTCCGGACCCTTCACAATAGTACCCTTAGGAGGCAAAACACCTTCCGCCACCTTTAGGTTAGTCATCCGATGAGCCGATCGAACAACTTCAGCAATAGTGGAAAGATTCCCAGCAACCACTAACCCTGCAATCTCCGGCACTAACCCAGATACGTAGTGCTCAATCCTCCTATACTCGGGTGTGTGCAAATCAGGGCACAACACCGCTAGCTCGTTCCTCCTCACAGTGTACTCCTCAATCTCGGACCCAACCTTCTTGTAACTCCAGACCTCATGTTCCAACTTCTGTACCTCCTCCCTCGGACAGTACTCACTCCTCAAAAGATGCACAAAATTCGCCCAAGGCATAGCAATAGCCTCCCCCAATTCCATGTTCTGGGCAGTAGCATTCCACCATGACAATGCAGGCCCCTCGAATGTCGCAGTAGCATACTTCACCCGGTCCCCAGCGGGACAGTTACACATAACGAACACAGATTCTACCTTCTCCAGCCATCGGAGCAGTCCCACCGCTCCCTCAGTTCCAGCGAAGTTATGGGGCTGACAGTCCCGAAACTTCTTATAAGAGCACTAAGGTGGAGGTGGATTGACAGCGATACCTGAAACACAATACACGAATAAAATACAAACGAAAGAACATGACACCCAAGAATGAGGCAAAGTCGACAGAAATCCACTCACCACCCATGGCATTAATCCCAGCCTGGAAAGTAGCCATAGCCATGTTCACTTGCTGCTATAACAAGTTATTCAGTTCAGCTTGGGTCATATTGATGTTACCACGACCACTGCCGCCAGCACGGCCACCGCCGCCACCACGGCCGCCGCCGCCACCACGACATCCACCACCATGAGCACCAGACATGATCTAATCAAATCAAGAAATCGAGGGATTCAGATTCATCTCTAGTGTCAACCACTAGAAATTTTCAAGAGTTAACCTAGGGACAAATTCAGGACTGCACATCTAAACTCAAAGTCCACCGGGATTTTCATGCATTTCAGTTTATTATTTCGTGTGCACCCAAAATGATAAACTGCTCTAGATGGTCCTCCAAATGTACCCCTAGTTCAGACTCCGGCCACCGAATATCATCGCCTAGTAACATGTTACGATAGGTGCAAGTGTAAGAAAGCATGTGTGTGCTAGAGTCAACAAATCAGCTTCTTCCTCTTCAATCCAGAAGAAGAAGACAAGAGTAGGTAAGAATCCAAGTAAAAGCGGGTGATGTAACACAGAAGTATGATGATGATGTAAGGACACCCTGACAAAGTTAGTACGTATCCAATCTGTCACACCCTCAAATTACCACTGCGGGGTTTTACCGCGAGGCGCATGACAAACCAGGAATCAAGTCAACGGTCACAATAAACGACACTAAGTGAAGTACGTAAGTCCAAAAACATAGATTTCATAAGCGGAAGCATTTAAAGGATTTAATCTCTACAAAACAGTGTTCCCAAGTATTCAAGACACTTATTACAAAACATGCTACTAATCCTAGACGCCAATGCAGACCCGTGCGCCTAGTCCAACTAGAGCTACCTTAGCGACCTGAGAAAAACAGGCTAAAAAGACATCAACATATATAATGCTAGTGAGTTCACAGGTTTGCTCAATATGTTACCAAGAGTTACCAATGCGTTACCATGTCCATACAATACCAATGTTACCAAGTACGCTAGCTAGGCGTATGTTTTATTACTACTACGATTGGAAAACCATTACTAGACACGTTTAGCAATGTTTAGCAATGTTCAGCCCGAATGTTCAGCATGTTACCAATGTTACCAGTTCGAGACAATATGCACCCGCCCGACCCTCCAAGCCGACGAGTGGGGCAGGTCACACCCAATAGATCTATCCACATTTCCCCCGTTGTGCATCCCCTCACATTCATGGTTTTCCCCGGGACTTTAAAAGATCGTATAGCAATACAAAGTTAAAACCATAGTATGACATATGTTACCAAAATAGTTTAGCGCATGTTTTCTCCCCCAAAAGTTAAAGCAGTAAAATTGGGGCCGTGAACTCACCTTAGGTTGCGTTCTTCAGTAAATAATAGAAAGCCAAGCCCTTGATAATCCCACTACCGGAGATCTATCAAAATATTCACATAAGTGTTCTGACTAATAACCATAAGGTTATCTAGTCCCCGATTGTCCAGATCGTGACCAAGTATGCTTTAAAACATGTTTAAGTGTTCAACCGACACACTAGACCGACCCGACATCCCGTTGGTGACTCATTACCCTAACTAATCAAGTACACATAGATTACACACAAGGTTCAAGCATAAAACACTTAGTTTGTATCAAAAATCTCATTTTTGAATCAATAGGGTCGAACCAGGAAAATAAATCCACCTTCGCCCCTTTTTAAGCCACCTTCGACCGTTTGAAAGCCACCTTCGACCTTTTTAAACAGATTCGACCAAACTGTCCAGGTTCGACCCTGGGATTCCACATTCGACCACCCGATCGGTCGAATGTGCCCAGGTTCGACCCTGGCAGAATACTTTTCCCAAAAACACTTCAAAAACATCCGAAAACATCCCGAAACATTATCAAACACAGCAGTTACGCATGAATAACTTATCCCTACAAAACCCCACCAATTTTGCCCGAAAACCTATTCGTTTTAGCCCTTTCCCAAAATGGCAAAGATTATGGAAGTGTCACATCATGCATGTAATCTTTACCCAATTTGGAAACTTTTTGAAATCAATCCATAATAATCTTAAAATGCTTAGTTTATTATGTAATTGAAAACCCCAATAGTTCTATTGATAATACTAACATGCAACAAGCCCTAGATTCAATAAAATCCCCAAATTAGACTTGATATCATCATCTATCTAATTATAACCTTCAATAATCTTAAACTATCATCAATAGCAGCCCTACATCATGTTTTTAGCATTAGCACAACAGCAAATCATTAAGCAACACATAATATCACAAAACACATAATTAACATATATTTATTGATATGAAAATCTATGTTTAATGATAGGGTTTAGGTTTAGAAAGATGTTTAAAAGGTTTTTATTAACAAAAACATCCTTAGAACAGATCTGGACATTTTGGGTTAGATAAAAATGAATTAAAATACTTGAAAAAGGTTTAGAATTAAGAACACACCTTGGATTCTTGATTAGATGTTGTTGGTAGGTTAGATTATGAAAAATAAGAGCAAAAACTCCTTCCTTAGTGATTAAAATCGTTTGAGAGTGTTTAGAGACGGTTAGGGTTTGTGAAATGGTGAAAAATGACAAAGTTTGGTATTTATACTAGTCTATATTCTCCCCTTTCACCTGGGCGAATGTACCCACGTTCGCCCATTTCTCAGGGTCGAACGTACCCTATTTGGTCGAATGAAATTTTATCATTTTCACATTCCAGGTTCGCCCCTACAGTAAGGGTCGAACCAAGATTATTTTCTAGGTTCACCCCCACGCTGTGGTCGAACCTGGACCTATATTTTTCTAGTTTTCCAGTTTGTCGTGTTTAACGCATTTTAACGCATCTTAACACATGAACATGCAACCTTAGTCTATGTTTAACATATTTAAGCATGGATGATTATCTACACATCGTTTAAACACGTTTTTGCATATAATCCACCATATAACAATTAATCTACATATAACACTTAATTAGTTTATGTAATTTCACCAACAACGGGACCCGGTACTAGTGTATTCCCAAAACGACTCCCAATGATCCTCCAGATCATTGAACCCTGGACAATCCTATCTTGACGCAACTCAACTAACCTCGTTAAGTCCGTTTATAAATGTTTCCCGCTAAGGTAGACTTAGGTGTTATTAAAATATTTAAGCCAAATATGTCGGGTGTCACAGTATAGTCCCTGGAGTGGACGGATGTTAAATAATTCAGTTAATTGTGGATGAAATTACTAAACTACGCATATTATAAAAATATATAATTAAAAATTATATGGGCCCCACCCACTTCTTTTTCCTCACCCGTCACGTTCACAAACTACCACCACCAACACCTCCCCAAACCACCACCACCACCCATCTCCACTTTCACCACCACCACTACCACCGACATCCCAATCACCACAGCCACCACCTGTAGGTTTATCCAATCGGTTATGACATTTCGCAAGAAAGAATCATTACTGAATTCATCCACTTTCACCGCTACCAATATACATGTAATTTTGAAAAGATAGAGACTAAAGGTGAAATTTGAGTATACACAGTGTCTATTCGAACAATTTTCTCTTTGATTGGTATGCGTGCTATTTTCGTGTATAAGATTATGTTAATAAAATAAAACAAGATATTGAGCTCAAAGCATCCACAATAAGAGAGTTCCATAAACCTTCACAAACTGACACTTAGCGTCATATTAGATTTCTAAATTTTTAAGAAAAACCATCACTTTTCTCACAATGTATAAACCTTCACAAACACACTATAAATATTATATGTGTGTGAGAGAGAGAATGGGGTGTTAGTACATGTTGTATATATGTCCATAGCCTAGTATAGCTGTTTGTATGTTGTTTCGGTTGTAATTTAACTAGTTTTGATGAGAAATGGTATCTTGGTAATTGTGCAGGGCGACTGGGTCTGGTCTTACACGACTAGCTTAGCCAGTCATGTGGCAGACCAGGCGACTAGATTTCCTACCCAGTCGCCCCCACCCAATCGTCCCCCTGCAAGTCAGTCACCCCCGGAGCCTAGGGGGAGTGAGAGCACTATAAATAGATGCAATCATTACCCTAATTAATAGAGTTGACATTTCAGAGGTTTTAGACAAGTTTTGTGGTCTGATTTGGTTGTAAACACTCGAGCTCTGTTTTTCTTAATTGAATAACCATTTAACCATATTCAGCAACTCGTTTGTGTGTGTGTTTGATATTATTGTTACTTCAACCACAACCCGAGGATTCCGCACTCGCTTCGTGAACATACTCGTGATATTCAGATCATCTGTGACGGTCCTACAGGGGGTCTGACATGGAGTACGAAATCATGGACCAAAACCCCAAACCTCCATTCCCAACTTGCTCCAGAATTTATGGACTTAACCTCCATGTCCAGTTTCTTTATCATATCATCCAGACACCTCCCTTTTACCCATATTATGATGTTGTTAGGAACAAAAACACAAGAAACCAAACACATACATAGGAAAGCAGAAGAAAAACATGAGGATTTAAAGTGGTTTAGTAGGCTAACCTACATCCATTATGCTACAACTAAGGTTTCTTTATTATTTAGGTGCTTAAAGAATTACAAGTAGGGCTGTAAACAAACCAAACGTTCGGAGAACAGTTTGTGAACTGTTCGGTGGGAATTTCGTTTGTGTTCGTTTGTTTAATAAATGAACGAACACAAACCAAAAATTCCGTTCGTTTAGATAAACAAACGAACATGAACAGAGGCCGCGTTCGTTCGTTTATGTTCGTGAACGTTCGGTAACGTGTTCGTGTATGTTTGTTTTTGTTCGATAGTTCATTAGGGTTTTTAATTTTTTATATTTAATTTAAGTATTTCAAAATTCCCAGTGGTAGATTATTTAACATATATTAGTGTATCACATGTTAATATTACTTTAACTATTTTGATTAACTGTTATTTTTGGTGGATTAAACACGAGGATTTCAAGTTTAATATAATACCTCTGTGTTTTTATAAGACATTATGTGATCAAGATTATGTCACGTATATTTTGGTAATTGGATTAGTATATTCTTGGCGGAAAATGTTAGCGATGAAAAATGGGAATTTTCAGAATTTAATTTGTTAGCTTGTGCTCGATTTTGTTCAGTAATGTCTATTTGTTTTCGTTTACATTCATTTGTGTTTGTTTGTGTTCGATTTTGTCCGACACCTAATTTTAGCAAATAAATAAAAGCGAACATGAACAAAAATCTCATTCGGCAAGTGTCCATGAGAACACGTTATTTTCTTAACAAACGAATACGAACAAAAAATCTCGTTCGGTAAGTGTTCGTGAACAGTTCGTGAACTCGTTAATTCCTTAACAAACGAACACGAACAACTTGTTCGTGTTCGTTTGGTTCATTTACAACCCTAATTACAAGTACATCAAGATGTAGTTTTAGACTAATTTTACGGTTAGGAAACTTAATCCCCATGTTAGTCCTAAGCCCTCATAGGGATAATTAGGGCCAGCCAAAATTAAACTAATTTCACTGCCTAATAAAAACATGTGGACCGACCTAAAGTTAGGGTCGAAGCCCTTCCCTTGGACGAGTCTCCACACTAAGGGAATAATCGTTGTAGCTAATGAGTGTTGCTCAACTGGCATTGGAGGGGAATCAAGATTTGGGTTGAAAACTAGAGGTGTCAAGTTTGAATCCGATCCCAGTCAGGTTTACCGTAGTGAGCCTTTAGACGACGGATTTTCCCCGGAACTGGAGATGCTGGACTTGGGCTACCCAGAGATGTCTGCAATGCGGGCGTATAAGGTCGTCTTTTTCCATTGGATTATCTCGGATAGCCGAGCTTTTATTCATTGGCCGTTAAAAATTGTTGGGTACATGCTGCATGCAAACGAAAACTATCATACATTTATCTTTTCTAAATGTGCTACAACTGGAAACCTAATAATTAATCTGTCGGTGCTCCACAGAAAGGCGCATCACCCACGACCATTACACCAACAAATCATTCTCGTCGGTGATTACTACACTGACGGAGTTCGGGTTGATGTATCCCATCGGTATAACCCCTGTTTTCTAATGGTGTTCGCTTATTCTATCTATATAATTTTGACGCCAAACCATAATTCCCAATAACGTTATCAGTTATATATATTAGTGCAATACATTAAGAAACACTAATAAACCTAAATCCACCTATACAATCGGGAGCATTTATATCTATATCTATACCTATATCTATATCTATCTATACTATAAAACATTTTCTAAGGAGTTCTTAAAATTTAAGAGGTATAAGTTTGATTCCTTATGTTACAACACACAATACATATAATAACTACCTTTTAAGGGTAAAATTGTCTTTTAAACACCATATTTAATCAAAAGATAATCAAGAGTCATGAGATGTTTATGTGACCACATGACATTCAATTCTACAATTATTTTAAAGATATTAAAATAGAACACATATAAAAAATAATTCATAATGTTACATGTTTTGTTATAATCTTTATATAGAATTCGGTACTTTATAAAAGTTAAAGTTTTATAAACCTGATAATACTATATAGAAATTGAGTAATTAATAATGAAAGCCATGTTTTAAACATGAGGTAACGATTTGAATTCTGAAATTATTAGGTATGTATGGCTAATATTATCTAAACTATACGGTCACTTGATTCTATGACCGGAGAAGAAATATTATGTTTATAATGAATTTCGAACAAATATATTAAGAAATATTTATATAAAAGGAGTAGACAATAACAAAAAATAAATTAATTAATAATAGTGGGTTCCAGTCCACATTTCCAGCTCAAGTAAAATTTTTGGTTATTTATTAAAAACCAGTTTGATTGATGTTCATAACTGATTAACCAAACTGGAACAAATAAATAATTGAAACCAATCGGTTTTTGAAATATCTTAATCAAAAGTTTTGGATATGACTCGAAACCGATG
This sequence comes from Ambrosia trifida, assembly GCA_028751855.1. NCBI lineage: Eukaryota > Viridiplantae > Streptophyta > Magnoliopsida > Asterales > Asteraceae > Ambrosia > Ambrosia trifida. The sequence goes on along the minus strand of CM054123.1, from coordinate 27,638,667 downwards.
TAAACCGAACAACTTAAAAATTAACTATGTTCTATCTAATTCCAACAATAAGCTCGTGATAAGATATATTGCGTTGTAATTGAGATTAAAACAAGCAAATTACCATTTTAATACTTTTTTTTAATACTAAATTCTTAAAAAGGACAAACAATAATATATTAAAAGAGATTATTTTATTATCTAAAACTTATCTTCTATAGAAAAATATTGTTAATTAATTATAGGAGCCGTTCAAAAAATTAATTTTAGGACGCTAGGGCATACACATTTTTAATGAAGTCCATGGAAGTAGGTTGGTAGGAGCAGTTTGAATATTCAACGAAGTGACTCCTAACGTGTGAGTTTAAATCAAGGCGACCCATTAATTGCAGATAAGATCAAAGGTGAAAGGTGCCTCTCGATCTTTTCCTGTGTCCCTTCACTTTCTCTCTTTGTTTTTGACTTTATTCCTAGATTCTTTTATTTTAATTTTAATTAATCAGTATTTAATATTATAGCAACGTTCATAATAATATATGCAAACGACCTGGAACACTAATAGAAAATCTGCAATTACAATGGATTAAAGTCATTAATCACTCTCTCTCAAGATGGCCCCAAGAACCGGGAGGAAGTCCAACAGACAACCTAACTTCCGTCCGGCCAACATCCAAGATCTCAGAAAAAGGAAACAAGAGGAGCAACAGAAGATCGTCATCAAGGGCAGATACAAGAAGATCGATGCAGAATGGCAACAAGTCTTAGGTAAGAGTGAAGCAGCTAGAGAAAGAAGATTCGTCAACAGGGAGGAGAGGTTGAAGAATGCCACGTCATTTTTCATTTCCAATCTTCCAGACACTTGTTCGGGTGAAATGTTATGGAGAGCTTTTAATCATCTTTCAAACCTTGAAGACGCGTTCGTGCCGGGCAAGAAAGATAAGTTCGGGAGCAGATTCGGTTTCATTAAATTATCGAATGTGAGCAACCCTGAAGAATGGTTTGATACTCTGAAAGAGGTTAAGATTGATGGAGCTATTCTGGATGTCAGCCTAGCTAGATTTGATAGGAACGAGTCGAAGATAAACTGTGGTAACGGTAATGGTTCTAGTCGGGTGAATAACAGTTCTGGTGTTGGTAGAAACTTGGTTTTCTCGTGTACGGGTGACTCCCATGGATCTCTAGGTAGGGATGGCTTGGGGAATATGGACGCGACTGGGTCTGCTCCTGCCCGGATAGTAGCTGGCTCGCAGGGCAGATCGTTTAAGGAGGCGTTGGAGAACAAGAAGGGTGAGGGGGTGGTTCGGTTCTCTGTGGACCTCCCTCCGATGATCTCGGAAACGAAAAAATTTTGGGTGGGAAAGTCATTAGTTGGTGAACTCATTGACTTTGATAAACTTAATCAGCTGTCAGGATTGGTCAAGGCCTTGCAGAGGTGGGAGGTGAATCTGAAGTATTTGGGTGGCCTTAGTATTTTGATTAACTTCAATACTTCTAAGGATGCTATAGATGTTCTTTCTGGAGCTGCTGGTATTTGGAGAGATTGGTTCTCGAACCTGAGTGTTTGGGATGGCGGTTGTATCGGTTTTAAGAGACTCGCTTGGATTAGAGTTATGGGTGTCCCAGTCGATCTTTGGGATAGACATGTCCTTAATAAAATCGGCGAAAGGTGCGGCATATTGGTGGTTAGTTCTGATGCAAGCTCAACTAATGCTAATTTATCTTCGAGTTTAATGGGGATCCTCGTTGACTTCGGAAAGAAGATTAGTGCGGAGGTGTTTCTTAAGACTGGGAGTCAAGTTGCTAGAGTTTGGGTGGAAGAAGCTAACTTTGAGTGGTCGCCAAGTATTCCGGTGGCTAAGTTTCAATACGCTGAGGACTCAGGTGGTCGGGTCTCTTCTACTCAAGTCCAAAGATTAAAGTCAGTGGTGGTTAGGGATGCCGATGGGAGGAATGATCAGATTGTTGACACCGGGGGGTCGAGTGATGTGATTCCGGATGTTGAACTGGACATTCCGGTGCATCCTAAAGTCAGGTCGGTGGTGGTCAGGGGCGGTGTCACTTCTGGGGATGTTGAAAAGGTTGGAGTAACCGAAGAGCCTTGTATGGGATGTGATTGTGTGCAAGTTCCCATGCACAATGATGATGATGTTTTGGATGATTTGACTGGGAATGCTTTCGGCGCGTGCTCTTCGTCCCCCATGCCCCACCAGGAGCACATCCCCTCTATTAATGTTGGTGTCACACCACGACAAAGGCGGAAACACGTGGCGCGACGGTTCAAAAGCATAAAGTCAAGGTTATGGCTAAACACAAGTAATTTAAGAAAGTGGGTCATTTATTATGACGTCGAATCAGTTTTCAAACATTACACAAAAGATAATTGTTTTTGAAATAAACTTAGAGGTTTCTCAAATATATCCCAAATGCCTTGGGAAATAAAGGTGAAACCCCACAAAAGCCTGACGTCGCATGGAGATTCCCCGACCCTGCCTGCTTGATCTTTCATCTTCTAATTACCTGAAAGATATGTTTAAAAAGTTTCGTCAATATAAATATATTGGTGAGTTCACAGGTTTTCAGTTTCTAAAACTTGAATACTTGGGAATACCATGTTGTGACAATATATAGGAGTTGCAAATTCCTATAATTCTACTTGAGACTATAATCAAACCAAGACATATAATAATTGTGCCCCGCTCCAAGTCGTTACTCGGTTTCCCACGACTTAAGTTCAGAATATTTGCACCCCAGGCATAACCTAATGCATAATCGACGCTATCGATTAGGGGTGGGCCTTGTCAGGCACCAATAGTACTATTCGAATATTCCTCCGGTTTCAATTCCCTGAACAAATGATTATAGAGGCGAGGACTCAACCCCGAGTGGCGGTCACACCTCAAGTATTAAATCCGTCAAACACTATCCCTAACATATCTTTCCCCCGGAAAACGTAAAAATAGTTTAAAATGGGGCCGTGAAACTCACCTGTAACTGCGTCTGGCTCAATAAGGTGAATAGCAAAGGGTGGTCTTGCACCTACAACGTCCTAAACGTATAAGTCACTATTCCTATAGTGCGTGTGCCTTGGCAAGTTGTACACCCAACTCCCGACCACAAGTTGTTCCAAATCCCGTTTAATTATGCGTGTATCCTAGGTGTTGTTGGCGTTACATTACCCTTTTGTGTTACAAGTTATATATTACTCTTGTTAATATTTCCATAACTTGTATCTTATTATCATCGACTCGACTTCACTTAACATATAATTATTTTCCCATTTAAATAATTATACTTAAGATCGCATCGCTCGATATAATATATATTTCAATCCTCGACCCGACTCACTTTGCCACACATTTGTTTTCCCATTTAAACAAATGTGCTAAGATTTTGTCGTTCGATCGTATATTCTTAACGTCCGATTCAACTCACCACACCGTATATTTATTTTCCCATTTAAACAAATATACTAGGATTTCGTTGATACGACATACACATATATATATCTTTGTCTTCTCGTCGTGGCTTTCCTTCCCGCATATCTACTTTCCCATTAAGTAGATATACTAGAATTTTGCCGAGACGAGCGTACAAGTATATAGATGTGTGATTTTTCTTGTTAAGTATATACGTTTGTTTTAACGTCTTATTCGTTTGCGTCATGTGTTTCTCCCACGAATTAATCCTCCAACACTTAGGAAAGTGTTTATTTATTTTCACCCAAAGTATATATATATTTTACCTCTTAAAATATATATTTTTTCTTATCTTGCCGCAATGGCATTTTTCTCATATTTTGTCCGGTTATGGTTCGTTAACGCGTTTTAGTTCGATATCTTAACTTGATTAGTTAATTTTTCCAAGTTTTTCCCAACATGTATTTTATAGAAATATTTTCCATATTTCTTCCTATTTTCACATGTTACTTGGATGGTTAAAATACTTATGTATTTTTAACCCAACTTGTCAACTTAACTACAAAAATGTTTCCAACACTTTTATATTCCCATTTATATAAAAGTATTCATTTTTGTATAAGTTTCCCAAGTTTGTTTAATATTTTTATAAAATCTCTATTTTATAAAAATCCTCATGTTAAAACCCTTTATATTTTTATAACTTTCAAAAATACACTTTGATACAAAATACCCAAGTATTTCTACTAGTATTTACAAAAATCATCCTTAGACTTTAATACTTACATTTTTGACACCAAACTTTCCATACTTGTATTTTTGGACTAATAGTTTCTAAAATGTTCATTTTAGTCCCTTAACTTCCAAAGTTACAACTTTAGTCCCTTAACTTACAAAAGTTGCATTTTTCTATTCTAACTTTCAAAGTTGGTATTTTTCACTCAAAATAGTTAACTTTGAAGATTCAACTTTTTATTGGTAAGTTATTTTTGTATCAAAACACTTATGTTAGTCTTATATTCCATATGAAAGACTAATTATATGTGTGTTTTATGTATTTGTCCATTTCTTCAAAATATCATTCATCCAAGTGAGTTAACTTTAATTTTCCATCTTATTCATTTATGAACTTCTAACATGTTTTACCACATATTATTACTTAAATGATCATAGTAAGATGAATTAAAGTTAGCTTTAACATATTCAAGTTCATCTCAAAATATTAATCAAAACATCATCCTACTTAATCTTATATGTAAACTTCATATATTTTCAAGACTAATATATCATCATCATCAAATCCATGGTTTATTTTTATATCTTTAACCTTCCATTTTATACATGAAAACTTATTAAAGATTATGTTCAAAACCATTTTTAACCCTTCATGTACAACTTGCTACTAGGAACACATACATGAATAATAACAATCAAAAACAAGATTAAGAAGCTTACTACTAGCACAAGGCTAGGGAAGACAAAAACCTTGGATTTGAGAGGGGTTTAGTGTGTTCTTCCTAGTGGTTTAGCTCCAAGCTCTTGAAACACACAAAAGGGGTTTGGATGATGGATGATTTTAAGTGTTTTGGAGATGTAAAAACTTGAAAGAACAATGTGTGTGTGTGCAAGGAAACTCACGGCCAAGAGAGGGGAGAAGAAAGAGTGTTTTGCTTTGCTTTTCAATCTCCTAACATGTGTTATTTATACCCTTATCACATGTAATCTTCCTTGGATTTTATGATCATTACTAAGATATGAGAGATATGTATTGTACTAAAGTTGATCTTGGATGGGTGTGGGATAAGGGGTGTGGCCGTGGGTTATTGAGAGGACAAGAGAGGTGGAGTGCAAATCTTGGCTAATTGATTATAATCTTTCATAAGCTTGCACTTGATTTATACAAGACCTTCCATGCATGCACACTAGTTGTAATGATATGCTTAGAGTTGGTTTTGGATGGTTGTGACCCCTTGGCCGAAATTTTCAAAAGGGGGGACAAGGTGTAGTTGCTTTTTGTACAAATGTTTACTTACAACTTTATCCTACATGTTTTGGCCTTATGTGAGCATGCTTTTTCTAAGTTTGTAGATTATTATTATTAACATAAAATGTGGGTAAAATAAGGCTCTTTGGCCGGCCCCAAGTGGGTTTAAGTGGGGTCCACAACTTCAAATATTTACCCATTAATTGTTATGTTTAATCCCCCGTCGTTCGGGTGTCGTTCGGGTATTTTTCGGGTTTTAATCACGCGTCATCCGGACATTAAATATACCTTAAATAACACTTAAATATAGTCTATTTTAAGCGTTAATTGGTTATTTAGGCCTTTGCCGGGTGAAATTATGAGTTATACGCGTATCGGGTGCGATACGCGCATTTTATTCGTTACCGGGAGATTTGTACAAGACGTTTTCATTTATGGTTTTGGAGTTCCAAAACTCATTATATCTTATGAAATTACCCTTTATTTTATATCCTGGGTGTCCGGGATCCGTTTCGTTTATTTAATTATTACCGGGTAATTGCCAACATCCGTACCGGATAGCTTATTCGCACATGATCCAATCATGCTTTACCATTAAACGTATGCATTCCTATGCACTATTTGGAAATTGCTATTCCCTAAGGCCTTGATAATTAAATCACACATAATTGCATTTAATTACGTTAATCATATATTAATTAATTGTACGGAATTACCTTATTTTTTTTTTTTGCCGGTTGTTACATTCTCCCCCCGTTAAGAGAATTCCGTCCCGGAATTCACTTCGAGTTCTCTGGTACAGGTGTCTTCTCGAATAGGGTGGGGTATTTTTGCTTCATCCGGTCCAGCCTTTCCCACGTGAACTCCGGTCCACGCTTGGCATTCCAGCGCACTTTGACCAACCTGATCTTGCTGCGCCTTAATTTTTGGACCTTCCAATCAGTTACCTCGATTGGTTCTTCCACAAAATGTAACTTGTCGTCAATCTGGATCTCGTCAGCAGGAATAATGAGAGTTTCGTCGGATAGGCACTTTTTCAAGTTCGACACATGAAACGTGTCGTGTATTCCACTAAGCTCTTGAGGCAACTCGAGCTTGTATGCCACTGTGCCTACCCTCGACAAGACTTTGAACGGTCCAATATATCGTGGGTTCAGCTTCCCACGCTTCCCAAAGCGCGCGACACCTTTCCAAGGTGACACTTTCAATAGGACCCTGTCTCCAACTTGAAACTCTAAAGGCTTTCGCCTCATATCAGCATAGCTTTTCTGGCGGTCCCGGGCCGCTTTGAGGCGTTCCTTTATCAAAAAGACCTTATCCGTGGTTTCTTGAACAATTTCGGGCCCGGTGAGTTGCTTTTCCCCAACTTCCGCCCAACATAATGGCGATCGGCACTTGCGTCCATATAAAGCTTCAAACGGTGCGGCTTGAATGCTCGTATGATAACTGTTGTTATAAGAAAATTCTACCAATGGCAAGTGCGTATCCCAATTACCTCCGAAATCTATCGCGCATGCCCGTAGCATATCTTCCAAGGTCTGGATGGTTCGTTCACTCTGACCATCCGTTTGGGGGTGGTATGCGGTGCTCATGTCGAGGCGAGTACCGAGGGCTTCGTTCAAACTTTCCCAAAATCTGGAAGTGAAGCGACTATCCCGATCGGAGATGATAGATACAGGTACACCGTGTTTAGATACCACTTCCTTAATGTACAAATGGGTCAGTTTCTCCAACCTGTCCGTTTCGCGAATCGGGAGGAAGTGTGCAGATTTCGTCAATCGATCTACGATTACCCAGATCATGTCATGGCCGCTTGTCGTCTTAGGTAACTTGGTAATGAAATCCATGGTGATTCGTTCCCATTTCCACTCCGGTATTTCCGGTTGCTGGAGCAAACCGGAAGGTCTCTGGTGCTCAGCCTTGACCTTTGCGCAAGTCAAACATCGCGCAACATAGGCTGCTATATCCCTTTTGAAATTCGGCCACCAATAAAGTTCCTTCAAATCGTGGAACATCTTGTCTGCACCAGGGTGAACCGAATATCTAGAACTGTGAGCTTCGGCCAATACTAGCTCGCGCAATCCACCATATACTGGAACCCAAATTCTATTCATGAAATACAATGTCTGGTCCGCTTTTGGTTCCAATGAATCAACCATCTTTCGTAACCTTTCACCTTTGACGTTCTCGGGTTTGAGGGCGTTAACTTGAGCTTCACGAATTCGTTCGGTCATATTCGTGTGGATAGTCAAACCCAAAGCTCGAACACGCAAGGGTTTAACCCGTTCCTTACGACTCAAGGCGTCGGCTACGACATTCGCCTTACCGGGATGGTACTTTATCTCACAATCGTAATCGTTTAATAATTCAACCCATCGCCGTTGTCGCATATTCAAATCCTTCTGGTCGAAGATGTGCTGTAAACTCTTGTGATCAGTGAAAATCGTGCACTTGGTTCCGTACAGATAGTGCCTCCATATCTTGAGAGCGAACACCACTGCACCCAATTCCAAATCGTGTGTAGTGTAGTTCTTCTCATGGATTTTCAGTTGCCTGGAAGCATAAGCTATTACTTTTTCTCGCTGCATCAATACACAACCCAAACCTTGATGCGAGGCATCACAGTAAACCACAAAATCTTCCGTACCGTCTGGAAGTGACAGTATCGGAGCGCCACATAACTTGTCTTTTAACAATTGGAATGCTGCCTCTTGCTTTTCCGTCCACTCAAATTTCTTGTCTTTTTGGGTTAAAATGGTTAAAGCTTGCGCTATCTTTGAAAAGTTCTCGATGAACCTTCTGTAATAACCCGCGAGGCCTAGAAATTGTCGTACTTCGGTAGGAGTTCGAGGTGCTTCCCAATTTTTAATCGCCTCGATCTTGGCTGGATCAACGTGTATGCCCTTCTCGTTTACCACGTGACCTAGAAAGTGAACTTCCCGAATCCAAAAGTCACATTTTGAGAATTTAGCATAGAGCTTCTCTTTGCGTAATACTTCAAGAATTAACCGAAGGTGATTCTCGTGGTCTTCCTTCGTACGTGAATAGATCAAAATATCGTCAATGAAGACAATGACGAATTTGTCCAGGTATGGCTTACACACGCGGTTCATTAGGTCCATGAAAACCGCTGGTGCGTTGGTCAAGCCGAACGGCATTACCAAAAATTCATAGTGTCCATACCGGGTTCTGAAGGCCGTTTTTGGTACATCTTCTTCTTGTATACGCAACTGGTGATAGCCTGACCTCAAATCGATCTTGGAGTAATAGCTGGAACCTTGGAGCTGATCAAATAAATCGTCGATCCTGGGGAGGGGATAGCGATTCTTGATGGTTAGCTTGTTCAGCTCTCGATAGTCGATGCACATGCGAAATGTGCCATCCTTCTTCTTCACAAACAAGACGGGAGCTCCCCAAGGTGAGAAACTCGGTCTTATAAAACCTTTGTCCAATAATTCTTGTAGCTGGCTGGACAGTTCCTGCATCTCTGATGGAGCTAGGCGGTATGGCGATCGTGCCACAGGAGCTGCTCCGGGAACGAGGTCGATGCGGAACTCGACTTGTCGAGGTGGTGGCAACCCCGGCAAATCTTCTGGAAATACATCCGGAAAATCTCTGGCTACTGGAATGTCTTCCAACTTTCGCTCGTCGGCCTTCTTGTCCACTACGTGTGCCAAGAACGCGACAAGCCCTTTTCTCAGACACTTACGAGCCTTCATGCTCGAGATAATTCTTAGTGGCGTCCCGTGTCTTTCACCTTGAATTGAGAGAGTTTCACCGCTTGCGAGGGGGATCTGAATAACCTTATCGTTGCAAACCACAATGGCACGGTGCGCGGACAACCAATCCATGCCAACAACGATGTCAAAACTTCCCAATACGACCGGTAATAGATCAATCCCAAACTCGTGTCCACAGAGTTCTAACTTACAATCTTTAGCTACTTCTCTCGTTTCAATAGTTTTACCATTAGCCAGTTCTATAGAGTAGGGTGTATCTAGTTTGCTAGTTTTTAAACCAAGTAGTCTTTTAAACTCAATGGATACGAAGCTAAAGTCAGCACCGGTATCAAATAATACAGAGGCATAATGACCATTTAGAGGAAACGTACCAGTGACCACATTGGGGTCTTGCCGTGCGTCACCGGCTCCAATCACAAATGCCCGGCCACGGGCCTGATTGTTGACTTTGGGGCAATCTTTCTTCCAATGGTCCAATGACCCACATGCAAAACAGGGTCTGGCCCCTCCGTTCTTTGGTGCTCCAGATCGGCACTCTTCAGTCTTGTGCCCGGTGCGGTGGCACTTCCCGCATGTCAACCCATTGTTTCTCCCTTGGTTTCCCTGTTTGTTGTTGTTATTGTTACCACGTCCTGTGGCGGCATAACCCTTTCCTTTCTTGTTCGAGCTTCCCGATGCTCGATCCCTTTTCCCTTCATCTCTCTTTCTTTTCCCAAACCTTTGCCCGTTACCCTGATCATTGGCTGCAACTGCTGAACTTGATCCCTGTTTCTTTGCCTCAACACTACTTGCTTCAGAAATTTTTAACCCAGAAACTTGGCGGATAAGAGTACCCATGCGGATAGCATCCTCAGTCAGACTTAGTGCCAGATCAATTGCCTCGCGCATGGTCGTGGGTTTGGAAGAGGTGACCATGCTGCGAATCTGTGGTGCTAGCCCGAATAGGTAACGTTCCACTTTGTTCTTCTCTGGTGTAACCAGGCGAGGTACTAGTCGTGCGAGATCATGAAATCTTGACGTATACCCAGTGACGTCTGCTCCTATCATGGTGAGGTTCCAGAATTCAGTTTCCAACTTCTGAACTTCACTTGCCGGGCGGTATTCGGCAGTCATCAGTTCCTTTAGTGCCGCCCATGATAGAGAGTATGCAACCTCATCTCCTAAGGATTGTACCTGGCCGTTCCACCAAGTTAGCGCTTGATCCAGGAACAGATTGGTGGCGTACATGACAGACTGTCGAGGGGTACACCCGCTGATGCGGATAACTGCCTCGGTCTTTTCGAACCATTTGACCAGGCCTATGGAACCCTCAGTGCCGCTGAAGTTTAGTGGCTTACAGTCCAAGAAAGCCTTGAAAGTGCAGCCGCGCTCTCCCGAGGCTGTCCCTGTAATAGTAACATAGTATGTTATTATGGGATAGGAGTTTGTGAAATATTCTCCCATCGCTTTTCATTTATTTATAAACCTCTTACCACTGGGGGAGGTCTCTCGTCGCTCACTCCCTGTCCTGTCAAGGGAGTGTTCCGAGCGTGCGGCTTCGTGTTCAGCGATGGCACGAGCTATTCGTTCAGAAATCATAGTTTCGAGCTCAGCCGGTGTTGTGGGCAGCCCGTCTGCTCCACTGTTGCTTCGGGTGGCAGGTGCCATTTTCTTCAATAATAATTATCAAAGGTTAATTTGGCAAACATTTACACAATACAAAGCATAAATAACAAACCAAAGCATGAACACAATAATCAACACCATATCATCACATAACATACCAACACATCATACATAATTATAAATAGAAATCAACACCACATCACCACACAACTATACAAACCACAACACATGGAGTAAGCAATAATAATCATAGACAACAACATATTTCACCATAATAATAAGATTTTTCATTAATTTCAATAATGTCATTACAATGCTTGTTCATAATACAAAATGGAGAATACATTTCTCATACAATACATTGCTTTGAAATAATAAAACATCATATCATATGCCGTAATACCCGTACGGCTAGGCAAAACGCAGACGAGTGTCATAACCCGTGCTGTACTACCATAATGCTGCTAGTATGTACATAATCTGGTGTGTCTTCAGTGCATCCCCGATACAACCTACTGTGGCGGTGGCGGTGGATACTGGTACTGCGGCGCGTGCGTACTGATCGTCATACTGATCTTCATGATACGCTCGTACAAGAAATGTCGATGCGCAAAGTGCGCATCCCCTGTGATACCGCACTGAGCGTCCAGGCTCAGCAACTCCTCCGCGTAATGCGCCAAAGCATCCCGCGCATCTATCATCCTCGTCCACATCAGACGTGTCTGATGCTCCACCTGTGTTACGGTGCGCTGCACCGTATCAGCGAGAGTCTGAAAATCCCGCTCTAGTGTGATGGCAGTGGACCATGCTGGTCCAGACAAGGGTGTCGTCCTGGGTGGCTGGGATGGTCCGGGTATATCTGGGTGTGTGGATGGGAAGGGCCCGAAGGGGAATGGTACTGGTATGTGGGGCAGTAAGAAACTGGGTGGCCTGATGGAAAAGTGGTGTGGCATCAGATAAGGGTCCCCTGCACCTAGAGGGTATGGTGCAGGTGTCATGCTGGGTATGGTGGGGATGGGTATAGTCATGGCAATGGTAGGTGGTGGCATGGGCTCAGCTAGTGGGGCTACCAATGGCTCAGTGACAGTGGCCCACTCTGGAGTGGACACCACTACAGGGGGTGTGGGAGGGCTCGCAGTGGCGAAGGCCTCCAAGCCTGCCCTATGTAGCTCAGAGCTACGGGCGGGACTACCCTCGTGTATAAGTGCTGCTGGTGCTGGCTCCTCCTGGGGTAGGGGCTCGGGTGCTGGTGGGGCTATGGGGTCCGCTGGGGCGTCCTCTAGCATGGGAGCCACTGGCTCCTCTTGGGCAGCCTGAATCTCGGGCACCAACATGTGCCCTACTGAACCTACCGACTCGTCATCGGAGTCGTCGGATATCCATCCGTTTCTTCCACGGGGAATGGGTAGGAGTCTCATACCTGCCGGTACGTGAATGTGGGGTACCGGTGCCGGCTCGTGCTCGGCGTGAGCCTGTCGGCGGAAAGGAGACTCTGCCGCGTCTGACTGGGCGGGAACTGGTCGCGAAGGACCGGCACAGCCGTCAGGGAAATCCCTGATGGCTCGAACGGGGCGTACGGCCAAAGGTGCGGCCGGTACGATGGGCTGTGGCGCGTCGATCACGGCCGGTGTCCAGTCAGGATCCTCGCTAGGATCTGTCTCGTCTGAATCGTCGTCTGACCCTCCTGCGACGTCCATCTCTACGTCGTCTTCTTCCGCATCGAGTACAACCAACTCGACTGGCTCCGGCGGAGGTGCGGGTATAATCTGGATACTGCTGTCAACACTAGGCGCTATACTTCCCGCGTCCGACATCCTGGCAAAAGAACCGTACATGTATATATGATTTATTTAAATTAGACAGTTATGGCTTACTCTATAGTAACCTTCCTAACTTCTAATTTTCACGTTGTAGTATAACAATACTCATGGCTGGCTTGGTCGGAATCTCCTCATGCCCAATGCTTCTTGAAAATTACTTTTATTTAAAACCATGTACATTTTCTTTTGAAAACTTTATCTTTAGAACCAAATCCGGTTATAGTCTAGTTTTTTTTAAAGAAAATACTCTAGTTCGCTATAACCTTGGCTCTGATACCACGTTCTGTCACACCACGACAAAGGCGGAAACACGTGGCGCGACGGTTCAAAAGCATAAAGTCAAGGTTATGGCTAAACACAAGTAATTTAAGAAAGTGGGTCATTTATTATGACGTCGAATCAGTTTTCAAACATTACACAAAAGATAATTGTTTTTGAAATAAACTTAGAGGTTTCTCAAATATATCCCAAATGCCTTGGGAAATAAAGGTGAAACCCCACAAAAGCCTGACGTCGCATGGAGATTCCCCGACCCTGCCTGCTTGATCTTTCATCTTCTAATTACCTGAAAGATATGTTTAAAAAGTTTCGTCAATATAAATATATTGGTGAGTTCACAGGTTTTCAGTTTCTAAAACTTGAATACTTGGGAATACCATGTTGTGACAATATATAGGAGTTGCAAATTCCTATAATTCTACTTGAGACTATAATCAAACCAAGACATATAATAATTGTGCCCCGCTCCAAGTCGTTACTCGGTTTCCCACGACTTAAGTTCAGAATATTTGCACCCCAGGCATAACCTAATGCATAATCGACGCTATCGATTAGGGGTGGGCCTTGTCAGGCACCAATAGTACTATTCGAATATTCCTCCGGTTTCAATTCCCTGAACAAATGATTATAGAGGCGAGGACTCAACCCCGAGTGGCGGTCACACCTCAAGTATTAAATCCGTCAAACACTATCCCTAACATATCTTTCCCCCGGAAAACGTAAAAATAGTTTAAAATGGGGCCGTGAAACTCACCTGTAACTGCGTCTGGCTCAATAAGGTGAATAGCAAAGGGTGGTCTTGCACCTACAACGTCCTAAACGTATAAGTCACTATTCCTATAGTGCGTGTGCCTTGGCAAGTTGTACACCCAACTCCCGACCACAAGTTGTTCCAAATCCCGTTTAATTATGCGTGTATCCTAGGTGTTGTTGGCGTTACATTACCCTTTTGTGTTACAAGTTATATATTACTCTTGTTAATATTTCCATAACTTGTATCTTATTATCATCGACTCGACTTCACTTAACATATAATTATTTTCCCATTTAAATAATTATACTTAAGATCGCATCGCTCGATATAATATATATTTCAATCCTCGACCCGACTCACTTTGCCACACATTTGTTTTCCCATTTAAACAAATGTGCTAAGATTTTGTCGTTCGATCGTATATTCTTAACGTCCGATTCAACTCACCACACCGTATATTTATTTTCCCATTTAAACAAATATACTAGGATTTCGTTGATACGACATACACATATATATATCTTTGTCTTCTCGTCGTGGCTTTCCTTCCCGCATATCTACTTTCCCATTAAGTAGATATACTAGAATTTTGCCGAGACGAGCGTACAAGTATATAGATGTGTGATTTTTCTTGTTAAGTATATACGTTTGTTTTAACGTCTTATTCGTTTGCGTCATGTGTTTCTCCCACGAATTAATCCTCCAACACTTAGGAAAGTGTTTATTTATTTTCACCCAAAGTATATATATATTTTACCTCTTAAAATATATATTTTTTCTTATCTTGCCGCAATGGCATTTTTCTCATATTTTGTCCGGTTATGGTTCGTTAACGCGTTTTAGTTCGATATCTTAACTTGATTAGTTAATTTTTCCAAGTTTTTCCCAACATGTATTTTATAGAAATATTTTCCATATTTCTTCCTATTTTCACATGTTACTTGGATGGTTAAAATACTTATGTATTTTTAACCCAACTTGTCAACTTAACTACAAAAATGTTTCCAACACTTTTATATTCCCATTTATATAAAAGTATTCATTTTTGTATAAGTTTCCCAAGTTTGTTTAATATTTTTATAAAATCTCTATTTTATAAAAATCCTCATGTTAAAACCCTTTATATTTTTATAACTTTCAAAAATACACTTTGATACAAAATACCCAAGTATTTCTACTAGTATTTACAAAAATCATCCTTAGACTTTAATACTTACATTTTTGACACCAAACTTTCCATACTTGTATTTTTGGACTAATAGTTTCTAAAATGTTCATTTTAGTCCCTTAACTTCCAAAGTTACAACTTTAGTCCCTTAACTTACAAAAGTTGCATTTTTCTATTCTAACTTTCAAAGTTGGTATTTTTCACTCAAAATAGTTAACTTTGAAGATTCAACTTTTTATTGGTAAGTTATTTTTGTATCAAAACACTTATGTTAGTCTTATATTCCATATGAAAGACTAATTATATGTGTGTTTTATGTATTTGTCCATTTCTTCAAAATATCATTCATCCAAGTGAGTTAACTTTAATTTTCCATCTTATTCATTTATGAACTTCTAACATGTTTTACCACATATTATTACTTAAATGATCATAGTAAGATGAATTAAAGTTAGCTTTAACATATTCAAGTTCATCTCAAAATATTAATCAAAACATCATCCTACTTAATCTTATATGTAAACTTCATATATTTTCAAGACTAATATATCATCATCATCAAATCCATGGTTTATTTTTATATCTTTAACCTTCCATTTTATACATGAAAACTTATTAAAGATTATGTTCAAAACCATTTTTAACCCTTCATGTACAACTTGCTACTAGGAACACATACATGAATAATAACAATCAAAAACAAGATTAAGAAGCTTACTACTAGCACAAGGCTAGGGAAGACAAAAACCTTGGATTTGAGAGGGGTTTAGTGTGTTCTTCCTAGTGGTTTAGCTCCAAGCTCTTGAAACACACAAAAGGGGTTTGGATGATGGATGATTTTAAGTGTTTTGGAGATGTAAAAACTTGAAAGAACAATGTGTGTGTGTGCAAGGAAACTCACGGCCAAGAGAGGGGAGAAGAAAGAGTGTTTTGCTTTGCTTTTCAATCTCCTAACATGTGTTATTTATACCCTTATCACATGTAATCTTCCTTGGATTTTATGATCATTACTAAGATATGAGAGATATGTATTGTACTAAAGTTGATCTTGGATGGGTGTGGGATAAGGGGTGTGGCCGTGGGTTATTGAGAGGACAAGAGAGGTGGAGTGCAAATCTTGGCTAATTGATTATAATCTTTCATAAGCTTGCACTTGATTTATACAAGACCTTCCATGCATGCACACTAGTTGTAATGATATGCTTAGAGTTGGTTTTGGATGGTTGTGACCCCTTGGCCGAAATTTTCAAAAGGGGGGACAAGGTGTAGTTGCTTTTTGTACAAATGTTTACTTACAACTTTATCCTACATGTTTTGGCCTTATGTGAGCATGCTTTTTCTAAGTTTGTAGATTATTATTATTAACATAAAATGTGGGTAAAATAAGGCTCTTTGGCCGGCCCCAAGTGGGTTTAAGTGGGGTCCACAACTTCAAATATTTACCCATTAATTGTTATGTTTAATCCCCCGTCGTTCGGGTGTCGTTCGGGTATTTTTCGGGTTTTAATCACGCGTCATCCGGACATTAAATATACCTTAAATAACACTTAAATATAGTCTATTTTAAGCGTTAATTGGTTATTTAGGCCTTTGCCGGGTGAAATTATGAGTTATACGCGTATCGGGTGCGATACGCGCATTTTATTCGTTACCGGGAGATTTGTACAAGACGTTTTCATTTATGGTTTTGGAGTTCCAAAACTCATTATATCTTATGAAATTACCCTTTATTTTATATCCTGGGTGTCCGGGATCCGTTTCGTTTATTTAATTATTACCGGGTAATTGCCAACATCCGTACCGGATAGCTTATTCGCACATGATCCAATCATGCTTTACCATTAAACGTATGCATTCCTATGCACTATTTGGAAATTGCTATTCCCTAAGGCCTTGATAATTAAATCACACATAATTGCATTTAATTACGTTAATCATATATTAATTAATTGTACGGAATTACCTTATTTTTTTTTTGCCGGTTGTTACAGGTCGGTCCAATACCTTGGTGGTGAGCCTGATCCTATTGGGCCTATTCCTGATTTAAGTTGCCCTGAGCCCAACGCTGACCTGGGATTACCCAGCATTTTAGTCAAGGAGAAAGACTGCCCGGGAGTCCGTAAGGAGGTGTTTTTAACCCCAGACTTGAACGAGAGCCTAGGCTCTGATCCGTTTAGTCTTGATGAGATTATTCAAAGAGATGCGGCGGAAAATTCGAGAAGGAAAAGTAGGAAGAAGAGGTTGTCTGTTTGTCCCTCAACTTCCGATCGGTCACCCTCCAATGTTTGCCTCTCTGATTCGGATGAGGAGTACGATTTTGATCTTGATGTCGATGAAACATTAGTGTATGGTGAAGATCTGGGTATCGAGCTGAACGGGTTTGCTGGTCACATGAGAAAGATAGTAGATGGGGAACGCGGTCAATCTGGTCCCCAATGAATTATCTGTCCTTAAATATTAGAGGGGTGATAGGGTCCGAGAAACCGCTGTGGGTTAGGGACCTTAAAAAGGATTGTTCTGCTGATTTCATTTGCCTTCAAGAATCCCACCAGTCTGATTTGGCTGTTCAGTCCATCTCTCAATTTTGGGATAGGACTCCTTTTGAATCTGAATCAGTTGATGCGGTTGGGAGGTCCGGGGGTCTCATTTCTATTTGGGATCCGGAGCGGTTCTCTGCTACGGAGGTCCATAAAGATAGACACTTCCTTGTGGTTTCGGGTGTTATCAAAGGGGTTGAGGGTGTGGCCAATATTCTTAATATTCATGCGCCTAATGACCCGGGGCGTAGGCTCGAGCTTTGGGATAGAATTTCCTCTTTAGCGAATTCTTTAAATGGCTTCTGGATCGCAATTGGGGATTTTAATGAAGTCCGGTGGAGCGAAGAAAGGCTCAATTCAGCTTTCGATGGTGCCGCTGCTGCCAATTTTAATGACTTCATTCGGCGTCTCGGCTGGCTCGAGTATAATATGGTTGGAGGTAAATACACCTATATTTCAGATCATGATACTATTAAATTCAGTAAACACTACGCCAAAATATGCCTACGGCCACACCAAAAAAGTGTGACCATATGCCTTTCGCCACACTTTTTTTTTCCAGCTCAAGTGTGACCATAGGTTGAGTCATCGTAGGTATCATACGGCCACATTCACATTTAGTGGCCGTAGCACTTAAAAAGTGTGTCTAAAGGATACTAATATTTCTTTTAGAAATCAAGCATTCTGTCTATTAAATGTGACTAATGGGTAGTAACGGCCACATGAAATTACACTAAGTGTGGCCATTGTAGTTATATAGTCACTAAAAGTTTTGTTTTAGCCACATCAATTAAAAAAATATGTGGCAAAAATAATTGTTTAAATAAGCTTTCCATCTATTAACTGTGGCAAAAGGGTAGGAATGGCAACATGAATTCACTGTAGTGTGGCCGTTTTTAGTATATAGTCACATGAATTTACTGTAAGTGTGGTCAAAAACTATTTATAGACACATGAAACAATTTTGTAATTATATGTGTGACTATATTCTAACTTTCGGTCACTTATATTTTTTTTTCCTATGACATTTGCTATTATTCCGTCACATAAAAAAAGTGACAATGGTGTGGCTATTGCCTAACTTTGGTGACACATAATTTGTTTTGTCCATGGCATTTGGTATCATTCTGTCACACACAAAAAAAAAACAAATGAAGGATAGTGTGACTAATGATTATATAAAGCCACTTGAAATACTGTAATTTTATTTGTGACTATTGTCCAACATTTAGTCACACGTATTTCATTTTACCCATGTCAATTGCTATCATTCCGTCACACAAAAATAAACAAAATTAAGATTGTGTGGCTAATTGTTATGTAAAGCCACTATAATTTTTAGTATGACTATTGTTTAACCTTTGGTTACACATAATGGTTATATAAAGCCACATGAAATATTATAATTTTATGTGTAGCTATTTTCTAACATTTGGTGACACATATTTTTTGTGCTTCTATATGGCCATTAAAAATGAGAAAACCAAATGCTATTATAAAAATAATAAACCAAAATCCATACATAAGTTTCAAGCTTAAATACTAAAAATCTAATTCCCAGGCGGTTTTCATCTTCTTGTTCTTTTCCTGCAATTTTTTTAATCCATCTAGAGTTGTAAAACTCTCCTTTTGCTTCTTGGCGAACTTTGTGGTGTTTTGTATTTGATTGGATAGTGAATATGGTAGCAAGAGAACCAAAAACAAGAAAACATATATAAAAATTCCTAATTTAGTTATACTTAATTCAAGACTAGTAGGAATGCCCGTGCGTTGCGACGGATTTGTATGTTGCAAAACACCAAAAACCACACGAATAATTAAACTCAATTCATCATAAGTGGTTATACGGGTGTATGAGTTGTTAAAAAAACGAAAAATCAAGAGTGGACTTTCTAAATTCAAATAGAAGCGCGCTACACGACCTCAACTTGAACCTGCATTCTCAATGACAGTAAGGTTGTCTCGCATATTTATTAGCAAAGCATTAGATGGTGGTTTCTTCAAGTTAGGCCTACACCTCGAAACCTGCATTTGTAACAAAGGCTCTAGTTAGATGGTTAAATATAGCATGAGTATGTTGTGGTTATTGGTTAACCAACTCACCTTCTGTTTGAAGCAGGGATATTTTTGCAGACGAATCAAGATAAAGTTTTGGTGTATGTGGTATGAAACTTTGTTCATGCAAACCTGAGAAATTGTTCCATAATTAGAAAACAACCATGAAATTCAAGATTCTAACCACTCTATTGTCCATTTTGGTCCTTTATGGTCTAATACGGTCCATCAAGACATATATGATTTACTATTGTTCATCATGGTCCATTAAGTCCCAATATGGCCAAATAAAACAACATATATGATCTATTTTTTTTTCATTCTGATCTATTAAGCCCAATATGGTCCATTAAGACACGTGTTATCTACTATTGTCCATTGTGTCAATTAAGGCCAGTTTGGTCCATTAAGACATGTATTATCTACAATTGTCCATTGTGATCCACAAAGACCCAAAATGGCCTATTAAGACACTATGATTCATTAAGGCCCAATTTGGCCCATTAAGGCATATATGCTATACTATTGTCCATTATGATCCATTAATGTCCATTGTGATCAATAAAGGCTCAATATGGTCCATTAAGACATATATGATCTACTAGTGTCCATTGTGATCCATTAAGGCCCAATATGGTCTATTAAGACATGTACGACCATTTTCGGTACCGGTACCCGTTTTTTGCGTTCTCGACCCAGTACTTTTGGTAGCGGTACCGGTTCAATACAATCCGATATTTTGGGTTGATTTACCTTCAAATTCTTATATCATAATACTCGTTTTCTACTTGTACTGGTACCTATTCCTTCCATTTTCAGAATCGGTACTTCCATTACCGGTATCGGTTCGGTTCCGAGGTCATCTATGCTCATTATAACGCAATAATCCTTTAGTACATTCATGACCAGGGCCGCCCAATGGACAGTAAACCCAAGCAGCTGCTTTGGGCCCCACCTATTTAGGGCCTCATTTATAAAAAATAAAAAAGGCAGATTATATATATTACATTTACTTTGACAAATGTTAACATAATTAAATTGTAGCTCACTGGTCATATCCTCCATTGATTCTCTTGTAGACTCTGGTTTGACTCTCAGTAGTAGCTTTATATTACTTTTTATTGTTCACTTACTAGGAATTTTATTATAAACTAATATTACTAAATTGAACTTGAATAATACTGATGACTTCCGAAGACAGAATAGAAGTAACCCACAACTGGTTCAAAGCCATTTTTTTTAACGGTCAACGGTACCACCCATAACAAAGCCCCACATCCTTCAGGTCCGGTACCCGGGCCCCCTAAGGTCCAGCCCCTCATTTCAGAATAACCTTACTCTGAGTGGGATTCGAACCTGGGACCTCCGAGGGCAGGAACCCCACTAAGTGAGTAAACCTTCCCACCTCCATTGCAACCAGTTCAAAGCCATTTAATAACCGATAAATAGTTGGTTATATTTTAGATACTTCTATAAAATCATTACGTGCTAATTAAGTTCATTATGTAAGCTTATTCGAAATAATTATATGTCAAACAGAAACCGGAAGAAGAGGCACAGAAAAGCTTGGAAAAGGGCCACGATTTATGATTCGCTTTAGGCCCCCGAAATGGTTGAGCCGGTCTTGTTCATGACATGATGAAACGCATAAACTTCAAAACTGACGCATTTGTTATGTATATTTGCACCTAAATTAGTTACAAAGACAAATATATAAAAGTTTGAAAAGAAATTACTAAAATGATAAAATGAAAGTTTACAATTTTATATCTTTTGTATATTTATACTAAATAATGTACATTTTTTTTAATGAGAGTAGCATTTGAGAGGGAATTTTTAGGATTAAATATTTTGGGGGGAGTTTTTTGAGGGAAATTAAAGTTTCGCAATTTTAAAAGGATGAAATATTTGGGGGGGTAGGGGGGTGTTTGAGGGAAATTAAAATTTTGCAATTTTTAGAGGATGAAATATTTTGGGGGGAGTTTTTTGAGGGAAATTAAAATTTTGCAATTTTAAGAGGATGAAATATTTTGGGGGGAGTTTTTGGAGGGATATTGAAATTTTGTAATTATAAGAGAGAAATATTTTAAAAAGGAAGTTGTACTATGTATAGTTACATTAGATTTTGTAAGTATAAGTGTGACTATTGTTTTACCTTTGGCCATACATATTTATTGTGACATTTGCTATTATTACGTCCCAAAAAAAACTAAGTGAAAATGGTGTGGCTAATAGTTATATAAAGCCACATGAAATTTTACAATTTTAACTATGATTATTGTCTAAACTTTGGTTACACACATTTTTAAATAACATTTGCTATCATTTCGTCACATGAAAATAAACAATGACATTAATGTGGCTAATAGTTAAAGACACATGATTTTTTTTTTGTAACTTTAATTGTGACTATTGTCTAACTTTGGTCACATATATTTTTCCATGACATATATTATCATTTCGTCATACAAAAATAAATAAAGGGTCGATGGTATGATGAATGTTTATGTAAAGCCACATGAATTTTTTTTTTAATTTTAAGTGTGGCTATTGATTAGTCTCTGGTCACACAACAATATATGTGGCCATATATGTATTAGCTTTTAGCCATACATCAAAAAAAATATTGTGGCTGTAAATCACATTTGGCCACACTTTTCTAATGTGGCTACTAAATGTCACAATTTTTTCTTGCAGTGTGGCTAAAGGATTCGAGAAGTTATAGTTTTTTGTCACACGAAATAAATATTGTTGCCTTAGATCATAATTGGCCACAATTTTTTTGGTGTGACTAATAAATGTCACATTTTTTTTCTTAAGTGTGGCTAAAGGTTTTGAGCTGCTATACAATGGTCACATAAATACATAAGATGTGTGGCGAAAGGTGGGCTGGAAGTTTTTCAAATGTTAGAAATGACCTTTAGCCACACATTCAATCAAAAGTGTGGCAGGGTGATTTTAGGAAATGTGTGGCTAAAGCCACATTTTGGCGTAGTGAAACTGGATAGGTGTCTCGTTTGTGGCGATTTTATGGCTCGCTGGCCGAACCTTAATCTGATGGTATTGCCGAGAAAATTTTCGGACCACTGCCCTATTTCCCTTCGGTGCGATAATAGGGACTTTGGTGCTGCCCCCTTTCGTTTTTACAATTCTTGGATTGGTGACGATCATCTTGATGGGCTGGTTCACCTAGCCGTTTCTAAGATGGGAACGGTTGGGAGGTGGGATAAAAATTTCTATAAAATGCTGAAAAACTTAAAGGAAGCTATTAAGTTGTGGAGATTGAGTAAAAGGGAGGAGATGAATAAATCGCTACTGGATTGTTCGGATAAACTGGCAAAAATTGAGAACAAGGCTTTGTCGGCTCCTTTGTCTTCGGATGATAAGAGGTTGAGGGTGGACCTTCGAAACAAAATTTTGGTCTTTGAGAAAAATAAGGTGAAGGATCTTCGTCAAAAGGCTAGAGCAAATTGGGTGAAGCTTGGGGATGAGAACTCCTCCTACTTTCACAAGGTTATGAACTATAATAAGGCTAAAAATAAACTGTGTGGGCTTAATATAAATGGGGTTTGGGTGACGGAACCGGGGGTTATTAAAGATGAGATTAGATTGTGGTTTAAGAAACAATTCTCCGAGCCGATCAATAGAAGACCCTCGTTTAGGGATATGGGGCTGCCCAAGTTGTCCGGGGAAGAAGTTGAGAGACTGATTCGGCCTTTTGGTGCGGATGAAATATGGGGAGTCGTCAAAGAATGTGATGGAAACAAGTCTCCGGGTCCGGATGGGTTCACTTTGAGATTTTTCAAGAAGTATTGGGAGGATCTTAAACTTGGGGTTACGAATGTGCTCAACGAGTTCCATGAGATGGGTACCCTTAGCCCGGGGTGCAATGCGTCTTTTGTGGCGTTGATCGCTAAAAAATTAGACCCGCAACATATTCAAGATTATAGACCGATTTCCCTTGTTGGCTCGATTTACAAAATCCTTACCAAAGTGTTGGCGAATAGGTTAAAGGGGGTGATGGTGAATCTCATAAGTTCAAACCAATCGGCTTTTGTCGGCGGAAGAAATATCCTTGATAGCCCTCTAATCATAAGTGAAGTCATGTCATGGGCAAAGAAGACAAAAACAAAGACTCTTATTTTCAAAGTTGACTTTCAAAAGGCGTATGACTCTCTAAATTGGAAATTCTTGTTTAGAGCATTAGAATTGATGGGCTTCCCGCCTAAATGGGTCGGGTGGATAAAGGGATGCCTTTCTTCCGGGAAAGGTTCGGTCTTAGTTAATGGATCCCCCTCCGGGGAGTTTGCCTTTAAAAGAGGGTTAAGACAAGGAGACCCTATGTCTCCGTTCCTTTTCATTTTGGCTATGGAGGTCATGAACATGTTTATGAAGCAAGCGGTATCCTTGGGGTTATTTCATGGGCTTAGGCTTCCGCATAATGGTCCTCTCCTAACCCATCTTGGGTACGCCGATGACGTTATCTTTATTGGTGAGTGGTCAAGGCAAAATGTTGTTAGCCTTAAAAGATTCCTTAGGTGTTTCTTCTTGACTTCGGGTTTGAAGGTTAACTATGATAAAAGTTCGATCTTTGGTATTGGGGTTGACGATTGTGAAGTGGAAGAATACGCGGGTATACTTGGGTGTAAGCACGGTAATCACCCGTTTGAATATTTAGGCGTCCCTATTGGCGCTAACATGAAGAGAGTCAAGTTTTGGAAGCCGGTTATTGACAAATTCAACAAGAAGCTTTCTCTGTGGAAAGCCAAAAGTCTCTCATTTGCCGGTAGACTCACCCTTGTTAAGTCGGTTCTTGGTAGTGTCCCCTCCTACTACCTTTCCTTATTTCCTGCTCCTAAATCGGTGATAAACAAATTGGAGGCGATAAGGAGGGATTTCCTATGGGGTAAAAATGGCGATAAGTGCAAACTACGATGGGTAAAGTGGGATAAGATCCTTAAACCCAAGGCGATGGGGGGGGTTGGGCGTTGGTGGTATTGAAAGCTTTAACGATGCTATGTTAATTAAGTGGTGGTGGCGATTTAAAGACGAGGAGGGCAGGTTGTGGGCTGAAGTGATTATAGCCATTCACCTAGTCCCGAGATCTAAATCTATTGTTCATGTCAAGAAATCGCTGCCTGGGACCTGGAAGGATATAGCTAAAGTGGAGGCTAGACTTTTCAAAAATGGCATCATTGTCAAAAATAAGCTTAAGATAAAGGTCGGTAATGGTCGTAACACCTCGTTCTGGACTGATACTTGGGTTGCAGAGGGTAATTTTAAGGAGATTTTTCCTGATTTGTTCGAATGGGCTGTGAACAAGGAGGAGACGGTGGCTGATTGTTTCGTCGTTGAGGGTCATCAGGTCAAATGGGTCTGGAAGCTTCGGCATGGGCCGCTGACCTCTGCTGCCGCTGCACAGCTGTAGACTGCTGCTGTGCTTCTGAGTCGAACTTCGATTTCGAACAGGGCGGATAAATGGGAGTGGAATAACGATTCAGGGGTGGGGTTCTCGGTGAAAGATATCAGATGTAAAATAGCGTCCGTGGAAGCTTCTGACCCGCTAACTGCTGATTTTAAGTGGAATCCTTGGGCGACTTTGAAAGCTAATTATTTATCGTGGAGAGTTATGTTGGGGAAGGTTGCTACCAAAAGGGAGTTGCTGGCCCGGGGGATAAATGTTGGGAACACGATTTGCGATAGGTGCGGCATTGCGGAGGAAGATCCTAGCCATGCGGTTTTAAACTGTATTTGGGCTCAAGCGGTCTGGTGGCAGGTGCTAGTGTGGCTGAGAATCCCGTGGCCTGCGGGTACGTTTAATTACAACGGTTGGATCCAGAAGCTGAAGTCGTCTCCGGGCTCAAAGAGGTGGAAGAAAATGGTTCATATGGTTTTTTTAGCGACTACTTGGAGGCTATGGATCGCACGGAATGCTAAAGTGTTTGACCGTGCGTTTATTCCTGCGCAAGCTTTGGTGGATCTCATAAAGGAGGAAGCGTTCCTATGGATAGTGCACCGAGCCAAGATGAAGACGTTAGGCTGGGCCGATTGGGTCACTTTTAATGTAGTCAACTTGGTGTAGTTAGTGCTCGCTGTTTCTTGTTGTTTCTTTTGGTGTTTGTATTCTCCAGCTTCTTGCTGGCTCTTTATATGCAGCTATAAAGTGATCGCCGTTCAAAAAAAAAAAAAACAATGGATTAAAGTAGCTGATGTTGTATTTAAAATTTTGCTAATCTTATTAAGTATGATCACTACTAAGTACTAAAACATCCTAGGTTCGATTTCCACTCTCCCCATTATTTTCTGTGGCATTCAGATGAAAAGCGAATGCAGGTGGCACTGGTTCTACTTGGATGGGAGGCGATATTTTACCGATTATTCCAATATCGTGCCTTCACGGTGGTTGACTTGTCGTTCCTTGCAGTTCAAAAAAAGTAATAACACGACCGTTGCTAATTTGGGAAGCAGTGAATCGGTAGTTGTTGCCAAATTAGCAACATTTTTTATATTGTTACTCAATTATAAGATACCAGCAAAACTTACTAAACTTTCTGGGCAGTTGTAATAACTTAACAAAAAGTTGTTGCTAGTTTGAAGGTTGTAACACAAAAAGAAAAAAAAAACACAATGTATGTTACAGTTGCAACCAACAGAAAGAACAATGAACATATGAAGGAATGAGTGGCTAAGGATTCATGTTAAGAAAAGATCGTTAAATACAAATTGCAAGCCCCTGTAAGAGATTGCGTATATCTTCCAAGATACAATAATTGGCGCAGTGTGTAACGTTGAAGAAGACTCAAGGATCTGAAAGTGCACGTAACTTTTGTATTTTGAAAACGTTTTTTAGATGGTGTCTTCAGTTTATTCAGAGTATCATTCAACTAAGGTAGAAATCTTAGCTTTTCCCTAAACAAAGAGATATTGATTAATTATTTAAATGTATTAAAAGTATATGTTAAATTGTAAAAAACATCTTTAATAACAGTTTAATCAATTAAATAATCTCATAAATTAATTAGAACAACTAGACCTACTATACTGAAATCTCGTGTGTCTGAATGTGCTGCCCATTAACAAAAACTAAGTTGTTTACCACTAACCATCATAAAAAGGAATTGATCGAGTTGTTGGTAAGTTAACCTTTTGATATGAACCCCATCATCAACCACCATGACATCGACACTAATTGCCATAAGTATTGCGCTGTGCCGTCGGCACCATCAGCTACAACTGTACTAACTTTGATTAGCAGTAACAGGCGGAGGGAGGAGAGGGACCAAGGGGTGTCCAGCCTCCTCCGATGGCCCAAATTAAATTAAGTTTTTATTCAATAAAATTGTATCAAGCTCCTCTTAAGGCCACTCCACTCTCCACTATATCCTTCTTTTTTTTTTATTATTAAAACTAGACTTTTGCTCTTGTAGACACGCGATTCAACAACTTACAATTATTTTGAGCGGTAACACCTATAAACAAAATATAGTAGAAATGTTTTATTAAAATTCAAAAGCAAAGGATACACATTTTATTCAAATATCACTAAATATTTCCTTATACACCACATTTTTTGTTTTAGTCTTGACATTCCAATCGCTATCTAGTATAAGTAATTTCACCCCTGCCCTACTTTTAACTCTTGACAATACGACATAAAGTTGGCCATGTGGGAATACGGGGTCTCTTAAATACAATCTAACCTTCGATAGAGACTGTCCTTGGCTTTTGTTGGCGGTCATTGCGAAACATACGGATATTGGGAATTGACGCCTTTGGAATTTCAATGGAATCTTGTTATCAGATGGTATTTTAGGAATATTATCTAGTAAAAAATAAATAGTAGTGGAAAATATTTCTGATAAAATGTTAAAAGTAAGACACCGTTTGAGTTAGATCATTCAAAATTCGAATTAAATGTTATAATTAAATCTAATTGTTGCCATTATAAATATTAAAATATGAAATTCTATAGTTAAATAAAACATTTAATATTTGAATATTTATAAAGTT
The DNA here is from genome assembly GCA_028751855.1 of Ambrosia trifida. Lineage (NCBI taxonomy): Eukaryota > Viridiplantae > Streptophyta > Magnoliopsida > Asterales > Asteraceae > Ambrosia > Ambrosia trifida. Next base: position 27,611,320 of record CM054123.1, on the reverse strand, counting down.
TAACTGAAATCTATCAATTCAAATTCTTGTATTCAAAATTTGAATTTTAACTTGTAACTAATTTGAGAAATTTATAACTAAAACTATTATTTGTTAAATTTTAAATATATTAGGAAATCTCTAATTAAAATATCTCTATTTTAATGATCATAGTAGGATTAATTGTTACAATTATGAATTTAAATTCAAAGTTTGAATTTTTTTAAAATATTCAGATAATTCAAAATTTGAATTAAATGTTATAATTAAGTCTTATTGTTACCATTATTATCCAAAATTTTGAATTTTTATAATGTTAAAAAAATTTAAAAATTAAAATTATAAATATCGAAATATGAAATTATATACTTAAATTGAACATTTAATATTTGAATATTTATAAAGTTTAATTGAAATCTATTAATTTAAATTCTAATAATCAATATTTGAAATATTCAAATCATTCAAAATTTTGAATTAAATATTTTAAATGTGTTAATTAAATCTAAATCTAAATGTTACCATAAATCTTAAATTCAAATTTTTGAGATTAAATATTTAAATAAAACATTTAGTATAAAAATATTTTTAAAGTTTAACAGAAATCTATAATTTCAAATTCTAGTATTTAAAATTATAATTTTTACTTGTAATTAATTTGAGAAAGTTACAACCAAAATTATTAATTGTTATATTTTAAATATATTAGGAAATCATAATTTAAAGATAATAAATAGGTGTAATGATTACCATTATTAACTTTAATTCAAAATTTTAATTTTTTTAAAAAGATTAAGTCATTCAAAATGTGTAATTAAAAGGATAATTAGTATGTGTAATTTCTTACAATTATTAAACGAAATTAAAAATTTGAAATTTTGTCTAATTCGAATTTAAATATTTTGAATTTTAATTTGAAATTGATTATTTGTTATTTAATTGATTACCAATATAAGTTAAACTAATATTAGGATAATATAGGGTAATTAATAGGATCAATTAATGTATTAATAAGAGTTGACACAACTTATGTAGGGACTTTGATTCATATTAACTGTGCAAATAAAAATGATAATTAGTATGTGTAATTTCTTACAATTATTAACCAAAATTTAAAATTTTAAATTTTGTCAAATTCGAGTTTAAATATTTCGAACTTTAATTTGAAATTTGAAATTCAAAATTCTATATTTAATTGATTACCAATATAAGCTAAACTAATATTAGAATAATATAACACAATTAATAGGATCAATTAATGTATTAATTAAAGAGTTGACACTACTTATGTAGAGACTTTGAATATTATTAAATGTGTAATTAAAAGTATAATTAGTATGTGTAATTTCTTACCATTATTAATCAAAACTAAAAATTTGAAATTTTGTATAATTCGAATTTAAATATTTTGAATTTTGAATTTTGAATTTCAAAATTCGAAATTTAACTTATTAACAATATAAATTACACTAAATTTAGGAAGTGAGTAAATTGAATGTAATAAGTAAATTTAATGAGTTCCTAATTTACGTCAGTTTCCTTTCTCATTCTCATTTATTGCCGGGTAGGTAACACCCACCAGTTCTGGGGAAAACCCGACCTTTTACCCACCCGAGGGCATGACGATAAAGAGCCGGTAAAACCCGGTGAATCAGGAATCAAACTCCTGACCAAGCGGCCAAAGAAAATATCATTTCCCCAAACCACTGAGCTATAATCTCGTGGTTTAGGTATAATCTATAACATTAGTCTAAGTTTATATGGGTGTGTTAATAAATAATATGAAAAAGTTTTTTGGTTATGATATTTTAATTTTATAATTTTATATTTGTTAGTAATGGACGTTAATCTAATGGAAGTTATTTACTTTAGAATTTTAGATTTTGAATTTCAGATAATTAAGGTAAATTTTTTAATTTAGAATGGGCGTAAATATAGTTAATATATAACTATTTTACCAAAATTTAAGGTGTATTTATTATCTACGAAAAATATGGGATTTTCAAATTTAAATTTTTTTAAAAAGTCGAACAATTGTTTGTATGGTAAAATCTTTGAATTTGGAATGGGCGTAAATATAGTTAATATATAATTATTTTACCAAAATTTAGGTTTTGATTAATATACAAAACATAATTTTGAAAAAAATAAATCAGGGATAATTATGAAAAAAGATTTGAACAATATAGAAAAGTAACATAGGAAATTGAACAATTAATGAACAAAATAATAAGGAGAATGAAAACTTACAACCGATTGAGTGGCGTGCCTACAACAATCAGAATCAAACATTAATCATAATCAGCTAACTCTAATCACCAACCAAACCAAACAATCGTTCTTAAACTAAATCAATAAACAACAAAGGACCCTAAGAACATGACAACCCATACCTAGACAACAGAAATAATGTGAAATACACGATCATACCTTGGAGTTCAACATGATACCAATCAATGGCCAATAGTTTCCAGTGTGCACACTATGCGCATAGGATCTTGTTGAAAATAATCGGCCAAAATCCATACTAATCATCACCTGTATGATCCACCAATAATCAATCCGATAATAATTAATCAATATGAACATGATCGGCCTTCCATCATAACATAAAATCGATTAAAAAGAAGTTCATAGCAGAAACTTCACATAATACCTTGCTAATTCCGGAGTTTGATCGAAGAAAAAATGCAAATGATCTTAAATGAACCATCAGTTCTCTCTCTATCCTGTCAAGAAATCATCGATTTGAAAATCAACGTCAAACGCCTACAATTAATAAATATGAAAATTATTCAGAAATTGAAACTGTTATCTGTGACAATAAACCAAATAAAGAAAGCCTTATAATACCAAACTTTTTCTTGATATTGTGCCATAGTTTCTGTATCAACATTCAAACACAAAAGCAAAGATTTCAGTTTAAAAAAAATAGGAAAACAGTAATCGCCATGAACAGATCGAGATATATTGATGTCTGAAACAAAAATACACGAAAACAAAAACACAGCAGTACAGATAGATGAACACTAATCATTTTACACAAAAATGGAAAGATTAAAACCTTGAAGAAGATTGAAGGAAGACGAAGGAGAATCGATGATGGAGATGCGGCAAGATGGTTTGATTGGGTTAGTGTTTAGGAATGATGATAATAATAGATGCTTTTGATTTAGGACAATAACACAACAAAAGTAGCGTACAAAAGAAGAATTGTGATAAATGAGAATGGTCAAAAGTCCATATTAATTAATTATATCTTTAATAAATGATTTTATCTTTAATGAATTGTGATAAATGAGAATGGTCAAAAGTCAACATATTAATTCAATTTTGGATTAAAAAAAGTTTATAAATTCTATTGTTGAGACACATGGCACAATATGGGAAGGAGAGATAATTGATGGTGCAATATGGGAGTGCCATGTGTCACAATAGAGTTTTATTTATTAGATGTACTAGACTTTTGCGCGCGTTTACACGCGGTTCAATAACGTACAATTATTTTGAGAGGTTAGACGTAAAAAAAATTAGTAGAAATATTTTATTAAAATTTAAAAGAAGGCAACACACATTTTAGTCAAATATCACTAAATATTTCTTTATACACCACATTTTTTGTTTTAGTCTTCACATTCCCATCATACGTAACCTTGGGCTGTTACACAAGCCATTTTGTTGATCTATGTTTTCAACAACACAACGGGAACACCGATCTTTAGTGCTAATCAAAGATTAGGAAGTATACAAATTTTTAAACCATTAAGGACATCACAAAAATATAAATATTCTTGTGAACGGTTATTAGCATTTAAAATTATAGACATAATAAAATTTTAATTTTATAAATGTATACTAAATCGAATTCAAAATTTTCAAATTTTATATAATTCGAAATTTTTAAATTTCAAATTTTTTTATTATAATTAGTATAAATATGTATAATTGATACTAATTATAACAACTTGCTTAATTTATGGTAATAACTTAATTTGGTTTTATTAATATTTTGTAAATCATAAAGTTATAATTTTAATATAATTATAATTTTTTTCAAAATTGTTTTATTAATTTTATTAAAAATGTTGTCAAAAAAAATTTCTAATAATAATGTTACATCATAAAAATATATTCCATAATTAAAATTTTTAACAAAATAACAAAATAAAAAAATAAAACGCAAACACACAAATTATTTAAATGAAATTTGTCCAAAAAACCAAACCAACCATAAACAAAACGAAATTGTCCAAAAAACCAAACCAAGCATAAACAAAACGGAATTGTCCAAAAAACCAAACCAAGCATAAATGTTTAAACAAATTGTTTATTGTTCCTATTTCTCAACAATAGGAACCAAAAGGGGGATCTCAGGTGATTTCTTTGCAGCTTTTGTTGTAGATTCACTTGCATCATCATCAAGGTCATACACTTTGTCCAGGCTACGCTTCACTTCCTCATCATCACGTACAACACTAACTCTAGAAGATGACTCTGGAGTAGTGATATCTCCAACAGAATCCTACAATATTAAATGAAATGTAAAAATTGTTAGAATAAACTACATTAAAAACTTAATTTGAATATATGATTAAATAATTCAAAGAACAACCTTCAAAGACAATGCATTCTGTGTTGAAGATTCATCTATATCGATGTTTTCAAAAACAGGTTGATCGAGCTGAAAAAAAAATAAACATGTAATACTTCAAAGGAAACGTTTATAATAAAAACAAAAAAAATTAATAAGAACAATAATAAACATGTACTAATGATTCATAAGAATAATAATAAAGGAATATTTCAATGATAATAATAACCTGAATGTCAGGGAACCTTTGTTCCAGAGAAGCAACTATTGAAGAATCATCGGTAAGTTTGCGTATACCATAACCATCCAGATGCTTATCAATGTTAAATTGTCCAATTTTAATCTTGAAAGCAAACTTTTTATCTTCAAATGAAGCAAATTCAGCATTAGTTATTTTGTCTTCAACACAAACCTAGATAAAAATTTTCATAAGTAACATTAAGTATAATAAAATATATTGTTTAAGGCAGAAAAAAATAAATTACCTGTTTGGATTTTTCTAGCAGCTGCATCGCTGACATGCCCAACAATTTTTTCGCTTCTTGATCAAACAATGTGAGTGATGTTATTCCAGTACAATCATGTACCCTTATTGGAATTCTAAACCTAAAGTAAGTAATAACAACAAATTATTTACTAAATAATATCGTAAAATTTTAACTTATGTTTATAAAAAATAATTCTTACACAGGATCAGCAGATACAATATGCTTGGGACAGTCATTGTTGGTGCAAACCAAAACCTGCTTAAATGAATTAACATCTTTTTCATCTTCATCATCAGGTAACATCAGAGTTGGCTCAACCTTGCAATTACATGCCTCACAACCTAGGTAATACCAATCGTAGTTGGCATCCACACCCTTCACTGTACCAACAACAATGACTTGTTTGTTGACCTGCAAAATAAAATAATATTAATGTCAACATTTAATAGAAAAATAATTCCACACAAAATGACTATTAGTGTATACATTAAAATACATAAGTGATAATCTTTTGAATGGAATATAAACGTTCATATTAGAGTATTATAAGTCAAAACTGATGTACCTCTGTTATTAACGGAAGATCACGAATACTGCTGAAAGGTGTCTTGTCAGAAATTCATCTGCCAAATTCATGCTTCCAGAAGATCCGAGAGATCATTGAGCAACAAATGATTTAACAGAGATAAACTTTTCAATATAACTGTAAATAAAAATAAATAAATGATTAATATATTTTTTAAAAAAATAACAATAAATACATAAAACAAATAACAACATAAGTATATTACCTTTTCTTAAAAGCCCGAATATCATCAATGTCTTCATTAATAAAGAGTCGAGTGATATAGAAGCCATTTTGAATGCTCACATTGCCTTTAAATATAAAAAATAATTAACATGTATAAATAACAATAAAAGTAAAAATATTTAGTGTATTCAAAAAACTTAATATATGACAAACCTTTATAATTGTTAAAACTACCAAATTGAACAATCAGGACAACATGAACTTCATCTTCATTTTGCTTGATGTACCCACACATCTGCTCACTATACTCATCCCACAAAGAACAGTTTGATCCCTCTGCATATAAACATAATGTTGGTTAAAATGAAACTATCTTTTGTATAATAATTTATTGATCGTATAATATAAGAAAAAAAAAGCAGAAATCATTATCAAATAATAAAAAGATGATTTGTAAAGATGAAACACATACTCTAAATCAATCAAAATAAGGGTCATCTTGTTTTTCAAACCGGCTTTTGTTTCGGTCGGTTCTGGTGGAGTCCATTCATCAACATAGCCAATGAAATCTTAAAAAAAATATTAATTTATACAAATACATTATTAAAAAATTTAAAGAGTAATACAAAAAATATTAAGTGTGATTAAACAAACCTATTCTTTGTTCCTGAGGCAGGTTGCCACTCTTAATTGACTCAAAAGAAGAAAAATTAAAACTATACTGACTTCCTTCAAACCTGTTACATTTCGTAATGCTTGTTCAAAAGTAAACGAAAGAATATCGTTTTTATCAAAATGTTTAGTAGATTTGTTTTCAGCTAATTGGGAGTTATAGATATAGTAAGCTTGATTTTCACGTAAAAATTTTTCATGTTTCTTCATATATCTACTCCACACAATAGCTTGCATTTTGGAGCCCTGTTTAAAAATTAAAACGAAACAAAATAAAGTTAATCAGAATTATTATTAACAATAATATGTTAACAACATAAATGAAAAAATCAATACGTTAAAAACTAACCTGTTCATCCATCAGAACCATATCTAGACAAAGAGTTTCTCCCTGTATCTTTCGGTTTGGTCGCTTCCAAATCCTAAGCACCTTAACTTTTATTGTATATTGGGTCATCCTCCAATTGATGTCATTCAAAAACGTAATGTTGTTTGGATCCATTTTCCTGCAAGTTAATAGAATGTAAGTACTAAAACATTACATGCAAAAAAAAAATAATTGAATTAATATGTAAAATTTGGTAGACATACCTAATAGAGTTGCAGGTAATAGTTATACTAAACTTTACGAAACAAAATATGTATTTATAATCTAAATTACCAGATTTATTTATGTTAAGCAATTAATAATTTAAAAAAGGAAAATATAAAATGGAAATCAAAATTAATTTAGATTTAAATGTTGCTATAATTAAAAACTCGATTTTTTTTATTTAAATTATAAACCAATTTAAAATATAAAGGTATAGAATATAAAGATTTCAAAATACCTAAAATAAACGTAAACATATATAAAATTTCATTAACATGTTTCTATAATTAGGACATTCGAGTTTTTTTTAATATATACGATTTTTAAATTATTATATGTATAAAATTTAAAGGTTTAAATCTACCAAAAAAATAAGTTTATTGTTTGTTTATAAAATATAAAGATTTCAAATGCGTGTAAAACAATTACTTTTAGCGGACTTAATTTGATTGTTAGTCTAAATCTATTGACAGTTGTTAACGCTGAAAAATTATTTTATTGTTTGTTACTATGTAAAGTTTTAAAAAAGTAAAACCGTGTCAAAAAATGGAATTTGTTAAAGAAGTCAAGCATTGTTAATAGTATAAAAAAAATTGAAACAATGTTACAGTTATGAAACAAAAACTACAAATTGATGTTTAAAACAATTATTGAATGTTTTCTTAGAAAATTTAAATGTTTCAAATTTACCAAATAATTGTTTAATTGTTTCTTTTTAAAACTTAAATATACCAAATTTAATTTGCATGTTTGTTATATTTGGATGAAAGAATTGTTAAGTGTTTGTTTTTAAAATTTGGATGCTTGGGTCAAAAACGAATTGTTTAAGTATACGAAATTTACCTTAAATGTAATTGTTAAATATGGTTGATTTTTACTAATAATGGAATTTTGAGTTAAATGAAAACCAATCTACTACAATTACATTTAATAAAAAGTCAAACGTTGCCTAAACTAAAAAAAAACGAATATGTTTTGAATTTTTAAAATGAAAACCGTTTAATCTTATTGTGTTTCAATTTACCAAAAATTGAGTCAAATTCAAACCTTTATTATTTAAAAAAAGTGAAACCTTCATTTAATATTTCATATTATTATAGTTTTTCATGTTACCAAAAATTGACTATTAATTGGTTGGTAATTTTTTTATTAAGCATTAATTATTGACATAAACCAACAAATAACATTCAAAGATATAAGTAACTTTGTAACATAAAATGCAAAATATAGTGTTTTTTTTTTACTAATAAAGATAACAAAAAATAATAGTAATTGTAAACACAAAACAACCAAAAATTCACGAATGACTACATCAGTAGTAAACGTGCAAAACTTTGTGATTACAAACGATTAAACATGTCCAAAAGTTACCCACCTAAAGTTTTTATCAAACCTAAACAATGTCAACAACTAAAGCAACCGTGTTACCATCACCAACCATCAATTATGTTCAAAACTTACCCACCAAAAATATTATCAGTATATCAAAAAAACAACCACCAATAACCGCACTAATTCCCATTACCCTTAACAACATGAGAAAGCTTGAACACACCTTGATTCTGGAAAAACAAGAAATGCATTTCATCACCAGGCTGGAGTTCCTTATCATGGGCAAAAGCCGACATACCTCTTATGTAGTAGCAGGGATATCTTGACTCATCTTCAATCCCAACCGAAACTCCCCAAGTAAATCCCTCCTCATTACGAATGGTCAAAGTCCTCTTCCTGTTCAAACGGTTCTCCTTTGCCCATTCCCTGTTCATACGCTACACAAATAATAAAGAATGGAACGTCATAAACTCAAGCTGGTAACTGTTAAGATATGACTCATTTTCTTTCTACTCATTCATAGCATAGCAAATAAAGTGAAGTAAAGTCTAAATTATAAAGTATAAACTAAAATCTAAACTTAGCGAATGATGGCTAGTGAAATCATTCTATTAATTTCAATATTGTCTAACATGGTTATAATTTTGTCGAACATGGTCTCTAAATTAGTTAGGCTGCTGTTCAGTTATAATATTGTCAACAGCCACTACTGTGCACATAAGTTACTTTTCATCTAATTTCGTATAACTATGTGCAACTAATATGGATAAAGTATAGTGTAAAAAATAAATTCTAAAATAAAATCTAAACATCTTTGGCACACCTACATCCTCGCAACTAATACAGATACACTAAATTATAAACATTTTAATAAACATTGCAGAAATAATTGTACTTACAAAGTGCTTATCAACTTTGAAAACCACCGGCACACCTACATCCTGGACATCTTCGGACTCATCATCATCCATTGGATCCTCATCACTGCCGTCATCAGAAAGGACAACGACGTCTTCCTCATTATAATAATCATCATCATCCTCTTCACTGTCATCATCATCCTCCTCATTAACTTCAGCTTTCGAAACATGACCGGGAGAAAGAGTAAGCTTGTTTTTCAAAAAAAGCGACATATTGTAGTTGGTCTGTAAAACGAATAAAAAGTATTCTTAGTAAAGTATAGAAAATTATAAAAAGCAAACAATACACAAAAATAAAGATTTCAAAATCAATAAATAAAAAACAGAGAAAACCTCATTAATGATTTCGAACACAAGTAGATGATCAGCAGTAATTGAAAAAGCTTCCTTAATCATTGGCCATCCTTCAGTCACATAAATAGTACCATCATCAACTGCTAGCTGTATCTGAAAGTGTGCAATTGAATGAGCAGTAACGTCAATTGGATCCAATGGAACTGTTCGGTTGAATAATCCATGAAGAAGGAAACAACTTATATGCTGGAAAAAAGACAAACAATGTTAACACAATACAATTAGTTTGTGTACAAATTTTTTTTATAATGTAAGATTTAGTGGACTTGTTATAAAAAACATACCAAACGTTTATCAGTTGTAAGTGGATCGCCCAATCTGCAGTAGAAGAAGGTACTAGGTGCACACACAGCATCCTGATGGAAAGTAATCATTCTGAAAGACTTGAGATTTTCATTATACTGAAATATAAAGTTACACCCAGATGGGTACTTTAATTCAGTAATCATAGTTCTCCAACCATTGTAGAAGAACCATTTGCCTGCAATGTTTAAAACTTTAATGTCATAGACTTTATCATCCAAGGTTCGGATCTTGGTATTCCCAGAAGGATAACCATACTTGTCGATCCAACCATCATAGTCACTTGGTAACCCCTGAGTACAAACATTAAAATTATAAGGATATTATAAAATGAGTGTAGTATATACATTAAAACCATGATTCATATCTTACCAAACAAACACGGCTGTTATTTTCTGACTTAACCCAAAATCCGTAAACCATTGTAACACGGATGTGTATGCACCTGTGCAAATCCAAATAAAATAATAAATAATACATATATTAATGTTTAAATCACAAAAATACTTACAAAGTCTTTGTATCAGAAAATCTATACATATAAATCGATAACTAAAACATAAACCACAAATCGAAACCTAAATCATAACAATAAGTTCGTACCTTTCTTAAAAACTAAATTGAACCCTAAATCCAAAGCTAAAACATAAACCCCTAAATCGAAACCTAAAACATATATCCATTCGTATCTATCTTAAAACATCAATTGAACCCTAAATCAAAAGCATAAAACATAAATTCAAGTTAATATAACACTTGAAACCCCGAAAGCATCATTGAAAGTTTGCATATAATCTAAATCAGTAACCACTATACCGTTGTCCTCCAACTTAAAATTAGCATACCTCATAATCCAGACAGGTTTTTTGCAGCTCAAAACCAAGCAGAATCACCAATAAAAAACCTTAATCAATTTCTTCAAATAAATGAACTTAGCTACAACCAAAGCCCCAAATTTGAAAACCTTTCAATCTCAAATCACAAACATCAAGTCTAGTTACAACATTTTAGTCTACAAACTGGCCAGTATTGTTTGCATAAGAACACAAACCTAAATTAAATAAAAAAAATTAAAATTAAAATCACAAACTGAATATAAGTAAGCAAGCTTACCAGAAATACGATCATTCAACCAAGTCAAGCACCCTAATAAGGCCTCATTGTAGGCTAAAATGGTTCATCATAAACTCAATTGAACATAAAAATCCCTAAATCGATACCTAAAACATAAACCCTTAAATTGAAACCTAAAAATATAACAATCCATTCGTAGCTTTCTTAAAACATCAATTTAAACCTAAATCGAAACCTAAAACATTAACCCTAATTCGAAATCTAACACAAAAACCACTAATCAGTCTTAATAATAATCCAACGATCAATAAAGAACAATCACTCAAACCTTAGTCTTATCAATCGAACAATAAAAACCCCTAAATCTAAACCTAAAACATAAACCCTAAAACATCAATACAAAATCAAAACAATTAATCGAGACTTTACAAATAGAATAGCAAAATCAGTTCAACACAACACAGAAAAAAAGATAGAAGAACATCGATTAATTGAAATCGATACCCAAAACATAAACCCCTAAATTGAAACCTAAAAACATAACAATCCATTTGTAGCTTTCTTAAAACATCAATTTAACCCTAAATCAAAACCTAAAACATTAACCCTAATTCATAATCTAACACATAAAACACTAATCAGTCTTAATAATAATCCAACGATCAATAAAGAACAATCACTCAAACCTTAGTCTTATCAATCGAACAATAAAAACCCCTAAATCTAAACCTAAAACATAAACCATAAAACATCAATACAAAATCAAAACAATTAATCGAGACTATACAAACAGAATAGCAAAACCAGTTCAACACAACACAGAAAAAAAGATAGAAGAACATCGATTAATTGAAATAAGAATGAAAGAGAGATTACCTTCGATTGGAGATGAATGAAAACGTTGAATCGCCCTGATTAGGGTTTCAGTTTGAAAGGAGGCGACGATGAAAGTGAGGTTATGTTATGTCTGTGTGTTTTTAAGGGCTATTTATATTTTTGTGATTTTTGATTTAAAAAAAACAAAAATTTTATAAAAACCCACAAGGTGATATGTGGCATAGTGAGAGGAAGAGAGATAATTGAACTTGCAATGTGGGAATGCCAAGTGTCCCACATTGCTTTCAAATATTAGATGAATAGATAGATTACAATAGAAATATCTGTTTGGAAGCATTATGGCATAATACCTCAAACTTCACAATCACAATACACAACTAACAACTACTAGTTTGTTTCTTTTCTTCCCCACTTGATTTTGTATTTATTCTATATATTTATTTCTATTATTTCTATTCAAAAAGGGGTGGCGGCCAAGCTTGTTGCCCGCCTACCTAACATCCTTATGTAATTTACTTGGTTAATGAAAATTTGATTGCACGACAAAAAAAAAATTATTTCTAATGTAGTTTTATAATTGCTTTCTAATTTATTGTATCTGAAACAAGAGGAACCTTGATCCCTCTTTCCCTTTGGGTATTCATTATATAATAACTACAATCCCATAAATTAGGGATGATTACAATGAGATATGGAAAAAAATATAATTTACAAATCAAGTATCAATTAATACTAAATATATTATCTATTACACCCCCGCAGTTGAAGCCGGAGGTGACCGAAGGCTGAGACTAGAACGAAAGTCTTCAAACAGTATGCGCGGGAGGCCTTTTGTAAAGATGCCAGCAATTTGGTACCGGGATGGTACATGAAGAATACGAACCTGTCCTTTTTGAACCTTTTCATGAATGAAGTGTATGTCGAGTTCGATATGCTTGGTTCGCTGATGTTGAACCGGGTTGCCTGATAAGTAGATGGCGCTCACGTTGTCGTAGTAAACAAGAGTGGCGCATGATAAGGGACGCTGAAGCTCAAGAAATAAGTTCCGCAACCAGCATACTTCGGCGACAACATTAGCTATGCTGCGATATTCAGCCTCTGCACTAGAACGAGAGATAGTGGCTTGTCGCTTGGAGGACCATGAGATAAGATTATTACCATAATAAATAGAGTAAATTACCAAAACAGTCCCTGAGGTTTGGGCCAATATGCCTGTCTAGTCTAATCTTTTAAAAATTGCTTGAACACTCCCCGATCTTTCAGAAAATAGGACAAAACAGTCCAACCACTTAACTCATTTAACTTTTCTCAGTTAAGTCAGGGGCTTTTTTGTCCAATCATGTATAAATTCATCTTCTTTCCCACTTCTTCTTCTCTAATTAGAACCACCACCCACCACCGTCTTCACCTTTCACCACCACCACTACTCACCACCTCCTCCACCTTTCACCACCACCATTACAACCACCAAAATCTCTCATTTGCATTCCCCAAAATCTCTCATTGCATCCCCTATTTTCTATATCCCTCCATCTTCATCAAAACCCACAATAATAATGATAATAATTACATGTGTCACAACCCTAATCTCCATCTGTAACAATCCAATTCAATCCAAAACAATGAGATTCTTTAGACGGTTAATAGGGTTTCTCGGATTCGGTAATAATCACGAAGTCAACAAAGATTCTGAAGACGACAACGATACTAATGATGTTAACCACCACAACAATCCTAATACAACAGATGAAGCTGAAACACATCATTACATTGATCCTAATCTTCCTCGTAAAGGGTTTAGTGTTTCTGTTCAAGTTCCCGTTGATAAACCCCATCCAATCGGCCCGATTTTGCTTCCCTGTCTGCCGGTGACGGTGGCCTTCAAGTTATTTTCTTAATACACTCTTATTATTATTATTATTATTATTATTATTATTATTTTACCTCCTCCTTCTTTAAAATCTGATCTGATCTGCTGGATCTTTCAATTTCAACTTCCCTATTGATTAATTAATTAATTTATCGATTGAATTTTGTACTACTAGTTTTAGTAAAAACTAAATGATGTCTCTCTGTCTGTATGTATGGTGTAGCTGGGCACTGGTTGCAAGGTCCTTATGTTTACTACCTTTATACAGAGGTGGGGGTGGGGTTAATAGGTCTGGGAAGATGGAGGAATGGTGGGTAGTGGGGGTGGGGGTGGTGGTGGTGGTGAAAGGTGGAGGAGATGGTGGGTAGTGGTGGTGGTGGTGGTGAAAGGTGAAGATGGTGTTGGGTGGTGGGTCTGATCAGAGAAGAAGAGATTGGGAAGAAGATGAATTTTTACATGATTGGACGAAAATGCCCCCGACTTAACTAGGAAAAGTTAACCGGGTTAAGTGGTTGGACTGTTTTGCCCTATTTTCTGAAAGATCAGGAAGTGTTCATGCAATTTTTAAAAAGATTGGATTGGACAGGCGTATTGGCCCAAACCTCAGGGACTGTTTTGGTAATTTACTCTAATAAATACAGAGCCCGCTGGTGGAGCGACGTGTATCTGGACAGCCTGCCCAATCGACGTCCGTATAGGCCACTAATCGTGGGCCCCGAGAGGAGCCGAGCGTAAGACTGAAGGTGCTTGTTCCCTGGATGAATCGAATTATTCTTTTGAGAGCATTCCAGTGATCGGTCTTTGGAGCATGCATGTGAATACAAATATGTTGCACGACATAGCTAATATCAGAGCATGTGAAGGTTAAGTACTGAAGTGCACCTGCAAGGATGCGATATAACGTGGGGTCATGAAAGTCATCACCGGCGTCAGAGCTAAGTTTACTGTTTGTGTCAACCGATGTGTGAACAGGTTTGCAAGATGACATGCCGACTCGTTTAATGATCTCCTGAGCGTAAGCATGTTGCGAGAGAAAAAGAGTGTTTTGGTGCTGCTTGACAGAAATACTCAGAAAGAAGCTAAGGGGGCTGAGATCCTTCATTGTGAATTCGGCTAACAGGTGAGACATGAGCATGGTATGAAGAGTGTCTGTGGAGGTGACGAGAATGATATCGTCAACGTATAGGAGCAAATAAGGAACCTGTGTTCCCTGGTGATAAGTAAATATAAATGCATCACAACGATTCTGCACAAAAGCCAAAGTGAGAACAAATTCCGTAAAGCGTTGATACCACGCCCGTGGTGCCTATTTTAACCTGTATAAAGACTTTTTGAGGCGGCAAATGTGATCAGGAAAGTCTTTGTCGCGAAAGCCCATAGGCTGATACATGTACACAGTCTCATTTAAGTGCCCATGTAGGAAAGCATTTGTGACATCTAACTGGTGTATTTTCCAAGACTGTGAGAGGGCAATAGAAAGCACTGTACGTATAGTACCCGGTTTGACAACTGGGCTGAACGATTCACCACAATCAACTCCAACATGTTGCAGGCGACCGTCACATACAAGGCGCGCTTTGTAACGTTCCAATGACCCATCGGATTTAAACTTATGCCTGAGTAACCACATGCTCCGAAAAACATTCATGTTTGGTAACCTCAGTGTTAATTCCCAAGTCTCATTCTTAATAAGAGCATGGTACTCGTAAGTCATGGCTTTATGCCATTCCGGTATGGCCAAGGCCTCGTCCGGGTTTTTGGGTATTGGGACAATGGTTGTGACGTTTAGGTTTAGGCGTTGTTTGGGTTTTGTAATGCCGTCCATAGCGCATGTGCGCATGGTGTGGGTATTTGGTTGGGGTTCGGCAGTAGTGGTGTGTAATGGTGGTGGGATGGAATGGACGGATGGCTGTGGGGAGATTGGAGTGTGGGCAGAGGTGTGGGGCGGATGGGGTGAGTTTGCAAGGTGTACGGGCAGGGTAGATTGGGCCGTTGGGGAGGGTTGAGGGGTTTGGGCCGGTGGGGAGGTTTGTGAGGTGGACTGTTGGAACGGATTAGGTGAGGGGTGTGTGTATGTTGTGAGTGGGCCGAGGGTGGTGTTTGGTTTGGTTGGACCGAGGGGTTTGGTTGGAGGTTGTTTGGGCCGTGGGGGATAAGTGGGTTGACATGTGGCCAAAGGGCAGTTGGAAAGACTGAGAGAAATTCATAGTTCGGGGGTGGGGTGATGGTGTTAGCAAATGCAAAAGTGGTTTCATCGAATGCAACATGTCGAGAGATGATGTTTTGTTTATTGTGGAGATCGAAACTTTTGTATCCCCGGTGTGTGGAGGGGTAACCCAAGAATACACACGGGGTGGAGCGAGGATCGAGTTTGTGAATGTTGGTGTGGGGGGTTAGTGGATAATAAAGGCATCCAAATACACGAAGATGTTCGTAAGATGGTGTGCGGTGATATAGAAGTTCAGTGGGGGTTTTGTTTTGAAGGTGTTTGATGGAAAGGATGTTGAGGATGTAAGTGACGATTTCAAGGGCATGGTGCCAAAAGGTGTTGGGTAAGGACGCATGGGTGAGGAGGGTGCAGATCATGTTGTTGATTGTACGAATCATACGTTCCGCTTTACCGTTTTGAGACGATGTGTGGGGACACGAACGTCTAAAGAGGATGTCGTGTGTGGAGAAGAATGTGTTAAAGGAGGAGTTAATGTATTCGGTGCCATTGTCACATTGTAATGTTTTTATGGGTCGTTCAAATTGGGTGGTGATTTGTTTGTGGAAATGGAAAAAGGTGTTGTAAACTTGGGATTTGTTTGATAAAGGGTATGTTCACAAAAAAATGCTAACATCATCAAGAAACAAAATATAATATCGATGGCTATTAGAACTTAAAATTGGAGAAGTCCATAAATCACTAAGAATTAAATAAAAGGAATTAAAAATACGAGTACTAGAACTAGAAAATGGTAGTCTAGTACTTTTGCCAAGTACACAAGATTGACAAAGTTTATTATTGAAATTGGAAAAATCAACGAAACAATTATTTTTCAAAGATTGTAAAGGTGCCCGTCCAGGATATCCAAGATGTTGATGTCATAGAGATGAGGTGATAGCAGCAAAGATAGTGGGAAATGTGGTGGTTCCGGGCCCGAGCACAAGTGGGTATAAATCACCGCTGTTGTTGCACCGGAGGATAGGGATCTGGCTCTTGTAGTCCTTCACAAGAAAACCAAATGGGTCAAATTCGACAGAGACAGAGTTGTCGGTTATGAACCGACGAACTGAAATTAAA
This sequence comes from Ambrosia trifida, assembly GCA_028751855.1. NCBI lineage: Eukaryota > Viridiplantae > Streptophyta > Magnoliopsida > Asterales > Asteraceae > Ambrosia > Ambrosia trifida. Next base: position 27,594,271 of record CM054123.1, on the reverse strand, counting down.
TTTTTAAGCAATTTTGGTGAATAAAGGAAGTTTTTAAGGACAAGGGGTGGGAAGGGTGGTGGTAAGGTTTTGTGGCCATGTCCAAATACCGGGATGGTTGAACCATCACCAACAATAATTTGTTGTCCCATACTATTATTCGAAAAAGAATCGAAATCAACAGAGGTGTTAGACATATTACCTGTGGCACCGGTGTCCATGTAGCCAGTGGGCTCCTACGAGTTATTCAAGGACATAGCATGAAGGGCTTGATCATTGTCCGTTGACGTATAAGCCGTATGGTGGGCCTGATGTAACACCCCAACCGATGGCGGAAACATCGGGATGTCACGTATTGATGATTGTTCAGTAGCTCATGGTAAATAATAAATTTCAATAATTAATTAATTGAATTACATACAATAGTTCTAAAAAGAATTTGTACATCCAATGAAAAATGCTAAATCTAAATATACATCTTCAAGCATTAACTCTAATCTTCAAGCAAGCTATAACCTGAAACATGTTAAGTTTGAAAATATTTTGGGTCAACAAAAGTTGGTGAGAATTACATAGGTTTTGATAATCGAATAAAACTTGTACAATTCAAGTGTCATGGCAAGTCTAGTCCATATGTGAAAACATACTAGCAGTAAATCAAGTGCATAATCAACCCTTGTGACTGTTATATTGTGGTCCATCCCATACGCTCATGGTTCACTCGATTATGTTATGCGATAACAATCACCCACGCTACCTATGTAGGAGGCACGTATCCGGGTGGGATTGTCAGTCCAATAGATCTATCATTGTATACCGTCGGCTGATCAATGTTAATGATTATGCTAGAATTGTGCTTACCCTAGTCATGTTCAAGACATAATGCAACATAGAAAAACACATAGACACTTTGATGATTGAATTGCATATAGAATGTTGTAACATGTTTCACCCCAAAAATGGTGATAAATAGAAAAGGGGCTATGTAAAACTCACCTTAGCAAAATGTTATGTCTCGTGAAAAAAAATAGAATAATGTGTTGTGAATGTATGCGAGGCGAATCCCAAAGACTCAACAACGTAGCTAGTCCAAATTGAAGAAAACGAAAAAGAAAGAATATCAAGCTTCCAATTCGCCAATTACAAGAGCTTATAATCAAAGCTTCAATTGTAGAAGTAATAGACTATAGAAGAAAGGTATGAGGGAAAGTTTAATCGGATTGATACAATCGATTTAGAGGTGCAAAGTATAATGGGTCATAGGTGGGTTTTTATACTAGTTTTGGAGTCAATTAGCCATTAAAATTGGTCAACACCATAAAGTAAGGTTTTATGATGAATTGACTATTTGACTAAGACTTTGACTGTTTGACTAAGACTTTGACTAATCAATTTAAGGAATGTGTTAAGTTTATTTTCTTCTGAAATACTACACAAGATGATAGTTGGCTCAGTTGGTTGTCACTGTGTGTTGGTTGGCCGTGGACGCGGGTTCGAGTCCCAGTCCACACAAATCTTTTTTTGGCAATTATTTCCATAAAACTATAATATTCTAAATTCATAATATGATTATATAAGCCCGAAAGTGACTCGAAATATTTTTAAAACGTACAAAAGTGTCGAGATACAAATAATTATTAGTTTAAGGTATTTAAAACATATATTGTTTAAAACAATACATTCTTTTTATCAAAAAAAAATTAGGGGAAATTCGCGATGTTACAGTCTCCCCTACTTTTGGAAACTTCGTCTCGAAGTTATTAAAAACACAGGTTTGAGGTTGATTAGGTAGAAATTAAGGCAGTTGTGGTTTGGGTTAAGGCACGACATGAATTTATAGGTAATAGAATAATTTGTTTCGAATAATTTGGATAAGAGGTTTGAGATGTGAGTTTTAAGGATTGGATTAGGTTCGTCTGAAGTAGCAAGAAGCATAAGAATCTAGCAAAATACTAAACTTACATTAGGATTTTGTGTCCTTCTATGACTCTAAACACACATGTAAGTAATGCAAAATAACCTTGTGATTGAATCGTTTACAATGTATCCAAAAATGAGTCCAACTGTTGAGTAGGAAAAAGACTTCTACCAGTGAGTGAGTAAGAACCTCTACCGATTGTTGAGCAGGTGCGATAGCCTCTACCAGTCGTTGAGCAGGTTGTAGGGCCTCTACCGACTGTTGAGCAGGCATGATGACCTCTACCAATCGTTGAGTAGGTTATTTGGTACTCAACTAACTGTTGAGCAAGTACTTCATCCTCTACCAGTTGTTTGATTAAGTCTACCAATTATTTCACATATAAATTGCAAATTGATAATATGTACATATAAACAATCAAGTATCAAGCATAGCATGCGAGTTGTAATAGTGTTGTCCTAGACAAGGTTAATGACTCTAGGTGTGTCTATAGCAAATAGTTTATATTCCATGATTTCTAGTATCAAATGTTTAAATATGGTAGATAATCGAATCCTCATGTATAACTAAGGATTATGTTTGATGCAACACACAATCAAGTTTCAATAGTTTGGTTATCATGGGTAACTAGCTCATGTGTGAGAAGGTGAAGGATATGAATTTAGTTCTTGAGACGATGATGAAAAATCTTGAAGCAGAATCAAGGTTGTGAGAGATAGTGAATGTGAAGATAGTTTATAAAGAGTTTATTTTATAGTAAGGAGATTATGTAGCAGTGTAAATTTTGGGGTTTGGATCAAAGGTTATAATCAAGTGTATAAGAAAACATGATTGTGGTATATGCCAAATATTGTAAAAATTTGAACAAGTTGAAAATGAGTGAGTGTCGATGGAGAATTTAGAGACTAGATATTATTCCTATAGAAAAAAAAATCTTATTTTCAAAATTGGTTTTATACATAAAGCAAAAGTTGTTAAATAGTACAAGCTAAGTGGGCTTTGATTAAAATATTCCCGTTAGTTGGAGATTTCAAACATGACATTAGGTTTTGAAGATCAAGGTTCTATTAAGTGATTTTTAATAGTTTAAAGCATTATATAGAAAATTGTTTGTTACGTCAATAAATAAGCAATTGAATTTAAGTTCGAGGACATCTTTTGACAAAAATATGTACTTTGTAAAGTTACTAGGTAATGAAAATACAACAAGATTTAGAAATCTTTAGTTTGTGCTAAGGTATGAGGTTATAGTTTTTAAAAAATAAGTAACATGTGGAGAAATGAAATAATATGATTTGGGTAGGGTGTTGAATATTTAAAAAGTGGCTAAGATGGTAAGGTAAAGTGTGATTGTGAAATCCATAGATGGTTATGATATGGGATTGATTTAAGCTGTAAAATTTTGAGATTTTAGAGCTTAGTATTAAGGGAAGTGAGTGTAATCATCTATTCATTAATTAAAACGAATAAATGAAAACGTTGACTTATCAAAGCTTCTAGATTCTAATAACATAGTGAAGACATGCTTTAGCCTATAAGTGAACACTCATCCCGAGAATTCCCAGGTAGGCATCCGGGTCCCTCGTCTGATTGGGATATATGCGCAATGCCAGTCCTAGACAGAAAACTCAGAATACAGGCGTTCACCCTTCCAGATTGCACGTGTTCGTTATTAAAATCTAGAACTTCGACGAGATCTTCAAGGTGGTTCAGGCTAAACATGAGGATTTGTCCTACTAGTCTAAGAGTAGATCTTGTGATGGAGAGCACTCTTCTTGTAGGGACTAAAGTAAGGAAAATGAAGTAGGATAGAAAATAGAAACAAGTAAGGTTGCAAGTAAAAGGAGCAAGTACTGGTTAAAATCCTATGGTTATAGACTAGATTATTTTTTTTTTCTAATAACCTAATTCCCTATAACCATGGCTCTGATACCAATCTGTAACACCCCAACCGATGGCGGAAACATCGGGATGTCACGTATTGATGATTGTTCAGTAGCTCATGGTAAATAATAAATTTTAATAATTAATTAATTGAATTACATACAATAGTTCTAAAAAGAATTTGTACATCCAATGAAAAATGCTAAATCTAAATATACATCTTCAAGCATTAACTCTAATCTTCAAGCAAGCTATAACCTGAAACATGTTAAGTTTGAAAATATTTTGGGTCAACAAAACTTGGTGAGAATTACATAGGTTTTGATAATCGAATAAAACTTGTACAATTCAAGTGTCATGGCAAGTCTAGTCCATATGTGAAAACATACTAGCAGTAAATCGAGTGTATAATCAACCCTTGTGACTGTTATATTGTGGTCCATCCCATACGCTCATGGTTCACTCGATTATGTTATGCGATAACAATCACCCACGCTACCTATGTACGAGGCACGTATCCGGGTGGGATTGTCAGTCCAATAGATCTATCATTGTATACCGTCGGCTGATCAATGTTAATGATTATGCTAGAATTGTGCTTACCCTAGTCATGTTCAAGACATAATGCAACATAGAAAAACACATAGACACTTTGATGATTGAATTGCTTATAGAATGTTCTAACATGTTTCACCCCAAAAATGGTGATAAATAGAAAAGGGGCTATGTAAAACTCACCTTAGCAAAATGTTATGTCTCGTGAAAAAAAATAGAATAATGTGTTGTGAATGTATGCGAGGCGAATCCCAAAGACTCAACAACGTAGCTAGTCCAAATTGAAGAAAACGAAAAAGAAAGAATATCAAGCTTCCAATTCGCCAATTACAAGAGCTTATAATCAAAGCTTCAATTGTAGAAGTAATAGACTATAGAAGAAAGGTATGAGGGAAAGTTTAATCGGATTGATACAATCGATTTAGAGGTGCAAAGTATAATGGGTCATAGGTGGGTTTTTATACTAGTTTTGGAGTCAATTAGCCATTAAAATTGGTCAACACCATAAAGTAATGTTTTATGATGAATTGACTATTTGACTAAGACTTTGACTGTTTGACTAAGACTTTGACTGTTTGACTAAGACTTTGACTAATCAATTTAAGGAATGTGTTAAGTTTATTTTCTTCTGAAATACTACACAAGATGATAGTTGGCTCAGTTGATTGTCACTGTGTGTTGGTTGGCCGTGGACGCGGGTTCGAGTCCCAGTCCACACAAATCTTTTTTTGGCAATTATTTCCATAAAACTATAATATTCTAAATTCATAATATGATTATATAAGCCCGAAAGTGACTCGAAATATTTTTAAAACGTACAAAAGTGTCGAGATACAAATAATTATTAGTTTAAGGTATTTAAAACATATATTGTTTAAAACAATACATTATTTTTATCAAAAAAAAATTAGGGGAAATTCGCGATGTTACACCTGAGACGGTTTGGAGCCAAGCAGGCCAGGCCCATTGTTGCTACTGTTGGGCCGTGGTGCGGACGTAGGATAGGGACAGGGTGGAGCGGCCCAGGTCTGTGGGTAAAAGGGCTGTTGAGGGGCCAGATGTGTGGGCTGGTTGGGCCACTGGCCATATGGAGATGGAGCCCAATAAGGAGAATAAGGAGGATATTGAGGTTGGGCCCAGTAGTTGTAACTGGGTTGTCCGCGTCCACAACCCCGGGCCTGTCTTCCGCGGCCGCAAGATTTTCCCCGCCCACGAGACCTGTTGTAGACCGGTTCAGTCGACGGCTGAGAAGGCATGGAACGAGTGGTGGTATTCAGGGTCGTACCAGCTTTCTATGATGCGTGGAGTGCTTCTTCCGCCTTCTGAGATTCAACCATGTAGAGTTTGGAACGAGCTTTGTAGAATGGCAATAGCGGTTCTTGTCACTGTAAGATGGTACCAATGCTTTCATACTTGTAACATCCTGTTTTTATATAAAAAAAAATGTGTTGGTTCATATTTATTAGTGAATAAACGGGTCCTTAATTAGTAAAACAAACCAATAACATGTGATATGGGTACTCGTATATTTAAAGCTAGTTAACGAGCAAGTGACAAACAACATGATTATTTGAAATATGAGGTCTAGATGGATAATTAGTATTGTAGGAGACCGTTTAGTGATAATATAATATATTTGACCCTGCTCCGTTTTAATGAAACTTACGTCAAAACGTAGAGAATAATAAGCTCGTCTCAACGTATGTTCGTATTTTTATAAAACGTTATACGTTGAAAGTTATACAAGATAAACGAGTAAAGCAGCTGAAATAATAATTATTATTATTATAATATAATAAGTATAAAACTTAAGAATTTGAAATGCACACAATCTGTATGCATCCCACATCGAAAGAGATGAGAAAAAATAAAATGAAAAGAAAGGCTATTGTCCCGCATCGAAACAAAAGGAAAATAGTGAGTTTATCTATGGGTGTCCCACATCGATAGAAAGGTAAATTGAGGTGGGTTCCCACATCGACCTTGTAAGAAAATTGAGGAGCTCATGTCCTCCTATAAATACAAGGCTATAGGTAGTATTTAGACTATAAATTTGATGCGAACACTCTATTATAAATAAAGAGGATCCCTAGCATACAACACCCTGTTGGGTATGTTAATAGTCATTTTTGAAGCGTGAGTAGGAGCCTAAGTAGGGGGACTCTACACCAATGTGCCATAGATAGTTCTAAGGTATGTTCTCATTCAAGTTATGTTTAGTTAGTTATTATTTTTAGTAGTAGTAGTAGTGTAGCGTTATTATTTTTAGGTGTTAGGATTATTATTAAGGGTGAGTATCGGGTAGCCTAGCCTTAGTTAGACATTGACTGATCATCCATGTTTAAATAAGGTAGCGCTAACCAATATCCAACTGTACTAATAATTAATTAGGTGTATTGATACCTAACCTAGGGATGGTATAATTGTATCAGGATTCTGAGATATTACCTAGTTGTATTAGCGTTGTCAATTACAAAAGGGCTGATAAAGAGGTGAGTTACTTAAACTATTTTCAAAACCTGATACTTGCTCATAAAATTGTTTTGAAGGTGATTGATCATGTATATGCATCGAACCATAGGTGTGGCATCCACGGTGTTATATATATATATATATATATATATATATATATATATATATATATATATATTTTAATGATCATTATTTTTTTCCAGGCGTGGACATACACGTACAGCTATATGGGCTGTTTTTACGCTGTATGTGTGAATATATAATGTTTAGTCCGGATATATGATTATGGTGACATGCAAAGAGCTCATACTTGATCAATAAAAATGTTTAGGCGGTTTTTTTACTGATGAGTCAGTTTATGTGACTCACCAGCTATGTGCTGACGTATTTTTATTACTCGAGCATTTATCACAGGTTGATGGTGTTGTAAGGAATGGGAGTTCCTAGCTGAGAGTTAGAATACTTTAGACGGTTCATCTTATTATAGTTAAGCTTTGTTTAGCTTGGTGGTACTTGGACCGCACTGACTTGTAATAAATACTCAAGTTATGTAATGAGATTACGTTTCCGCTTTAAGTTTGCGCCGACTGGTCACTGTAAGTGTCCCGGCTTGGGCGGGGTGTGACAAGTTGGTATTAGAGCTTTAGTTTAAGGGATTTAGAAACTCATTGAAGTATCTAGACTTAAACTAGGAGTGATAACCCAAGTAGAAGTGCCAATCTTGGTAGGCAGATGCTAGTGTAATAGAGGATGGGTATGATGGGTATGCCGAACTTTATGATGGAAGGACCATATGGTAGTTGGGAGTATCATGGTGTGTATCATATATTGCTTTCATACCTGGCCAGTATGAAAGTTAATGAATGATACCGCTATGATCTCGCAAACATCATATTGTACTGAAATCATAAAATAGTAGGCAAAGTTTTAAGAATGTGGTTGAGCTATAGTACTTTGCCACTAAAACTTGTATATATATGTGTGTATCTATGGGATCATATCGTACTTAGGTTATTCCCATCTGTTTGCTTGGGTGGAAAGTGATTAATAAGTAAATTGAGAGTTAATTTTATGTTTCTAAGTTAACCAGTGGAATTTGTATATATTGTCTAGCGTATGTACTTAAGTATGCCAACGGTTTATGTATAGTGTAGAGGAGTATGCATATCTGTGGGTGTTAAATGATATCCCAAAATACTTAAAAGGGGGTAGAATGATGTCAGGCCTGAATAGAATACCCTAGACATGTTAGTTGTGTAATCAAGTGAGGAAATTAACCAAACTTGGTATCTCCACCTTCCTACTAGAGTTAATAATAGTTTATTATGTTGTTCGATTTTTTTTAATGAGTACTAGTTTAAATCATCTAAGCTTATCATATCTTGAAATCCTGGTTCCGCCTCTGGTAGTAACCATGTCATTAGTAACCATCCCATTAGCATCAAATGTGCCATTAGTGCACAAACTGCTACTGCCCATTGGTAGCAAATAACTTTGAGTCAACCAAATGCATCCACCAATATTAGTAACCATGATAATACTGACAAACGACATGTTGTAGGAGCTAAGTTTGTAGCAACGCTAAACCTGTTGGCCGATTTACGAAAGATAAACGCAAATTGATAACAAACTGATAAAGAACAATAATAATTGTATTGAAATTGATCGGATTAATCGTATGATTACAAAGTGTTTCGTATATTGGTTTTGATAAAGAGACTTGATAACCACTAAAATGAAACATACATGAACTATATATACATAATGAAACTAATCTAAACGACGTGACTTGTTATCTGAAGCATTGTGTCTTCTTGTTTGAACCGTCGCATCTTGTATTGAACCGGCTTGTATATTATTGAACCGACATGTATAATATCTAGCTTATATTATGATAATATCCAATACCCTCTCTTAAGCTAGATTGGTATTACATTCAACATACTCCATAGTCTTGAGAAGTCCTTTGGTTGTAATGCCTTTGTAAAGATATCCACTACTTGATCTTTTGTGTTGCAGTACTTTATCTCCACGTCTTCTGTCTTAACTATATCTCTTATGAAGTGATATTTGATTATGATATGTTTGCTTTTTCCATGATAGACTGGATCTTTTGTGAGATTGATGGTAGATTTGTTGTCACAGTATAAGGTGATTGCCTTATTTGTGTCAAACTCTAATTCTTTTAAGATTCCTTTGAGCCATAGAGCTTGACATCCAGTGAGTGATAAAGCAATGTATTCTGCTTCTGTTGATAATAATGCTACTACCTTTTGTTTCTTTGATTGCCACGAGATTGCTCCTGATCCTATATTGAATATATATCCTGATGTGCTTTTACTATCATCTATATTTCCTGCATAGTCACTATTACTATAGCCCTTCAATTCAAATGAGTTTTTGTTGTATACTATTCCATATTCTGAAGTGCCTTTTATATATCTCAATATATGTTTTCCTGCTTCCCAATGTGACTTCTTTGGTTGATCCATGAATCTGCTAATTTTGCTGACCGCGCACATTATGTCAGGTCTTGTGTTTGTTAAATACATGAGACTTCCGACTAAACTACGATATAGACTTGGGTCAATGTTTTCTTCGTTGTTGTTTTTGGTTAGATTTAGTCCATATTCCATTGGGGTTGAAGCTTTAATACTATCTGCCATTCTGAATCTTTCAAGTATATCTTTTGCATATTTGGTTTGAGAGATCTTTATCGTTTCTTGATCATAGGTAACTTCAATCCCTAAGAAATAATGTAGTTTTCCCATATCTGTCATCTCAAACTCCCTTTGCATGGATTCCTTGAATGAGATAATTTCCTCCATGCAGTCGCTGGCTATAATTAAATCATCTACATATAGGCATACCACTAGTCTGGAGGTCTTTGTTTCCTTTAAAAATAAGGTATGTTCAAATGTGCATCTTTTGAAATTATGTTGTTCAAAATATTGACTGATTCGACTATACCACGCTCGTGGAGCTTGTTTCAAACCGTACAGTGCTTTCTTAAGAAGACATACCTTATTTTCACTTCCTTTTTCAATAAATCCCAGAGGTTGTTCTATAAAAACCTTCTCTTTTAGTTCTCCATTCGGGAATGCAGTTTTCACATCCATTTGATGTAGATACCATTTATATTGAGCTGCTAAGGCAAGTACTAGTCTTACAGTCTCAAAACGAATTACTGGTGTAAAAAACTTCCTGATAATCTATCTCATATTTTTGCTTATAACCCTTTACTACTAGACGAGCTTTGTGTTTATCTATATTTCCATGTTCATCATATTTGGTCTTGTATATCCATTTTACTCCTATGGGTTTTTGATCTTTTGGTAAATCAACCAACTCCCAGGTGTCATTCTTTTGTATAGATTCTATTTCCCTCTTCATTGCTTCCTTCCATTTTTCATCCTTACTTGCTTCATCATAATCAATTGGATCCGAGTCAGTGTAAAATGCAAAGTTTGCAGCTTCTTGATGTCTTTGATATGAATCTCGTACTTCTGGACTGTTCATTGGTTGGGTTCTACTATGAATATCTGCTAGTGTACGTATTTTTAAAGGTGGACTTTGACTGGAAGTTGTGGCAACTAGATTTTCATCCTCAATTTGTGCTTCTTGCTCTTCCTGCCTCTCATTTCCAGATGCATTGTGTATGGGTGAGTATTCTTCATTCCTTGATGTCTGATTATGTGTATTGTTCTCACTACTTTCTGTATTTTCATTGTCGTCTAAAGTTATGACATCTTCATCTTCATTTTCTTCCCAAGTTTTGTTCTCATCAAATATGACATCTCGACTGACTATGGTCTTTCTTGTAACTGGATTGTATAATTTATAGGCTTTACTATTCTCACTGTATCCAACAAAGATAGCCCTTTCTGTTTTATCATCAAGTTTACCCCGTTTTTGTTCTGGAACATGTGCATAGGCAAGACAGCCAAATATTTGTAAATTTGATACATCAGGTTTGATTCCAGTCCAGGCTTCTTCAGGAGTTTTATCACTGATACTCTTAGAAGTTGTTCAATTTAAGAGATATGTTGTGCAACTTACAGCTTCTCCCCAATATTCATTCGGGAGTTTCTTTGTTTTCAACATGCTCCTACTTAGTTCCATTAAAGTTCTATTTTTACGTTCTGCAACTCCATTTTGTTGTGGTGTATAACTTGTGGTCAGTTGATGATGTATTCCATGTTCTTGTAAGTATTCTTGGAAAGCATTTCCACAATATTCTCCACCTCTGTCAGTCCTAAGATATTTTATTCTTTTGTCTGATTGATTTTCTGTCAAGGCTTTAAATATTTTGAAGAAGTGTAGTGCTTGTGATTTTTCTTTGAGGAAGTATATCCAGCTTTTCCTTGTAAAATCATCTATGAAAGTAATAAAGTATCTGCATCCTCCTATTGTCTTTGTTCTCATTGGTCCACATATATCTGAGTGAACAAGTTGTAAAGGGCTTTCTGCTCTCCATTTTGCTTGTTTACTAAATGGTTTTCTTGCATGTTTTCCTAAAGCACAACCTTCACATACGTTTTCTGTCTTATATATCTTAGGTAAGCCTTTCACTGCGTGTTTGTGTTCCATTTCAATCAAGGTCTCATAGTTGATGTGACCATATCTTTGATGCTATAAATCAGAACTGGTTTTTATGGATGTGTACAGTACTTTTGGCAAATCTTGATTTGGATATAGGGGAAACATCTTGTTTTGAGTCATAGGTGTTTCTGTGATTGTCTTCCCTTCGTGATTTTTTATGGTGCACATTCCCTTTCCAAAAAATACATTATATCCCTTTTGCAGTAATTGTCCCACACTAAGAAGATTATGCCTTAGTCCTTCCACATAAAATACATTTGGTATCTTGTTCACCTTATCATTTACTCTTATGCATACCTCCCCACTTCCTAACACTTGTAGTCTCTTATCATCACCTGTTCTAACTTCTCGTCTATCTTGATCATTAAATGTGATGAATATACTCCTATTTCCTGTCATATGATTACTACATCCACTGTCTAAGTACCAACAATTTGTATCCTTATTTTCTTCCATGTTAAATATCATGAACATGCTATCTTGTTCTGATTTACTTTCTTCCTTACACACCATTGCAGATTCATCTTTCTCATTTTCTTCCTTATTTGGACAATTTCTAGCTATATGACCTAATCCTTGACAATTATAACATACGATGGGTCCGTATCGCCCTTATCTACCTCCTCTTCCTCTTCCTCTTCCTCTGTAGCTGTTATTATATCTATTCCCTCCTCTATTTCTTACTTGAGTCCCACTTTGTACTTGGAATGCTTGATCGATGACGTGTGTGTCATATTGCTTAAGTCTTAATTCATGGGATTGTAGTATACCCATAAGTTCTTCAATTGATAATTCTTCTAAATCTTTGGACTCTTCTACATCTACTACTACAGATTCGTATTTTCTGGTCATACTACGCAATATTTTCTCAACTACTTGCTTATCACTTAACTCCTCTTTATTCATTCTTAACTGGTTAACTATTGTGGCAATCCTATCAAAATATCCTTCTATTGTTTCTGTTTCTGACATTCTTAGGATATCAAATTCACATCTAAGGGTTTGTAATTTTACTTTCTTTACACGACGCTCTCAATGATATGATTTGTATAATATTTCCCATGCTTCCTTAGATGATTTTGTATTGGCAATTCTTTCAAATATTGTTTCGGATGATGCTTGAAATAAATAGTGAAGTGCCTTCTTATCCTTCTTATTTTTCTCTTTGTGTTCTTTTCGTAAGGCATCACTTGCATCATTTGGTAATTCCCTAACACCATCCTCTACTACATTCCACAAATCTTGAGATTCTAAAAGTACTTTCATTTGGATGTGCCAATGATAGTAATTTTGTCCCAATATTTTGGAATTTGGGTTTGTACCCCTCCTTGTGTTGTCATATTATTTTTAATAATGATTGTTGATGTATGTTGAGATTTAAAGATTTAATCTCGAAAAAAAAACAGAAAGGAAACAACCCAAAATATTACTTCTGTTTGTCTTATTCGTAGTTTGACTTTCTAAGGGTCAACGATTTCAAAAAATAATAATTAATAATTATTTCCTTTGAATTCCCTCCTAAATCCGAAGATCGATAGAACGGAGATAATCTGGATAAATCCTAAATATGTTTTCCAATCTATCCTATGCGATTCTTATGTAAGTAATAATAATTTAACAATCGCGCGCTAAGTAATAATCAGAGTAATATTGTACTCTGTTCTACGAAGAAAAAAAAACAAAAAAAAACGATTGAAGATCAGGGAATTTACAGACGATTTTTCTTGTGATTCAATGAGAGTTTTTTTTTTTGTTGATATGGTTCGTGTAAATCCTCTTGTTGTTTCTCGATTCTTTACACCCTTCTTGAATAATCAAAGTGATCCTCTGTTCTTCGTTTGAGTATGATAACCGGATCGATGATTGTGTTTGAATAATTTCTTCGTTTCCTTGGCTTCGATACCAGATTTGTTGTCCGATTTACGAAAGATAAACGCAAATTGATAACAAACTGATAAAGAACGATAATAATTGTATTGAAATTGATCGGATTGATCGTATGATTACAAAGTGTTTCGTATATTGGTTTTGATAAAGAAACTTGATAACCGCTAAAATGAAACATACATGAACTATATATACATAATGAAACTAATCTAAACGACGTGACTTGTTATCCGAAGCATTGTGTCTTCTTGTTTGAACCGTCGCGTCTTGTATTGAACCGGCTTGTATATTATTGAACCGGCATGTATAATATCTAGCTTATATTATGATAATATCCAATAAAACCAACATTCAAAATAGGGAGGCGACTCGTGGTGATGCCATCAATAGTATATGTTGTTGTCTAGCAGTAGCAACTGACTTCGTGTTGCCTTGACGTATCCAACTCATGTTACTTAGGTTAAATCTCAATCCGGATGCCAAGTGTAAACATCTCAAGATACGTAGCTTGGGTTGGAAGCCATACATCTCATGTGAACTGCATGAAAGTTTAGGTTGGATTTTTACTTAACTCTTTATCTATTTTATAATTTTCTTTTAATAGTTTGCAATTTATGGGTCAACTAATAGTTTGCAATTTACCCTTGTTTCTAGGTTTAGTTTATTAGTCATTACTCATTCTTTGTAGTCTCTTAAGAATAAGTATTATGGAATTTTTTTTGTTACGTAGAAAAATTATTTAAATATGGAGAATTGGATTTTAATAATCCAAATTTGGCCTCGTTGACCGATAATAATCTGTACTTAAAAAAATCTCCATAACGGTCCTAAATTTCAAAGTATTGGCCGACAATAAACTTTTGTTAACTGAAAACTAACCAAGTTAGTGGACGCTGACATGTCAACGTCCATACCATCATCCATGTCAGCGTTGACATGCCACGTCATAATTCACGTCTGCGTGAGTATGCCACGTCATCATCCACACCAGCATCCACTAACTGAGTTAGTTCTCAGTTTACAAAAGTTCATTGTTGGCCACTACGTTGAAAATTGGGACTGTTGTGGGGAATTTATTAAGTACAGATTATTGTCGGCCAATGAAACAAAGTTTGAATTATTAAAATCCAATTCTTTCGGATTTTCCTTAATTTCTTTTTTGACAGAAAAAGGAAGCGGTCCACATTAGTGGTATAAATTAGAGCACTTACTAACCAAGTTGGAAGGACTCCAACTCTCGCTACAGGCTCTATGTGACCAGCAGCCCAACCGATCTAATGGTGGGGTTACACTCTTCGCTACTAATAGCCACAACCCCTACATGAAGCCTCACTTCCCATGTTTCAGGGGAGATAACATGGAAGCTAAGATCTACCACACCGAACTAATATTTTGATTTTCAGAAGGTAGTCGTCGATGACCAGGTTAACTTGGCGTCTTTTCATCTCGATGATATTGCAATCCATTGTCACCGTTGGATCTTGAAATTTCGGTGCTCTTGACGTGGACCGAACTTAATTAAGCTTTTCTAGGCCAACTAGGCCAGCAGAATACAAAGACCCACCCGAAGTTTGTCCCAGTTAAAACAAACAACCACCAAGGCCGCTTATCAGGAGGCCTATGAGAAGCTTTTGCATAAAGTTGACGGTCTACCTAATCATTTCTAGTGGGTAGTTTTGTGGGAGGTGTTACGAGGTGATAGGTTTTGAAGTTAGGCTAAAGCAACCGAGGGCTTTAACAGAAATGATCGGTATGACTCACTTGGCTAAAGAAAAACTCAAGATCAATGGCAGTGTATGGGTCGAGTGCTACCAAAACTCCCACTACAAGACTCTTGAATCCAGAAACAACCCAACATTTGGCCTTTCTAGCTCTAAGCCCTATTTGTCCTGTTTCCAACACTGAAGTTTGAAAACAACGCACTAAAGGCCTGTATTATTATTGCGATAATAGATATATGTCGGGTTACAAATGAAATAAACCTTACTTGTTTACTATCATGAACTTATCGGATTCGTATAAGATAGATGGTATAACCAAGCAGTAGCTTCTGGAACATTTTTCAACTTGAGGACAAGGTGAATTCTAGCGAGGTTGATTGATGTTGGTTTCAAGCCCTAAACTCACACACTTAATACACACTCTTCTACTGCTTTGTTTTTGTGTTTTAATAAAAAAAAAAGATTTAGAGATGAACAAGAAGAAAAGAACAAAAGAGAACATGCTTTATTCAATAGCAAAACATGCCTTATATAGGCTACACTCGAAACAATAATCCCACATACCACTACCTATTCTAAAGGAAAGAAAAAGATCAGGTCCCCAACGTTCATATCCCCACCTAATTCGGTCAAACCTTTGACTTGGAGTCTTGAACTATTATTTGATATCTAAACAAAACTAACTAAAATAACAATAAACCAAATAATAAAACTTAAGTCAAGATTAATTTCCAATAGATTGATATGCACGTAGCTTGGGCTGGAAGCCATGCATACACTCTCTCACATTCACAGCAGGAGAGTTTGGGTTGGATTTTTAGTTAAATATTTCCTTTTCTGTTTTAAAAGTTGCATGCAGCGTATGGGTCAAATAATATGATAAGTATTTATCCCTTATTTTTCAGGTTTAGTTTGGGCATGGGGGCACCACCCTTGTATACCATGATTCCCTTAAATCCAACAGTACTGCCACTTCACTAACCTGATTCGCTATCCTGCAATTTTTATTTGGATGTAGCACCACTTTTTAGTTTTTTTATGAATAAAATGAGCATACAATCCCCACCATTGATCATCCTCGTCACTACACTCATTCCACCTCTCACACACAACATTGTATACACCATTATATATCATCTTCCTCCTCCTCCTCTTTAACGTAACCTCTCTCCTCCAGACTAGACCAGACCTGTTATAAAACATGGATCAAGAACATAAGACTTAAATAACAACTTTATTACTAAAAGGAAAGAACTAAAGAACACAAAGAAACCCTAGATCCAGATGACTTCTGAATCTTACAAACACCTCTCTAAACAATCAAGAAACCTCTACCTACGATTACAACCAAAATCAAGATCAAATAGACTCAAGACGAATCTAAACTACAAAATCCTAATCTGATAATCGAGAGAGATTTTGGAAAAGAGAATGAATATACAAAAGAATCAAAAAGTAATACAGTGACGAAAAAGACAGCTATTTATAGCTGGAAAAGTGTGTTAGTTTGATTGATATGAATGGCCACGATCAAACTCATCTAACGACTTAAAGACGTTTGTGTTTCTTCACGAAGATCGCCACGTAGGATAAGTAAGCAGACTGGGCCATGGGCCAACAAACTGTCGAACAAAACACAGCCCAAACATTATCTTGAACTTGGGCCAATAATATTTAACATCTTAGACCTGGGCCAGTCTTTAACAGCCCAAAAAATCAGCAGCTCCTAGACCAGCAACCAATCGTGACCACCATTCTGCAACCAGCAACTGCCACCATCATCCTGCTACCATCCATCCATCATCAACAAGCAAAACCTACAAAAGAAGACTTATGCAAAATATCAAAGTTTTATGTATAAACATATATTGACCCACAAGTATAAACATATATTGACCCACAAAATATCAAATTGATGTACATCTTTTAACACCCCCTCAATTTGGTATTCCAAATGGGTCAAACAAGTTTAAAAAACTGCATAACTCATCATGCTTCCCAGAAAACAACCCTTTTGTCATTACATCGACCACTTGTTGATCACTAGCCAACTTAATTGTTTTAACAACACCTTTGGATATATAGTCTCTTAAAAAGAAGAGATCTATATCAAAATGTTTGGTCCTATCAAAAAACACAGGATTTGTTGCAATAGCTAGAGCTGAGGAACTATCACAAAACAACTCTACTGGTAACACCACTTTCTGATTTAATTCTTCACAAATATGTACTAACCAAACTATTTAACAAGTTGTAGCACATAAAGATCTAAACTCAGCTTCAGCTGAAGATCTTGAAACAGTTGCCTATTTGTTACTTTTCTAGGAAATCAGATTCTTACTTATGAACACACAAAAACCAGTTATAGATTTCCTAGTTTCTTGGCATTTAGCCCGATTTGAATCAAAGTATGCTCTGATCACCAGATTACCAGTTTTTCCAAACATTAATGCTTTACCAGGAGACTTCTTTAAATATCTAAGAAGTCTCAATGCAATTTTTAAATGTGCTTCAGTTGGTTTATTCATATACTGACTTAGAAAATGAACACTATAAGAAATATCAGGCCTAGTATGAGCTAAGTAAATGAGTTTTCCTACCAATTTTTGATAACCTGTAATATGTTTTAAACCTTTATCATGTGACTTACACAACTGTGCAACAACATGATGTTGTTTAAAAGGAGTATTAACAGGTTTGCAAGCAGTCATTCCAAACTCACTTAAAAGTTCCAAACAATATTTTCTTTGTGACAAGCAAATACCCCTGTTTGTTTTAATAACTTCAATACCTAAAAAGTATTTTAGTTTACCTAGATCTTTAATTAAAAACTTTGTTTTCAAACATTCCTTTATTCTAATTATTTCATTCATATCATTCCCAGTTACAACTATGTCATCAACATATACCAACATAAACACAATTTTATTATTTTTAAAACTATAAAACAAGGAATAATCACATTTTGACGGTTTAAAACCTAAATCAGTTAACACACAAACTAGTTTCTCATTCCACATACGTGGGGATTGTTTTAAACCATAAAGTGACATTTTTAACTTACAAACCCTTGTTTCATCTTTTGAAAAATAACCATCTGGTAAGGCCATGAATACCTCTTCATGTAAATCACCATAGAGAAAAGCATTATTAACATCTAGTTTACACAACTCCCACTCATACTCAACTGCAATGGCTAATATAGTCCTAACAGTTACAAGTTTTACAACAGGAGAAAAGGTTTCCTCAAAATCAATTCCTTGTTTCTGATTAAACCCTTTAGCAACTAGCCTAGCTTTATACCTCTCAATCTATCCTAATGACTTATATTTTATTTTGTATACCCATTTACACCCAATTAAACTCCTACCTGCTGGTAACTCTACCAGATCCCAGGTATCATTCCTATTAAGGGCCTCTATTTCTTCATTCATGGCTGTTATCTAGTTTTGATCCTGAACAGCCTCATTGAAGCATTGTGGCTCAAATCTTTTGTTTAAAGAAGTGACAAAGCACTTGTTTTCAAAGGATAAAGCAACATAGTTAACTACCTTATCTATCCCATATTTGACCCTACCACCTAAGACATACTCATTCAAGTTCCTAGGCAAGATTGACTCTCTAGCAGACCTTCTAAGTATGGTTTGAGTTCCATTTTCATATAAAAGTTGATTATCTTCTATGGGTATTTAGGGAAGAAAAATGGTAAAATTTAGGAAATTGTAAAGAAACCCTTGGTATGCCATCTTAACTTTGGATAATTTGGACATATTTACTCATGCTTCCTCCTTTATAATGTACTAGTGGGTAACCCGCGCGTCGGTAGGAATATGATATGCATTAGACACAAGTATTTTGCATGTATTTTAACCGAGTCTCTTTTCGCCTTTTGAGGAGATAGCATGTCCTTTTTCACTCGCAATATTACTAATGCAAAAAGAAGATCACCAAAGTGACTTCAAATGCATTGCTAAAAGAGTTAGATTATATGATTGTAAACAAAAACATAATATTGCCATGAATAATATTTCTTTTTGGAGTATTAAAAATATACATTTGGGTAAAAATGTGTATATGTTATGAGGAATTTGGGTAAGATATTTTCTTTTGAACCCATTTGGGTAAAACCGTAAAATACTACTTGTAAATGTAACCTCTAAATATAACAGTGTCAATAAATCAAATTAAAAAATATATAACATTCAAAACTCAAAACTCAAAGCATGTAGGTAGGTTTCACTGTTTTTGCTCTACACTATCATAAGAATAAAAATAATTATGTTGCTTTCTTGTTTAACTACATAAAAATTGAGGGACCTTATAGATGATGAGAGAATAAAAAACATCAACATTGCTAACATTTTGTTTGCTTTATTTGCTATCATTTGGAGTCATATTTCAAGTGCTTGAACAAACTAATACTAACATATTTATATTATTGGGTCAGGAGTAAAAGCAAGTTTATTGTAGTGAAAAAAGATGTGAACTCAACCGGACTTCTGTATAGTAACCTACAAATTCCGGGTGCTTCTCATTAATTTACATATAATTGATCCTAACACATATACATACAATAATTATTAACTAAGCATTTTTCAAGTGGGTTGGGAGTATAAACAAGAGTGTATCACAAAGGTAGATACAAAAATAATGAAGGATAACTTGAATGTGAATTTTTGATAATTTAATGAAATAAAGTTAACCCATAGGAAGATGTAATAATTCAATGTAGATACAAAAATAGTGAAGGATAACTTGATTGTGAATTTTGATAATTTAATGAAATAAAGTTATCTCATGGGCATTTAGGGAAGAAAAGTGATAAAGTTTAGAAAATTGTAAAGAAACCCTTGGTATACCATCTTAACTTTGGACAATTTGAACATATTTGCCCACGCCTCTTCCTTTATAACGTAGTATAGAAGTATAGATTAAGATAAATAATGTGTTAGTGCATGATGTCCCTAGGCTAGTATATTAGACGTTTGGACGTGTTTCAGGGTGTTTGGAAGTGTTTGTAAGCGTTTTAGGGGTGTTTGGGCTCCACAGGCGAGTAGGAAACCCTTGTCAGGCGATTGTAGGTACTTGCATGTATTAGCATGCAAGTAGAGTTCTAATTGCTAGTCAGTATAGGCAATTAGGGCCTAATCGCCTGTTCTGTCATGGTGGATAGCATCGTAATCGTGTTTTGTAGTCTGGACGAGTACAAGGGGTATAAATAGGCCCAATCATTACCCTAATCATTAGTTGTCACATCACACATTCTCCAAACACCCCCCTCCCCCAGGTCTGAAAGTCTGATTTGATCATTGTAAACACTCGTGCTCTGTTTTAGTGATAAATCTTAAAGCTTTTGACCCGTTTGTGTGTGTTGATTACTCATATATCATTTTCTTAGTTGCTTTTGTTATTGGAACGTATTCAGAGGATTCCGCACTCTGAATATCAAATTCGTGATTGTCGGGTGACCCGTTAGTCGATCCTACAAGTGGTATCAGACCAGAGGCTCTTATCATGAGCATTTTAATAACAAAAACGAGTGAAAGCAGGTGGGTTTTAGTGTTAAAGTTGAAATTTTTATCCAAAAACCTGTTTGAACTTTGAAACTTTGAGTTTTTTCATAAAAAAAAACCCATATTTTCAAAATCTAAGTGTGTTTTTATGGATGAAAACGTGTGTTTTTAGTAGGTTTTGTTCTAAAAGTGTTTTGGAAACTTTTCTAATCATTTGGGGATTAAACACATCGTTTTTTATAAGATTTTGAAGCAAAAATGGTAGTTTTTGAGCAAAAGTGAGCTGCAGATCAGGTCAGGCGAGTATATACCCCTAATCGTGTGAACAGTTCATGTGATTAGCCCAATCACCTCTTTTGACTAGCAATTAACCTAATCGCCCTCTATATCAAGCAATTATACATGTACTCGTGTGTTTCTACTAGTGATTAGGAGCTAATCGCCTATAACTACATGTGGCATAGCTCCTAATCACGTGTCAAACCCTAATCACCCCTAAACTCGTAATCGCTCTATTGTTCACTAGCAATTACACCAATCAGGTATAAAAACACACGATTAGGACTCCAATCGCTTATAAACTAGCAATTACAACTTGTAATCGCCTGTAACTTGCTGTAACTGAAAATTTAACTAAGTATCGGACTTTTAACGAACCTGAACATATGGCAAACCCGTGGGGACACTTAAATCAACTGAGACAACAATATAACCAACCAATAAAAAATCAAATGAATGTACCCACAAATCCTTGGCAATTTTCAGCCAAGCGTAACGCGCAACGGATGCAACAACAACAAATGCAAGCTAATGTTGTCGGAACCAATCCGTGGGCGATTGCGGCTCAACAACAGGCCCAACAACAGCTAGCTATGAATACGAATCCATGGGCACTCGCGGCTGCTGCAACTCAACAGACACATCATCTGTCTTTGGTACATTAAAGCGATTTAGAGACTGGCAGGTCGAATAGGGCACCGAAACTTTAGTTTATGGCCGACTACCACAGCTGGAAAGGCAGATTCCAGACTCATGTTGAGGGTATCGATGGACTTGTATGGACAGCTATTGAGAACGGGTACAGCGGGTCGAAGGTTGAAAATTCTAACATCCCAGTTTCGTTGGAAGACATGTTTGAGGATCAGAGAAGGAAGTACAACTATGAGAAGAAGGCAATGGCACCTTTAATGCAGGCACTTCCCAAAGATATACTTCATCAATTCGCACAATGTACTACTTAGCAGATGCTTTGGTTAGCTTTTGCTGAAAGGAACGAGGGAAACGTGAAGACGCGGAGGATCAACTCAAGAAAGAGTTCGAAAACTTCACAGCCACCGGGAATGAATCGCTACGAGATCTAACTGCAAGATACTACCATTTAATGTCCGAGATGTATCAGTACGGGGTGGTATACACATCAGCAGAGCTTGTTGAAAGATTTGCAGATGCACTCCCTTCACACTAGCATCAGCGGCTGGACATCTAGAAGGCGAACAACGTCTATCAGACACTCTCCACAAATGAATTCGTGGCAGAGCTGGAGAACAAAGAAATA
This sequence comes from Ambrosia trifida, assembly GCA_028751855.1. Taxonomy (NCBI): domain Eukaryota; kingdom Viridiplantae; phylum Streptophyta; class Magnoliopsida; order Asterales; family Asteraceae; genus Ambrosia; species Ambrosia trifida. The sequence continues at coordinate 27,572,185 of CM054123.1, read as the reverse complement.
GATGAAATCAAAAGGGCGAACAAGACGCTTATTCCTCAGAATCCCAGCATCTACTATGGGAACACACCACAGGACACCAACATGGGAGGATCCAAACCACAGACCGTGTTTGTTGTCAATCCTGATCCAGTTTATGCTTTTGAAAACTATGGTCCCCCAGCTGATGTTCCTCCACCAGTTTATCCTTTTGGACAAGGAAGCCAGTATCCTTTGACTTATAATACTAACCAGTTTGGTGTTAATCCTTTTTCTTATCTTGCAGCACCAGCTCAGGCGTCCTCAAACTTTGGTGGACCTTCTTCATCAGGGTTTGGTGGTGCCCCATCTACAGGATATGGTGGCAATGGAGGTGCCTCTACTTCAAATCATGGTGCCTATCGGATCAATCCAGTCCCCGAGCAGCGGAACACAGCGGGATTTGAGAAGGTGACTATAGAGTTAGCCCAAGAACACATGGCTCTACTGTCAACCTTGGTCAATTCCTATAGTGGGCTAGTTGCAGGACAGATCGAGAATCCTCATCTCACACAAGAGGATTATGCCCAAATTGATAAAGATGATATGGATCTGATAGACATCCAGTGGCACTTCGCAAGTGTTGTCAGGAGGGCAAAGGAATATATGGATAGGACCGGGAGGAGAGATGTGCTGATCAACAACAACACAAAGTTTGGGTTTGACAAGACAAAGGTCATGTGCTACAACTGTGGCACCAAAGGGCATTTTGCAAGAGAGTGTGACCGGCCTAAGCAACAAGGGAATCAGAATCCTTTCAACAACAATAAAGGCAATCAGAATCAGAGGCAACAAGCTCAGACACAACTTATTCCAAATACTGAACGAGCTCTTGTTCCAGTGAACAACCAGAACCAGAGGCCTTTTGTAAACAATAATCAAGGACAAGCCCTGGTAATCCAAGCTGATGAGGGTTTCAACTAGAATCATCTAATTACTGGAAAAGAAGCTCCGCAGGGTGGTGCAGCATGCTATGCCCAACAGACTTTTGATGCACAAGTTGAAGTTGAAGAATGCTCGAGTTAGCCTGAAGTTGTTATTCCTGAAGCTGAAGCATATGACTGTGACTCTGAGTATGATTCTGATGTGGGGGTAGATTTGGAAGAATTGTTAGCTGAAGCAGACGCTTTGATCAGCAAAAGATCGTTTCTTGTTGATGCTGACTGCGCAAAGAACAACCTTGGCGAATTCTTTGGAGCTGAGAAGACTGCAACACATTATGCCTTGATGGCTATAACAAAATCTTCTGACAAGGTAAGTTCTTCTTCCAACTCTAAACTTGAGTGTGTAGAATGTTGCAAGCTGAAGTACAGAATTGATGTCTTAACAGACGAAATTCTGAACTTCAAAGCTAATTTAAGTCAATGCCAAAAAAGCAATGATGTTTTGAGAGACAATGAAAAGGCGCTCAAAATCACCATTGAGACTCTGAAGAAAGAAAATCCTAAGTGTGATCAGCTCAGATTCAGAATCAAAGAATAAACTGAGGAGAATCTGAATCTAAAAGCTGATGTGGGTCCATTACAAAGGTCAATTGATTCCTTAAGGCAAAAAGAGAAAAGTTTTCTAAGTACGGTTGAAAACTACAAAAAGGATGTTTCTGAATTGTCTAAGACTCTAGCAAATAAACAAATCGCCATAAATAATTACATAAATGAGTTAGAAGACACAAAGAAACAATTGGCCATTGTAAATTGTGATTATGAAAAAATTAAGAAGAAACTTGAAAGTTACCTGAACTGCAAGTATGTTCTTGATCATATCATTGGACACTCAGCGATCCCACCAGTCCTATATATGCACAGTGTCCACCTCCGGTGAGATTCGAAAAATCACCATTTTGATGTCTTGCCGAAGGAGGAGTTTGTGGACTTGGCAGCTGCTGCAGCAAAAGCTACAGAAGCGGCCAAAGTAACAGAAGCAGCTAAACCTGCTGAAGTTACTTAGGCTGCTCCACCTGCTGAAGCTGTCAAAACTGGTGCGATAGCTGTTGATATCAGTTTTTATGAGACAGACACGTCGGATGATGAGCTTGATGAACCTCAAAGGTATGCACCGGTCAAGGATCACAATATTCCTCCTCAAAACCATATTATCACTACTGAAACTTTGAGTGAACTTGAATCGAAAGTGCAAACCGAGGATGGCAGAAGGATCAAAGTGTTTTATAAACTAAAGGGGTCTGAAAAGGTATATGCTGACAAGGAAGTCCCTCTCAGATGTATTGCCCATAGTCTAGTTGCTAAAATCTGACAAGAATCTCTCATTACCATTGAAAAGGAAACATGGAACAAGAAAAAGGGTAAGGGTAAAAAGGACCAGGGTAATTAGTCAAATGAATACAAAAGGAACAATCAAAAGAAAAACACTGATGATCCTCAAAGTCATGCTCAAAAGAAAAATCCGAAGAAACATGTCACAGAATTCATTAGATCTACTGGAAATGAGATAAATGACGATCCTCATCTCAATGTGCAAAGAAAATGCCTTGAGGATCTAAAGCATAAAAATTCATTTGCCAGTAAATCTAATAGAAAGAGCAAAAAGGAGAACAAATCTGAATCTCCACGATTTAAGGAGTATAGATCCTCTCATAGATGTGGGGAACGTGGGCATTTAGTTGCTACGTGCCCTGAATTTAGACGAGAGAGGATCAAAGTGGATGATGCTCCAAGTTCTAGCAAGACTAAACAACCAGTTTCCCCTAAACTTTCTGAAAAACAAAAGGGAAAGCAGTTTGTTTATGACAACCGTAACAAAATTGCTATAAACCAAAAGCCAGTTGATGATAGGGGTCCACAGTTGAGGGGGAGCCCTGTTCCCGCAAAGGTTCAAGCAGCGCCTAAGCCACCAGCAAAGGCTGCAGCTAAACCACAGGGTAACCCTAAAACTGCTCCACGTACAATTAAGTCTGAAGTGGATCCAAAATCTGTCCCACCTAAGGAATCTGAGGCTGGACCTTCTAGCCCTAAGGCAAAGAAGAAGCCCAAGCCAAAGAAACCGGAACAGGTTTGGAGACCCAAGTCACCGACTAAAACCGGGGAATCATCTGCTAGTGCTAATACTGCAGGACCATCGAGAACAACACCAAGTCCTAACAGAAAGTGGGTTGATTTTCCGACTTTGGATGAAGATGGAAGATCCAAGATCGTGAAGGCTTGGGTCCCCCTTAACCACTAAACCTTGAATGTTTGTGCAGGGAGTTCCATAGGGCCTTATCAGCAGCCTCTGGGTTGTTGAAAGTGGAGCTTCTGGGCACATGAAAGGCAACTTATCCTTGCTATTTGACATAAAGAATATCAACGGGGGGTATGTTGCTTTTGCTGGTAACAAAGGGGGTTACATTACTAAAGAAGGCAGTATGAGTAACGGAATTGTAAGCTTTGAAAAGATAAGCTTTGTGAAGCAAATAGACCACAACTTGCTGAGTGTCTCGCAGATATGTGATAAAAAGTTCACTGTGTTCTTTGATGACAACGCTTGCTTCATTCTGAAACCTGGCTTCAAGATACAAAAAGAGTGGGTTATGATTTCGGCTCCTAGGGTCAACAACTTATATGTCCTGGATATGAGCCAAGCCATGACATCTGAAGGTCAAGTCACTTGTTTTCTATCGAAAGCGACAGAAAATGAATCTATCATGTGGCACAGGCGTATGGGGCACATCCACCTGAGAAAAAATGAACCATCTCGTTCAGAATCAGCTGGTGGATGGGGTCTCTATTAAAAACTTCCATCTAAACGACGTCTGTGTCTCATGCAAGAAAGGGAAACGGAAAAAGAAGTCTCACAAACCTAAGAAGCCAAATTCAGTTAGTCTACCTCTCGAACGTCTGCACATGGACCTCTTTGGCCCAGTCAATCGGAAGAGCAAGAATAGTGACTTATACAGCTTGCTAGTCACAGATGACTATTCAAGATTTTCTTAGGTTGTTTGTATGAAACACAAGAGTGAGAATTTCGAATACTTGAAAAATTTGTTCACAAAATTGGAAAATATATATCAGCTAAAGATCCGAAGGATTAGAAGCGATAACGGGACAGAATTCAAGAATCATGCTATGGAGTCGTTAGGTGCAGAAAAGGGTATTCATCACGAATTTACAGCACCGTTCACTCCTCAGCAAAATGGGGTTGCAGAAAGAAAGAATCAGACTCTTATTGAGGCAGACAGAACTATGCTCGCAGGCTCGAACATGCCTGTGATATTTTGGAACGAGGCGGTTCACTGCGCGTGTTATACTCTAAATAGGGTTCTAACGGTAAAGAGGCTTGGCAAGACATCTTACGAGCTTCTGAACCGGAGGAAACCGAACTTAGAGCTTCTGGAACCTTTTGGAGCTCCATGCACCATGATACATCCCGATGGGAAATTTGGTGCCAAGGCAGAAGAAGGTTTCTTTGTTGGTTACAACACTCCCAATAAAAGAGTGTACAACAAAAGAACCAATTGAGTTGAGGAATGGCTTAATGTCGATGTTCAACGCTATACTGACAATGCACCTGGTGTTGGACCTGATTGGTTGTTCGACTATAAGAGTTTATTTGATTCTTTCAACGTGGATAATTTGGTAGATGATGTTGTTGCGCAAATGTATTACGAGTGTGAAAACGCAGCTAGCTCACCGCCAATGCGTTCGATTGTCGTTAATACACCAGCACCGGCAATATCTGAAGCCTCTGCATCCACGGGTTCCCCTTGTAAAACTGCAGCAGCAGAAGTTGAGGTAGTTTTTCAGGAAGCGTCAGCAGAGGTTATAGAATCTTCATCTTCAGACAACAATTTTGTAGAGTCTCATGAAACACTTACTAAAGAACAAGCTGGAAATGATGAATCTACCACTTCAACTCCAGTTATTCCTACAGGAAACAATCAAGCTGGTCCATCTTCTTCAGCTGCTCTAAGGATTGGTCTCAGGATCGATCTCGCAGGTTTTAATATGCAACCCTTTGCTCCCTCCAGTTCAAGCGTCGCAGAGACAAACTTATCTGAAGGATTGGAAAATCTCAATCTGCACTCAGATGATCCAGTGCCGGCACATCCGGAATCTCAGATTCACGACACTAATCCGATGCAGAATTTGATTGGTGATCCAGCTAGCAGAGTCATGACTCGCAGTCAGCTCAGAAATGCTAGTCCATGTGACAATGCAGGTACCTTAGCACTCTACTCGGAGATCAGGAAAGCAGGTGTTCAGAACGATTGGTCCTTCGCTCTTTATGTTTCTCAAATAGAACCTAGAACTGTGCAAGAGGCATTGAGAGAAGAACCATGGATTTAGATATGCAAGCTGAACTTCAGCAGTTCCAAAAGCTAGGAGTGTGGGACTTAGTTGACTTACCTCCAGGCGCAAAGAAGATGGTAACAAAGTGGGTCTATAAACGTAAACATGATGACCGCAGGTTAATTATTAGAAACAAGGATCGATTAGTTGTCCTCGGCTTCCGTCAATCGAAGGAATAGATTACAACGAAGTATATGCTCCACTTGCTCGCCTTAAAGCTATTCAGATGTTCTTAGCTTACGCTTTGTACAAACAGTTTAAGGTGTATCAAATGGACATGAAAAGTGCTTTTCTATATGGTATCGTGAAGGAAGAGGTGTATGTTGCCCAACCACCGGGTTTTGAGGATCCGCTTCATCGCGAAAAGTCTACAAATTGAACAAAGCGTTTTACGGGCTCCATCAAGCTCCGCGTGAATGGTATCAAATGCTTAGTAACTATCTTATATCCAACGGGTTCAAACGTGGACTTATGGATTGCACCTTATTCACCAAGGAAAAGGGTGGTGACCGTCTTCTGGTACAGATTTATGTCGACGATATTATTTTTAGCTGTACTAATGATGAAATGTGCAGGGAATTTGAAAAGCTTATGCAGGAAAAGTTCGAGATGAGCTCGATGGGGGGTGATGCAATTCTTCTTAGGTCTACAAGTAGAACAACTAGAGTCGGGGATCTTCATCCACAGACCAAGTACGTTGCTGACATCTTGAGCCGGTTCCAGATGGAAGACTCTACTTCAGTAGGCACCCTAATTCAGACCAATCACGGGATTGGACCTGACGAGAAAGGACAAGTCGTTGATCCTTTTCTTTATTGGGCGATGATTGGCTCACTAATGTACCTCACTGCATCAAGACCTAATATAATGTTAGCGACATGTCTACTATCCAGATACGAGTCAAGGCTGAAACAGTCCCAACTGGTTGCTGTGAAGAGGATCTTACGTTATCTAAAGGGTTGTCCGACCAAAGGTCTATGGTACCCTAATGACGATAAGTTTGACCTCATCGCTTTTAGTGATGCCGACTATGGCAGATGCAAGAAAGACTTGAAATCCACATTGGCTGGATGCCAGTTTTGAGGACCAAGACTAGTCTCGTGGCAGTGCAAGAAGCAAGCGTCAGTAGCCTTATCCACATGTGAGTCGGAATATGTAGCTGCATCTAGCTGCTGCTCCCAGGTTCTTTGGATACAGCAACAAATGAGAGACTACGGTTTGAAATTTCTTAATACTCCCATTCACTGTGACAATGAGTCCACTATAGCACTTGCTAAAGACTCAGTTAATCATTCCAAGGCGAAACATATCTTGGTTCGGTATCATTTCATACGCGATTGCTATGAAAAGAAACTGATCGATATGGTTAAAATCCACACGAATTACCAACGTGCCGATTTATTCACCAAAGCTTTTGACGGTCCTCGTTTTAAGTATCTGTTAATCTTAAACGACATTAAAGTAAAGCAGGATTAGATTCTCATTAGTAATCATTTTTGTAAATATTTTTCTTCAAAAATCAGAAAAATCCAAAAATATTGTCTTTTCGCAAATTTTTAGATTTTTAGGGGGAGAAAATTCAGAAAAATACAAAAACATCAGAAAATGCAAAAATAAAAAAATGAAAAAAAAAACAAAAAAAATTGAAAAATTGCAAGAATTGAGTTTCTTTGGTGAAATAGGGAAAATGATATTAACCCATCAGTTGGACTATCTGAATCTTTATCATTTTAAAAGAATTGGAAACGATAAGTAGCCTCTACAATGATATGTCAGTAGGCTAAAAATCATTTCCAAGTTCGGCACGGTGATATAAACCTAAATCAACTGAAACAGGTGTGGATCAACGTGCATTGGCATATGGTCTTGGTACCGAAATCTCGTTTGATAGAATGCCAAAATCCGAGGTTTCATGGTATTTAAGAGGTTGGTACATCCGGGATGAACTGGACGTCTCTCAGAATAAAAGGGGTGGCACATGTGTCGTACATTGGGTTCGGAGCCTACAACTGAGACACCTCTATGTCGTTTCCTGAAAGAAAAAGAAAATAAACAAAAAAAAAATAGAATAAATTCTGATCAGGAGACGTCTGGGAATCCTAAAAGAGCAAAAAGATTCATAAATGCCAAAATCTTATTCTCAAAGAGAATTCGCTCAAATGTATCATATCATATACCTAAAGCATCGTACCGTCAAATCAATATACGGTATCTGACTTGAACCCTGGTCTGGATCTCACTGGCCTCTCTGCTGCAGCGTTCTTGCAGACCTGATCACCACTGAGTCCATTCCTTGTAGATACGGATGACAACAGCTTATTCACCGGTTACGAGGAAGCTTTGTGCATATCTTGATACGAGAATGTGTCGCGTGGCAGGGAACACCTTGTGCATCAGTCTTAATATTACCTTAACGTATCTAAAGTGCCTAACGATAAAACTTGATTTTGAGTTTAGGCAGACAACAATATTGGCAGTTGTTGTAGGATGCTTATTGGTAATTTGAACTAAAACTGAACATATAAGGGTTCTAGTACGGTCCATACACTGATATAATTCCCTAACTGATGAAACTCGCAAAAATATGATAGTGTATAGTTAGTTGATTTCCTGTTTTCATTTAATTTCTGTTTAGTTTTATTTGTTTAATCATTCTTGATTGTCGATGTTGGAATCCTCATCTATTGTAATCTTACTTCTTCAGAAATAAAACGCCAAAAAGTCAACTAATTGAAAATTGTCTTTTTGCCGGGTCAAAACCCTACTTTCTCTTAAGTACCGGGATGGAAAATGAAAATTTTTCAAAGTTTTGAGTCAAAATCTGAGTCACTAGTGACAACGGGGTGAAAAACGCATGTTTAGAACCTTTACGGGTCAAATATGTCAAATTTGGTGCTACAGGGGCAATTTGGTAATTTGTGTGAAAATTATACACATTTAGTGTTCTAATCGCCTATAGGTTTAGGCAAGTACGTGTACTCATGTGTAATTTTAGGCGACTACAAGCTACTCTCTTATATTTTCATGTGATTAGGACTCTATCTTGTTTAAACTTAAATGGTATGGAACGAGCAATTGGGGGATGTACTCGTGTGTTTAGTTTGAGCGATTAGGCTACAATCGCCTGTTTGGTCAAGCGAGTAGAAGCCTACTCTTGTTTGGACATGTGATTACGAAACAGGTATATATAGGGACACTTAGGTATTTTTCTCATTATTTCAAATCTCTTTCACTGTGTTCACCTTTTCTCTCTAATCAGCCCGAACCAAAACCTTGTTGCCTGTCCATTTTAGAACTTAGTAACCTGTTCGTCATCATAAAGGTAAGGTGTTCGTAAAATTTCAGTCATAAACATCAAGTTTTAAGGGGTCAAATCCATTGTTTATGAACCGAAACCCTAGTTATCTTATTCTTGATCGTTGGGCATGAAAACATGTTTGTTGATGATAAATGTTGTTTGGGGATTTTTAATCGGCACATGAAGGATCCGTTTGTACAAGAATCTTGATCTTAAACATCAAGAATCAAAAAGCACCAAATTTAAAACCTTATGAAACCTAAATTCTTAAACCGGACTAATACCCTTTAAATCTGAACTAATAATGAATTATATGTTAAGGGTTTTACTAAACGGTTGTTATAGGGTCTAGATAAACAAGAATCACCCATGACAAAATTTGAGAAAGCTTGGTGTTCGTGGGTACAGTTCACGCGAGTAGGATTCCTACTCGTATGAACAGTAGGGCGATTGGTTCACTCGTGCCCTCTAATCGTATATATCACCTAGCAATTAGACCACTCATGCTTGATGTAATCGCCTGTTGCAGCAAAATCACCATTTTTCGTCAAAGTTTGTCCGTTTCTGTACGTTTTGTGTATTTTTTTTATCTGTTTCATGTACTTATCTCTTGCCTTTGTGTTTAGGATCATGAATTAGGAAACATCTACCGATAACAACTGCTGTGCGTTCCTTAGTCCAGTCAAGAAGGACAAGTACAAGGTCTTCGAGGGCGTTATTGAGTTTTTAAAGCGTTCAAGGATCAATCATGGCATATCTACGCCACATGCAACTTACAGAGACATCGTGCGTGAATTCTATCAGAATGCAAAAGTTGATTGCAAAGTTACACCGATAGTTATGAGAAGTGTTGTGCAACGTAAGGAGGTGATCATAACAGAAGATATAGTACGTGAAGAACTGAAATTCCATGATGCGAGAAATGATCCCATTGTATTCGACTCTATTCTAATCCGAGGCGGATTCTTAAGGATGAAGTACGTAGGAGATGTCAGATGGCAAACGATGTTGCAGAAGAGTAAACTGCCGCCTGAGTTGAAGTACCACACACATGTTGTCCTGAAGTGCATTGGTCCCAGAAAGGGCACGTTTGATGCTATCAGAGACACTTTAGATTCAGCGATAGTAGCCTTAACACTGAACAAGCCATTTAATTTTTCTGAGATGATCATGCAGCATTTAAAGGAGGTGATTCTGTCGAAGAGAACAAGTACTCCATTTGTCGTCTATCCTCGTTTCTTATAGATGATCATTGACCGTCAAGTACCAGACTTAGTGAAGATAGAGTCAGAGCTTATTAATATTGTTGATATAGATGAAATAGAAATGGGTAGAATGTTATCAAACAAGGGCAGACAAAAGGCTGAGTATCCACCTAACAGACGACTGTATGGGCACTTGAGCAGAGAAAACTATGATGCTCCACCAGGCAATAGGTGGAGGCAAGATGACAGTGAATCAGAGGATGATATATAGGTTCACAGGCGTATCTTCAAAGAGGGAGATGATATTGGAAGAGATACAGCCGAATTGGGTGAAAACACTCCGGGCAGCACTGCTGAAGCTGCTATTACCCATGATGATATACTTGAAACAGATGTTTTGGATTCCAGTGAACCATCAAGTGCAGGAAAAGGCCAAGAATCCTCTCAGTCTAGCAGAGGGAAGGGGCCAGTTGATGAAGATGCCCCTGTTAATATCACAGATAAAGATGACTCAGATGATTCAGAAGATGAAGAAGTTGACTCCCTTGGTACATGAGCCAGGAAAGTGGCAGAGGAAAAGAAAAGGTTGGCAGAGGAGAAAGCTCTTGCAGAGGATCCTACCTTCACAGTGGGTCCAGATGATGATATTGCTGATATAGATGCATAGCTGAGTACTCTCCCTTCTAAGAAACAAAAGTCAAAGACGAAAGATGGCCGGGGAAAGAAAAGGATGTCTCAGAGACCACCGGAGAAAACAACAAAGAGATCAAGGTGGGTGAATCTTCCGGAAGCGTTTGGGGGTCCTAAAACTCAATCTTCTTCGGTTGCAGCAGCAACATCTACAACAACAACTACAACAACAGCAACAACTTCAGTAACAACAACAGCAGCAGGTGCAGCAATGCCTGCAGGTGTCTCTATGTCAATGCTTGCCTCAGTAATCTTCACTGAGCAAGTCTCAGTTAGTGCGGCAGCGACAAGCTCCCAAGTAGTTTCTAATCCAATCGGTGACATCATCAAGAAGCTACAACAGGAAGTACGTCCATCAGCTTCTGCCACAGCTGGTCAGCCCTCCTCTTCCTCAGCACCAGCATCAAATGAACAACTTCAACACCAGGTGAGTGAGTTAACTACTATAGTAACTACACAAGGGCGTGAAAATGCTGAGTTAAGGGGTAAAATAGTAACAATTGAAGAAAATGAAAGGGCAATGTTATAACTGATTAGTGAAACCATCCGGGCGAACAAAGAGCTGCAAGCATCCAACAAAATGCTTCAATTGTCAAATCAGCAGCTTGTGGAGTCTAATCAGCAGCTTGTGGAAACACACCAACAACTGGTACAGTCTAACCAAGACACAGTGGCTAGGCTTACCAATGTTGAATCTCCGTACAGCCAGCTTGGATCATAGTACAACCAGCTTCAGCTTGCAAATGTCAACAATGAAAAAAGGATCACAAAATACAAGGCATAAAACAAGAAGCTGAAGGCTAAGGTGAACAAGATAACTGTAGACCTTCCTAGACTCAAGGGTGCTACAAGTTTAGGGGTTGGTTTTGGTGATGAAGAAGAAGAGGATGATGAAGAAGATGATGATGATGACAGTGATGATGATGATGGTGATAAAGATGGTGATGAAGATGGTGGTAATAAAGGTGGTGGTGATCCTGGAGCCGCATGTGGCGGCGGATCATCATCCGGTACTGGAGAATGTAGACAAAAGAAAGATCATGATAAACAAGACAAGAATCCCGAAGCAGGTTCTTCTGCTAAGGGGGAGTCTGTCCGTGATAGGATTCAACCAATGCGAGAGTCTATGAAGCAAGCTATAGTTCTTGTCGAGGTAGTTGAACCATTGAATAGCTTTTCGCATACGATGAAGATGGTAATCTGTTAGAACTACCAAAGTCTTCGGAGAGTGATTTAGAAGAAGGTGAGATAACACCTGAGCTAACCACTAAAGACCTGAAAAGGATCTATGGCTTGGCACGCGGAGAATCTTCTGGTGCAAGCAACAGCCCTCCTCCAGAGACAAATCTGGATAATGGATGATAGGACCAGAGTGGCTACTCTTGAGTATGTTGTTGATGACTCTAGCACTAGGATACAAGATATCACTGAAGAAATGGTAAATGATGCTGAAGAGAAGCTTAAGGCTAATCCAATTCCTATTCCTGATGAAGTACAAGCAAGACATGAACGGATCAAGAAGCGATATCCCCAATGGTTCCCATCAGAAGAAGAACGTGAGAAGAAGAAAGGTCCTGTGCAGGCGTCTATCTTCAAGAAGCGTTTATCAAAGATGTCTGGAAATGTGATCAGTTGGGCTTATGTTGAGAAAACAAAGATGTTGGGTGTCAAATGGGAGGAAGGGCTACTATATTTTAAGCCCTATCGGAAGGTTCTTAGTCTCCCATTCTGGTATATTCGCGATCTGATTCGGTTACACTTTCCTCTGTACTACAATAATGAGCATACCCTGGTAAGCTTCTACAACATTCTAGCTAGAGAAAGCAAGACAGAATGGAAAACCTTTCAGCCTCAGTACCCCAAGTCATACAAAACAGACAAGCTTCATCCTCGCACCAAAAATCCAATTTGGGAGCACAAGATCAATCCACCAGAATGCGTGTCAAAGATTCCTATTGTCCCATTTGAACAAGACTTCACCTCAAAGTTCTATTATTGGCCTATGATGCAGCTACTACCAAAGCGGTGATCGTCTTGAACAACTCTCCAAAGCCGTGCAAAAAGATCAGGATTTGGGACCCGATGTGGCCGATAAATTGTTCAGAGAAAGATGTGGAGACTCTGTTCATGTATCCCATTCAGCACTTGAAAGCCGAAACAGATCAAGCCATGAAGTTTCAGCGGGTGATTCGTTTCTGCTATGCTAACAAGGTTCATGCTGGATGTGACTGGTCAAGAATTACAAGGATCAGGACGGCGTAAAAGTGAAGACTGAAGTTGTTGCTAGTCAAGTTTTGTTTGTTTTTGTTTAAGTGTTTGTATAGTTGCTTGCTGTGTTATAAACTTTTGTTTCTTTTGAAGTTTTGTACGTATACTACCCTGGTCCAAGGGGGAGTCTGTTAGTGCATGATGTCCCTAGGCTAGTATATTAGACGTTTGGACGCGTTTCAGGGTGTTTGGAAGTGTTTGTAAGCGTTTTAGGGGTGTTTGGGCTCTACAGGCGAGTAGGAAACCCTTGTCAGGCGATTGTACGTACTCGCATGTATTAACATGCGAGTAGAGTTCTAATTGCTAGTCAGTATAGGCGATTAGGGCCTAATCGCCTGTTCTGTAATGGTGGATAGCATCGTAATCGCGTGTTGCAGTCTGGACGAGTACAAGGGGTATAAATAGGCCCAATCATTACCCTAATAATTAGCTGTCACCTCACACATTCTCCAAACACCCTCTCCCAGGTCTAAAAGTCTGATTTGATCATTGTAAACACTCGTGCTCTGTTTTAGTGATAAAGCTTAAAGCTTTTGACCCATTTGTGTGTGTTGATTACTCATATATCATTGTTTCTTAGTTACTTTTGTTATTGGAACATATTCAGAGGATTCCGCACTCTGAATATCAAACTCGTGATTGTCGGGTGACCCGTTAGTCGATCCTTCATAATGTCTATGCGGCCGTTTAAACACAATAATCACAAATTTAATTATGTCACTAGATAATCAAATCTGAAACCGGAAGTGATCGAGTGTTATGAATCTTTGTAAATGGTTTCAACTATCTCATGATTTTTTATTTTTTTATATTTCATGCAATCTAATTTCATTTCAAATTTAACTTAACTTTAGGGTCTTCTTACCATCTTTTGAATGACTATAAAAGAAGTTTTTATGATTCACTGAATTTGTTAACTAAATTATGCATTATATATAAAACAAAAAGTTCATAATCTAATATATACGTTTATTATTGCATTAACAATAATTTAAAACTCACAAGATTTTTTTTTGTTGACGAAACAAGGTTTATGAATAACTGGTACTGGGCCAAATTTTAAGTGCTATGGCCCATTAGAAATGAGACAGCCGTTGTGGATCACACCTTCAAGGCTTCAACCTTCATAACTATATTTAAAAAAGTGTGTGTGTTGTTCTTATATTTATTTTTAGTTATGTACCACCTAGCTTTCTTTCATTTTACAATAGGAAGATGTGATACATAATATTAGGGGTGTGATTCGTAGCGGCTCGAGTACTACTTGGGATCGGATCGGTAAAGAGCTCGTACAATCCAAGCCTAAGCCTAAGCCCGAGCTTGAGCTTGAAATATGACTCGTTTATATATCGAGCCCAACTAACAAAACGTGAATACTAACTTATTATATAATGGATCAGAATTTTTTTAGTCATAGTCCGTTGTTAGCCAATGTGTTAAAAGGTGAGATCGCCATCACATATTTCGTTAGTTGGGACCGTTGAAAATCAATCTTTGATATTTGAGATTATTTAAACCTAATACTCCTATATCTAAAAGATAATTGTGCGTATATATTTGCAGTAATATGTATAGAAATAACTTTTCTAATAGGTTCACATCAAATGGACCGTATTCGTGTGAACTTGTGAATACATGATTTTCAAGTTCCCGTCACTGCAAGAAAACTTAAGGGGGTGATGTAATTTCTTTAATTGTCGAAAAAAATCAAAATGGGCGGCACTTAAACTAGATGGGTGATTGTAAAATATTTGCACAAAACGATGGTCCTAATTTGTTATAGAATAATAGATTAACATAATATATAAACTCCAAGTGACAGTCAACTATTATGTGTAGTTGTATTTGTCAATTACCTTAGTTACGTTCTTGTGTTCATTAACAATTTATTATGTGGTCCCAAATCATACACCTTAAACATGCTAGTTGAAGCAAAAAAGACAATGAATGTTGGCAAATTCCTAAATTCGACTGTAGTTTTGTCAAAATCAGCTAAGCAGCTTGACTTTTTATATTTGAAAAGTCAAACTTATCATGTTGTCTGATCAGAGGTTAGTAATTAAATCCTTGGTTAATTATCCATTAAAGCACGTGGTAATTCGATTATAAATTAACTAGTAGAAAAATGTATGATTCAAGCTGAGAAAATACTGTTTTTTAATCATCATTATCAACATACTCAGTTAATCCCACCAATAGCAAAGTTAAGGCAAGGTCCGAGAAGTGTAAGCTATAGACAACCGTATCTCTACTTGGTGGGAATAGAGAGGCTGTTTCCGGTAAGACTTGCGGCTCGATAGTGGTTTGTAATTTTGTATCAAGCTTGGAGATAATGCACATCACAGTTAGTAATCGTGGCAAGCCCGATAAGTGCATGTATCCCCTTTATTTTGTTTAGGAACGCCACTACATGATGCATGATTAACTGTCTGCCGTTTTAACATTATTTTCACAAAATTAGTAAAATAACTTTAAAATTAGTGCAATTTTACTTTATCCCTCCAGGGCCCACACAGATATACATTACATACGCACACCACAAGAGGGGCTGATTTTTAACCATTAGAACACATTCTAGGAAAACTATACGATCCGTCAATATCATGCTAACCAATATGATCAAGTAAATCATTGTTTGTGCTAGGCAAGTGGCTTTCAATACTCAATAGATTATTATGGCAAACTAGTAGAAAGGGGATTTAAATATGAGATGTCTGCTAGAGGACAATCATGTGCTTAACAATCCACCACCTTTGTTATCTCGATTTTTTTTTTTTTTTTTTTTTTGAAGATTAAGTTGTGATTATTTAAACAAACTAGCTTATCTATATGACTCAAATTAAGACGATCAAAATTGTTTTTTAATCATCCGAAACTGTTATCAAACAACTCACGCGAGCTTTGATGTTGGTCCGTTGGATAAGTGACTTTCAATAGCTTATGGTAGAAAACTAGTGGAAGCAAGCTTCGAACATGTGCGTCTGCTAGAGAAGAATTTCGTGCTGAACACTGTACCACCCAAGTTATCTCAATATTGTTTAGAAGATCAAGTTGTGATTACTTAAACAAACGAAATTAATCGGCTATCATATTCTTGATCAAGCATGTGAATCTAGAAATTAATATTCAACTTTTAATAGTGATAGGCCGCTTTCTTAGTGGTGTGATCCTTATATTATATAGAATATATTCCAACTAGGTTAGCCTAATCTACTTTTTTGTTTATTTGCAAACGACTAGCCAGAAGTTAGCAAAAGGAAGTTGCGACTCCAACACATTTTCTGGGTGTCCGGGAATTCACTTGTTTCGTGGAAATAAAAAACGGAAAAATTAGAAATAACCGTCTATGATACGGAAAAAATTACCAAAATGAACCCAGTGAAAATTGAACATCGTGAGTTCCTAGATTTGTGACTACCAAATCAACCCTAGATGAGGGAAAAGTGAAAATAATTAAAAAAATGCGGGTACCAAAATGTAAATTCGTGTAGACCTACCTGTTACCTAATATCGTAGCCCACATGAAGTAGGAGAGAAGATGGCATTAATACAATACCGTGGTCCGTGGATGCTGCTAATTGAACCAGCTTCTAGCACCCAAGTTGATTACTAGATTCATATTTAATTTGTACCCGTAGCTCAGTTGCAGGGCCGTCTCCAAAAATCTAAAAAAAATATTAGGCCCTCGGCGACATAAAAAATATGGTCCCTACCCCATATAAAATCATTAATCACCTATATAAAAAGAAAATGCTCATAATACGACAGTAATTGTTATAACATAATTAAAACAAAACTAGTGTAGTGAAATGATATAACCTACTTGCTTAGGCGAACAATGTGATTATCCTATCATTTTTTAAAGCAAAGGTCTTGATGTGACACCCGGCACGTTTAGGTTAACATTTTATAAAACACATAAGTCTACCTTAGCGAAAAACGTTTTCAAACATACTTAACTAGGTCAGTTGAGTCGTTATGATGGTTCCGGGAATCATCGGGAGTCGTTACAATGATCCACGGGATCATTGGGAGTTGGTCCATAACCATGTGTACAAGGATTGGCGATTTGTAGAATCGTCGGGTTTAACGCGCACACGTAAATCTCGAGTCCCGGGAATTGGTGAACGGATGGGAACGTGTTAGTTATCATGCATTATGTGCTTACAATCATTATATGACTTGCTGGTATGTGAATACGTGTTTATATGTGTTAATATGGTGATTACGCGTAATTGCATGACATTATAGGTGATTACGCGTAATTGCATGACATTATAGGTGATTACGCGTAATTGCATGACATTATAGGTGATTACGCGTAATTGCATGACATTATAGGTGATTACGTGTAATTGCATGACATTATAGGTGATTACGCGTAATTGCCAATAGGATGGGCGATTGAGAAGTTTTAAAGGCGATTAGAGCCCTAATCGCTAGTAGGTATAGGCGATTAGAGCCTAATCGCTAGTAGGTATAAGCGATTACACATTCTAATCGCCTATACTGTACTGTAATCGCATGACGCGTACTAAACGACTAGAAACGCCTATAAATACCCCCCCTTATGTTTTAAAACATCATTTGTGAAACCCTAATACACCCCAAAGCCACCCCACAACTTATTCAACCTCTGCAACACGTTTTTGATCAAGAAATCACATTTCCAAGCTTTACATCTCATAATCTTACAATTTCAAGGTGTGTTCTTCATCCCAAACCTTTCTAATGATATTGTTTTGATCCCTAAAGGTCCAGACCTGATTTCTAAACATTTTTGTCTTTGAAAACTCATTAAAAATCAGTTTCTAAACAAACCCAAACCTCTATTCTTGTTATATGTGATGTATTCATGCAAGATAGGATTTTTATCGTTTAAACATGGTTGTTCTTGTATTATTAATATGTTTCTGATCTAAATGAGTTGATATGATGTTAACCTAGGAGTTCGAAAGTTCATAGATGTGTAATATTGATATTAGGCGTTTTGACCCGTTTGAATGATTATGGAGGATTGATGATGATATGTTGTGTTTTGTTGATTGTTTGAGGTTAGGGTTTACTCTAGGATGAAGCTAGAACAGTAGGATATTGTCTGACAACGTCATTATGTGATGAAATCTGGATATTTGCTATTTAAGGTAAGTCTTGCATGATGATGTGATGTTTACATGATAGTTATGCTATTTTGGGACAACACTTGCATTCGGGACGACTAGGATGATGATAAATTCGGGGTTTTTCTTTGAAATAGTTGGATTAATGTTTTGGGTTTGATATTGGGTGTTTCCACATGTTTTGGACCTGATTTGGAGGGTTAAACGCGCAAAAAGACGGCACAGTGCAGCAGGGGCGATTAGGGAGCCCTAATCGCCTATAGTAGGGGCGATTGGCCCCCAATCGTGTGTAACAAGAGGCGATTGGGAGCCCAATCGCCAGTATGTCTGGTGATTACAATCCTAATCGCCATTTGACCTTCCTAATCACCAGTTGACTTTTCCTAATTCCATGTTTGATTCCTAGTCGCGTGTACTGCTGTTATATGTGTATTTTAACATCCCGGAAGACGGTTTCACACCTAGGAACATGTTAGGAACCCCGTGACATGTCTAATAACTTGGTAACACGTGTTCGGACTTGTTTATGCGTTAATTGGGCGTTATGCTAGATAGGGTGAATGTTTGCGCATGCTAAGTGTTTAATTGCATATGTGCATGATATCTTGTATGTGGCTAACATGTGGGATGTCGGGTTTTGTCTGGTTTGGTCGGTTTAACGTTTAAACATGTTTTCAACATACACAATCACAGTCTGGACAATTTGGGGACTGATTAGCCTTCGGGTTAGTAGTCATCACACTTCTGTAAACTCATTGATAGGTCGCCACTATTAGGGACTATCACACACGTATCGGATTTCTATATTACTGAGGACACACTCTAAGGTGAGTTTCACGACCCCACTTTTTACTAGTTTTGCTTTCGGGGGGAGAAAACATGCTGTGTACTTATATTCTTTAAACGAGCGTCAACTTACATTTTCATAAAAGATGTGTCAAACTGCGTTTTGGTATTCATAAAACCTATGATTTGCTAAGTATTCATATTGGTAAAGCTTACAAGGTGGTCACTGGTTACTATATAGTATTACGTACTGGTATTCTTGAATTCTTTATATATTGGGGTATTCTTTTGGGTTGCTATATGATTTTTTAAAGTCCCGGGAAAAACCATGAATGTGCGGTGGTTTAGCAACGGGGGAAATATGGATAGATCTATTTGGGCGTGACCAGCCCCACTCGTCGACTGGAGGTCGGACGGGTGCATGTTGTCTCTTCAGGTATTCTTGTATTCTTGCATTCGTATGTTCGGGCAGGTGTATTTATGAATTCTTGCATTCGTGTCTAGTAATGGTTTTCCAATCGTTGTAGTGACAGGTATTCATCTGGTTGGTATACATGTGGCCTGGTTTGGCCAAGGGTATTCTTTGAAACTTTTGGAGTCGTTTTACTTAAAAATCTGTGAACTTACCGACATTATTTGCTGACGTTTTTAGCATGTTTGTCTCAGGTCGTTGAGGTAGCAGCATTGTATAGGCGCACGGAGTCTCACGGCGTCTAGGACCCATTTGCATTTCATTTTGAGTATTATCAGACTTTCATGTTTTGCTTTTGAGTTGTAATAAAGTTTTACGCTTCCGGAGCGATGGATTATTTATAAAAACTTAATGGTTTGCTTATGTCGTTTTTACGTATCATATAGTGTCGTTTATTGTGACCGTTGACTTAGATCCTGGTTTGTAGCGCGCCTCGCGGTAAAACTCCGCACGTGGAATTTGAGGGTGTGACAGATTGGTATCAGAGCCAATGGTTATAGTGAACTAGGACTGCATGTAGAGTCTAGTCTATAGCCGAGTATCACACACGTTAGACGGTCACACATAGTTACGAGTCGTGTCATTTGGTAAACATACTAACCTTGTCGGGGTGTTGGTGTCCTCATCACACAGTATCGTATTATCTATCTTTGGACTATTTCTACACTTATTCTATCTTCTTCTTCGGGTTTGAAGATGAAGAGGCTTATCGCTTATACTTGGCAGTAGTGTACATTGGGGTGGCTTCGGCACATTCTTGATATTTTTCCGGGATTTGGATATCTCCCCTCTATGCTCTAATGTACATACTTGCCTATACACACACTATCCTGCACTAGTACTTGTCATAGTACACCCCTGAGTGATTGTTCACTTTGGGGACCTTCGTGCGATAACAAATTCTTTTAGGAATGTGGGTGTCGAGTGATTGGAAGTTCTAGCTAGGAGCACGCCTAGAGGACCATGTAGAGCGATTTGTTATTTCGGGTGCACATGAAATCATAAATCGAAATGCATGAAAATCTTGGTGGACTTCGAGTTCGGACAGATGATCATGTTGGAACCTCGTTCTAAATTAGTTTGGTCATTAGTAGTTTGATCTAGTAGTGGTGCTGAGTATCTTGTTTCGTGTTTTGGCAGAACATGTCTGGTCGCGCTGGGGGACGTCGTGATGGTCGTGTTGGTGGTCGGAATGGCAGTGGATGTAATGGGGGTCGAGGCAACATTAGTATGACCCAGGCTGAGCTGAACAGCCTGATTCAGGAGCATGTGGCAGCTGCTATTGCTGCACACCAGGCCGCCCAACAGGACCATGGTGGTAATTTAATTACCCCTACCCTCATTCCTTATCTTTTGTTGTGTGGTGTTCATTTTTGTGATCTGTGTTGCTTGTTGTATCAGGGAATGCTTTTCATCCTCCACCACCTCCACCTCCTCTAGTTCACTGTACTTACAAGATGTTCCAGGACTGCAAGCCCCATAACTTCAGTGGGACTGAGGGAGCTGTGGGACTACTTCGTTGGTTGGAGAAGGTCGAGTCCGCTTTCTCCATGTGTAACTGCCCTAAGGAGTATCGTGTGAAGTATGCTTCAGGGACATTCGAGGGACGTGCCTTGACTTGGTGGAATTCGACTGTGTAGACTATTGGTTTACTTGAGGCCCATGCGTTGCCATGGACCGAGTTTGTGTTTCGTTTGAAGATGGAGTATTGTCCCAGGGATGAGATTAAGAGTTTGGAGCATAAGCTGTGGAATCATCAGATGGTGGGATCTGAGTTCGAGGAGTATACCACTCGTTACCATGAGTTGGCACTTTTGTGCCCGATTTCTGTGACTCTTGAATATAAGGCTATCGGGTTCTACATTAGTGGGTTGGTGCCTGAGATTCGCGGGCTGGTGACCGCGAATGATGCTACTACACTTCGGGATACCATTCGGTTGGCTCATAGGCTAACAAAACAGAAGGTTCAGGAGGGTGTTTTGCCTCCTAAGGGTACTGTGGTGAAGACCTCTGATGGCAACAAGAGGAAATGGGAGAGCACGAGGAAAGGTGCAGTTCAGCCTCAGCAGCAGCCGAAGAAATTTGAGGCTACAGGTTCATCATCTGAACAGAGACAGGGCGGGTATACTGGGAAGCTGCCTAAGTGTACTCAGTGTGGGTGGTTCCATCATACGGGAGACTGTGATAAGTTTTGCTGCCATCGCTGTCAGCGGGTTGGACATCATGCTAAGGACTGCAGGGTCACTCTACAGCCACCACCAACTCAGACTGTTGCTCTTGCTCCCGCTCATCAGGGGAGGCAGGGTTGTTACAACTGTGGTAAGGTGAGACACTTTAAGCGGTACTGCCCGGAGCTGATTCAGGATGGGGCTGGGGCAAATGGAGGTGCCGGAAACAATGAAGGCGGAGGTCGGAATGCACGTGCTTACATCATCGGTGCGAGGGAGAACATGGAGGATCCTGATACTGTTACGGGTGAGTATTCTTTTCTTGATCCTCATTATGCTTGTATTCATTCTCATTCACATTGTTTGGCGTTTCGTATTTATCATATGCATTCAGTCTGGTACTTGGTTATCATTTTGCATTCATGGGTCTGATGTGGGTCCCTTGGAGATGCTACTTGGACGGTACCGGTGTGTCATTTATACCGATCACAGAAGTCTCCAGTAGGCCTTCGATCAGGAGGATTCGTTGTTTTGCATTCAACTTGGGGAGGGCGGTTCCCCGGCTTGGAGTATCTGTTGTTATCTTTATTTGTTCATGGTTATCACTTCGCTTGCATTCTGGGAAACGTTACTAGGGTTAGGTCGACACTCATTACTGTTGAAGAGTTAATCTCGGGGCAAGATTCCTTTCAACAGGGGGATGATGTGACGACCGGGAAAATTTTTCTTTTTATCGCTTCGTTCTCTTTTACTTCGGGAAATTTTCGGGACGAAAATTCTTTCAATAGGAGGATGATGTGACACCCGACACGTTTAGGTTAACATTTTATAAAACACATAAGTCTACCTTAGCGAAAAACGTTTTCAAACATACTTAACTAGGTCAGTTGAGTCGTTACAATGATCCACGGGATCATTGGGAGTCGGTCCATAACCATGTGTACAAGGATTGGCGATTTGTAGAATCGTCGGGTTTAACGCGTACACGTAAATCTCGAGTCCCGGAAATTGGTGAACGGATGGGAACGTGTTAGTTATCATGCATTATGTGCTTACAATCATTATATGACTTGCCGGTATGTGAATACGTGTTTATATGTGTTAATATGGTGATTACGCATAATTGCATGACATTATAGGTGATTACGCGCAATTGCATAACATTATAGGTGATTACGCGTAGTTGCCAATAGGATGGGTGATTGAGAAGTTTTAAAGGCGATTAGAGCCCTAATCGCTAGTAGGTATAGGTGATTGGAGCCTAATCGCTAGTAGGTATAGGCGATTAGAGCCTAATCGCTAGTAGGTATAGGCGATTACACATTCTAATCGCCTATACTGCACTGTAATCGCCTGACGCGTACTAAACGACTAGAAACGCCTATAAATACCCCCCCTTATGTTTTAAAACATCATTTGTGAAACCCTAATACACCCCAAAGCCACCCCACACCTTATTCAACCTCTGCAACACGTTTTTGATCAAGAAATCACATTTCCAAGCTTTACATCTCATAATCTTACAATTTCAAGGTGTGTTCTTCATCCCAAACCATTCTAATGATATTGTTTTGATCCCTAAAGGTCCAGGCCTGATTTCTAAACATTTTTGTCTTTGAAAACTCATTAAAAATCAGTTTCTAAACAAACCCAAACCTCTATGCTTGTTATATGTGATGTATTCATGCAAGATAGGATTTTTATCGTTTAAACATGGTTGTTCTTGTATTATTAATATGTATCTGATCTAAATGAGTTGATATGATGTTAACCTAGGAGTTCGAAGGTTCATAGATGTGTAATATTGATATTAGGCGTTTTGACCCGTTTGAATGATTATGGAGGATTGATGATCATATGTTGTGTTTTGTTGATTGTTTGAGGTTATGGTTTACTCTAGGATGATGCTAGTGTTGGATCAGTATGCTCTTTTAAGTAAGAACTTGCTATCTTTGACACTTAAGTGTTTAGCATGCTCTTGTATATCAGATTGTAAGCACAGCGGAATGTATAAGTTAAAGCAACACTTTTTATACTTAGAGAGGAGTTATTACTCCCTCTTGATGATTGAAACTAATAATGACAAGTATTTATTATGAATCTAAGCAGTAAATGAGAATTAGATACTTAGGCAGATTCACAATAAATACTGAAATGGAATAGAACAGTGAAAGTGTTTGAAGGATTTTTCTATTAAAATCAATGTCTAAAATAGAAGGTTGAAGCCTCCTATTTATAGACGTTTACATGCATGTATCTTGCCAATAAAGCAAGTACAGAAACATCAGAAACAAGTTGCACAAGTTGCAACATTGAAACAAACAATTACAGCTAAAAGTAATAATAAACAATAAACTACTGATACAAAAGGCGGTGGAAAATATCTGATGCTAAGTGCTGATGAATGACAAACTACTGATGAGTAGTTTGTCTTCAGTACTTCTGAAGTGAACTTGTCTGGTTTGGACTTCAGAACTTCTGATGAAGTTTCTTTTTCAGCACTTCTCATATCTTCTCTTCAGCAGTTTCTTGTCTTCTCTTCAGTACTTCTATACTTAGCCAAAATGACAGAAGTGAATTAGACTAAGGTTTCCAAAAGTGGTTTCACCAATCCTCTTTGTCCTAACAATCTCCCCCTGGATTGATGTGACATCCGTCACTTTTTCATTATATATATATACATATAATTTTTTTTTACAATAATAATAATAATAATAATGATAATAATAATAATAATAATAATCATACTTTTTTTCTTTTTTTCTCTAACACTTGAAACCCATTATCAACTATAATCAAACCCAACCCAACCATAACCCAACTTCTTCCTTGCTTGCACCATCTGAAGCCCAGACCAGCAAACCGGCCCAAGAAGCAGGCCCAACAGATGGCCCAGCACCCTCATCCCTTATCTGTGTAAAAAAAAAGGTTTTGTCTATCCCAGGAATCGAACCGGGGCCAACCTCCAAACACCACACCACACTTAACCACTTAAGCCAAGCCTCATTCTTGTTTTAAATCCAACCTTTATTATATTTAACACCTTCTAACTGCTGTTCTTCCTTCTCCTTTTCTGTTCGATCGCAACAGCCAAGCAACACAAAGGAGACTTCATTTTTTCCAATAATCACACGCATAAACATAACAAACCCAAGAATTTAGCACCCTAATCATTTCCCTTTCCTAATACATCATTACACGTGATTGAAGGTGTTGTAATGCGAGTCAAACACCATTAATAAACCTTCCAATTAAGCCCGATTGCAATCCTTATAAATACCCGTTTTTGATTCAATTAAACTTGCCCACAACCTCTGAAAAGAGTGATTAACCAACCCCCACTCTCAATTCCTCTGAAAAAATTCGTGTTTATCAAGCAATCCTCGCCGTTGACTTTTTCGTTGACTCGATCTTCTGATAGCCTCGTGTATTGTAAGCCCCGATTAAATACATGTTTTAGTTCTTTGATATGGTCCAATTAATAACCCTATAGTCCCTGGGGGTTAATTCTTGCTAATTGGATCAGTTGATAAATCTAGGGTTTATAAGTTAGAATTGGGGAAGATGATTGTTTATGGAGTAATATAAATAAAACGCGAGTTCAAAATGATTAACAAACAAAGACCCAGACCAGCTGGTCTGGGCATGGTGTTGCTACACACAGGTCACAGGTTCGACCCCCACCTTGAACAAACACTCTTTTTTTTGGTTATCCATTATACATGTATTATCTCTTCTTTTTAAAAATCGTTTTAAAATACTAAAACTATTTTATAAATTCTACAAAATTTATTTTATGATAAAGTTCATCATCCAATTTTTAGTTTTTCAAAAATAATTTATTTAATATATATTATTAATAATACAAGTTTATTCATTTATATTTATTAAATTCTATAAAAATATCTAAACGATTTTATTAAATCTCACAAAAATTATTCTAAACTTATATATTCTTAAACATTCCAGAAAATATTTTTATTTCAGAAAAACCGTTTATTTTATATTTTTAATTATTTTTTTTGTTAGTTTTAATCATAAATAATTCATAATAAATTCATTTTACAATATTTTTGTACCAAAATTTTACATAAATTATTTCTATTCATATAGAACTGAAATACAATTTTTAATTCAGAAATTCTTTGATTTTAATATTTTTAGATATTAAAGTCGTATTTTGACAATTCGAAATAATTAGATTAAATATTCTATTTTCAAGAAAATAATTTTATAAAAATTATTTTCATGCTCAAAACCTTATGTTATGACTATATTCAACTTAAAATTTTACAAAGAGACTTTTATTTATTTATTAAATTTCTCATAATTAATAAACAATTTGTTTAATAATCAAATAAACGTTTATCCCCAATTCGAAGCCCTAGAAATACATATATCCTAGAGTTATTCCCTTACACATTATCAAATTCTTTAGGTTGATTCTTTGGGATAATTCCAACTCATATTTCGTTGTCCAAGTTCAATTTCAAGTTACTACGTGAACAGTGAGTATTCCTACCCCTTTTTGCATTTATACATTTTTGGGGTGTTACATGTACACTATTACAATTTCAAATACAAGTTTACATTTTTACAATACAATTCTAGTACTATGTGAATTGCTTACAACGTGCTTTATGCTTAGACAATACATGTGGATTACATTTGTACTTAGTGAAATCATTAACATGGTAAAAGCCGACCTTAACATTGGATAGCGCTATTTGGATTGACAACCCGCCTAGATTGATTCTCCCCCTTTTTCATCGGAGAATCCGTGGCCATTGTTAAGTTATCACCCATTTATTGGATGAGTACACCACCGTTCATACAGTACATTATACAGTCACAGGGTTGATTTCGCTCATTTGTATGATACATAGTTTACATATTTGCACTGTAGCATGCACTTGAATTGTATAACTTTTTAACCTACTATATATATCAAAACTAGGAATGCTCACCAACATTTCATATGTTGACCAAATCTATTTTGTACATGTTTCATGTGCAGTTTGATCTAGTGCTTTAACAAGAGACATTTAGTGCTTTATTTTAATTCAGTTATTTCAATATTTACATTTCATTTAGACAATGTATTTCCATTTCCATGTAAGACAATTCTGGTTTATTCAATAATATTTACATTTTAGTACCATGTGCTTTTGAACAATCGTCACTACGTGGCACCTCGATGATTCCGCCATCGGTTGGGGTGTTACAGATTGGTATCAGAGCCATGGTTATAGGGAATTAGGTTATTAGATAAAATGGCCTAGACTATAACCGAACTTAAACTTGCATGCATAATATTTCCTGAATTACCCTACCCCTCATTTCTCCCTACTTTCTTCCTTCTATCTTTCCCTTCTTCCCTCTCTTTATTCTTCTTATCTTTCATCATGGTGCATAGAGATGGAGTCCTACAGAGAGTGGAAAGTTTACATCATCATGGAACGGGAGCATTACCTTCTATGAAGACACTCTTAGACATAATACCTACTCTTATTTTACTCCTTCAAAGTTGTTGAACTTTAATGAGTGTGATAAGAACACGTGCAATCTGGAAGGGTGGACGCCTGTACACTGGGTTTTCTGGCATAGGCAAGCATAGCGCATAAATCCATTTACGGACCTGTTATGCTTACCTGGGGATTCCTGGAGTGAGTGTCCACTTATAGGCTAAAGCATGTCTCCTTTGATCACCATTGGGTTCAATTTCTTTGAAAAGTCAACGTTCTTGTTGAGCTTTACGGCTAGACAAGGGCACTCCAAGTATTTTGTACAAGTTTTTCCAATAATACCCTCTCGTTTCATATACAATACTTTGCATATCATGATTGCTTACAAGATCATATCTTCATAATCATCTGTATGATTATACACTTACATTTTCTAATCTCATGATTATTAATTAACTACCTCATAGATGTCTGCTCGCCGCATGCTCCGTGATGCCAGCCAACGCCCTGTTCGTGCTTCTGGACGACGTTCTGATCGTCGTCTCGCATCTTTAGTCACCGAGCAAATTGCTGCAGTGATCCCAAACCTTGTCGGTGAGATAACCCAGAATAGTAACAGTGCCAACACAGGGAGTACGACTCAATTTCGGTGCACTTTCAAACACTTTAACTCCTGTAACCCCACAAAATTCACTGGTGAGGAGGGTGCTACTGGCCTCCTCCAATGGTTTGAAAGCATGGAGAGTACTTTTGTGAACAGTGAATGTCCTGATGAACTCCGCGTTCGCTATGCTACTAGTGTCCTTCAAAAGGGGGCGCTAACCTGGTGGAATGGCGAAAAACGCAATCGAGGAGCGGATGTTGCTTTATCATTATCTTGGGCTGAAGTTAAGGAACTCATGATCGCCAAATTCTGCCCTAGGAACGAAATCAGGAAACTAGAGGAAGAGTTCTATGGGTTGAAACAAGACAGTGGTGAGAATCTAGCGTATAATACTCGATATCACGAACTTAGCATACTGGTTCCACACATGGTCACCCCGGTCTCTCGAGCAATCGAAAAATATATCGAGGGATTACCTGACCTGATTCAAGACGTTGTCACTGGAGGCAAAGCCACTACGGTAGAAGAAGCCATCCAGCTTGCAGCCACTTTAACAGACAAACACGTACGGAAAGGAAACTTGGTTAGGAAGGGCACCAAGACACCTACTGAGAAAACCACCAATGTTGTTGAACAACCTAAGATTGTTTTAGCAAAGGTCGCCACTACTGCTTCGAACTCTAAGAAACGAATGGGCGATAATCAGAACCATGCTGTTGTTGATCCGGTGGCTCAGCCTCCTATCAAGAAAGCCTACACGGGAATCCATCCTCAATGCAACACCTGCAAATATCATCACCATACAAATCTTCCATGCCGTCAATGCACTAGATGTGGAAGGTTTGGACACCTTGTTACCACTTGTCGAGTAATGGTTGGGACACAGAGTAATCATCAAACAGCTGCCCAGGGACCACTACAGATTACTAATGGTCGGGCATGTTATCATTGTAGAGACCCTAATCACATGCTACCTCAATGTCCCAAATTGAACAATGTAAACCTGGTGGCACATGGACGAGCTTTCAATATCAATACCAACGAAACAACTGATCAGGATGACGTTAATCCCACTGGTTAAGCCATGGATGAAATCTTCCCAAGACTCGAGAATCCAATACTTGTATTTCCATTTTCATAATTCTATTTTCATTTTGTACCCAATTTGTCACACTCATTGGCATACAACATCTAGAAATTTCCTTGCATACTATCGTGTATTAACACAGATTGGAAATTTATCATATTGATTACATTTATCATACAAGACTCTACCTTACATTTATTTGGAACGTTTGGACTTGATACATGATCTTACAGATGTTTTTCTAAGAAAACATCATTGGTTATTACATGAAACTAGATTTTTCCCTTAATTTGACTACGCATTGAACATCTAATTATTCATGATACTCGTAAACATTTAATTATTCATGATAACACTTACACTTAATGGTTGTAGTACTTACAAACTTGCTTGCATAAACATGCTATCAATTTGCAATCTATGTGAATAATAATTGCTGCACTTAATAGAGGTCATCATGCTTTTTTTCAACAGTCGGGAGGGGCCCTACAACCTGCTCCACGACTGGTGGAGACTATCGAACATACTCAACGATTGGTAGAGGTCACTATGCCTTTTCAAACAGTCGGGAGAGGCCCTACAACCTACTCCACGGCTGGTGGAGGCTATCAAACCTGCTCAACAATCGGTGGGGTCATAGAAGGACGCAAAACTTTAATGTAAGGTAAATTGATGATTCCGGTCCGGAACGTAATCATGAATTTACAGGTACATTAGGGTAGTGTGAAATTCTATTAGAGTTTTTGGAAAGGCGTCCAGTACGTTTTCAAGGTATCAAAGGTGTGGTGGGTTAGCTGCGGTACACCCTGTATACAAACACTAATGATGCATTAAAAGTGAGACTGGAAGTCGGACCAGGAACAAACTCTGTTTACTTGGAAGTTCATTTAGTCTTTCTGTAGTCAATCAACTCGTACATTTATCATAGGATTCCTAAAACTTGAAACTTAGTGAATTACTAGATTCTTATTCTCCTTCTCATTCGAGACGAACCTAATCCAACCCTTAACTCACATCTCTCGAAACAATTCACTCTCTTACTTGTAAATTTACGTCGTGCCTTAACTCAAGATTTTCCAAACCACGATTACCTTAGTTTTTACCCAAACATCCATAACCCTATGTTTCCAATAACTTCGGGACGAAGTTTCTAAAAGTAGGGGATGCTGTGACATCCGTCACTTTTTCATTATATATATATACATATAATTTTTTTTACAATAATAATAATAATAATGATAATAATAATAATAATCATACTTTTTTTCTTTTTTTCTCTAACACTTGAAACCCATTATCAACTATAATCAAACCCAACCCAACCATAACCCAACTTCTTCCTTGCTTGCACCATCTGAAGCCCAGACCAGCAAACCGGCCCAAGAAGCAGGCCCAACAGATGGCCCAGCACCCTCATCCCTTATCTGTGTAAAAAAAAAAAAAAAAAGGTTTTGTCTATCCCAGGAATCGAACCGGGGCCAACCTCCAAACACCACACCACACTTAACCACTTGAGCCAAGCCTCATTCTTGTTTTAAATCCAACCTTTATTATATTTAACACCTTCTAACTGCTGTTCTTCCTTCTCCTTTTCTGTTCGATCGCAGCAGCCAAGCAACACAAAGGAGACTTCATTTTTTCCAATAATCACACGCATAAACATAACAAACCCAAGAATTTAGCACCCTAATCATTTCCCTTTCCTAATACATCATTACAAGTGATTGAAGGTGTTGTAATGCGAGTCAAACACCATTAATAAACCTTCCAATTAAGCCCGATTGCAATCCTTATAAATACCCGTTTTTGATTCAATTAAACTTGCCCACAACCTCTGAAAAGAGTGATTAACCAACCCCCACTCTCAATTCCTCTGAAAAAATTCGTGTTTATCAAGCAATCCTCGCCGTTGACTTTTTTCGTTGACTCGATCTTCTGATAGCCTCGTGTATTGTAAGCCCCGATTAAATACATGTTTTAGTTCTTTGATATGGTCCAATTAATAACCCTATAGTCCCTGGGGGTTAATTCTTGCTAATTGGATCAGTTGATAAATCTAGGGTTTATAAGTTAGAATTGGGGAAGATGATTGTTTATGGAGTAATATAAATAAAACGCGAGTTCAAAATGATTAACAAACAAAGACCCAGACCAGCTGGTCTGGGCATGGTGTTGCTACACACAGGTCACAGGTTCGACCCCCACCTTGAACAAACACTCTTTTTTTTGGTTATCCATTATACATGTATTATCTCTTCTTTTTAAAAATCGTTTTAAAATACTAAAACTATTTTATAAATTCTACAAAATTTATTTTATGATAAAGTTCATCATCCAATTTTTAGTTTTTCAAAAATAATTTATTTAATATATATTATTAATAATACAAGTTTATTCATTTATATTTATTAAATTCTATAAAAATATCTAAACGATTTTATTAAATCTCACAAAAATTATTCTAAACTTATATATTCTTAAACATTCCAGAAAATATTTTTATTTCAGAAAAACCGTTTATTTTATATTTTTAATTATTTTTTTTGTTAGTTTTAATCATAAATAATTCATAATAAATTCATTTTACAATATTTTTGTACCAAAATTTTACATAAATTATTTCTATTCATATAGAACTGAAATACAATTTTTAATTTAGAAATTCTTTGATTTTAATATTTTTAGATATTAAAGTCGTATTTTGACAATTCGAAATAATTAGATTAAATATTCTATTTTCAAGAAAATAATTTTATAAAAATTATTTTCATGCTCAAAACCTTATGTTATGACTATATTCAACTTAAAATTTTACAAAGAGACTTTTATTTATTTATTAAATTTCTCATAATTAATAAACAATTTGTTTAATAATCAAATAAACGTTTATCCCCAATTCGAAGCCCTAGAAATACATATATCCTAGAGTTATTCCCTTACACATTATCAAATTCTTTAGGTTGATTCTTTGGGATAATTCCAACTCATATTTCGTTGTCCAAGTTCAATTTCAAGTTACTACGTGAACAGTGAGTATTCCTACCCCTTTTTGCATTTATACATTTTTGGGGTGTTACATGTACACTATTACAATTTCAAATACAAGTTTATATTTTTACAATACAATTCTAGTACTATGTGCATTGCTTACAACGTGCTTTATGCTTAGACAATACATGTGGATTACATTTGTACTTAGTGAAATCATTAACATGGTACAAGCCGACCTTAACATTGGATAGCGCTATTTGGATTGACAACCCGCCTAGATTGATTCTCCCCCTTTTTCATCGGAGAATCCGTGGCCATTGTTAAGTTATCACCCATTTATTGGATGAGTACACCACCGTTCATACAGTACATTATACAGTCACAGGGTTGATTTCGCTCATTTGTATGATACATAGTTTACATATTTGCACTGTAGCATGCACTTGAATTGTATAACTTTTTAACCTACTATATATATCAAAACTAGGAATGCTCACCAACATTACATATGTTGACCAAATCTATTTCGTACATGTTTCAGGTGCAGTTTGATCTAGTGCTTTAACAAGAGACATTTAGTGCTTTATTTTAATTCAGTTATTTCAATATTTACATTTCATTTAGACAATGTATTTCCATTTCCATGTAAGACAATTCTGGTTTATTCAATAATATTTACATTTTAGTACCATGTGCTTTTGAACAATCGTCACTACGTGGCACCTCGATGATTCCGCCATCGGTTGGGGTGTTACAATTGATGAACCCAAAACCTTACTAATTTCTTATGATCTTCTTCTGTCTTGAACAATCTTCCATATTTCTTTGTACATGGTGTTCTTGAGCTGGTTTAACTGTCCATCAGATAGAGATCCTCTCTGTGGTTCCAGATGTTGAATTGTGAGCAGGTCTTGTGTTGACAGTTTCTTTAGATCACTGATCTTCTTGTAAGCCCTGCTTGAAAGGTCTCTTCTTGTCAATAATACTGAGTTGTTAGCAGTAAGTGACCATCTGATGATAGGCACCTTTGACTTTTTAAAGTCAGAGGTATAGGGAACCAGACTTGTCCCTTGGGTTGATGAACCTGAGTGTTGGATGCTTTCTACTTCAGTAAGTCTCAGGTGGGAGTCTCTTCCTTCTTGTTGTTGTTGTTGCATATCAGGCATCTGAATAGTTGGGAGATGGTGTTCAGTCACTACCTTGGTATGCATCTTTTCTTTGATAGTCTTTTGGATTTGGTAGGCAAAAGTGGAAGGATCCCTGAATTGTGTTAACAGAGGTTTCTCCTCTATGTCAAAATCTGAGTGAACTACTGAACTTCCTTCAAGTAGTACCATTTTGAAATCAGTTTTGACATTGTCCTCTGCTTTCTTTCTTTGAGTAGCAGGCCTTCTTGTTGAAATACCAGAAGTTCTAACTACTGATCTTGAAGGATCAGCAGTTTGAAACTTCTCTGGATTTGCAGCCTTGGCAGCCTTGTATTTTCGATAAGTATCCATCAGTATTTCTTCTTTCCATCTAGATACTGAGGCTTTTGAACCATAGCCATCTGCTACTAATTCATTTATCATTTTGGCTCTCTTGGCCTTTCCTTCTTTACTTGTGGCCAGTTTATCTGCAATTAGTTGTGCCCTTCTTGTCAGCTCTTGCATAGAGAGTCCCTTGAGTGTGTAGGCTTTAGTCTTGCTGTTCTTGGTGATGTAAGACATCAGTTGTTGTCTTTTGTCTTCTTCAGCAACATAGTCAATTTCAGCCTGTCTTTCCAGTTCAGCTTGATAAGCCTGGAGCTTCTCTTCAAACTCTAAGTCATCCCTTTGTTCCAGACTGTTCCAAATCTGGTCTTCATTGGCTTTTTGTTGAACTGCCTTTAACCTCTGCTCAAGAAGTTCAGTTGATTGAGAGATTGGAGCAGGGGTTAGGACAGTCATGGTAGTGGTTGTTGTAGGCCTTGGAGGAGCAGAAGTTGGTTTGATTTGTTCAGTGAATCTGGAAGGTTTAGATTGTTGAGATTTGGAAGTGTTGACCTCTGCTGGGTTGACAACTGCTGATGGTTTGTCAACTACTGAAGGATTGTCTTCAGTATCTTCTGAGTCATCAGTACTTTGACCATCAGAGGTTTCTTTATTATGCCTTAGGGATTCTTCAGAGGTTTGGGTCTCATCTTCTTTTTCTGTGGCTTCAATATCTTCCACGGAGACACCAAACTGTTTGGCCATTGCTTCTTGTCTGGCCTGGTTTTTCTGATCTCTTTTTAGGATAGCAAGTCTTGCCTTTCTTCTGGCTTCAATTGTATCCATTGGTTCCTTCATCTTCTCCCTCTTTTTGGATTCATCAATAAGCTTCAGAGGTTTGATCTGATCTGTCAGATTGGCAATTTGTTTGCTGTTGAAGTCAATCCTGGTCTGCAGATCATTCATTTTGGTCTGAATCACCCCAAATTGGTTCTTGATGGACAGCTCCAAGTTAGCTGTATGGGTTTGGAGGTGATTCTTGATGAGGGCATTCATCATTTGATAAAGGTCATCACCTGGGCTGCATAGTTGGTTCATGTCTATGCTTGAAGACCCAGGGAATTGGGTAGGCATTTGATGTGAAGGGTGTGTTTTTAGGAGATCCTCATGTTGTACAGAGGATGCCACTCTAGGGGTTTTAGGGATTGAGTGGACTTTAACCTGTTCAGGGGTGACTAGCTTCTTGAGCTTGGATACCCCTGAAACAGGATCTTCATAAAGTGCCGTCAATTCAGTAGTTTTGGTTTTTGAAACATCATCCAAATTAATGGAATCATCTGAATCCCTGATGTTGTCCTCATTGAGGACTGTCTCAGTTACATCATGAGCTGAGCCCAACTCAGTTCTCTCATGAACCTCTTGTTCTTGGTTCTGAGGATTTCCTACTTCAGGCATTAAGCCTTCATCAGTAGTTGCCACATCTGAGGTCTTAGCTATTTTACTTCTATCCTCAGATCCACCACTGGGTGGTAACTGAGTAGTAGCAGCCTCAGATGCCCCAAGCGTCTCTAAGATTGGGCTTAAAGACTCTGGTCCACCCTCATCTCTTGGGTTAGGGCTAGTGATGTCCACATCCATGTCTGATGCTGTGGTTATGTCCCCTGTTTGTTGTGGTTGTAGGGGACTGACATTATCAGATGGGACTTTCTCTTTTAGCCCAGAGAGAAGCTTGGCAATCTCTATTGCCTCTGTTTCAGAAATTTTAGGGGTTGGTTCAGAAGTTTGGGCAATAGGTGAAATAGGTTAGTCAGCAGTTTCAAAAGAAGTGTGAGTTGCAATTGTTTTTCTAAGTCTTTTTCTTTTGAATAAGATTGTTATGGGTGCTCTTGGTGGGGTTTGAGATGGATGAGACTGAGAGGGTGTTTCAGTCTCACCTATTTGAAGAGCAGATTGCTCATGAGCATGTTCAGGCATCTCAACCTCCTGAACAGCTTTTCTTTTGGGTTGGTGGGTTTTTGTCTTTGTTGGCTTGGGCTTTTTGGCTTTTGGTGGTGTGAGTTTGGAAGATGTGGGCTTCAGGGGGATTTGTTGTTGTTCTCCCTGATCATCTTCTGGCCAGGTAGCCGGTTTGTTATGCCTAGAGTATGCTTGTGAGGTTAATGGATTTAAAGTTGAAACTTTTCCCATAAGCACCTCATTACCCAGTTCCCCTATTATGCATTGCATAATGAACCTTGGGTATAACAAAAACTTTTTCTTGGTATTATTATGATGTAACACCAACTCATTGAAAAATAATTTTGATGCCCTGAATTTGGTTTCATTCACTATGGAATGAAATATTGGTTGAAAAGTAGAGGGCATCTGGTCATAAGACCCTGTTTTTGGACTCAAACACATAATAATATAATGAAACAAAAGCTTGTATTTTGGTTCAAAATACTTTTTGAAGATAGTAGCATGGGAGAGAGTACCTTGATAACCACACTCTATCATGGTTAAGTGAATGTCAGAATTAGCAACATGATCAGGGGCAGCTACATCATTCAGGCCCAGTCTTGTTGCCAGTGTGGCCGGTGTGATGGTCAGTGGTTTCCCTTTTATTCTTGAGTTGAGGGAGATAATTTCACCATCAACCGTCACTGTCTCAGCATTAGCCCAGAACTCATTTAGAGTTTCAGTATGAATTGGTGGGTCGATTGTGAGAGCAGTAAAATATTGGGATTTTACGACAAGATCAATGATCTCATCGTATTGGGACCAGCCTTCTTGTTTTTCAAGAAAGGCCCTTTGATTGTGACCTTGTTTTAGAACGAGAGCCATGTGGTTTGGGTTTTGATCGAACAGTTGATTTGCAGGTTTAGGTTTTTGAGAGAGTTTTTGAGAGAGAAGGAGGTAATTTTTGATTTTGAAAGGATAAGTGTTGAAAAAAGATATTTATCAGAAGTTTTTAACCGCTTGGATCTTCTTTATTAGAAGTTTTTAAACCGCCTAGGTTAAAAATCTCTTTATCAGAAGTTTTAAACCGACTAGGTCAAAACTTCTGATGATGGGAAAAGTCAGATTTGCCCTTTTTGACTAAACTGCTGATGAAGGATTATCTTCATCAGTAGTTCCCATTTCCTCTTCAGTAGTTTAACAGCTGATGAGAAATGTTTTGTAAATACTTTTATTCATAACTTCTGAAGGTTATTTTATCAGAAGTTATATACTTTTCAGAAATTATCCCCATACTGATGTTTTATTCATCAGTAGTTTCTCTCTTTTCAGAAGTTTTGTTTTCAGACATTTTGTCTTTTTGTAAGTGAAAAATGAAAAATATGTGCAGAATAATAAAATAAACACTTACAAATTTAGCATCCCAAGCATGGATACTAACTTCTGAAATGTTGATGTGTCAAGGGGTTTTGTGAAGATGTCAGCTATTTGATTAGCTGTTGCTACATGCTTCACCTCAATCTTGCCTTTTTCATAGCAATCTCTTATGAAATGGTACCTGATCTCAATATGTTTAGTTTTTGAGAACTGTACCGGATTTTGAATGATGCTAATGGCAGATTTGCTGTCTACAAACAAAGGTGTCTTGGTTTCTTTGATTCCATAATCAAGAAGTTGATATTGGAGCCATTGTATCTGTGATGTACAACTTGCAGCTGCAATGTATTCAGCTTCAGCAGTTGAAGTTGCAACAGATGTTTGCTTCTTTGATTGCCATGACACTAGACAGTTACCCAAGAATTGACAACCACCAGATGTTGACTTTCTTGTCATCTTACACCCTGCATAGTCACTATCTGAAAAAGCTGATAACTTGGTATTGCTTGAAGCAGGATACCAAATTCCAAGTGTTGGAGTTCCTTTCAGATATCTGAAAATTCTTTTGACTGCTATAAGGTGTGATTCCCTTGGTGCTGATTGATATCTAGCACAGACACATGTTGAAAACATAATATCTGGTCTAGAAGCAGTTAGGTATAAAAGGGAACCTATCATGCATCTGTACATGGTTTGATCAACCTGTTTTCCTTGATCATCAGGTTCAACTTGTGTGATTGATGTCATGGGAGTGGAACATGATTTACAGTCTTTTAAAGAAAATTTGTTTAATAATTCTTTAACATATTTTGATTGATGTATAAAAGTTCCATTTGTTTGTTGCTTGATCTGCAGTCCTAGAAAGTACTGCAGTTCTCCCATGGTACTCATCTCAAATTTTGATTGCATGAGTTTCATAAAATCATCACACGGTTTTGTGTTTGTTGAACCAAAAATGATATCATCAACATAAATTTGAACAAGTAGGACATGATTTCCAACATGTTTAATGAAAAGAGTTTTATCAATGGCACCTCTTGTAAAGTTATTTTTGAGTAAAAAGGTGGAGAGTGTATCATACCAGGCTCTTGGAGCCTGTTTGAGCCCATAAAGAGCTTTGTCCAGTCTGTACACCCACTCAGGATGAGAAGGATCCTCAAACCCAGGTGGCTGACAGACATACACCTCCTCTTTTATTTTTCCATACAAAAATGCACTTTTTACATCCATTTGATAAACTTTAATTTTGTTGGAAATGGCATAGGCCAGAAATAACCTGATGGCCTCAAGCCTTGCAACTGGAGCAAAGGTTTCATCATAGTCAATTCCCTCTTCTTGAGAGTACCCTTGAACTACCAGTCTTGCCTTGTTCTTGATTATCATACCAGCTTCATCTTGTTTGTTCCTGAAAACCCATCTTGTGCCAATTGGTTGCTTGTTTGGAGGTAAGGGACAGATTTCCCAGACCTGTTGCTTGTTGAACTGAAGCAGTTCATCTTGCATAGCTTGCACCCAATTATTGTCTTTGAGGGCTTCCTGGTACTTCTTTGGTTCCAACTGTGAGATAAAGGCTGAAAATAGGCAAAAGTTGGAGAGCTGGTTTCTGGTAAGAACGCCTGAAGCTATATCACCCATGATTTGATCAAGTGGATGATCTCTGTGTTTAATCAGTTGTTGTAAACCACTGACAGGTGTAGGTGGCTCATGTTCTTCAAACAAACTACTGAGGTCTATAATATCTGGTTCAGATGTTCCTTGATCTTCAGTAGTTGGATCTACTGAACCAGAAGTTTGAGTTTGTTCCTCAGTACTTGTTTGATCAGAAGTTTGGGGAACTTCTGATGATTTTGAAGTTGACTTGATAACTGTTTGAGGAGTCCATGGTGTGGGATCCTCATCATCAAACCTTTTGTCACCATAATAAGTAGGTTTTGATGAAGTAACAGCCTTCTCAGGTCCAAAATGGAAGTTGTCAAGGTCAAAAAGTTCAGCAGGATGTGCTGGAATAAGAGTGTGTTTTGACTCATTGAACTTTACATTCAATGTTTCTTCTACTATCCTGGTGTGAGAATTAAAAACCTTGTAGGCTTTTCTAGTTGAAGAATAACTAAGAAAGTAACCTGAGTCAACTTTGGCAGCAAACTTTGAAATAGATTCCTTGATGTTCAAGATGAAACATTGACACCCAAAAGCCCTGAAAAAGGAGATAAGGGGCTTCATGCCATGAAGAACTTCATAGGCAGTCTTGGAATGTCTCTTGACCACAAGAACTCTATTCTGAACATAACATGATGTGTTAACTGCTTCTGCCCAAAAGTACAAGGGCAGTCCAGAATCAGCTAACATTGTTCTTGCTCCCTCTATTAAGGTTCTGTTCTTCCTTTCTACTACACCATTTTGTTCAGGAGTTCTGGGAACACTGTATTGTCTAATAATCCCTTTAGACAAACAGAATTCATCCAGAGTTTTGTTCCTGAACTCTGTCCCATTATCACTTCTAATGGTTTTGACAGGTAGAGAAAGGCTCATAATCTTGACAGGTCCAAATAAGTCCATATGGAGTAGTTGAAGACATGCAGTTGTTTTTGATTCTTCAATAGACTTATAGGAGGACTTATGCTGTTTTCTCTTTAAACAGGATACACAGTGTTCTTGACACTGGTATACTTTCAAAGGTAGACCTCTGACCAAGCCCATTTTTGTGACTTTATTTATGGTTTTAAAGTTCACATGGCCAAGTCTCCTGTGCCAGAGATCAGTTTCTGAAGTTGATGCCCTTGAGAAGAACCAGGCAGTGTTGTTCAATACTTTGTCTTTCTCAATGTCCACTGCATAGACATTGCCACATCTTTTGCAATCAGCAAAGTATGATCTTCAATGATCTTCTCTATCAACTTCTGGCCTTCTGGTGAGATGATCTTGCATGCTGTCTTTGTGAAAAAGGAAGAATGTCCTTTATCACACATTTGTGACACACTCAGCAAGTTGTATTCAAGGTTTTCAACCAGATTGACCTTGTCAAACTGTATTTTGCCAGAGGAGACATTGCCATGTCCTAGCACATATTCCTTAGCATTGTTCCCAAAGGATACAGATCCTTCTCTTTGGCTGATAAAATTGTTTATCAGGTATCTGCATCCAGTCATGTGCATAGAGCCTCCACTATCAACGTACCATATGCTGTTTAAGCCCCTGGAAACTCTCTGCACACAATAGCAAATTAGTTAGATTTAGGAACCCAAGCCTGTTTGGCTTTGGGTTTGCTCTTGAGAACAGTTACAGTTTGTTCTTGACCAGGTTGAGAAATCCATGTCTTTTTGGCAATGGATTTTTCATTAAGAACCATGGTGGTATCCTTTTCAGGACCACCATCAACCTTGGTCATCAGTAGTTGTACCAAGTTCATTAGTTTTTGAATCTCAGCAGTTTGTGAAACTGCTGATGATTCAGGTCTAACTACTGACAAAGAATTTTGAGAAAAAGATTTTAGTTGAGATTTTATCTTTTTTCTGAGAAAAGGTGTTTTCAGGTTGTTGTTTCTTGGGATTAAAGGTTCTTTCATAATCATTTCTGATTTGATTTCCCACAACCTGTTGTTTAATTTTATGATTGAACTGAATTCCTTTTTCTGTATCTACAAAACTCTGTTTTGTGGTTGAACAGACCACAAATTTCACACTCTTTTGCCTTTTGTTTTTGATCTAAAGGCATATTTCTGACATTAGTGTAAAGATTTTGCTCATCAGTAGTTTTTAGAGTCTCAACTCCTGATGTAGATGAAACTACTGATGGCTTGTTGTCAGATTTTGTTAATACTTCTGAAGTACTTTCTTTGAAAATACCAGGATTTCTGTTTAGAAAGTTTTCATGGAAAGATGTGCAGTCTTTCCCTTCAGAAGTTTCATTTGAAACAATTTTTCTCCCATCTTCAGTAGTTTTGGGAGAGAAATCTGTTGGTGTTTCAACATGATGGTACCCTATGCCAAACTTAACATTTGAAGCACTCTGTTTGTTTAGCAATAGCTGGTACCCCTTACAAGAATCCACCCATTTTTCACAACTGATCTTGGTGTCAGCAAGCTCTTTTCTGACATTCCCAAGATCTTCTATCATCATTTTAATTTGTGCTTGGGTTTCAATAGCTGAGTTAGTTAATTTAGAGGCTTCTTTTGTTTTAGCAGTAAGTTTTCTCTTTAAATCACACTTCATCTGAGTGTATTTTCTTTCTAAATCATTGGCTTTTCCTTGTAAGTGCACATTTGTCTCTCTTATGAGAGCAAAAGTTTCTTTGCAAGAATTTGAGAAAAGTTTTGTCAAAGATTCTTTTGATACCTGTGACAATGCAGATTTTGAAGTACAGCCTTCAAATGCCATTAAGGCAAAGTTCTTTCTGCCATTGTCTGGTTCTCCCCAGTTGATGTCAAACACCTTGTTGTCTGCATCAGGATTGCACTCTGTGGTGTCAAAAGGAAGACTGCTCCAGTCAACATACCCTGAGGAGAAAAGACTTTGTTGAGAGGGTTGTTGAGGCTGTGGAGGATGTTGAGCAACTGAAAAGGGAGGGATTGATTGTTGGCTCTGCATCTGTTGAGCAAGCATTTGAACATATTGTACTTGTGGCATGTATTGCTGTTGAGGAGCTTGTGCCTGTACAAAATGAGCACTCCCTTGAGTTCCATTATTCCTATTATAATTGGGGTTAAAGTTATTTCCAGATTGTGATTGGTTAAAGCTAGAGTTTCTACACTCTCTAGCAAAGTGTCCCAACTTCTGACACTTGTGACATCTCAGTTTAGATTTGTCAAAACCAATTTTTGTATTACTGGTCAATCCTGGAAATTTCCTTCCTGACCTTTTATAAAACTTGTTAGTTTTAATGTTTGGCATGGCCAGTTGGTGTAAAATGTCCATTTCTTCTAAGTCATCACTGCTAAAGTTTTTCAAATCATCCATGATAAAACATAGATTATCAGCAGTTTGACTTTGGTCATCATTGTCATAACCTGGGAAAGATCTTTCTGATGAGATCCCAGTTGTTATGTCAATGTTGTCATAAGATCCATAGGAACAAGTTGGTGAGTCTTGTCCCAAAAGTGTTGTACTACCTGGTAGGTAGTCATCAGCAGTTTTACCAGATGATTGCAATTTCTTCTTTTGATCAATTTCTCTCTCAAAAGTAAGTAATCTCCCATGGAGTTTTGTAAGAGTGAGGGAGCTAAAGTCTGGTGAGGATCTTAAAACAATGGAGTATGTTTCCCATTTGTCTGGTAAAGACCTTAAAAATCTATGTAGCATAGATACTGTTGTATAGGTCTGACCATTTAACTTTAGCTCAGATATTAATGAGGAGAATCTTTCAAATTGTTGAGTTAAAGTTTCCCCATTAATGTGAGCAAATGTCTCATATTGTTGAGCTAAAATCTCTCTGGTGTTGGCAATCACCTCTTCAGTTCCTCCAAACTGTTCTTTAAGACAATCCCAGAGTTCTTTGGCACTTTCACAATGTAAAAGGCCAGAGTATATCTCATTTGGGAGAGCCATTGCCAACATAGAGAATGCTTTTGCATCTAGCTCAAGTTTTAGGAAATCATCATCTGTATAGTCTTTTGGTTCTTTAGGAACCTCAACTTTAGTTTCAAGATTTATGTTTACTGGTTTGTGAGGACCATATATCACAGATCTCCAACAACCTGTGTTGGTTTGTGACAAGGTATGTGCCATTCTCTTTTGCCATATGTTGTATTCATTTCTTACAAGCATGGCAGGTTTAGTAGCAAAACCAGTATTATGTGGATCCATTTTAAAGAGTATTGATTTGTCAGATGACTCTTTTAAGTGATGGATGTTGATAAAAAGTGAACTTTTGATCTTTTATTGAGTATCAATAAGAGCTTTGTGTCTGATTCTCAATTTGTTAGATTGATATGTGATCAGATAAACCAAGGCTCTGATACCAATTGTTGGATCAGTATGCTCTTTTAAGTAAGAACTTGCTATCTTTGACACTTAAGTGTTTAGCAAGCTCTTGTATATCAGATTGTAAGCACAGCGGAATGTATAAGTTAAAGCAACACTTTTTATACTTAGAGAGGAGTTATTACTCCCTCTTGATGATTGAAACTAATAATGACAAGTATTTATTATGAATCTAAGCAGTAAATGAGAATTAGATACTTAGGCAGATTCACAATAAATACTGAAATGGAATAGAACAGTGAAAGTGTTTGAAGGATTTTTCTATTAAAATCAATGTCTAAAATAGAAGGTTGAAGCCTCCTATTTATAGACGTTTACATGCATGTATCTTGCCAATAAAGCAAGTACAGAAACATCAGAAACAAGTTGCACAAGTTGCAACATTGAAACAAACAATTACAGCTAAAAGTAATAATAAACAATAAACTACTGATACAAAAGGCGGTGGAAAATATCTGATGCTAAGTGCTGATGAATGACAAACTACTGATGAGTAGTTTGTCTTCAGTACTTCTGAAGTGAACTTGTCTGGTTTGGACTTCAGAACTTCTGATGAAGTTTCTTCTTCAGCACTTCTCATATCTTCTCTTCAGCAGTTTCTTGTCTTCTCTTCAGTACTTCTATACTTAGCCAAAATGACAGAAGTGAATTAGACTAAGGTTTCCAAAAGTGGTTTCACCAATCCTCTTTGTCCTAACAGCTAGAACAGTAGGATATTGTCGGAAAACGTCATTATGTGATGAAATCTGGATATTTGCTATTTAGGGTAAGTTTTAGGTTTGATATTGGGTGTTTCCACATGTTTCGGATCTGATTTGGAGGGTTAAACGCGCAAAAAGACGGCACAGTGCAGTAGGGGCGATTAGGGAGCCCTAATCGCCTATAGTAGGGGAGATTGGCCCCCAATCGTGTGTAACAAGAGGCGATTGGGAGCCCAATCGCCAGTATGTCTGGTGATTACAATCCTAATCGCCATTTGACCTTCCTAATCACCAGATGACTTTTCCTAATTGCATGTTTGATTCCTAATCGCGTGTACTGCTGTTATATGTGTATTTTAACATCCCGGAACACGGTTTGACACTTAGGAACATGTTAGGAACCCCGTGACATGTCTAATAACTTGGTAACACGTGTTCGGACTTGTTTATGCGTTAATTGGGCGTTATGCTAGATAGGGTGAATGTTTGCGCATGCTAAGTGTTTAATTGCATATGTGCATGATATCTTGTATGTGGCTAACACGCGGGATGTCGGGTCACCAATAGGATGTCGGGTTTTGTCTGGTTTGGTCGGTTTAACGTTTAAACATGTTTTCAACATACACAGTCACGGTCTGGACAATTTGGGGACTGATTAGCCTTCGGGTTAGTAGTCATCACACTTATGTAAACTCATTGATAGGTCGCCACTAGTAGGGACTATCACACACGTATCGGATTTCTATATTACTGAGGACGCACTCTAAGGTGAGTTTCACGGCCCCACTTTTTACTGGTTTTGCTTTCGGGGGAGAAAACATGTTGTGTACTTATATTCTTTAAACGTGCGTCAACTTACGTTTTCATAAAAGATGTGTCAAACTACATTTTGGTATTCATAAAACCTATGATTTGCTAAGTATTCATATTGGTAAAGCTTACAAGGTGGTCATTGGTTACTATATGGTATTACGTACTGGTATTTTTGAATTCTTTATATATTGGGGTATTCTTTTGGGTTGCTATACGATTTGTTAAAGTCCCGGGGAAAACCATGAATGTGCGGTGGTTGCA
Organism: Ambrosia trifida; assembly: GCA_028751855.1. Classification (NCBI taxonomy): domain Eukaryota; kingdom Viridiplantae; phylum Streptophyta; class Magnoliopsida; order Asterales; family Asteraceae; genus Ambrosia; species Ambrosia trifida. Next base: position 27,528,214 of record CM054123.1, on the reverse strand, counting down.
CCACGGGGAAATATGGATAGATCTATTTGGGCGTGACCGGCCCCACTCGTCGACTGGAGGTCGGACGGGTGCATGTTGTCTCTTCAGGTATTCTTGTATTCTTGTATTCTTGCATTCGTATGTTCGGGCAGGTGTATTCATGAATTCTTGTATTCGTGTCTAGTAATGGTTTTCCAATCGTAGTAGTGACAGGTATTCATCTGGTTGGTATACATGTGGCCTGGTTTTGTCAAGGGTATTCTTTGAAACTTTTGGAGTCGTTTTACTTAAAAACCTGTGAACTCACCGGCATTATTTGCTGACGTTTTTAGCATGTTTGTCTTAGGTCGTTGAGGTAGCAGCATTGTATAGGCGCACGGACTCTCACGGCGTCTAGGATCCATTTGCATTTCATTTTGAGTATTATCAGACTTTCATGTTTTGCTTTTGAGTTGTAATAAAGTTTTACGCTTCCGCAGCGATGGATTATTTATGAAAACTTAATGGTTTGCTTATGTCGTTTTTACGTATCATATAGTGTCGTTTATTGTGACCGTTGACTTAAATCTTGGTTTGTCGCGTGCCTCGCGGTAAAACCCCGCACGTGGAATTTGAGGGTGTGACACTTGATCACAATTTTTTTGTTTCAACCATCATCAGTTGTACAAATCAAATAATAACTCATCGATACATGCAAATCAAGATCACAAGTAATTAGTCGAGTAATCATTAACTGATTTACATACATCAGGACAATAATTCATTTTTTTTCAAATAATGAACCTCCCTTTTTGCCTCTTAAATTTGTATGACAAAACACTAATATTCAAACAAAATACTAACAAATCAAGGATTGCTTAAGAATTTTTATCAATATGTAATTTTAAAGAAAAAAGTTTGTAGCATTCAAAAATTTTTAATACCAGAAAAATACTTTTTTTTTTAACGGCTAATTACCTCCTCCATTTTTTTACACACTTTTTCACATCCCTTTTAAATACACCATTTTTTTTGCCTCTTTTGAGGCTTAAACTCACAACCTCTCTTTTAAAACCCTAATATATTTACCACCACACCAGAAGAGATATGGCAATGCCAGAAAAAACTTCTGGTGGTAGAACAAAACAATTAATCATTAAAGTAAATGAAGTGATAAGCAAACAAAATAATCAATTAAAAGAAAATGACTTCACATTATTTATATTATATAATTTACTACTGTTGAGTTCCTTCCCTGTGTGGTCACTTGTTTGAATCTCACTCATAGTAATATTATTCTGAAATGAAGGGTGGCAGATCAGACCTAAAATGTTCGACGCTTCATTATAGGTGTGTACCGTCGACCGTTAAAAAAATATAATTTACTACTGAAATGAAAACACTTTATTCGTACAACACTCTTTTGACTTTTGTGACTTTTATCATAAAGTTAACAATTTCCAATAAAGCATTTATCAACTAAACAAAAATATACAGTTCCCCAACATGATATCTTCTTCAACTTCACATCCACCCTGCAACTATTGGCTGCCGGAGAAAACACAACTGGTCAATTTATCCAAATGTGATCTATAAGGGAATCGTGAATGGTGAGTCGTCTGTTCGATGTTTCAGATTTCAAAAGATCACACTCCATAAGAATAGAAGATGGAATCCTGGGCTACAGGCTGGAACATCGACGGGCCCTAAAATATTTCTAGCCCTCAGCGATCGTCCACCCTGCCCTTGCCCCAAGCCGGCCCTGCCCAGTTGGTTGAGGCTTGGGTTCAATTCCCACTAGCTACATTTGGAGGACATTGGTGGAGGGGAAATGAGGGATGACCCGGCCATTGGCTTGGGTTCGAGTCCTGATCCCGACCGGTTTTACCAATTATTTCACTGTCGTGCCTTTGAACGGGTGAGTGGTCGGGTTTTCTCGGGAATTGGTGGCTCGGGTACTCGCGAGTACCTGATTCGCCAAAAGGGTGCCCGAGAGTGCTCGGAAAGTGATTCGTTAGCCGTTAAAAAAAATTAATTAATTAAACAATATTCTGAAAGACTACTTGTGTTGGTTTTATAGTCAATATTTTAAGGTGATATTACCTATACATTCCCTAACTTTTTTCACGCATTCCCTATACGAGTAGTAGAGGGCTCAACGACCCGAATAGGGTTAGGGATGAGCAAATAATACCAGGTACCGGTACCGAATCAATTTCGGTACAACCACCGGTACCCATATTTTTGGATTTTCTACCAGTATTTACCGGTTTTTATGCTCAAATATCGGTACCGAACCGTAGTGTACTGGTTGTTTTTGGTACCGGACCGGTACCATGATCAACCCTATATAGGGTTAAAAATGACCTCCACAGCCCATGTAAGGGTACAGGTATGAGGTTCAGACTGAACACCCTTAAGTCTGAAAAGATAACTTCTCCACAAGTCATAGAGGCCTCTACGAACCATAGAAAAGCAATAGTTTCTCAGTGAAGCTACTGAATTTATTTAAAAAAATTAAAAAAACCAAATGTCATACACGACCCGTGGAGATTTCCACGGTCGTGGAGTAGCTTCTTCTCATGGCCCATTGGCAGCTTCACGGGCCGTTGTGTATCCTTCTATGGGTCGTAGGGGTTTCTACGACCCCAAAAAAAACCTTACTTTTTTGTTTTGTTTTTTGAGTGTTGTTTGCATGTTATTTTAGTTTTAATTTTTTTTTTCATTTTTTTATTATAAAGGTAAAATAGCATAAACAATAAAAAATTTCACTTAATAATTCAGTATACATTATAAAACAACGTTACATTGGGCTATGAGTCAAGTCATACCACTCTCCTTCACCGCTTGTATTACATGCATGTAGCCTCTCTCCCTGTACTATATAGCGTCAACCATGGGTTTACCCGTTCATTTACCTAAGTCATCCCTGCTCCATTCAAATGTGACATTGAAGTGTCTTCTGCTAACTGAAGCATGATGAAGTGGTCAGTGTTTACATGGCTATCGATATGATACAATGTTTAAGTAAGTTATTAGGATGAGTGAACAATGGCATTGGTCACTTCATTAGCATAGAAAAGTTGAAGAACTACACAAAATGTCTAACAAATTATTAATCTGGTGCTGAGCATATCCATCCATTTTGTATCGAGCGCCTATTTGTTGAGAATCCTTAACCAAACTATTCCGAATCCACTTCGAGGTAGGGTAGATCTATAAATAATTTATTATTATTATTATTATTATTATTATTATTATTATTATTATTATTATTATTATTGTTGTTGTTGTTGTTGTTATTATCTAGCCATTATAGATCTACCCCACCTCGAAGTGGATTCAGAATAGTTTGGTGGAAATCATGATAGTTCAGTTAAGCTCAGTTATGCGCCTCTCCCACCCTAATAGTTTGGTGGAAATCCCTTGAAACTTGATATAGCTTATTGTATATAACTGTTTTTGTAGGATTGACAAGAATTGAATATCGCGCGTGTAACGGAGCAAAAGCGGAATTAATGATCCGGTTAGTTGTTATGGGCAGCACCTTGTTAAGAAATTGTAAAAGTTACAAAGTTTGTCAACATGAGGGGCATTTATAGGCTGTTGTCATACGTCTGGCAAGTTCCAGGCGTACGACTCTCATACGCCTAAGGACTCAGGCGTATGACACTCTCATATGCTTGACCCTATACAATAGTTCCCGAAATACCCCTAAACACTAAGAATGCAACCCGAACACCTCTAAAATATACATACATGATCCAAACACTATATCTAAGCTAGGGACATAGCCGTAGGGTGTACTAACAGACTCCCCATTGGACCTAGCTAGATATCTTCAAAAGTTCCAACCGCAACACCAACAGCAACACCAATCAACAGTCTTCCAACAACAACTCTTCAAGCTTCGATAATCGGCAACTTCGACGAGTCACATCCCGAACGTTTATTCTTTGCCATGTAATATCTAACCATCTTCTGAAATCGCACGGCTTGATCTGCATCTTAATCTTGGAAATGAATCTGATTCTTGTTCAATGTCTTCATGTCAGCTGTAGACGGATTTATTAGCCACATCGGATTGAAGACTCTGAGCTTGCAGCAAATCTTTGGATCGTTCTTCAGTACAATCACAACTTCAGTAGTGTGATATTCATAATACCAAAAAATAAACTTGTCCGAAAAATCTTGCTCTATTGGCACAAGCGGGATCTTGGTCAGAATCTCATGTGGTGTAATCTTGTGTTTCCAGATCAGCATACCAGTGACGTGATGAATATATGTCGACTGGTGGCTTTTCGGATATTTTGGAGTCACGTACACCCACTTGGTGTTGCTTTCCTTCTCAATCAAGCTTCTGAACATGTCTATTAGGTTCTAGAGAATCTCTTGTAATCTTTGTTTTGCGTAAGCTTAATCAAAACCGTGTGTCTTTGATTTTTCTCTTGTTGTTTACTTGTTTGTTTCATATATATAATCTTCCAAAGCTCGAATCTTTATTTCCGCCTTTGATTCGGGTATAAAATCAAGTCTGTTCTTTTTTAACAAGAATCCGTCCTACAATTTCCTACACAAATGACATAAGAGGGATCGTTTTGGACAAGCATTATAATATCTCGTGGAACAACTATTATCAGCTTGTTGGGGCGATAGGTGGCGGATGAATTGGGATGTCCACATACGAGACATGTATTTTGGTGGTTGTGTATGGGTCGAAAAGGCAACGGGTGGGTGAGAAGGACCATGTAGGGTTTTAACAAACATGTCATGACTTTATGCTTTTTCCATGAGTTCAGTAAGTTTTAGAGATATGTCAAACCGAGCGTATGTGGGTGGAAAAACCTTCAAATGTCGTACCTGGGCCACAGGTGTAATTGATCCATAGGATACCTACAATGGCCAATAACACACAACTGATCACAAATCTCAAATCGCCTTGAATCTGCGACCATATTTGGAGACAAATTTGTCTTTTGCACTCGAACAATGGATGTCTTATAAAAGGTAGCCTTCAGCACTAGCCAATAACGAAAAGGGCTTCCTCGGTTAGATAAGCATTAAAAAGGATGATTGCTTGTTGTTCCTCGTGAGCCCACGAGGTAAAATCGGGATCGGTTACCTGTTTGTCTTCAGAAGTAATCACAGTTGTGGGCGCAAATTTGGTACCATCAATATGAGATGAAAGTTGTTGATAGGAGAATAAAGGAAACATTTGTGTGCGCCAATAGATGTAATTGGATGAGTTAAGTTTGATAGCGAACATGGGAGCCAAGACCATCCATGGGAGAAATGAAAAAGGACGATGATGATTCCATGGAAGACATAATTGGATAGGGAAGGGAAGATGGAAACGAATAGCAAAGAGAGGAAGACAAAGAGCATAAAAACATAGGGAGAGGAAGGGGAAGAGGTGAGAACTTAACTATGTCAAGTAATGGCTGATACAATATTATTATTGAAGATTTTTTTCCTTCAAATATTTTCATTCACTCATAATTTAGTTGTAACAATTACAGCAATATAGCGGGCAAGGGGACAACAAGCTACGCAGCCACCCCTTTCTGGTTTGCGAACCCTAATCTACTAAACACAAATCCTTGCCCCCATGGATTCAAAAAATTGCTATGGATATCTGTTGGACCATGGTCAGGAAACGGATAGCTTTTTGTGTCAGGGAGCCAAAGGTATCAAAAGCCACGGGGACAAAAAACATGTTGGTGATCTTCGCAAGCTTTGACATGCTTTTCCACCTTCTTCGTTTCGCCCTTCTCATTGCTTGCCTAGCTACGTTCCCATTATCCCTCAAACCGGCTAGAGGAGAGAAACCCCTGTTAGATCCACACAGGCGTGTTTTTCTCCGGCCCACCCGAAGATCGATGAGCAAATCCGCAAGTCGCGAAGTGGATCTCCTTCATCTTCATCATACATAAAGACGATCAAACGATACTAAGAATAACCCTGTATTCGACCGCGAATATATTTTGGCCCAAACCATCAATTAAATAACAGTCAGAAAGTTCATAGCATGAGGACCTGAAGATTGAATGATTTTTATTGATGAAAATGATACAACATATAAACAAACATATTACACCTAGGTACCTAGACAATTTAATAATTACAAATTAAATACATTAAGTAAACACCCTTACAATCTTTTGTAAGCTGTGATAAATTTTTGTAGTTTTTGAGGTCCAATAACACCAATTGTTGGTTAATTTTTATTTGTTAAAGCAAGTTTAATATTGAGCTAAATGTTAAATCATAATAAATGTTTTAGGTTTTGATTATGAAAGTTAGCTCTATATATTTATATTTGCAATGTGTAAGAGATTGTTAATAGTGATGTTTCAGCCAACGTGGACGCATCCTTACCAGTCCTAATCAAGCAAAATATCTCACATGTTTTTGATTTATCTACTGGAATGCTATACTCATGTTTTTTAAATGCTTTTCCCTGGGTTTTCACTTTACTCATTGTACCTCAACAGGACTTTTTTAACGTTTTTTTAACCAACATACATACATGCATATATGCAATTATTTTAAGGAACAAATGATACTCCTTTATTTTTTTTTATTTTTTTATTTTTTTTTTAATAATCCAACCTTACTTTTATTAACACATAAACGCGACAAATTACATCAAGATAGCGGGCAGGCGGGCAACAAACTGCGCCGCAACCCCTTTCTGGACCGCAAACCCTAACCTACTAAAAACAAACCCATGCCCCCCGGAGTCGATACACTGCTATGAATAACCCGTTGGACTCTAGTCAGGAAACGGATGGCTTCCAGTGCCAAGGAGCCAAAGGTATCAAATGCCAGGGGTACGAAAACGTGTTGGTTCTCCTCACAGGCTTTAGCATGCTTCTCAACTTTCTTCGCATCTGCTTTCCGCACTGTTTGCCCTACAACAAACCCACTATCCCTCAAACCAACCAGGGGAGATACACCCGTTAGATCAACACAAGCGTGTTTCCCCCGGCCCACCCAAAGACAAGCAGATCTGCTGGACGTAGGGTGGATCTCCCTTCTGCGGGGTCCGAGAGGAAATTCACAGGAGCCTCCTTCTTGGCTGAGATCCCAGCCTTTCTTAAAATGTCCCAAAGAACGTCCCGGACCCAGTCATGCCTATATTTGAAACCAGGCAACTCCTTACAGTGAACCGCGTGTTCCCCGTATTGGTCCAAGCATGCCTTACGGCAAATCGGACAGACTTCAGCTTCATGGTACATGGGGATCACCAAACGATATTTAAGAATTGCCCTGTATTCAACCCCGGACATGGTTTGGCCCAAACCTTCGATTGGGATAACATTCAGGAAATCTTGGGCATGGGGGCTTGGCAAGCATTCAATAACTGCCTTTTGGCGGGGGGACAAATCAAAAGCTTCACCCAGGCTCTTTGCGATTTTGCCAAAAAGGGCATTCGCCAAAGTTTTCTGAGGCTTTGGGGGGGGGTATCCTTGTTAGAAAAACCGCCAATATTAAAACCTGGGAGATAGTCATTTATCCTTTCAAGGGCCTTCACGTAGTCCAAGTCCATGTCGATAACCCCGCTATTCCTTAAGATGTGGTCTTGGAGATTCCAAGACTGAGCTCGCGATGCCACAAAAGCATACACCCTAACATCCTTTGCTGAGAGGAGCCCTAATCCTCCCAAACGCATCGGCAAGGACGCTAGTCGCCACTGTAGGTCACCAAAGAATGGGCCCCCACATACCACTATGTCTTCAACGGCTTCCCGCAGACCTTTGTCGAAACATGATACCGCTTCATCCATCATGGCGGGTTGGCAGGTCCGCAAACCAAAAAGCAACTTAGCGACCCCCATACAAGATCTGAGCAAGAGGAGTTCACTTTGGGGATCCCTAAGGCAGGACAAAAGTTTCATAAGATCAACCGCGCGCGAGCCTCTCCGCACTGCGGATTCCCGTATAAAGTAAGAGTCCCGACTAACAGCCCCTCCAAGGAGCTTCACCCCTTTTTCTGACATGTCAATCCCACTGGGGAAAAGCCCGTCCCTAAGTTTCACCCCATTACAAGATGGCCAAAAAACCTCAGATTTCTTAATATTTAGTTGAAGCCCCAGGGATGGCCCTTCTTTCCGGATGATGTCTAAGGCATTCGCAACGTCGGTGGCATCACCAATAATCGTCCCATCATCAAGGTACCACGCATGAAATGGGAGGTTACATTTTTCTTGCATCCGGAGAACCATGGGGTGTAATACCAAGGCGAAAAGGAGGGGACCTAGAGGGTCCCCCTGCTGAACTCCCGTAGTGCCCCCTATACAATCATTACCAACATACAACCTAGCTGGCTGGGCATATAAGAACTGGACCCACAGATAGATAGACGGGCAATGTTGAAGAACTTCTCGAAGAAGGGCAGTGCGGTCGATCATGTTGAACGCGTTTGAAAAATCCACAGTGAGCATAGCCAGCGAACCGTCTTCATGGAAGGAGTTAAGGAACCTATTCGCACTATGGAGCACCGCCTCTGCCCCATTAGGAGTCCCCACCCCAAATTGGAAGTCCCCCAGATACTTAGCCATTTTCTTACCAACCTTCCTCATAGCCACTTTTGATACCAGTCTGCGCCAAATGGCCCCTATTGCAATGGGACGGATCCCATTATCAGGTTTCAGAAGAGGGGTAAGGGGGCCGAGGCAATAAATTCAGCAAGTACCCTGGGACACAACCCCCTAGCCATAAGTTGACGACTTCAGTAATGGCTGAAAGCAAACCCGTGGAAGCCACGGACCCCTCTCCACTAAGGGCGTCCAATAGATGTTGGGCCCTCAAACCGTCCCTCCCGCAGGAAGTCCCTTTAGGGAAAGATCGGAGACATCGAAGCACACAGTCCTCGTCCACAACAAGTGCAGGCATGATGTCGGAGTTAGAGGGCAAGGATGGGGGAGGCAACACCGGATGTTTATCAATGAGGGCTTTCATGGTAGAATCCCCAAAAGGAGCAACCCCACTAGAACACAACACCTTGACAGCAGCTGTGAAATGACCGTCCCTTACTTTCCGGAGGCACTGTTTGACATTGGGGCTCTTTTCAGTAGCCTCACTCCCCCTGCTCCCTGCTTGATAAAATAAACACCCCCCACTAGGGATGAGCATACGGTCCCGAAAACCGATCCCGAACCGAAAAAATACCGATCCCGTACCGAACCGATACCGAACCGAGGGTGTTCGGTATCGGTATCGGTACCCACATTTAGAGGTTTTCGGTTTCAGTATTATCGGTATCGGTACGGGATCGGTATGGTATCGGTATTTTACCTTAAAATACCGATACCACACCGGTACCGTACTGATACCGTACCGGTATAATCGGTATCGGTATTGGTTTTTTGGACTTTTCGGTATCGGTATTGTCAGGATCGGTATCGGTTCGGTACCGATACCGTCCCGAGCTCATCCCTACCCCCCACACAATCGAAGAGGGAATGAACCAAATCTGCAAACCCAGAACCGTCTTTCCACAAAGAAAGCGATTGCAAGATGCTGCTACACTGCAATGATTTCCTATTCCCAGACCTTCGCTCCTGCCTAGTGGACGGTTTGACCACCCGCAGGGTACACCGCGGCAATAAAAGCAGTTTGACCCAGTTTTCTACGGAGCATGGTGAAGCCACCACTTTGCGTAAGGCACCTGTCAAGGCCTGGACAAATGCCAATTGACAACTTGGGGAAATACTCTTGACAGTTTGAATGGGCAGTGAGAAAACCTTTTCTAAGAGGGATATATCTCCAACCACACCTCCTGAGGGACCAGGTTCCATGTCCACAGTCACATGACTAGGTTTCTGGATCCCAACAATGAAATCCTCCACATCTCCCGTAACTACAGAAAAGGAGAAAACGTCATCAACGCTGTGATTGCACCTTTTGCTGAGAGCATGCATCACCATGCACCTCCCACATAGCCATTTAGCCCCATCCCTAAGGGCACCCCCAACATCCATGTAACATTACGCATTTAAATTCTTGTACGTTACGCACCAACATTAATAAAAACGTCAAGTTTCATATTTACCCTCGCAATTATTATTTTCGTCGCATTTATTATTTTTTTTTGTCGTTAATATGGAACCCTAATGATATGTATATTATTATATATATGTGTGTGAATGTGAAATTAAATCAAAAAAATGTTTGCCTTGGCCGGGATTCGAACCCGCGCCAAGGCCGGTCCAAACAAACACACGAGCCCAACCAGCTGGGATGGCCTTCTGTTTGTGATAAACCCGGGCTCACATTAAACTTATACACGAATTAAAATCCTCACAGTTGACAATAAAAGTCAACTGTGGGATTCCTTGTTGCCCAATCCGTAGTGTTAACGCGTGATTGTTATAATTATGGTAAACTCGTGCATTATCCGGCCCATTACAACACAATTACACAGCTATTACACGGCAATCGTGCCCTAATGATCTTAATTGGCCGCGTATTATCAAAAGGAAAGTCAACGATCCAATTAACCCTAACCCTAATCTATTAGTATAAATTGAGACCTCCTGGACCTCGAAAACTCGCTCATACCTCTCCCTCAATCTCTATTTCTCTCTATTACTGCTCTGATCGTTGTTTTCTGTTCGTGGTTGACTTTTCTCATTGACCCGATCATAATCATCATCACCACACTGTGAGTTTAATTTATTTGGTGGGTTTAGTTCATCGGCATCCAAGCAACAATAGCCCCAACATTAATCGGGCTATTGTTGCCTGGATCATCTAATTGCATAACTAGGGTTCATCACGTTCATGAATTGGGGATAAGGCTTTTGGTTCATACTGTATTTATTTAATTTAAACCAGAAGATAACACAACCACCGGCCTAGGCCAGGTGGTTGTGACTCTGGTCTGGTATCGTGGTCATCCGGGTTCGAGTCCGGCTCTGACCGGTTTTTATGCTTTCTTTCCTTTTCTTTTTTTTAAACAAACATTAATTAATTATATATATATATATAAATCCTTTTAATCTTATAAATTCTTTTTAAAATACCAAAACTCTTTTATAAATTCTAAAAAAATTATTATTAGTTAATCTGATATAAAAGATTTATTTACAATTTTTATTTTCCAGAAATTCTTTTATTTAATAATTATAATAATTAAATCATTTTTATACTATTATATTTATAAAAATCCATTATTATATCAAAACAGTTTTATTAAATTCCACAAAAATTATCCTAACTTTTTATAAAGTTAAACTTTACTGAAATAATTTTTAATTCAGTAAAATCATTTATTTATTATTTTTAATCAATTTTTGTAAGATTTAATCATATTTAATTCATAATAAATCCAATTTTCATCATTTTTGCACCAAAATTTTATACAAATTATTTTTAATCATTTGGAACAGAATTGTGATTTTTAAAATAAGATTTCTTTAATTTTAGTATTTTTGAATATTAAAGTTAATAATTGGCTATTTATAAATAAATAGATTTAAAAATCTATCTTAAATGAAATAATTTTATAAAAATTATTTTATTGCTTCAAACACTTTATTGTACTCATTCAAAATTCTAACTTTATAAATAGACTATTTTTCATTAATTATCCAAATTTTCTTTATTTAATTAACATTTTTAAATTAAATTTAACAAATTGATTATCCCCAAATCGAAACCCTAGGATACACATATTAGTTTACATAGACTTAGACTTATTATATATTACCTCATTATAGGGTAATAATTGGAATCACTTTGGGCAACACAATTATCATATCTTTTTCAACAAGTTAACATTTGCTAAGGTGAGTTTACATAGCCCCTTTTATCACCACTTTTGGGGTGAAACATGTTATAACACTTTTCATTGCAATTCAATCATCAATGTGTTTGTGTGTTTTCTATGTTGCATATTGTCTTGAACATGATTAGAGTAAGCACATTCTAGCATAATCATTAACATTGATCAGCCGACGGTATACATTGATAGATCTATTGGACTGACAATCCCACCCGGATACGTGCCTCCTACCAAGGTTACGTGGGTGTTTGTTATCGCATAACATTATTCATTGGGACCATAAGTGTATGGTATGTATTATTTTATAACAGTCAGCAGGGTTGATTATGCACTCGATTTATTTCTAATATGTTTCTCACATATGGGCTAGATTAACATGACACATGAATTGCATAACATTTTATTCATTTTACCATCAAAAACCTATGTAATTCTCACCAACTTATGTTGACCCAAAATACTTTCAAAATTAACATGTTTCAGGTAACAATGAAGCTGAGGCTTGAGTTAGCATGAGGATTTATCTTGAAGTTTATTTGAAGTTTTTGAAGTTATTATTTGGATGTTATGTATTTGAATTCTTAGTCATTATTTCACATTTTGGATATTATGTTTGAATAAATTATTTAAAATTTATATTATACCATGTGCTACTGAAAACAATCATCAATACGTGGCACCCCGATGTTTCCGCCATCGGTTGGGGTGTTACAGATTGGTATCAGAGCCAGGTTATAGGGAATTAGGTTATTAGAAATAATCTAGACTATAACCTTAGGGACTAAAACAGTACTTGCTTCTCCTACTTGTAACCCTAATTGCTTCCCTAATCCTATCCTTATCCTATGCCTTAAACCTACATATGACTACTCTTAATTGCCGGCTGCAATCCTGATCCACCATTAGATTTATAGGACAAAATCCTCAGGTTTAACCTGAACCCCCTTGAGATCTCGTCGAAGTTCTAGATTTTAATAACGAACACGTGCAATCTGGAAGGGTGAACGCCTGTATTCTGAGTCTTCTGTCTAGGCTGGCATTGCGCATATATCCCAATCAGACGAGGGACCCGGATGCCTACCTGGGAATTCTCGGGATGAGTGTTCACTTATAGGCTAAAGCATGTCTTCATATGTTATTAGAATTTAGAATCTTTGATAAGTCAACGTTTTCGTTTATTCGTTTTAATTAATGAATAAATGATTACATTCCTTATATGAACTCTCATTCATTTCATTGTGTCTATTACAGATCATGCCTCCTCGTCGCAGCACTCGCAACAGCAATGGTGAGAACCCCGCAGAAGATAGTGATAACCATAACCACAACCATGACCAAGCTCCTAACCACAACAACAATGGGGTCGATGCTCAACTGGCTGCGATCATTTCTCAACAAATGGCGCAGCAAATCGCAACTCTGGTTCCCAACTTGCTTGCTCAGGTCATCCAATTGAATGGGAATGGTCACAACAACGGGAACGGGAATGGCAATGGCAATGGCAATGGCAATGGACCCCAAGCTTGCACCCTCAAGCACTTCAACTCTTGTAACCCTCCAAAGTTCAGCGGTGAAGAGGGAGCTACTGGACTTCTCCAATGGTTTGAGGGTATTGAAAATACCTTCATCAACAGTGAGTGCCCCAACAATTTCAAGGTTCGTTACGCCATGAGTGTTCTCCATAAACGAGCACTCACATGGTGGAATGAAGAAAAGCGTACTCGTGGGGCCGAAGTTGCTCTTGCTATGACTTGGGACCAGGTCAAAGAGATCATGAAAGAGGAGTTCTGTCCTCGAAATGAAGTCAAAAAGCTTGAGGATGAGTTTCACACCTTGGCTCAAGATAGTGGGGAAAATCTTGCCTACAACACCCGCTTTCATGAGCTTAGCTTATTGTTGCCACACAAGGTTACTCCTCTGCCGGTAGCCATCGAGAAGTACATCGGTGGTCTGCCCATGCAAATCCAGGACACTGTTTGGGGTAGAAATCCTGCAACTCTGGAAGAGGCCAAACGTCTAGCGGCCACTCTTACTGATAATCATGTGAAGAATGGCACTCTGGTTCGCAAGGGCTCTAAGAAGACTGTTGCCAAAGATACTCCACAGCCTGCTATTGAAGTCAAGCCTGAGACCTCAAGCAACAAGAAGCGCAAGGCTAGAAACTATATGGTTGCTGCTACTCCACCTGCTGCCCAAAACCCAGCCAAGAAACCATACACCGGACCTCACCCTCTGTGCAACACTTGCAAGTATCACCATCCCACACAGGTGCCATGTCGATTCTGTACTAAGTGTCAAAGGTATGGTCACCTGGTGAACGTCTGTCGATCTCCTGCTGCCCAAGACAACAACAACCCAGCTCCCAACCAAAACCAACAAAACAACAGGCCTACTCGTGGTCAATGCTACGAGTGTGGTAACCCTAATCACTACATCAACAACTGTCCTAACCGTAACCGTAACCAAAACCAAAACCAAAATCAGAACCAGAACCAAAACCAAAACCAGAACCGCAATCAGAACCAAGGTGCTCGAGGTCGCGCCTACAATCTCAACGCTAATCAGGCCCGTGACAACAATGAAGTGGTGAATGGTACGTTTCTCATTAATAATCACTATGCATCCATATTATTTGATTCGGGAGCTGATAAGTCATTCGTGTCACTGAAGTTTGAACCTTTACTTAACTTACCCCACACTAATCTAGAAGACCCTTTTGTGGTAGAGGTAGCTAACGGGAAGTCTATTTCGATCGGTTCTATTATTCGTAACTGCTTGTTGAATCTCGATGATCATACCTTTCCTATCGATCTTATTCCCATGCATCTTGGTAGTTTTGATGTTATAGTAGGCATGGACTGGTTGTCAACTCATCGTGCCGAAATTCTGTGCTTCGAGAAAGTCATACGCATTCCTCTCGAATCTGGTGAGATTTTGAAGATCTATGGTGAGAAACCCTGTGGTGAGCTTAAGCTTATGTCTTGTACTACTGCCCAAAAGTACTTACGAAAGGGGTATACAGCCTTCTTAGCTAACGTGATAGAGAAGAAGGACAAAGGCAAGAGTATCCAAGACATTCCTATTATCCGAGACTATCCTGAAGTTTTCCCAGAGGATTTACCTGGTTTGCCTCCTGCCCGACAAGTGGAGTTTCGTATTGATCTTGTTCCTGGTGCTAATCCGATAGCTAAAGCTCCTTATCGTCTTGCACCCTCTGAGATGCAAGAACTTGCTAGTCAATTACAGGAACTTTCTGATAAAGGGTTCATTCGCCCTAGTTCTTCTCCATGGGGAGCCCCTGTCTTATTTGTTAAAAAGAAGGATGGTTCTCTTCGGATGTGTATTGACTACCGTGAACTCAACAAACTCACCATCAAGAATCGTTATCCACTTCCTAGGATTGACGATCTCTTCGATCAACTTCAAGGAGCAACCCACTTCTCGAAGATTGATCTTCGTTCTGGTTATCATCAGCTTAGAGTCCACGATGAAGATATTCCCAAGACAGCTTTTCGCACTCGCTACGGTCACTATGAATTCATGGTTATGCCTTTCGGTTTGACCAATGCTCCCGCGGTATTTATGGATCTGATGAATCGGGTTTGTAGACCCTATCTCGACAAATTCGTGATCGTTTTCATCGATGATATTTTGATTTACTCTAAGTCAAAATCCGATCACGAGCAACATCTTCACTCTATCTTGAGTCTCCTAAAGAAAGAACAACTGTACGCCAAGTTCTCCAAATGTGAATTTTGGCTTAAGGAAGTTCAATTTTTGGGACATGTCATTGATATGAACGGAATTCATGTTGATCCTGCGAAAATCGAAGCTGTGAAGAATTGGAGTGTTCCTACCACTCCCACAGAAGTCCGTTCTTTTCTTGGGTTGGCTGGTTATTATCGTCGATTCATCGCCAATTTCTCCAAGATCGCTGTTCCTCTCACTACCTTGACTCACAAGGGTAAACCTTATGAGTGGGGACCTAAGCAAGAGGAAGCGTTTGAAACTCTTAAGCTGAAACTCTGTGAAGCTCCTGTCTTATCTCTACCTGATGGTAATGATGATTTCGTGGTCTACTGTGATGCATCGAACCAAGGCCTCGGTTGTGTTCTCATGCAACGAGGAAAGGTTATCGCTTATGCGTCTCGACAACTCAAGATTCACGAGAAAAATTATACCACCCATGATCTCGAATTGGGTGCTGTTGTCTTTGCACTCAAGATTTGGAGACATTATCTCTATGGGACCAAATGTGTGGTGTTCACGGACCACAAAAGTCTCCAACATGTCTTCGATCAAAAGAATCTTAACATGAGGCAACGACGTTGGGTTGAACTACTTAACGACTACGATTGCGAAATTCGCTACCATCCTGGCAAAGCGAATGTTGTGGCTGACGCACTTAGTCGTAAAGAGCGTGTCAAACTCCAATGTGCGAGAGTTCGTACTGATCTCCAAGATCGCATTCTCCAGGCTCAACACACCTCAGTCACCCAAGGTAACATGTACGATGAAATGTCTTGTGGTGCTGAGACTCAACTTGAAACCAAACCCGATGGTCTTCTTTATTTTCTTAATCGACTGTGGATTCCCGACCGTGATGATCTTCGTACTTTTCTCATGAACGAGGCTCATAAGTCTCGTTATTCTATTCATCCTGGAGCTGACAAGATGTACCAAGATCTTCGTTATTCTTATTGGTGGCCTGGTATGAAGAAAGACATTGCTCTTTTCGTTGCAAAATGCCTCACTTGTTCCAAGGTTAAGGCTGAACATCAACGACCATCTGGTATGCTTGAACAACCAGAGATTCCTGTCTGGAAATGGGAGAGCATAGCTATGGATTTCATCACCAAACTCCCTCGCACACCCAAAGGTTTTGACAGTATTTGGGTAATTGTCGATCGTTTGACCAAGTCCGCTCACTTTCTACCTATTCGTGAGAAGTATTCTGTGGAAAGGTTGGCACGGATGTACGTAAGTGAAATCGTATGTCGTCACGGTATACCTTTGGACATTATTTCTGATCGCGATGGTCGTTTCACCTCTCACTTTTGGGAATCTCTACAAAAAGCTTTGGGTACTAAGTTGAACTTGAGCACTGCTTATCACCCTCAAACGGATGGTCAGACTGAACGAACCATCCAAACACTTGAGGACATGCTCAGGGCGTGTGTCATCGATTTTGGTGGCGCATGGGATTCTCATCTTCCTTTGGTTGAGTTTTCATACAACAACAGTTATCACGCCAGCATTAACATGGCTCCTTTTGAGGCACTCTATGGTCGGAAATGTCGTTCTCCTGTCTGTTGGACCGAGGTTGGTGAAGCTCGCATTACTGGACCCGAACTAATCCAGGAAACCACAGACAAAATCCAGCTTATTCAGGATAATCTTCTCAAGGCTCGAAGTCGCCAAAAGAGTTATGCTGATAAACGTCGTAAACCCTTGGAATTTCAGGTTGGGGACCTTGTACTACTTAAGGTATCCCCTTGGAAAGGAGTTATTCGTTTCGGTAGAAAGGGAAAACTAGCTCCTCGATACGTAGGCCCCTTCAAAATTCTTGACAGAGTTGGGAAAGTGGCTTACAGACTTGAGCTTCCACCCGAGCTAAGCAATGTTCATCCGACCTTCCATGTTTCGAACCTCAAGAAATGCTTAGCAGATGAGAACCTTCATGTTCCTCTTGAGGATGTGCAAATCGATGAAAGCATGCACATTATCGAGAAACCCGTCGAGATTGTTGACACTGGAGTCAAGAAACTCAAACGCAGTCGTATTCCGATCGTTAAGGTTCGTTGGGAATCTAAACGAGGCCCAGAGTTCACTTGGGAGCGTAAAGACCAGATGAAGTCGAAGTATCCGCATCTTTTTCCACCAGACTCTCCAACTCCAACTTCGGGACGAAGTTCCTAAAAGTAGGGGAGACTGTAACATTACGCATTTAAATTCTTGTACGTTACGCACCAACATTAATAAAAACGTCAAGTTTCATATTTACCCTCGCAATTATTATTTTCGTCGCATTTATTATTTTTTTTTGTCGTTAATATGGAACCCTAATGATATGTATATTATTATATATATGTGTGTGAATGTGAAATTAAATCAAAAAAATGTTTGCCTTGGCCGGGATTCGAACCCGCGCCAAGGCCGGTCCAAACAAACACACGAGCCCAACCAGCTGGGCTGGCCTTCTGTTTGTGATAAACCCGGGCTCACATTAAACTTATACACGAATTAAAATCCTCACAGTTGACAATAAAAGTCAACTGTGGGATTCCTTGTTGCCCAATCCGTAGTGTTAACGCGTGATTGTTATAATTATGGTAAACTCGTGCATTATCCGGCCCATTACAACACAATTACACAGCTATTACACGGCAATCGTGCCCTAATGATCTTAATTGGCCGCGTATTATCAAAAGGAAAGTCAACGATCCAATTAACCCTAACCCTAATCTATTAGTATAAATTGAGACCTCCTGGACCTCGAAAACTCGCTCATACCTCTCCCTCAATCTCTATTTCTCTCTATTACTGCTCTGATCGTTGTTTTCTGTTCGTGGTTGACTTTTCTCATTGACCCGATCATAATCATCATCACCACACTGTGAGTTTAATTTATTTGGTGGGTTTAGTTCATCGGCATCCAAGCAACAATAGCCCCAACATTAATCGGGCTATTGTTGCCTGGATCATCTAATTGCATAACTAGGGTTCATCACGTTCATGAATTGGGGATAAGGCTTTTGGTTCATACTGTATTTATTTAATTTAAACCAGAAGATAACACAACCACCGGCCTAGGCCAGGTGGTTGTGACTCTGGTCTGGTATCGTGGTCATCCGGGTTCGAGTCCGGCTCTGACCGGTTTTTATGCTTTCTTTCCTTTTCTTTTTTTTAAACAAACATTAATTAATTATATATATATATATAAATCCTTTTAATCTTATAAATTCTTTTTAAAATACCAAAACTCTTTTATAAATTCTAAAAAAATTATTATTAGTTAATCTGATATAAAAGATTTATTTACAATTTTTATTTTCCAGAAATTCTTTTATTTAATAATTATAATAATTAAATCATTTTTATACTATTATATTTATAAAAATCCATTATTATATCAAAACAGTTTTATTAAATTCCACAAAAATTATCCTAACTTTTTATAAAGTTAAACTTTACTGAAATAATTTTTAATTCAGTAAAATCATTTATTTATTATTTTTAATCAATTTTTGTAAGATTTAATCATATTTAATTCATAATAAATCCAATTTTCATCATTTTTGCACCAAAATTTTATACAAATTATTTTTAATCATTTGGAACAGAATTGTGATTTTTAAAATAAGATTTCTTTAATTTTAGTATTTTTGAATATTAAAGTTAATAATTGGCTATTTATAAATAAATAGATTTAAAAATCTATCTTAAATGAAATAATTTTATAAAAATTATTTTATTGCTTCAAACACTTTATTGTACTCATTCAAAATTCAAACTTTATAAATAGACTATTTTTCATTAATTATCCAAATTTTCTTTATTTAATTAACATTTTTAAATTAAATTTAACAAATTGATTATCCCCAAATCGAAACCCTAGGATACACATATTAGTTTACATAGACTTAGACTTATTATATATTACCTCATTATAGGGTAATAATTGGAATCACTTTGGGCAACACAATTATCATATCTTTTTCAACAAGTTAACATTTGCTAAGGTGAGTTTACATAGCCCCTTTTATCACCACTTTTGGGGTGAAACATGTTATAACACTTTTCATTGCAATTCAATCATCAATGTGTTTGTGTGTTTTCTATGTTGCATATTGTCTTGAACATGATTAGAGTAAGCACATTCTAGCATAATCATTAACATTGATCAGCCGACGGTATACATTGATAGATCTATTGGACTGACAATCCCACCCGGATACGTGCCTCCTACCAAGGTTACGTGGGTGTTTGTTATCGCATAACATTATTCATTGGGACCATAAGTGTATGGTATGTATTATTTTATAACAGTCAGCAGGGTTGATTATGCACTCGATTTATTTCTAATATGTTTCTCACATATGGGCTAGATTAACATGACACATGAATTGCATAACATTTTATTCATTTTACCATCAAAAACCTATGTAATTCTCACCAACTTATGTTGACCCAAAATACTTTCAAAATTAACATGTTTCAGGTAACAATGAAGCTGAGGCTTGAGTTAGCATGAGGATTTATCTTGAAGTTTATTTGAAGTTTTTGAAGTTATTATTTGGATGTTATGTATTTGAATTCTTAGTCATTATTTCACATTTTGGATATTATGTTTGAATAAATTATTTAAAATTTATATTATACCATGTGCTACTGAAAACAATCATCAATACGTGGCACCCCGATGTTTCCGCCATCGGTTGGGGTGTTACAATCCATAAAAATGTCCAAGTCTTGGGAGATTGCATCTTGTAAAGACGCCCTCCTTTTTTCTGTCTTGAAATGGAAACTCTGCATGTGCTCTAGTAGGCGTAGAAACCCTGAAGACCCCGGCTTACCATCTTTACACTCATGGAAATGCTTAAAGGGGCATGTTCTCAAACCACTACGCGAGCCAGGGCCAAAACCTCCTTGTTTAACATTCCGATCCCTTTTATTAGGAGCCATATGCACGCAAACACCAAACCCAATAACAGATAAGAAGAATAAGAAACCCCTATTCGAGACGAGTTGGGTCAGAATAACGCGGGAGTTTGGAGGGGAGCAACCGAAAATTGCTCACCTCCTACCGGTCAAACGCAGTTGCCCCTTTTTTTACATCATCGGCCACGTCTGGCGACCCGTACGATGAGGCTTACAGGAGGGAACCTTTTTATATTTATTATTATTATTATTAATTCTTTTTTTTTCTTTTTGTTTCACGTGGCTTCCTTTTCACTTTCCTCAATTCCACTTCCTTTCGAAAAGGAGCTTCCTCAGTTCTAACACGGCAGCGGTATTGATTGACAAAAGGTAATCTTGTTTCTTGCACAAAAGGTAAAGAAACATAAGGATGTATATTATAACTTAGTTAATTAATAGTTAATCGGTTTATTTTTTAATATGTGATAAGAAATATGCTCATGCAATTATGTGAAATGGGCATCATAAATTGTAAATTGTGATATTATTAAGTTTTAGTGGTAAAATAAGGGTATAAACTTCTCAAAAATAGGTACGTACAGATGATATAAAGGTGTAATTAATGGTGGTAGTAGTATTCTGGATACGTCAATTACCATAAGCCATGACTTTTTTAGATGTCTTTTCTCAAGTGCTATTAATTTAATTATGTTATTATTCAAGTGGTGGCCGGTAATTTGGATCCTATATATGAATTGTTAAATCCATTAAAATATGTTATTGTTTATGACGTAGTATTAAAATGTGGTTCAAAGTGGTTGTGGAAAACTCGGCTATTTTAACATAGAAGTTCAAGGAGTAGAATATTATTTTTCAACATGTTTTGGCAACAACATTGTAAAATTTGCGATCTTCAATTTCAACACTAGATTAAGATACAAAAGTTTGACACTTTATAGAACTTGATAGCGCGTTTTCTAGCAAGAACACATAATAGCTAGAGGTCAATCGACAAGCATCTGGACAATCTCTCTAATCAGAGGCTAAATATTCGGTGAGACTCAAAAAGGATGAGAGAAATAGTTGTAGCCCATGAATATGATAGCCTATGATCTAGTGTGTTTGATTATATTAATAAGAACAAAAGGTATAAGAATTAATCATGTATACCTGATATGATTAACCATTCAGGAACCTCAGTAATGGAAGACACCATCATCTTGATCGGGTTCCCTTTAGGGTATGCAGTTCTGTTGGTTCATGTGCTCTTAAGTTATGAACACATTGAGAGAGAGAGAGAGAGAGAGAGAGAGAGAGAGAGAGAGAGAGAGAGAGAGAGAGAGAGAGGGGGGGGGGGAACGACTAATGGAGTTATGATTTTGTGTCAACCTTAATCTCATAATAACCTCTCTATTTATACATACCCAGTGGACACCCTAATAAGGCTCATCTAATGATAGTCCGCCCATCAAAGACATATTTGTTATTGGGCTTAGGATAATATTAATAATTGATCATCATAATAGAAATGATTATAATGGCTATCGATAAATATACAAACGTTACGTATATTTATTCCAACATTCTCCCACTTAGCCGAGTAATCATTTATTATGAGTATTACGTAAGTCTGCAGAGATTAATACTCATTTTTAGTTCTAAACTCAAAATGTAGCAGAGAAATACAGCCGTTAAGTCTTTATTCGACTTAGGACCCCCATTAATCATACTACACCCAAATTTAAAACTTAACAATAGGATCAATTAACGTTATGCCCTTAGTTGATTTGTTATATTATTGTCTTTATGCCATTATGCTAGCTTAGCATGCTAATAGACAAACAAATCATAATGAGAAAAATTAATCATTAGTCATTAGTCATAAGTCATAAGTCATAAGTCATTCATAGTACGATATGCAGTTGTACATGGTCATCATTAATACCCTTTTCTCTTAGTTGGCCCTTAGTGAGACTTATAGGTGATAGACCTTTAGTTATTGGATCCATAAGCATATCATGAATGCATTCAATACAAAATTCTAATTTCCTCTATTTGTTCTTAATCATAAGCGAACAATAATTTTGTATCGAACTCTAATGCAGCTCCTCTGAAACTGTTATTGTTCGAGAAATTATGGCAACTGACTTTATCACAATAAGTCTTCAACATAATATTTAAATGGAGACAATAAGTTATGAGTCAACGGATAAATTTACCAACATTTAATGACCATTCTGTTGTGATCAGCAACACATTATGCCATGATAACTTAGGTTGTTGTTAACAGTTCCTTATGACTACTCCATGAGATAGTTATGTCTGCTAACGTTAGGATATACCCTGAAATTGACATCACTTTAGGTTCTTACTTCTTCTTTAGATTATAGTCTCTTGTTTCTTAAAGATATTGTAACGTTCCATTAGATGCTTTTCATCAATCTAGACAAGTCTAGTATCAAGCAATACGAACACTATCATAAACAAGCATAAACTTAAATTTACATTAGTCTTCTAATTATTGAAACATAAGGTGATAGTCTCAAATTATCCTATTAACCTTTAAAAGAGAGCAATGTTGTATGTTACATACTTAAGAACCTGCTTAGAGTAAAACTTATGGGATGAAACTAATATCCCGTTGGGTCTACCTCGGTATATTTTGATTCCTATCACGCAAGAAGAATCCCCGATGTTCATCATGTCAAAATTATGTATGAACAATGCTTTGACTTAGGTAACATATACTTGTTAAGAGAAACATCATATAGGACAAGTTTTCATTAGTTGCTCCCACTCATCTTGAGGTAGCTTCTTTAATTCACTTAGTTCTTGATGAAGAGAATTTCATTATGATTCCAACACATTTTATGCTTGCATCAACCAATACATGGATCTTATTGACTTACAGACTAAGTGTTCTTAGCCTTCAGTTTAGAACTTTTAGGTTGCTTAATGAACATGTAGGTCATTGCTATGAAAAGTTGTTTTAATGTCATTCTAATGTGGCTCTTAGTTATTATACGCTACTAGGACGATAATGATCCTCAATCTAATCTCTCCTTGAGTATAATCTTTTTACAATCAATCTTATCTTACAACGTTCCCATTCGGATATGGTTTAATTATGAATACCTTTAGGTTATTCAACCAAATCCCAAACGTTATTCTAATGAAGATTCATTGATACTAATGATTTAATTAGAAGAGTTAGGATCGGTAAACTTTCCAAACATCCATTTTGTGTTAGGCAGGTTACATAATCATCAAATTTAATGGGCTTTTTTGGACCCATATGACCTCCTGAGTTGAACAATGGGTTTATTATGATAGAAACTTAACTTTAGTTAGGTGTTTTCTTTATTTTTTCAGGTATATAAGGAGCAACATTAGTTTATAAGTGTGTAAGAGTTGGTGCAGTAAGGTGTACCGTGTACAAGAAGAATTCCCGAAGTTAAATTCAGAGTTAAACTTAATGAGTCTCGAATTTTAATGAGTCTCTCCCCCGCATCTTGTACTTCCGAAAAAAAAGTCGTAATAAGGACTTTTACTGCTCCACTTACCTTAGAAATCTTAATGAATTCAATATGCTTAAGGTCTAACATTTGGAAGATCCATAGATTTAAATAGAGAAAACAACCTAATGATGTTAATTGTCGTTTCTCTTGATGAGGATTACATTAGTAAGAAATCTAAGTTCGCCCATATTTAGGCATCCACAAAACTTTGTCAGGAGTACGTCAAATGCTAAGGAGACAAGTGTGATAAAGCGTTGTCTAGTGCAAGAGGTGTAATTTGAGGATAGATAAATTGTCGTTCCCCCACCTTTCTAACTTTTGCAAGTCATAAGTAGGACATCTAATGCTCCCACTAATCTTTTAGGTCTCTTAGTATCTCCACATAATAAGTTTCAACGATGCGTGTGAACGAGAATATTTCATCTATTCTATACTTGATTTCCCTTATCGTTAAAATTTCATAAGGTATTTTAAGGACATACTTAGAGGGAAACTTATGAAGTATATATGAATTGATTTCTTTAATACTTTGGTTTGTAGGAAACGAAATAGATACAATTAGATATTTATCTAAGCTCCACTAATGTCAACTAGTTATGATTTATGATGGAAACCCATTTATTCCTTTCGCCATTTAATGTTTAGGGCGTTTAACACATGCTTTGAAGTCACTGAGAATGAGATTTGATAGCCAATCATCCTTTAGTGACCTGCTCATGATTTCTCATGAAATTTTGGTCTTAGTGGATGAATTGCATGGGTCTCATTTTCCTTTGTTAAATTCTCATTTTCATGATAACAAAGTTGTGAAAACGTTATTGGATCATCTAGTTTTATTTCATAAGGTTTCTATTCAGATAATAACAACAACCAATATAAGAGTGTAACTTAATAGTGGCTTTAGTTTGGTCATTAAAACCATGTAACTATCAAAAAAATTGTAGCTTTTATTATTGATACTAAATTCTGAGTAATCTCAAGAATATCGTAAGGTATCATAAAGCTTTAACACTAAGATCAGTTATTAATGGTTAATAGACCCTTAATTTTGCCACCAACTATCATCTTAAGTATTTGTTGAATTATGGTAAGGAAACGTATAAAACTAGACTCAACCATCATGTGTTAATTGGAATTCATTAGCATTTGTGGAGTTAAATATTCTTAATTAGGCAGTACATATCTTAGTCAGTTGTTCTCCTTACTTATGGGTAATCTCATTGTTTATGCATATTCTTAATGGCACAGTTTTGCTTAGTAAGACTTTCCCTTTAGAGAAACTAACGGCTGAAGGTAGTACTTGTATTTGTTTCCAGACCTTATAATTATCCTCTCTACGGTAATTATTCTTCCTCTTTTAGGTTTAATGGTAGTAAGGTGAATAACATTAATTTTTCTAGTTTAATGTGTTCCTTTTCATGTACGTAATTTGCTATCAAGACACTCATTTTTACTTTGATATTTCTGAGTGTTATAGTTGAATCATAATGCATCTAATCGTACTGGTGGAAAAGTCATAATGCACTAGAAATTTTATTGTTTTCCATGTATAACCCCTTAGCTTTATGGGTCATGTTATTCAATGTTAAGATATATTCACAGATGCCATTTAACCATAAAGTTAGATTTATTTATTTCATGCTTCTTAGTAATTTGTTATATTCTTTCATTCCATAGATAATACAGCAGTCTTAGGAATTTCAAAATATTTAATAGCTCACCTTTTAAGAATCAGTAAAAGGAGTTCTTAATTACCATAAGAGCCATTTTTATTCCACTTATTATGCTCATATTTTATTTTGTAATACTTTATCAGATAGAGCGTAGAAATGTCATGTCTTAAGAGGTAATTTAATAAGAACAAAATTTAAGCAAACTCTTCTTAATTTTGATAATTAGAGTGGATTACTTAGTTGAGCTAGTAATTTATAGAAGAATGTGAGATTAGTTTAAAGTTACGGGTATTGAAAAAAAAAACAGACTCACATCATGATCATTATATTAATGAAGGATCATCAATCGTGAGGATCAATTTTGTAATGAAGACGTGATAATATCATAACACCAACATAAGCTACTTAAATAACATCACCTTTGGGCAGAAGTGAGACATTCAAAGTCCTTGTCACACCCTCAAATTACCACTTGCGGGGTTTTACCGCGAGGCGCATGACAAACCAGGATCCAAGTCAACGGTCACAATAAACAACACTATATGAAAATACATAAAATTCAAAAGACATAGTTTTCATATACCCATAAACTGTAGCGGAAGCATTTAACGAGTTACAATCCAAAGTTTTAATATTTCAAACGTTTGATGCAAATCGTAAACTAAACTCTAGACGCCAGTGCAGACCCGTGCGCCTAGTTCCCTTTATTGCTACCTTAGCGACCTGAGAAAAACATGCCAAAAAGATGTCAACATATAATGCTGGTGAGTTCACAGGTTTGTTCAAATTGTTACCAAGATGTTACCAGGATGTTACCATGTCCATACTATATCCATGTTACCAAGTACGCTAGCTAGGCGTATGTTTTGTTACTACTACGATTGGAAAACCATTACTAGACTGTTACCATGTGTTCAGCCCGATGTGTTGTAGCCACGCTACGAGTGTTACCAGTTCGAGACAATATGCACCCGCCCGGCCCTCCAAGCCGTCGAGTGGGGCCTGTCAAACCCAATAGATCTATCCACATTTCCCCCGTTGTGCATCCCCGCACATTCATGGTTTCCCCCGGGACTTTAAAAGATCGTATAGTACACAAGTTTAAACCATAGTATGACATATGTTACCAAAATAGTTTAGTGCATGTTTTCTCCCCCAAAAGTTAAAGCAGTAAAAGTGGGGCCGTGAACTCACCTTAGATAGCGTTCTTCAAATACAAGTAAAGATGTTTAGCCCTTGATAATCCCTCTACCGGAGATCTATCAAAATGTTCACATAAGTGTTCCGACTAATAACCATAAGGTTATCTAGTCCCCGATTGTCCAGATCGTAACCAAGTATATTTTAAAACGTGTTTAAATGTTTAACCGACACACTAGACCGACCCGACATCCCGTTGGTGACCCATTACCCTAACTAATCAAGTATACATAGATTACACACAAGGTTCAAGCATAAAACACTTAGTTTGTATCAAAAATCTCATTTCTGCATCAGAACGGTCGAACCAGTCAGTTCTAAGTCTCATTCGCACCTTTTTGTCTCCTTCGCACCCTTTTTACATCTCGTTCGACCGTTTGATGCTTCCTTCGCCCGTTTTATCACATTCGTCCAATATAAACCCAGGTTCGACCCTGGATCCCTCCTTCGCACCATCGATTGGTCGAAGGAGGCCAGGTTCGCCCCTGTTGTATAATTTTTCCTAAAAACGCTTCAACCACATTCAAAACAACCCGAAACATCATCAAACACAGCAGTCAAGCATGGATAACTTATCCCTACAAAACCCCACCGGTTTTACACCAAAGTCTAGTCGTTTTACAAGTTTCCCAAAATAGTAAATTATGGAGATGTCACATCATCATGCATGAAATCCTTACCCAATTAGGAAACTTTATGAAATCCATCAATAATCAACTTAATATACTCAGATTACCATGAACAATAAATCCCCCAATCATATCCTTATTACTATCATTATGAACAAGCCCTAGATCTAACCCGAAATCCCCAAAATGGATAAAACATCATCAATAACCAATTGTAACCTATCTCAATCATAAAACATCATCAATAATAGTCCTAGATCATTGTTATAACATCTATACAGCAATCATTCATCAAACAATACATAACATCACATAAAACACAACTTACATATGTTATTCATTATGAAACCTATGTTAAATAATCATGTTTTGATTTAGAAAGATGTTTAAAAGGTTTTTAATCATAAAAACACCCTTAGAACAGATCTGGACAATTAGGGTTATATGAAAACGAATTAAAATGCTTTTAAAAGATTTAGGATTATGAACACACCTTGGATTCTTGTTTAGATGTTGTAGATGGGTTAGATTATGGAAAAGAAGAGCAAAAACTCCTTCCTTAGTGTTTAAGATCGTTTGAGAGCGTTTTGGGACGGTTAGGGTTTGTGAAATGATGAAAAATGACAAAGGTTGGTATTTATACTAATTCTCCTTCGCACCAATTCATTGGTCGAAGGTGGTCTCCTTCGCCCCTATCACAGGGTCGAATGAGCCCTGCTTGGTCGAAGGAAATTCCTCAAATTCCACTTCCCTGGTTCGCCCATTTCACAAGGGTCGAACCAGGCAACTTCTTCTCCTTCGACCACTCGAAGGGTCGAACCAGAACCCCTTTTTAACTAGTTTTCCAGTTTGTCGTGTTTAACGCATTCTAACACATCTTAACACATAAGCATGCATCCTTAATCTATATTTAACACATTTAAGCACAGATAATCATTTACACATCATTTAAACACACCTATGTATATAATCCACCACACAACCCATAATCTACACATATACTTAATTAGTTCATGTAATGTCACCAACAACGGGACCCGGTACTAGTGTATTACCAAAACGACTCCCAATGATCCTTCAGATCATTTTACTCTTGACAATCCTAACTTGACCCGAGTCAACTGACCCAGTTAAGTTTGTTTATAAACGTTTCTCGCTAAGGTAGACTTAGATGTTACTAGTATGTTTAAGCCGAACATGCCGGGTGTCACATCATCCCCACGTTGAAAGAATTTTCGTCCCGAAAATTGCGCAAAGCCCAAAAAGAAAGAAACGAAAAGAACATAACGAAAAGAAAATTACCGGATGTCACATCATCCCCACGTTGAAAGGAATCTCGACCGGAGATTCATTCCGCTTCAGCAGTAACATGCCTCAACTCAAACGCGCGCTTAGGAAAAAGATGAGGATACTTAGATTTCATCTGATCCTCCCGTTCCCATGTGAACTCCGGTCCACGGTTCGAGTTCCAACGGACTTTAACGATGCGGATTTTACTCCGACGAAGGCTACGAATCTTGTAGTTGAGAATCTCCACAGGTTCCTCCACAATGCGAAGACGATCATCAACCTTGATCTCTTCCAGTGGTACAATGAGAGATTCATCAGCCAAACACTTCTTCAAGTTAGACACATGGAAGACGTTGTGTACACTACCGAGCTCCGCCGGTAAGTCAAGTCTGTATGCCACCGGTCCAATCCGATCCAGGATTGCGAACGTTCCGACATAACGAGGGTTAAGCTTGCCACGCTTTCCAAAGCGTATGACGCCCTTCCATGGTGAAACTTTCAGAAGTACCTTGTCCCCAACCTGGAACTCTAATGGTTTTCGACGGCGATCGGCATAGCTCTTCTGACGATCCCGTGCAGCAGCCAAACGTTGACGGATCTGTACGATTTTCTCCGAAGTTTCGTACACGAGTTCCGGACCAGTGAGCTGGCTCTCGCCCACCTCGGCCCAACAAAGTGGTGATCGAAATTTCCGTCCGTAAAGAGCCTCGAACGGAGCTGCCTTGATGCTAGAGTGATAGCTGTTGTTGTAGGAGAACTCTACTAACGGCAGGTGGATCTCCCAACTTTTGCCAAAATCGATAACACATGCCCGAAGCATGTCTTCCAAGGTTTGAATCGTCCGCTCACTCTGTCCATCAGTTTGCGGATGATAAGACGTACTCATATCCAGCTGAGTACCCAAAGCCTTGTGCAGAGCCTTCCAGAAACGCGAAGCGAAACGAGAATCACAATCAGAGATAATAGAAACAGGCACCTCGTGCCGAGCAACCACCTCCTTAAGGTAAAGTCGAGCCAACCACTCGAGTCCATCGGTTTCCTTAATAGGTATAAAACGCGCCGATTTTGTCAGCCGGTCAACAATCACCCAGATCATATCATAACCACTAGGCGATCTTGATAGCTTGGTGACAAAATCCATCGTGATTCGTTCCCACTTCCATTCTGGAATCTCTGGTTGTTGCAGGAGACCAGACGGCCTCTGATACTCCACCTTGACTTTAGCACAAGTCAAACATTTGCTGACATAAGAAGCTATATCAGCTTTCATGTTCGGCCACCAATAAAGTATCTTCAAATCCTGATACATCTTATCGGAGCCAGGGTGAATAGAATATCGGGATTTGTGAGCTTCATCCAGAACAAGCTCGCGCAATCCCCCGAACAATGGGACCCAAACACGTCCCGCAAAATAGTGCAAGCCATCAGCCCTGAGCTCAAGATGCTTGTCAGCACCGTGCATCGTTTCAGCCTTAAGGTTTTCCTCCTTCAAGGCTTCCAATTGTGCAGAACGGATTTGGTCAGGCAACGACGAATGAATGGTGAGCTGTAAGGCTCGAACACGGCGAGGGTTCGCAGACTCCTTCCTGCTCAAGGCGTCCGCCACAACGTTCGCCTTGCCAGGATGGTATTTGATGGCACAGTCGTAATCGTTCAGGAGTTCTACCCAGCGACGCTGCCGCATGTTCAACACCTTCTGGTTGAAAATATGCTGAAGACTCTTGTGATCGGTATATACTTCACACTTGGTACCGTACAAGTAATGTCTCCAGATTTTCAACGCAAAGACTACCGCACCCAGTTCCAAGTCATGAGTAGTGTAGTTCTTCTCATGAACTTTGAGTTGGCGAGAAGCATAAGCAATAACCTTCCCGCGCTGCATCAATACGCAACCAAGACCACGAATAGAAGCATCACAGTACACAACGAAGTCATCCGTACCCTCAGGTAAGGATAAGATAGGTGCAGAACAAAGTTTAAGCTTCAGCATCTGAAATGCTGATTCTTGTGGTTCGTCCCAGTCGAACTTTCGGTCCTTCTGGGTAAGAGCAGTGAGGGGTTGAGCGATCTTCGAAAATCCCTCAATGAAACGACGATAATAACCTGCAAGACCTAGGAATTGCCGCACCTCAGATGGCGTCTTTGGTGCTTCCCAGTCCATAATAGCTTCGATCTTAGCCGGATCGACATGAATTCCCAGTTCACTCACCACATGCCCTAGGAATTGAACTTCGCGTAACCAAAAATCACACTTTGAGAACTTAGCATACAACTGCTCTTGTCTCAAAAGTTCCAAGACCAACCGTAGGTGTTCCTCATGATCCGCCTTGTTCTTGGAGTAAATCAGAATGTCGTCAATGAACACGATGACGAACTTATCAAGGTAAGGTTTACAAACGCGGTTCATCAGATCCATGAACACCGCCGGTGCGTTAGTGAGACCGAAAGGCATGCCCAAGAACTCAAAATGGCCATAACGAGTGCGAAAAGCAGTCTTCTGAATGTTAGCTTCCCTGACGCGCAACTGGTGATAACCGGACCGCAAATCAATCTTCGAATAATAGCTAGAGCCCTGAAGCTGGTCAAAGAGATCATCAATGCGAGGAAGAGGATAACGATTCTTGATGGTCACTTTGTTCAGCTCACGATAATCAATACACATGCGAAGACTTCCGTCCTTCTTCTTTACAAACAAAATAGGAGCTCCCCACAGGGAAGAACTCGGTCGAATGAAACCCTTTTCCAAGAGTTCCTGTAACTGGCTGGACAACTCTTGCATCTCGGGAGGTGCAAGACGATACGGAGCTCGGGCGATAGGAGCTGCGCCCGGAGTAAGATCAATACCAAACTCAACCTGACGATGGGGAGGAAGACCAGGTAAATCATCAGGAAATACATCAGAAAAGTCACGAACCACCGGTATATCCTCAATCTTCTTCTCGTCGTCAGTAGAAATGTTAACAAGTGCCAGAATGGCCGAACAACCCTTCCGAAGATACTTACGGGCTTTCATGCTAGAAATGATACTCAGCGGAGCACCGCTTTTCTCGCCATGAACCGAAAGAATCTCTCCATCAGGGAGAGGGATCCGAATAACCTTGTCAAAACAAACGATCTCCGCGTGATACAACGATAACCAATCCATGCCAACCACGACATCAAAACTACCCAGAGGTACCGGCATAAGGTCAATGGGGAAAGACAAACCCGACAGTTCCAAGCGACATTCCTTAAGGGTGTGTGTCGCTTCGATTTTCTTACCATCAGCCAATTCTATTAAGTACTTAGCCTCTAAAGGTGTGGGTACTATATCTAGCAATCGACTAACATCCAAAGATACGAAACTCTTATCGGCACCAGAATAAAATAAGACAGAAACATAGCGATCATTAAGAAGGAACGTACCGGTAACTGTGTCTGGATCCTGCCTAGCCTCTGCAGATCCAATGACGAAAGCACGTGCAGTCCTGCCTCCGCCGCCATTGTTCCCGTTACCATTCCCGTTCTTCCCGTTTTCGCCCTGTTTCAGCTTGGGACAGTCACGCTTGAAATGTCCCGTGTCAACACAATGATAACACCCCTGCCTCCCCTGAGTCCCCAGAGCAGCAGGAGTAAGAGCAGGAGTAGGGGTACGAGCTTGGGTCGATGGAAGTGCTGCCCTGCAATCCTTGGCCAAGTGTCCAAGCTGGTTGCACCGATGACAGCGTGCTTTATCACAGTTTCCCGAGTGATGGTAACCACACCGGTTACACTTGGGATGCTTCCCAATATACCCACCTGTCTTCTGCCCCGAAGACGATCCAGACGACTCAAACTTCTTTGCCGGCTGAGACGGTGCCGGTACAACACTCTTCCCCATACCATCCCATTTTCTCTTGTTCCCTTCAGTAGCCTTCACAGTAGCACCCTTAGGAGGCAAAACACCTTCTGCCACCTTTAGGTTAGTCATCCGATGAGCGGATCAGACAACTTCAGCAATAGTAGGAAGGTTTCCAGCAGCTACCAACCCAGCAATCTCCGGCACCAGTCCAGACACGTAGTGCTCGATCCTCCTGTACTCGGGTGTGTGTAAATCAGGACACAACACCGCCAGCTCGTTCCTCCTCACAGTATACTCCTCAATCTCAGACCCAACCATCTTGTAACTCCAGACCTCATGCTCCAACTTCTGTATCTCCTCTCTCGGACAGTACTCACCTCTCAAAAGCTGCACAAACTCCACCCAAGGCATAGCAATAGCCTCTCCTAATCCTACATTCTGAGTAGTAGCATTCCACCACGACAATGTAGGCCCTTCAAATGTCGCAGTAGCATACTTTACCTGGTCCTCAGCAGCACAGTTACACATAACAAACACAGATTCAACCTTCTCCAGCCATCGGAGCAGTCCCACCGCTCCCTCAGTTCCAGCGAAGTTGTGGGGCTGACAGTCCCTAAACTTCTTATAAGAGCACTGAGGTGGGGGTGGATTGCCACCAATACCTGAAACACGGTACACGAGTAAAACACAGACGAAAGGACACGAAACCCAAAAATGAGGCAAGGTCGACAAAAATCAACTCACCACCCATGGCATTAATCCCGGCCTGGAAATTAGCCATAGCCATGTTCACTTGCTGCTGGAGCAAGTTGTTCAGTTCAGCCTGGGTCATGTTGATGTTCCCACGACCACCGCCTCCAGCACGACCACCGCCGCCAGCACGGCCACCGCCGCCACCACGACGTCCACCACCGCGAGCACCAGACATGATCTAACAAACCAAGAAATCGAGAGATTCAAATTCACTTCCAGTGTCAACCACTGGAAATTTACAAGAGTTAACCTAGGGAAAAATCCAGGACTATACATCCAAACTCGAAGTCCATCGGGATTTTCATGCATTCCAGTTTATTATTTCGTGTGCACCCGAAATGATAAACTGCTCTACATGGTCCTCCAGATGTACCCCTAATCCAGACCCCAGTCACCGAATATCATCGCCTAGTAACGTGTTACGATAAGTGCAAATGTAAGAAGGCATGTGTGTGCTAGAACCAACAAATCAACCCCTCCTCCTTCAATCCAGAAGAAGAAGACAAGAGTAGGTAAAATCCCAAATAAAAACGGATGATGTAACAGAGAAGCATGATGATGATGTAAGGACACCCCGACAACGTTAGTACATATCCCCTTAATAGACCCAAAGTATGTGACCGTCTAGTGTGTGCGACTCGGCTATAGACCAGACTCTACATGCAGTCCTAGTTCACTATAACCATTGGCTCTGATACCAATCTGTCACACCCTCAAATTACCACTTGCGGGGTTTTACCGCGAGGCGCATGACAAACCAGGATCCAAGTCAACGGTCACAATAAACAACACTATATGAAAATACATAAAATTCAAAAGACATAGTTTTCATAAACCCATAAACTGTAGCGGAAGCATTTAACGAGTTACAATCCAAAGTTTTAATATTTCAAACGTTTGATGCAAATCGTAAACTAAACTCTAGACGCCAGTGCAGACCCGTGCGCCTAGCTCCCTTTATTGCTACCTTAGCGACCTGAGAAAAACATGCCAAAAAGATGTCAACATATAATGCTGGTGAGTTCACAGGTTTGTTCAAATTGTTACCAAGATGTTACCAGGATGTTACCATGTCCATACTATATCCATGTTACCAAGTACGCTAGCTAGGCGTATGTTTTGTTACTACTACGATTGGAAAACCATTACTAGACTGTTACCATGTGTTCAGCCCGATGTGTTGTAGCCACGCTACGAGTGTTACCAGTTCGAGACAATATGCACCCGCCCGGCCCTCCAAGCCGTCGAGTGGGGCCTGTCAAACCCAATAGATCTATCCACATTTCCCCCGTTGTGCATCCCCGCACATTCATGGTTTCCCCCGGGACTTTAAAAGATCGTATAGTACACAAGTTTAAACCATAGTATGACATATGTTACCAAAATAGTTTAGTGCATGTTTTCTCCCCCAAAAGTTAAAGCAGTAAAAGTGGGGCCGTGAACTCACCTTAGATAGCGTTCTTCAAATACAAGTAAAGATGTTTAGCCCTTGATAATCCCTCTACCGGAGATCTATCAAAATGTTCACATAAGTGTTCCGACTAATAACCATAAGGTTATCTAGTCCCCGATTGTCCAGATCGTAACCAAGTATATTTTAAAACGTGTTTAAATGTTTAACCGACACACAAGACCGACCCGACATCCCGTTGGTGACCCATTACCCTAACTAATCAAGTATACATAGATTACACACAAGGTTCAAGCATAAAACACTTAGTTTGTATCAAAAATCTCATTTCTGCATCAGAACGGTCGAACCAGTCAGTTCTAAGTCTCATTCGCACCTTTTTGTCTCCTTCGCACCCTTTTTACATCTCGTTCGACCGTTTGATGCTTCCTTCGCCCGTTTTATCACATTCGTCCAATATAAACCCAGGTTCGACCCTGGATCCCTCCTTCGCACCATCGATTGGTCGAAGGAGGCCAGGTTCGCCCCTGTTGTATAATTTTTCCTAAAAACGCTTCAACCACATTCAAAACAACCTGAAACATCATCAAACACAGCAGTCAAGCATGGATAACTTATCCCTACAAAACCCCACCGGTTTTACACCAAAGTCTAGTCGTTTTACAAGTTTCCCAAAATAGTAAATTATGGAGATGTCACATCATCATGCATGAAATCCTTACCCAATTAGGAAACTTTATGAAATCCATCAATAATCAACTTAATATACTCAGATTACCATGAACAATAAATCCCCCAATCATATCCTTATTACTATCATTATGAACAAGCCCTAGATCTAACCCGAAATCCCCAAAATGGATAAAACATCATCAATAACCAATTGTAACCTATCTCAATCATAAAACATCATCAATAATAGTCCTAGATCATTGTTATAACATCTATACAGCAATCATTCATCAAACAATACATAACATCACATAAAACACAACTTACATATGTTATTCATTATGAAACCTATGTTAAATGATCATGTTTTGATTTAGAAAGATGTTTAAAAGGTTTTTAATCATAAAAACACCCTTAGAACAGATCTGGACAATTAGGGTTATATGAAAACGAATTAAAATGCTTTTAAAAGATTTAGGATTATGAACACACCTTGGATTCTTGTTTAGATGTTGTAGATAGGTTAGATTATGGAAAAGAAGAGCAAAAACTCCTTCCTTAGTGTTTAAGATCGTTTGAGAGCGTTTTGGGACGGTTAGGGTTTGTGAAATGATGAAAAATGACAAAGGTTGGTATTTATACTAATTCTCCTTCGCACCAATTCATTGGTCGAAGGTGGTCTCCTTCGCCCCTATCACAGGGTCGAATGAGCCCTGCTTGGTCGAAGGAAATTCCTCAAATTCCACTTCCCTGGTTCGCCCATTTCACAAGGGTCGAACCAGGCAACTTCTTCTCCTTCGACCACTCGAAGGGTCGAACCAGAACCCCTTTTTAACTAGTTTTCCAGTTTGTCGTGTTTAACGCATTCTAACACATCTTAACACATAAGCATGCATCCTTAATCTATATTTAACACATTTAAGCACAGATAATCATTTACACATCATTTAAACACACCTATGTATATAATCCACCACACAACCCATAATCTACACATATACTTAATTAGTTCATGTAATGTCACCAACAACGGGACCCGGTACTAGTGTATTACCAAAAAGACTCCCAATGATCCTCCAGATCATTGTACTCTGGACAATCCTAACTTGACCCGACTCAACTGACCCAGTTAAGTTTGTTTATAAATGTTTCTCGCTAAGGTAGACTTAGATGTTACTAGTATGTTTAAGCCGAACATGCCGGGTGTCACAGTCCTAATGCAATACGCTCAGTTCACCAACATAATCTGTTACACATCACCTTTGGGCAGAAGTGAAACCTTATGGCACTTATGTGAACGAGCTACAATGCTTAACGAGATCTTTATAACGAACTAATGTGACACATTACCTTTGGGCAGAAGTGACACCTCAAAATGTTATTGCAAGTTAAGCAAGGTCTAAGTAATGTTTTGATAAAACTGATACGTTATGTTTCGTCAAAACCTTTAAAATTAAATGAGATATCCCACGAGAAAATAATGGGTTTCGAAAAAAATAATGTTTTACGAATATCATGAGGTTCTCAAAACTTTAGAAGTTTCTAAAAAAATAATGGTTCTTGAAATATTTAAGTGTTCTCGGAATAATTATTCGTAAGATACCCGAGAACCAATTAAATTCGCAAACCTGATTTGAACCTAAACTCGGAACTAATTTATTCGGTAAAACATGATGACCCGGAAACGACCTTAAGTTCGGAAACACTTATGAGACTCGAAAACACCTTTTAAGTTCAGAAACAGTAATGGTGACCCGGAAACATCTCATTGTCCGGAGACAAACCGATGGTTAGAAACATCATTATGGGTTGAAAACCCTCTCATGGGTCGGAAACACCCTTATGCTCGGAAACAGAAAACTTGGTCGGACACTCTTATGGGTCGGACACTCTTATGGGTCGGACACTCTTATTGGGTCGGATACTCTTATGAGGTCGGACTCAGGTCATGTGGTCGGACACCCGTCATAAGGTCGAACACAAGCTGTTCCTTTGGGAACAAGTTTCTAATAGAGCTAATTTTGGAACCGATTATATCTCCTAACTTTAATTAGGATTGTTAGGTTGTTGCCATAATTTAGGGAATCAATTTATCCTAACATGTAGCTAACAACAATCAATCCTAAATCTAAGCAAAACATAAGAAATTTTCGATTTTCCTTAATATGTTCTTGAAGAACATTAAGCGAAAAAAACATAAACAATATTATCTTTATCTTATGAATCCGTAAGTTATCTCCTAAATGAGTTTATAGAGCGAATTCAATTAATAAAATTCCATTAACATTAGAAAATAACCTTTTTTTCGAATCAATCGTAATGAATCATGAAAAAATTTGCACAATAATTTATGAAAGTCGATTAGTAGCTTTGTAAGCCTTATCCTTCCTTTCAATTAACAAAACCCTTTTAGGCATAAATATTATTTTATTTCGAATAATGACGAAAGATGAATTCACATCACCGACTCATAAATCTTTGGTGAATTATTTACGTTGAAGTTATGTACTAATGAACTGCTAAAACCATAATTGCCCAAAAAGAATAATTCAAAACTTTTTTTTTCATCTATTGTCATGGAAACAAATTTTATGATTGAAGCAATATAATCAACATCGCTCTGATACCACATGTTGATTATATTGATAAGAACATAAGTTTATGTGTAGTGGTGGGGGGTTATGGGGCTTTATGGGTATTAAAATATTAAAAAGTAATAGAAGGGGGGGGGGGGGGGGGGGGGTAATGAGGCTTTATGGAAAAAGAGGGTGTAGTGGGAATGTGGTTATGGGGCTTTATAAATGATTGGGTAATAATTGGTTAATTATTATTTCTTATTTAAATAATAATAATAATAATAAATTAGGCCGGAAAATTATTAAATTAATTTCAAACGTTTAAAATTCAAACGTTTTCCCCCCAAACGTTTAACTTTCAAACGTCCCCCCCCCCCCCCCACCAAACGTTTAAATTTCAAACGTTGACCCCCCCCCCCCAACGTTTAAATTTAAAACGTTTGAATTTAAAACGTTTCCCCCCCTAACCGTTTGAATTTCTATCCCTATAAATACAAGACCAAAACTCAATCTCAGTCACAACTCCTCCTCCTCCTCAAACCAATGAAAGATATGGGTGGCGGTTATGCTTACGAAGCTGCCGGACCGTCTGATCTCAGGAGGTACTCTCGCCGGGGCCGGCCCCGGCGACTACCATTTTCGTCTCCTCCTCCTGCACAACCGAACTTCTCTCCTCCTCTTACTGCACAACCACCATTTTCATCTCCTCCTCCTCTTGCTGCACAACCACCATTTTCATCTCCTCCTCATCCTCCTCCTCCACAACTTTGGTTTTATCCTCCTCCTATACAACCAATAATTTCATCTCCTCCTCCTGCACAACCAACAATTTCATCTCCTCCTCCTCCTCATACTCAAACAGATGAGGATTTAACTGAGGAGGAGTTGGTGTGAGGCCTGGATTATGCCATGGCTGAGCGGGAATTCAACAGTCTAAGGTTGGCGGCACCCACACCCCGGTGTAGCGGGGTTACACCCACCCCCAATACCAGGTTACACCCACCCCCCACTACCAGGCTACACCCTCCCTTCTTCCTCGTGAGCCATATGAGGAGGAGTTAGAAGCAGCTAGAGACATTATGGAAGAAGAACACGTCTACTACTACTCAAGAGCAACTTCTTCTCCTTCGAGGACTGGGACAATTACTCCCCGTAGTGGGGGGTTTAGGTTTTAATATTATGTGTTTGTGTAATGTGTTTTTATGTAACGTATTAATAAGTAGTTTAGGACTTGGTAATTTAGGATTATGTGTAATAAGTAATTTAAGATTATATTATATGTTTATGTATTATGTGTTTATATATTAAGATGTTTATGTAATGGTCACCAAAATAAAACACTAAACATTAAAACATTAAAACTTTAAAGCATAACATTAAATATTACAACCAAAGCATTAAAACATTAAAGCCTAAACATTAAACATTACAACCAAAGCATAACAAAATAAAGTGTAACATTAAAACATTAAAGCAGAAACATTAAACATTAAACAAAGTAAAAACGCATCATAGACCACGACAAAAGATTGGTGATGTGGAAGTCGGTATCGTAGCGTTGCCGATAAGCGTCGTGTGTGAGTTGAATTCCCAT
The DNA here is from genome assembly GCA_028751855.1 of Ambrosia trifida. Classification (NCBI taxonomy): domain Eukaryota; kingdom Viridiplantae; phylum Streptophyta; class Magnoliopsida; order Asterales; family Asteraceae; genus Ambrosia; species Ambrosia trifida. The sequence continues at coordinate 27,488,690 of CM054123.1, read as the reverse complement.
CTGTTCGCTAATGCCAGGGTGCGCCTCCATCGTCGCTTCATAGACGGTGTGTCATCTCCTACAGTTAAGTTGTATGGCATACCACTTACTAATTTACTATAGATCTGATCGACGTTACGGTTGTTCGTTTGGGTAAGTTAGTTGTACTCGTTCAAGACATTTTGCCAAAAAGACGCCCTATTGTATGGCGGGTTATCTTTAGTCTTGATCCACGCCGTCACCAAATGGAGTTGATCCTGATTAGTCCACGCGGCCATTGGTTTGTTTTTGGGTTTGTAATTGGGTTTGCTTTTGTTGAAAGTGTATGTGTTTGTGTTGTTTGTGTATGTTGTATGTGTGTGTGTATATATATATATAAGAGTTTGTACAAAAAATAAAGAAATGAACCGTTTGACAACGGTCAAATGCACAAACATCCACATTCAATTTACAAAACGCCCGTTATAAATACAACGCCAAACAACCAAAACGCCCTATAGTGCCCGGGGGGCGGTGTTCCCCAGCGCTATAGGGCTCTATAACGCCCTAAAACCCCCCACTACGGGTGGTCTAAGGTATAAGCATAAGAATTAATCATGTGTATCTGATATGCTTAACCATTCAGGAACCTCAGTAATGGAAGACACCATCATCTTGATCGGGTTCCCTTTAGGGTATGCAGTTCTGATGGTTCATATGAACACATTGAGAGGGAGAGGGAGAGGGAGAGGGAGATGGAGAGAGGACGGCTAATGGTGTTATGATTCTTTGTCAACCTTAATCTCATAATAATCTCTCTATTTATACATACCCAGGGGACACCCTAATAAGGCTCATCTAATGATAGTCCGCTCATCAAAGACATATCATTTATTGAGCTTAGGATAATATTAATATTTGATCATCATAATATAAATGATTATAATGATTATAATGGCTATCGATAAATATACAAACGTTACATATATTTATTCCAACACTAGTGTAGTAAAGAAAATCATGTGTCGTGTTTAGCTGGTCAAACACGACACACCATATGTTGACATGGCTAGTGAACCTAAACACTACACATTAAATTAAACACAACATTCATAACAAGATTAAAAGTTAAATATCACATGAATACTTGCGATGTTTAACACGCTACAACACAAGTAGTTCAATGAAAAAAAAAATCAATACGACATGTTAACACAGTTATGGGCAAGCTTTACTAAACATGTTAAAACTAATAAGACACAGTTAATGCAACAAAATAAATGTCCAAAATCTGCACTTAATTTTAATTATTTTTTTGGAACGGTAAATTTCTACTCCTTGTAAGACTTGAATTCATAACCTTCCCTTAGGTGTTCCTAGAAGCTTTGTTCTACCTTTAGGCCACCAACCCCAATGACATTTTTAATTATTTTTTAAACTAAAATAACATGTCTTTTTTTTATAAGCAAGTCGTGTGGACCTTAATCCATTTAACACGAAAAGATAAACATCTTTCGAATGTCATGCATGGGTTGAGAGGGTCTGACCTTTTTAGACACCTTTTTACCTGTGTCCACTACAAGACAGGGGACTTTTAGTGGCGTCGTCTGTCGCCGCTAAAGGCCTACCAATAGCGGCGGCTAGATCATTAGCGGTGAGATCATTATGCCTATCAATAGCGGCTAGATCATTAGGCCCATCAATAGTGTCGCCACTAAAAACCTAAATTCTTGTAGTGGTCGTTAACATGCTGAACAATTTATGACTTAAACGCGTTCAACCCCCAAACACTAATTTCTAACATTTTGTCGAGTCACCATGTTGACGGGTTATGCCATAAGTTGCTAGCCATAGTCTAGAGGTCTTATAACGTAACAGAAAGACACTTGAGGGAATTAAAGTGTGGTTCATATGGACTATGCATTTAGAAAAACATGTTGAGCTGCATACGTAGTATCCAGAGCTGATCCAACATTTTTAGAGACCCTAAGCAAACTACAAGTTGGGGGCCCTTTAAATTTGTATAACTCACAAAAACAACACCTTATGCTAGATGAACATTATAATCTCCTTTCTGGTAACTATTAATCAATTAAAGTATTCAATTTCATTTTATCTAGTTACTCACATTTGGTATTATTGCAAATTAAAGACATTTTTGCATTTAAATTTTAACCCATTTTATGGATCTACAATTTACTATGTATTTCTTTCGGGTTTGATTTAAATCCTTGATAACCAAAAAAATTTTCAATGACAATTGGCAATAGAAAATTAAAGTCGCAACTTTTAGAGATTCAATCATTCAATACTTGTTTGTTTTTTACTTGGGCCAAGATAAATGTAATACACGAAAAACAAACTAAAAAAACTTAAATTTTCGGGGCCCTAGGCTTTAGCCTAGGTTGCTAACCAGTAGAGCCGGCCCTGGCGGTATCTAGTTTAGTGAATGTTAAACATGGTATTGCACTAGGATGACTTTGATATAACAAGGACTCCTCAAGTAATTAGGACCCCGAAAAGTAACTTTAGAGTTCCTTTCAATATGGGTAGTGGCCAGCCTATAGAGTAATAGTTATGCATATTTGCACAATCTGAAACGTCTGGAGCATACTCAGTGGTGAAGCTTGGTTCTCGAATTGGTGGGGGCCGGACTCAATTTTTTCCAATCGGTAGTGGCAAATTGGCAGGGGCTAGACTCAACCTGGACTCAATTTACCTACGAAAATCGTAAATTTCTACCACTGTGCCAAAAAACGGGAGGGGCCAGGGCCACCCCTGGCCCAATGTATGCTTGGCCCCTGAGCATACCATGTTTGAGATAAAAACATTTCTGTTTTGTTACGAGCAACAATAATCCCCAAAAAAATCGTCCAAATGATCTCATGTCAAACTCGAAACTCATAGAAGTGATAGTTTGATGCACAAGGTTGGTCCATATATACTAATTGTCTATCTCATGAGTGAGCTACGAAGAAAAACAATCTTGAGTGATTGAGTCTTGCAATCTTGTAAATTGGGTGTTGTATATATAGACATTACACCATATTTGCCTAATTTAAACACATGACCTATTCTTTGCATAATGTGACACGTTAGTGTCAATTGAAATAGTCAACATATTTGTAGAACTAGACTTGCATGTTCTAATTCAATGTTTATAAGGAATAAGGATGTTTTGGTCAAACATTATTTATTGCCTTAAATGGTTTGACGATTACGGTATACGTTTGGCAGACGAATTGAACCATTGCTGTTCCTGTTTTCAAATACAATAGTGCCTTTCATAATGAGGCATGTTATTTACACAATAAGAAAAAGTAAGTTTGCACAGCCCTCTACGACCCGTAGAGGGCTCTACGGGCCGTATAGGGGGTCAGTGTAATAAATGCTCAACCCTCTACGGCCCGTAAAGCCCTCTACGGCCCGTAGAGGTGGTTTGGTGGAGTGCATTTAAACCCTACACGAGCCGTAGAGGTCTCTACGGCCCGTAGGCAGTACGAGGTACGAGGTCATTGAATGAAGTGTCTGACATTCAGTGTGTCAGTCTGAAAAAGCTAACCCTCTACGGGCCGTAGAGGGCTATACGGCCCGTAGAAAACCTGGTTGTTGGGAGCATTAAACCCTATACGGCCCGTATAGGCCTCTACGGGCCGTAGAGGGTCCAGATATATTCTTCTTCCTTGTCTTCTTTCTTCAGTTAACGAAAGAAAATTTAAAAACGCGGTGCACAAAAATCCGATCGATTCCAAGCTACCACGATGTCTTCGGGTCACTACGGTAATGTTTCGGATGAATGGGAGCATTCGTTTAGCCTATCTCACATCTCGGAAAGCCTTTTCGGAGCCGTGGTGGAACGTGGTGAGGAGGAGGTTAGCTCCGTTGTTCGCTATGGTGACGGGAATGCACTACCCGATTTGAACCTGCTGCCCGATTTGAACCAGGAGTACGTAGAAGAACCGGGGTCATTTTACTTGCCTCCGCCAAGTCATCCACAGTACGAGGGAGGTGATAACGGTGGCGAGGAACCTGTCCCGGATGTTTCGTACGAAACGAATCAGGTGTGTTTATGAATTTGCACTTGTTTATAATTTAGACCCGTGTATATTTAGACTCATATATTTAGGGTTTGTGAGATATTTAGACCCGTGTACATATTTAGACTTGTATATTTAGTCTCGTACCTAAATTTGTTTTAGGGTTTGTGAGATTTGAACTCGTATATATTAGTTGTTATTTGAACTCGTAGGGTTTGTGAGATTTGAACTCGAATATATTAGTTGTTATTTGAACTCGTAGGGTTTGTGAGATTTGAACTCGTATATATTAGTTGTTATTTTATATTAGTTGTTATTTGAACTCGTAGGGTTTGTGAGATTTGAACTCGTATATATTAGTTGTTATTTGAACTCGTAAGGTTTGTGAGATTTGAACTCGTAGGGTTTGTGAGATTTGAACTCGTATATATTAGTTGCTATTTGAAGTCGTATATAAATTTTGCAGGTATTCAGGTCTCTTAAAGACCTCACAGAGTGGGTTTATCAAAGAGCAAAAAAAAATGGTTACATTACCGTATTCGGACGTACTGTTTCTGAAGGCAGGGGGCCGAATAGGAGGGTAACGACGGCATGGATACGATGTGACCGTAGTGGCGTACATCATAGTGTTGCCACGGTTCGAAAGACGGGCAGTAAAAAATGTAATTGCCCGTTTCAACTAATAGGGAGATACCTCTCCGGCCACGATGGTTATATTTTGGAGGTCCAGAACCAAACACATAATCACAAACGTTTCCAACACATCGAGGGTCACGCGTATGCTAGGAGGCTGGGTCTGGCCGAGTTAAAATTGGTGGATACACTTTATTTTCAAAATGTTACGCCAGTAGACATACATTCGGCCGTTAGAAAACAAAACCCGGATAGTCCCTGCATCTTAAGAGACATACATAACACAATAACCAAGGTTAAGCATTTGTTATACGGCGGCAGGACTCAAATGCAGGTATTATTATTATTATTATTACTTCTTTATTATTATTTTTTAATTATTATTATTGCTATGCAGGTACTCGAAGCCACATTGGTGGAAAAAAAATTTGTTTACTTCACCCGGAGGAATGACTCGACAAATGCGATCGAGGATATTTTGTTTGTCCATCCCACCTCGCACAGGTTATGGCGTGCGTTCCCGCATGTGCTGATGATTGATGCGACCTACAAAACGAACGAGTATAAACTTCCGTTTGTTCAAGTTGTGGGTATGACATCAACATCCAAGTCGTTTTGTGTCGCCCATGCATTCATCTCCCGTGAAAAAAAGGATAACTACCTATGGGTGCTACAAAGGCTTAAAGAGTTGCTAGAAGATAGTACGGAGCCCCGTGCTATAATAACTGATTGTGAGAAAGCCTTGATGAATGCATGCGACATTGTATTTCCAGCAGCTTCGAAGTTGTTATGTAGGTATACATATTATTATTATTATTATTATTATTATTATTAATTATTTTTATTATTATTTTTTTTATTATTATTATTATACATTCAGGTATCACATTCAACGAAATATATTGAAGCACTGCAGACAAGCCTTTGGAAATGCAGATTGGGAAATATTCGTGAAATCTTTTAAGCGATTATGTAGATCTTCATCTCCGGAATTTTATAGTCTCTGGTTAGACCGATTCTACAAACGACTATGTCAGGACGAACGAGCTGGTACATATTTTATTAATTTAGTTTAAAACGCATACATACACACATTAACAAATATCTTTGTTTTATCTTTTACAGGTGTTTTTGAATATATAGACCGGGTCTGGCTCCGTGACTACAAAGAAAGGTTTGTTTCTGCATGGACAGACACAAACTACAACTTTGGTCAGTATACGACCAACAGAGTTGAGAGCCAGCATTCAAGGTTTAAGATGCACATTAAGGGGGCTAACAACTCACTCCACAAACTTGTGATGATTGCAGACGATGTTGTAACGTCACAAGAGAGGGCAATAAACCACTCGTTTGAAGAGAGTTTATCTGTGAAAAAGGTGCACCATGACATACCTCTTTTTGAGGACCTACTCGGTAAAGTTTCCCATGCAGCGATCGAGAAGTTGATAAAAGAGATAAAAAATATAGAGAGGTTGAAGGAACGAAAAATGAGTTGTGGTCACCAGCTTTTCACGAGTTCTGGGTTGCCGTGTGCATGTCAATTAGATTCGTATATAAATAAAGGTAATACCATTACTTTATTATTATTACTATTATTATTATTATTATTATTATTATTATTATTATTATTACTACTACTACTACTACTACTACTACTATTATGTTTATGTTTATGTTTATGTTTATTGAATACAGGAATAAAAATACAGCTGTCCGAAATAGACGTCTTCTGGACACGACTGAATTACGAACCGGAAGTAGTATGGGGGGAACGTGACCTTGCGAGTGAGTGGGAGATAGTCAAAGAGACACTGATGTCTCAATCACCACGCGTTCAAAGAAATATGTTGTCAAAAATAAAGTCGGTGGTAAATCCAAGTATGACTGACACTCAACCTCCTGAGGTACAAAAGAATACTCGCGGCCGCCCAACTACAAAATTAAAGAAAAAAAAACAGCAGGAGGATGCGCAAGAAGATGTTAGTATTATTATTATTATTATTATTATTATTATTATTATTATTATTATTATTATTATTATTATTATTATTATCCATTGTAGGAAGACGAGCCTGTTAGAAGACGTAGGCCATCAGACCCGGGTAAAGATAAAATGAGAGTGTGTAGCAAAAAGTATCCACTCTTAGTAGGGGACAGGTACATAAATAACTATTTATACATACATACATATGTACACATCCCCTAATCATGATTTCCCAATGTTTGGCGGTGACAGGTATAAATTTGTGCTTAGACAATTTAAGCATCAGATTGATCCCCTTTATCGACGGTTTGTCACGCATATTCAAAATGTTCAGCCAGACGGTAACTGTGGGTTCTGATCTGTAGCTTTGGCTTTGGATATGGAGGAGGAAGACTGGGATTTGATCCGCCACCTTCTTAAAGAAGAGATGATGGGTCAATACCATGAGGATTGGTACGAGATTTTGAACCGATTCGACGATAACGGTTTCGCCCGCATATACTCGTCCTTAGATTGGACGGGAGTCGGGAACACACCCAATTCAAAGTGGATGGAGATGCCTTTGACTGGATTAGTGATTGCTCAGGCATTTGGTGTGGTCCTTCAATTCTTCAGTCCTCTTGGAACGAGCACATTCTTCCCTATTCACAAGCATCCTCAAAGCGTGCCAGAACATCGGGTCATTTCGATGGCCTTCGTGAACGGCAACCACTTCATCATGCTAAAGCTAACAGACGACGCTCCGATGCCTTATCCGAGTGGAGCATGGAGGCGTTGGGTAGATGTAAATCACAATTCATGGTTAGCACTATACAGGGATCTTCTTGATGAGGGGCGTAGGCTATCTCAAACAGATCCAGAGTGGTTTGACCTAACAGGCTGTCGTGATTCTTCTGATAGTTCGGTGTAAATTTGTTTTTATAATGTATAATGATTTATTAAATACATTTTTTTATTTTTTATTATTATTTTACATATACAATATGAAATGAAAACGTTCTTTTATAAAAAAAAACTTATACCACCTAATTAAAACTAACAAAATTTTAAAAAAAACAAAACTTCTACTGGGCCGTAGAGGGCTCTATGGGCCGTAGAAGAGATTTATCTACGGGTCGTAGAGCCCTCTACGACCCGTAGGCTTCTGGGACAAGCTCGTAGACACCATCTATGGCTCGTAGAGGCCATTGAGCCTACGGGCCATAGAGGCCTCTACGACCCGTAGGCAAAAATTTTTTGATTTCTAAAAACTTTGTAAAGTTTATAAATATAATCAGTAGTTTTTTAAAAAAAAATATGAGTCTACGACCCGTATAGGTCCCTACGGGCCGTAGACGAGGATTTTTTTTAAAAAAATTTGGGTTTTCAGTTATATGTTATATTTAATTTTTCTGGATAATATACCAGCGAACTGGTAGCCCAGATGGTCCCCCATTGTGTGTATAAGTGTGTATGTGTATGTGTGTGTGTGATAATTGACAGCCATGAGATCGATCCACGTCCCAAACGTTTTTTTTTTAATTTTGTTTACCTACAGGCCGTAGAGACCTCTACGAGCCGTAGGTAAACAGTTTAATTTTGTTTACCTACGGGCCGTAGAGACCTCTACGGGCCGTAGGTATGTTTTAAAAACTGATATAGATCGTTCCCTCTGTTCAGAACCAAACACAACCCCAAAACCCACCCCCCTTTACCCTTCAAAACCTAATCGCCACCACCACCATCTTCGACCACCACCACCATATTCGACCACCACCACCATCTTGAAACTTGTTTCTCATCACTAAGGTAACAATCCCTCTAATTTCAGTCCATATTTTCATCTTTTGATCTATATGATAGAAATTCTTAATATTATCATTTTTTGATCTATATGTAACAATCCCTCTAATTTCAGTCCATATTACCATCAAATTGATTTTATTACTTGATTCACGAAAGTTTGGGTTATTCTTTACTTGAAAATACCTTATAAATTTGTGAATTTGATAACGCACATAAGGTGTTTGTGAAAATGTCCCTGAGAAACAACGATGCAATTCTGAGCGCGAGCTTTATAAAATTTCCTGTTGATGCGTGTTTAACAGGTTGCTGAAACAGCGTTGAACGCGCGCGCGTTTTAGGGTTGCTGAAACTGCGTTAAACGCGCGCGCGTTTTAGCGTTGTTTCTGTTTTTGTGTTTTTTTTGTGTTTTTTTTTTCTATTGTTTAGGTGTATTTGTTACAGGATTGAGGCGTTTCTTTGGAATCGCCAAAAACTATATAGTTTTGGCGATTCTATTGAAACGCCAAAACTAATATAGTTTTGGTGATTCAAAAGAATCGCCAAAACTATATAGTTTTTGGCGATTCAAAAAAATCGCCAAAACTATATTAGTTTTGGCGATTCTTTTGAAACGTCAAAACTAATATAGTTTTGGCGATTCTTTTGAATCGCCAAAAACTATATAGTTTTGGCGATTCTTTTGAATCGCTAAAACTAATATAGTTTTGGCGTTTCTTTTGAATCGCCAAAACTATATTAGTTTTGGCGATTCTTTTGAATCGCCAAAAACTATATAGTTTTGGCGATTCTTTTGAATCGCCAAAACTAATATAGTTTTTGCGTTTCTTTTGAATCGCCAAAACTATATTAGTTTTGGCGATTCTTTTGAAACGTCAAAACTAATATAGTTTTGGCGATTCTTTTGAATCGCCAAAAACTATATAGTTTTGGCGATTCTTTTGAAACGCCAAAACTATATTAGTTTTGGCGTTTCTTTTGAATCGCCAAAACTAATATAGTTTTGGCGATTCTTTTGAAACGCCTTAATTATAGAAACGCCCTAACTAACTATATATTCTTTGATTTTGCAGTTATGGCAGATTTTCTAGACGAGCAGTACATGGACGAGGAGGAGGAGGAGCAGCAGCAGGAGGATGGGCCCGTGGTGCAGGTGGGGGCTGCCATGGCAGGGGGTGACTTGTCAGGCTATGAGCCTTGCAGTTTTCAGCGATTCGATTACCCGAGTCCCAGATTTCAGAGGTTGAGGAAGAAGAAGATTGAAAAGGCGCGTGGGATTTCTTGGGACGCGCTTCGGGAGATTAGGGGGGGTGCTGAGGCGATTGCCCGAGAGTGGATCCCGGAAGGGAGCCCACTGGACAGGTTTTTCGACGACTTTTGCGCACCGTCCCATCGGCCGTTGGTGATAGAGTTTCTATCCACCTTTCGGTTTCGGCCGCCCACCGCCGGATCGTCGGGCGCCGGATCGTCAGGCCGTCCATCGAAGGATATTGAGTTTTCCATACTCGGCGTTGAGTATGGTTATTCTCTAGATGAGTGGGCTACGCACACCCAGTGGTACACTCGCGACGACCTTGTAGAGGTATTAATATTATTTTTATTTTTATTCTTATTATTTTTGTTTTTGTTCTTATTCGAAATGTTAATGTTAATGTTAATGATAATGTTCAGGATGTCTACACTAGGGGGTGACTACTGTCGCTGATGACGTCCTCTATGCGTGGTGGCCCACCATTGGCGGTCCCGAGTTCGGCAACCCGGCAGAGAAGTATTATTATTATTATTATTATTATCATCATCATTATTATTATTTTTCAATATCTTTGTTCTGATTATTATTACTATTATTATGCTGTGCAGGGAGAGGTGTGACAGGGCATCTAACATTCGTCACCCCGTAGTTCGTTACATTCACCGTTGCATTACTTATTCCCTAACGGCACGGGGGAATAGTAACGAGCGGGTGACGAAGACGGACCTGATGTACCTGTATTGCATACTCACCGGCACGCCGATTACCTTGCATCGGGTCATGGCCGAGTACTTTGCCTCCTTCCCTCATAAGCCGTTGAAGGGAGGCATCCCATGCAGGGGGCTCATCAGCAAGATTGCCGAGCGCTGCGATGCCGTGAAGTATTACGGTTATGTTAACCGTAATCGGTTTCCGTCACTACCGCCCAGGTATTTCGGTTATTAATGTTATTATTATTATTATTATTATTATTATTATTATTATTATTATTAATGTTAATGTTTATGAGTTTGTTTCAGCCCAATAGGTCTACCCACGATGAAGGCTATGCTTTGTGCGGCGAAGAAGGCGAAGACGCCGGATCATGATGCCTTCCACTATCTGATTGGTCCGGGTGGCGTGGAGTTTGTGCATGAGCCGTTAGTACATCAGGGCCTTAGAGGTATTATTATTATTATTATTATTATTATTATTATTATTATTATACTTATTATTATTATTATTATTTGGGAAACTTGTAGACAACTTGTTGTCTGGTTTGCCTAAAAACATGGGAAACTCTGCCCAATTTTTTTATAAAATCCTGGAATATTACTATTATTTATTAATTATTTATTGTTATCCATTGCAGGTGATGCTGTGGAGGTCGGGTTGCAGTTTGTGCATGAGCAGGAGGAGGGCGGTCTTAGGGACGTCGAGATGCCTCAGCAGCAGCCTGAGGACGTGCAGATACCGGCGCGCGTTTATCACTCTCTTAGGTTGCCTGCTGATGTTAGGGCGGACGTACGTGCGACTGCCGAGGAGGCTGTCGAGATGCGTGCGTGGCGTCAGCAGCAGGACATCTGGCGTGTGCAGCAGGACATCTGGCGTCAGCTGCAGGAGGTAGAGATGCGTCAGTGGCGTGATCGGCAGGATGAGGCGATGCGCTGGCTGATTGCTGGCCAGCAGGATATGTATCGCCAGCTGGGCATGCAGACTCGTCTCCCACCGACTTTAGGGCCCATCACGCAGCAGACCCAGCATGAGTCCGGTACCTCCTCGCAGCAGCCCGGGACCTCGCAGCCGCAGCCGACGCCGACGCCTGATCATGATGCCTTTTGACTTATGATTTTCTGATTTGTAAATGTTTTAAACAATTTTTATTTTGAACGCTTGTGTAAATGTTTTAACGTTTAATTTTATCGTTTGGTTATATAAACGTTTGTGTTTATGTTTTACACGCTTATCGAGACGACATTAAAAAACTAAAAAAATTAAACAAATAAAATTTATTTTATAAATTTGTATTAATGTTTAACATGCTTGTGTTAATGTATTACACGCTCGGGATTAATTATTACATAATTAAAATGATTTAAAAAAAAAAACCTCTCTACGGGTCGTATAGGCCTCTACGGGCCGTAGAGGCTGCCTAAGACTGGTTTATGTTATATTAAAACTTTCCAACTAAGAAACCAGCGAACTGGTAGCCCAGATGGTCCCCATATACGAAATAAGACTTTGTGTGTGTGTTTGTGTGATAATGTGCCTAAGATCGAATCTCGTCCCAAACGTTTTTGGTTTTTTTTTGTCTACGACCCGTAGAGGCCTCTACGGGCCGTAGGCATCATAAAATTAATAAGACTACTTCTACGAGCGGTAGAGGCCTCTACGGCTCGTAGGCAATCATTACCAATGATTGTATGATTGCCAATCATTGGTAATGAGTACCTACGAGCCGTAGAGGCCTCTACGGCTCGTAGAAGTCTGAAAAAAATTGGCTCTACGACCCGTAGAGGGCTCTACAGGCCGTAGAGAGTTGTGTGAATAAAATTTTTCCTTGTGCAAATAGTGGGAGCCTTCGAAATAGGATTAATAACTTACGTAGGTTCGCCGTACAACATGATTTCGTCATAACAGTAGGGCATTAAATCGAACTAATTATAGTTCACACGTTTCCATAATAGTGAAAGCTTGGATAGCATGGATAGGAATATAAACTAATTTACTTTATGAAAAAGAAACAATGGATTATATATAAACTAGAAGTTTGAGGCCATCTCCAATTGTGTGCTTAGTTTCTTTATATATCTCCATATAGAAAAATGATTATTTATTTCATCATCTACTCTAAAAAACCTTATTGTAATTCTTTTTTATTTCATCATCTACGAAATTTTAGTTTAATTAAACTAAATTAGTTTTTTAAATGGTTTTGTAGTAACTTTTGTTATCTCAATACACTACTATATACATACACATGATTAGCAACGAAATAAAATTGTCACACCCTCAAAATCCACTTGCGGAGTTTTACCGCGAGGCACATGACAAACCAGGATCTAAACCAACGATCACAATAAACAAGTCTAAATGAACACATGCAATTTCAAAAACATAGTTTATAATTCCCCAAATACAGCGGAAGCTTATTCAAAACATAATCCAAAATAAACCAAGTGTTCAACGTTTGAAAACCATGCAATCCTAACTAGACGCCGTGCAGACGCGTGTGCCCTAGTTCCATTGTGCTACCTTAGCGACCTGAGAAAACATGTAAAAGTTTACGTCAGCACAAAAATGCTAGTGAGTTTACAGGTTTGTAATCCAAGTACCAAGTTCAACCTGTCCATACTATAACAAATCGAAAACCAAAGTACGCTAGCTAGGCGTATGTTTTGTTACTACTACGATTGGAAAACCAATACTAACTCGCAAACCAGATGTCGTGCCCGATGTAGTAAACCTGTTGTTCCTGTTTGAGACAATATGCACCCGCCGACCCTCCAAGTCGACGAGCGGGGTTGGTCATTCCCAATAGCGCTATTCACATTTCCCCGTTGTGCAAACCCGCACATTCATGGTTCCCCCCGGGACTTCCAAAGATCGTATAGTAAACCATAGAAACCCATAGTATGACAGTAGTTACCAAACATAAGTTTTAACACATGTTTTCTCCCCCGAAAAGTGAAACCAGTTAAAAGAGGGGCCGTAAACTCACCTTAAGTTGCGTTACTTCGTAATACGAATAAACTCAGCAGCTATGCTAGTCCCGTAAAGCGGCGACCTAACATATGACAGTTACAAGTACTTAGACTAATAACCCGCAGGTTAGTTAGTCCCTAGATGTCCAGACCATAACCAAGTTCGTTTGAAAACACCGTGACTATTTATCTGACCCAATGTACAAGACTCGACATCCCATTGGTGACCCGAGACTCCCCGTGTTATGCTTACGCTCTCAAACATACAATCATGCAATCACACTTAACATACGTTAATGTCCAACAAGTTATAGCACGTAGTTCACGTATCACATAATTAAATCCAAACATATGTTACCAAGTTATTAGATATGTTACGGGGTTCCTAGCATATTCCTAGATGTCAAATCGGGTCTCGGAATGCTAATTTACACTTACAGCAGCAGTACACGCGATTAGGAAAAGTCAACTAGCATTTAGGTTGGTCAACAGGCATTTAGGAAGGCTAATCGCATATATTATAGGCGATTGGTGGTCATAAGACATGTAAACCATGAGTTTATAGGCAATTAGGTCATAAGACATGTATTTCAGGACTTAACTAGCATTTAGGATCACAATTGCATGTAATAGAGGCATTTAGCCCCCAATCGCATGATATATAGGCGATTAGGGCATCCCTCCTGGCGATTGGTCTCCTAATCGCCTATAACATAGGCGATTAGGGTTGCTAATCGCCAGTAACCCAGCTGTTCCGGTTTTTCGCGCGTTTAACACTCCAAATCAGATCCAGAACGCGTGTAATCATCCAATATCAATCCAACAACTATACCAAACATGTTTAAACCAAAATCCTTCGTTTAGCCTCGTATTATCAGCCCTGCATGCAACCATGTAATCCAAACACAATACACATAGCATGAAACATCACATTAACATGCATAACTATAACCCTAATGAACAATTACTCAGATTTCATCATCATGCCATCATTATAATCTGAAACTAACCTAATAACATGTAATCATCCATTTTGAATCATAAAAACCCTAGCTTTTGATTGAAAACCCACATACATCATGCATGCTACTTAGAATCCAATTAACAATGATTATTAACGATTTTCAGAAGACTCATACGTTTTAAAACAGGTCTGGACCGTTAGGGATTTAATAAAAACGTTTATAAAGATTTCATGGATGAAAATCACACCTTAGATTGTGATAGTTTGATGAAATAAGCTTGAAACCTTGTGTTTTGATCCAAAATCACGTTCCAGAGGTTGTGTGTGTGTTGGGGCGGTTTATGGGACGACTAGGGTTGTTATTATGAAGTTTAGGAGGTCAAGCATTGTATTTATAGTCGTTTTTAGTCGTCCAGCACGTAACACGCGATTGTGCAGCATTTACACGCGATTAGCATTGCTAATCGCATGACATTCATGCATTTAGGGGCTAATCGCCCCCTGTAGCATGCGATTAGCATGCTACTCGCCTCCCATGAGGCCCAATCGCCCCCCTTATAGGCGATTAGCCAACCCTAATCGCCTATAGGGGTTGGTTCCGTGTATTTTGCGCGTTAAACCCCGTTTTAACATATGTTAACACATTTTCACATACCGACAAGTCACATAATGATTGTAAACACATAACACTTGCAAACAAACATATTCACACTCGTTCACCAATTCTCGGGACTCGAGACTTGTATGTTCCCTATGCTCTGACGATTCTACAAATCGTCACCCCTTGTACACTTGGTTAAGGACTGACATCTAATGAACCTCTAGACTCGCATCCGATGATCCTTTATACTGAACTAACAGTTCCCGAACCATAACACGACTTAACTAACCCAGTTAAGTATAATATACGCGTGACTCGCTAAGGTAGAGCTTCATCTAGACAACGTTATTAACCAGAATTTGCCGGGTGTCACATCATCCCCACGTTAAAAGAATTTTCGTCCCGAAAATTGCACAGTACCCAAAAGAAATAACAAAAGAAACAGACAAAAGATAGAAACCAAGAGAGAGTTTTACCCGAGTCGTCACATCATCCCCACGTTAAAAGGAATCTCGCCCCGAGATTCATTCAGCTGCAGTGGAGACATATCTCGATTCGAACGCTTCTTTAGGAAAGAGATGAGGATACTTAGACTTCATCTGATCCTCCCGTTCCCAAGTGTACTCTGGTCCCCGGTTCGAGTTCCAGCGAACCTTAACAATGCGAATCTTGCTATGACGTAGGCTACGAATCTTGTAATCCAGAATCTCCACAGGTTCTTCCACAATCCGAAGACGATCATCCACCTTGATCTCTTCCAGTGGAACAATAAGAGACTCGTCAGTCAGACACTTCTTTAAGTTTGACACATGGAAGACGTTATGTACGTTGCCGAGCTCCGTCGGTAAATCAAGACGATATGCCACCGGTCCAATCCGTTCCAGGATCGTAAATGGACCGACATACCGAGGGTTGAGTTTGCCACGCTTCCCAAAGTGTATGACGCCCTTCCACGGTGAAACTTTCAGAAGTACCTTGTCATCAACTTGGAATTCCAATGGTTTGCGACGTTGATCAGCATAACTCTTTTGCCGATCCCGTGCCGCTGCCAACCGGTTACGAATCTGTACGATCTTTTCCGAAGTCTCGTACACTAGTTCAGGCCCAGTGAGTTGACTCTCACCCACTTCAGCCCAACAAAGTGGAGAACGACATTTCCGCCCGTACAGTGCCTCGAACGGAGCCGCCTTGATGCTCGTGTGATAACTGTTGTTGTAAGAGAATTCTACTAACGGTAAATGAGCTTCCCAACCTTTGCCAAAATCGATCACACATGCCCGCAGCATGTCTTCCAAAGTTTGAATCGTGCGCTCACTCTGACCGTCAGTCTGTGGGTGATAAGCTGTACTCATGTCTAGCTGGGTACCCAACGCTTTGTGCAAAGACTTCCAGAAGTGAGAAGTAAAATGGGAATCACGATCCGAAATAATAGAAACCGGCACCCCGTGCTTAGAAACAACTTCCTTCAGATAAAGACGAGCCAAACGATCCATGGTGTCGGTCTCCTTAATAGCGAGAAAATGGGCTGATTTTGTCAACCGATCAACAATCACCCATATCTTGTCATTCCCGCTCGGTGACTTGGGCAGTTGTGTGACAAAATCCATGGTAATCCGTTCCCATTTCCACTCCGGAATTTCAGGTTGTTGCAAGAGACCCGACGGTTTCTGGTATTCCACCTTGACCTTAGCACATGTCAAGCACTTACTCACGTATGAGGCTATATCCGACCTCATGTTTGGCCACCAGTAAAGCACCTTTAGATCTTGGTACATCTTATCCGAATCAGGATGAATAGAATACCGGGACTTATGAGCCTCATCTAAGACAAGCTCCCGAAGTCCCCCGAATAAAGGAACCCATATGCGTTCTGCGAAGTAGTGCAGGCCATCAGGCCTTCGCTCGAGGTGCTTGTCGGCACCGTGCATGGTTTCAGCTTTAAGGTTTTCCTCCTTCAAAGCTTCTAACTGAGCAGAACGGAGTTGGTCAGGTAGAGAGGAATGAATGGTGAGTTGCAACGCCCGAACGCGACGAGGTTTAATTGATTCCTTCCTGCTCAAGGCGTCCGCTACCACATTCGCCTTGCCAGGATGGTACTTAATGGCGCAATCATAGTCATTTAGAAGTTCAATCCAACGACGCTGTCGTATGTTCAAATGTTATTGGTCGAAAATATGTTGAAGACTCTTGTGATCGGTGTAGATGGTGCATTTGGTACCGTACAAGTAATGTCTCCAAATTTTCAACGCGAAAACCACTGCACCCAACTCCAAGTCGTGGGTGGTGTAGTTCTTCTCGTGCACCTTGAGTTGACGAGAAGCATACGCAATCACTTTCTCGCGTTGCATCAACACACAACCAAGACCATGAATAGAAGCATCACAGTAAACAACAAAATCATCAGGGCCTTCAGGTAAGGACAAAATAGGAGCAGAACACAGTTTAGACTTTAGTTCTTGAAATGCCGACTCTTGTGGTTCACCCCAGTCGAATTTTCTATCCTTTTGAGTAAGAGTGGTGAGGGGTTGAGCAATCTTCGAGAACTCCATAATGAAACGACGATAGTAGCCCGCAAGGCCTAGAAATTGCCGCACCTCAGTTGGCGTCTTTGGTGCTCCCCAGTCCTTGATCGCTTCGATCTTAGCTGGATCGACATGAATTCCTAGTTCATTAACCACATGTCCTAGGAACTGAACTTCGCGTAACCAAAAGTCACACTTTGAGAATTTAGCGTAAAGTTGTTCCCGTCGCAAAAGTTCCAAAACTAAACGCAGGTGTTCCTCGTGTTCGGTCTTGTTCTTGGAGTAAATCAGAATATCATCAATAAACACAATGACGAACTTATCAAGATATGGTTTGCAAACGCGGTTCATCAAATCCATGAAAACCGCCGGTGCGTTTGTGAGACCGAAAGGCATGACCAAGAATTCGAAATGGCCATAACGTGTACGAAAGGCAGTCTTTGCAACGTCAGCTTCCCTTGCGCGCAACTGGTGATAACCGGACCTCAAATCATTCTTGGAGTAATAACTAGAACCCTGGAGTTGGTCGAATAGATCATCAATACGTGGAAGAGGATAACGGTTCTTAACGGTCAATTTGTTCAGTTCTCTGTAATCCACACACAATCGAAAACTTCCGTCCTTCTTCTTGACGAATAGAATCGGGGCTCCCCAAGGGGAAGAACTTGGTCTGATGAAACCCTTGTCCAAGAGTTCCTGTAACTGACTAGACAATTCCTGCATCTCGGGAGGTGCAAGACGGTAGGGGGCCCGAGCAATAGGAGCAGCCCCTGGTACAAGATCAATACCGAACTCAACCTGACGATGGGGAGGGAGACCAGATAAGTCATCGGGAAAAACATCAGGAAACTCGCGTACAACTGGAATATCGTCGATCTTCTTCTCATCACTAGAGGAAACAGATAAGAGTGCCAAAAACGGCCGAGTAACCCTTCCGAAGACACTTAAGGGCTTTCATGCTAGAGATGATATTTAGCGAAACACCGCCCTTGATACCGTACACAGAAAGGAATTCTCCATCAGGGAGAGGAATCCGAATAATCTTGTCGTAACAGACAATCTCCGCGCGATACAAAGACAACCAATCCATGCCTACCACAACGTCAAAACTACCCAAAGGTACCGGCATAAGGTCGATGGGGAACGACAAACCCGACAACTCTAGTTGACACTCCCGAACGATACAAGTAGCTTCAATCTTTTTACCGTCAGCCAACTCAATAATATACTTAGCCTCTAATGGTACGGGTACTACATCTAGCAGTCGACTAACTTCCATGGATATAAAACTTTTATCGGCACCGGAATCAAATAAAACACTAACAGAGCGATTATTGAGAAGGAACGTACCGGTAACTGTGTCAGGATCCTGTCTGTGCATTCCTGCCGCCGCCCCCGTTGTTTCCGTTACCGTTGTTCCCGCCATGCTTCAGTTTCGGGCAATCCTTCTTGTAATGCCCAGTCTCACCACAGTTGTAACATCCTTGTCTTCCCGTAGTTCCTTGAGCAGTAGGAGCCGAGTTAGTAGTTGGGGCCTGGGTCGATGGAAGTGTAGCCCGACAATCTTTAGCAAAATGCCCAAATCGCTGGCAGCGATGGCAACGATTACTGTCGCAGTTCCCCTGATGATGACGCCCACACTTGTTGCATTTAGGCAGTTTCCCCGCATAACCACCCTGTTTGTTACCCGAAGAAGAAGAACCCCCGCTATCAAATCTCTTACCCTGTTGTGCTGGTGCAGATCCTTTCCCTTCATTATCCCACTTGCGCTTGTTGTTCTCTGGGGCCTTGACAGTCGAACCCTTAGCAGGCAAAATACCTCATTCACCTTCAAGTTGGTCATCCTATGAGCCGATTGGACCACTTCTGAGTACGTAGGATGATTTCCCGCAGCCACCAACCCTGCGATTTCTGGCACTAACCCCGAGATATAGTGTTCGATCCTCCTATATTCTGGCACATGCAGATCAGGACACAGCACTGCCAACTCATTACGCCTCACCGTATACTTCTCAATCTCAGACCCAGTCATCTTGAGGTTCCACACCTCGTGCTCTAGCTTCTGCACTTCTTCCCTTGGACAGTACTCTCGTTTCAGCAGTTGTACGAAATTCTCCCAAGGCATAGCATACGCCTCCCCTATACCCATGTTCTGGGTGATATTGTTCCACCATGTCAAAGCAACATCCTGGAACAACGCAGCAGCATACTTGACTCGGTCCTCTGGGAGACAGTTGCACATCAGAAACACTGACTCCACCTTTTCCAGCCACCTGAGCAAGCTCACCGCACCCTCAGTGCCAGAGAATTCCTGGGGCTTACAGTCCCGAAACATCTTGTAGGTACACATGGGTGGGGGTGGGTTAACAGGACCACCTGAAATGAAACGCGTGAGGAAACACGACGAATGTAAACAAGGTTCACTAATGAGGCAAAAATGGATAAATCAACTTACCACCACCATTGTGTCCTAACTGAAAGGCAGCTTGTAGCAAGTTGTTCAGATCATCCTGTGATAGGTTAACACCTCCACGACCACCAGCACCACCGCGACCACCACCACGTCCACCATTGCGACCACCTCCACGTCCTCCTCGTACTCCAGACATGATTCTGACAGAAAGAACGAGAAAATTTAGTTTCGCAGCTAATGATAACCACTAACGTTTACAAGATCAAAGCTAGATCCAATCCAGGACTATCCATTCGAACCCAGAGCTCACCAGGGCTTTCATGCATTTCGGTTTATGATTTTGTGTGCACCCAAAATGATAAACCGCTCTACATGGTCCTCCAAGTGTTCTCCTAGTTCAAAGTTCAAATCACCGAACATAGACTCTTAGCTATACACCGTAATGCTACGGTAGTTTATGGCAAGTGTTTCTATTGGAGTATGAAAGGGAGATGCCCGAGCCTTGGACAAATCTCAAGAGTACACGACTTACTCCAATATACTACACTGCCTAGAAAGTAAGTAACCCGACCTAAGATAGAACGGATGATGTAACATAGGAAGATCAAATGATTTAGAGACACCCCGACAAGACCATACGTAAACCACCATAACGTTTAGTACTATGTGATCGTCTAGTGTGTGCGACTCGGCTATAGACTAGACTCTACATGCAGTCCTAGTTCACTATAACCATTGGCTCTGATACCAATCTGTCACACCCTAAAAATCCACTTGCGGAGTTTTACCGCGAGGCGCATGACAAACCAGGATCTAAACCAACGATCACAATAAACAAGTCTAAATGAACACATGCAATTTCAAAAACATAGTTTATAATTCCCCAAATACAGCGGAAGCTTATTCAAAACATAATCCAAAATAAACCAAGTGTTCAACGTTTGAAAACCATGCAATCCTAACTAGACGCCGTGCAGACGCGTGTGCCCTAGTTCCATTGTGCTACCTTAGCGACCTGAGAAAACATGTAAATGTTTACGTCAGCACAAAAATGCTGGTGAGTTTACAGGTTTG
Source organism: Ambrosia trifida (assembly GCA_028751855.1). Lineage (NCBI taxonomy): Eukaryota > Viridiplantae > Streptophyta > Magnoliopsida > Asterales > Asteraceae > Ambrosia > Ambrosia trifida. Next base: position 27,467,784 of record CM054123.1, on the reverse strand, counting down.
TAATCCAAGTACCAAGTTCAACCTGTCCATACTATAACAAATCGAAAACCAAAGTACGCTAGCTAGGAGTATGTTTTGTTACTACTACGATTGGAAAACCATTACTAACTCGCAAACCAGATGTCGTGCCCGATGTAGTAAACCTGTTGTTCCTGTTTGAGACAATATGCACCCGCCGACCCTCCAAGTCGACGAGCGGGGTTGGTCATTCCCAATAGCGCTATTCACATTTCCCCGTTGTGCAAACCCGCACATTCATGGTTCCCCCCGGGACTTCCAAAGATCGTATAGTAAACCATAGAAACCCATAGTATGACAGTAGTTACCAAACATAAGTTTTAACACATGTTTTCTCCCCCGAAAAGTGAAACCAGTTAAAAGAGGGGCCGTAAACTCACCTTAAGTTGCGTTACTTCGTAATACGAATAAACTCAGCAGCTATGCTAGGCCCGTAAAGCGGCGACCTAACATATGACAGTTACAAGTACTTAGACTAATAACCCGCAGGTTAGTTAGTCCCTAGATGTCCAGACCATAACCAAGTTCGTTTGAAAACACCGTGACTGTTTATCTGACCCAATGTACAAGACTCGACATCCCATTGGTGACCCGAGACTCCCCGTGTTATGCTTACGCTCTCAAACATACAATCATGCAATCACACTTAACATACGTTAATGTCCAACAAGTTATAGCACGTAGTTCACGTATCACATAATTAAATCCAAACATATGTTACCAAGTTATTAGATATGTTACAGGGTTCCTAGCATATTCCTAGATGTCAAATCGTGTCTCGGAATGCTAATTTACACTTACAGCAGCAGTACACGCGATTAGGAAAAGTCAACTAGCATTTAGGTTGGTCAACAGGCATTTAGGAAGGCTAATCGCATATAATATAGGCGATTGGTGGTCATAAGACATGTAAACCATGAGTTTATAGGCAATTAGGTCATAAGACATGTATTTCAGGACTTAACTAGCATTTAGGATCACAATTGCATGTAATAGAGGCATTTAGCCCCCAATCGCATGATATATAGGCGATTAGGGCATCCCTACTGGCGATTGGTCTCCTAATCGCCTATAACATAGGCGATTAGGGTTGCTAATCGCCAGTAACCCAGCTGTTCCGGTTTTTCGCGCGTTTAACACTCCAAATCAGATCCAGAACGCGTGTAATCATCCAATATCAATCCAACAACTATACCAAACATGTTTAAACCAAAATCCTTCGTTTAGCCTCGTATTATCAGCCCTGCATGCAACCATGTAATCCAAACACAATACACATAGCATGAAACATCACATTAACATGCATAACTATAACCCTAATGAACAATTACTCAGATTTCATCATCATGCCATCATTATTAATCTGAAACTAACCTAATAACATGTAATCATCCATTTTGAATCATAAAAACCCTAGCTTTTGATTGAAAACCCACATACATCATGCATGCTACTTAAAATCCAATTAACAATGATTATTAACGATTTTCAGAAGACTCATACGTTTTAAAACAGGTCTGGACCGTTAGGGATTTAATAAAAACGTTTATAAAGATTTCATGGATGAAAATCACACCTTAGATTGTGATAGTTTGATGAAATAAGCTTGAAACCTTGTGTTTTGATCCAAAATCACGTTCCAAAGGTTGTGTGTGTGTTGGGGCGGTTTATGGGATGACTAGGGTTGTTATTATGAAGTTTAGGAGGTCAAGCATTGTATTTATAGTCGTTTTTAGTCGTCCAGCACGTAACACGCGATTGTGCAGCATTTACACGCGATTAGCATTGCTAATCGCATGACATTCATGCATTTAGGGGCTAATCGCCCCCTGTAGCATGCGATTAGCATGCTACTCGCCTCCCATGAGGCCCAATCGCCCCCCTTATAGGCGATTAGCCAACCCTAATCGCCTATAGGGGTTGGTTCCGTGTATTTTGCACGTTAAACCCCGTTTTAACATATGTTAACACATTTTCACATACCGACAAGTCACATAACACATAACACTTGCAAACAAACATATTCACACTCGTTCACCAATTCCCGGGACTCGAGACTTGTATGTTCCCTATGCTCTGACGATTCTACGAATCGTCACCCCTTGTACACTTGGTTAAGGACTGACATCTAATGAACCTCTAGACTCGCATCCGATGATCCTTTATACTGAACTAACAGTTCCCGAACCATAACACGACTTAACTAACCCAGTTAAGTATAATATACGCGTGACTCGCTAAGGTAGACTTTCATCTAGACAACGTTATTAACCAGAATTTGCCGGGTGTCACAAAAATTTTCGAGCATAGGACGAAATGCAGATAAAAAATACACTTTTATTTTTTTAGGATTAATTATCGATAGAATCCAAAAAAAATATAAACCAATACTAATTTTTAATCTTTGTTCGAAACTTTACAGACGTGCAAATTACCGTCGGATTTTTTTAATTTTTTTTTTCAATGACAAATTTTTTATAATTATAGAATATATGTAATATTTTTTGTAATTATAATTTAACAATACGAAGGAGCTAAATCAAGAAATAAATATATCAATTGAAAAGTCAGTTTTATTAAGAAATAAGAAAATAATAATGTTCGATCTTTGAGGGAATTATTCCTCCAAAAATCCATATTAATTAGGAGCAAATTGTCGAGTATTTGTTAGAGCTGGCGCGTTTAAGATATGTGAATTAGCGTATTCTTTTAACTGTTAATAACATACATCTTTTTTTTTCCTTAAAAGTACACCTTGCCTATTTTTCTAACCTTGGCCGTCTCCAAAGAGGCTTTCGCATGATTTCAATATGTTATGCTAGTTGATAGGCAATCAGAATTTTGGTATACCAAGTTTGATACTTTGATTTCTTGAATCTTTTATGTAAATTAATTTCAATGGTTCGTACTTCGTTGTATGCATATATGGGTGTGATTTTCTAACTAGATTAGAGGGTATCTTGTCTATTATCTTTCTGGATATAGTATATGATCTTAGGGTTGTAAAGACCTGGAACTATTCAAATATCTCATGTACCCTAGATTGAGAGCATCAAATCATATATATCTGATTTGCTACGTGTACATGTCCTTTTATCTTCATCTGGAAAGATAAAGTTTTTCTGTGGTCTATATGCAATTACTTTACCCCAATTGTAAATATTCTATTACCTTTTTTTAAATAAGAAACAAATACAAGATGACTTAACATGGACCCCTTATGAAACCAGGTTCTGCTACCTGACCAATAACATTTTAGTGTCGCATAGTTTAACGGAAAGTAATGGGGGGTTTTCATTAGAAGAAGCAACATATATATATATATATATATATATCTTGAGATAAAGTTAAGGTTTGTCCTCATCATCACCCTCCCCAGATCCTACTTATGCGAAACTTTTTTGAAAAGGGGTATTCCACTCAAAGGATCATCACGGGAGGGTATAAATCTCGACTTACATAACAAGGAGATCATTGCTGGTAGCAGGGCCGACCCTTAAGGGGTGCGGGGAGGACTCCCGGCCCGGGCCCAATTTCTCGCGGCACATTGACCCTCCAGCAATCCAAGTTTTCTTAACAGTGATGTTCTTAATTCGATGGAGTTTTGTATGTTTGAGCCCCAAAATTATCAATCAAGTATTAATCAAATTGAAGAGAAGTTTATATAAAACAAAAAAGTAAAGAAATGTTGAGAGAGACTAAAATTAAAGAAGAAAATGAAATAGTTTGAGACAGGTTTATTAATGAGTGTAGGACTAAAGATGATGAAGAAGATAAAATGAAGTCATACTTGGTTGTTTTAGTTTTTTACCAGTTGGTTTTGACTTCCTTTTTTACTTTTATTTTTGTTTTGAAACAATTTTTTTTAATTTCCAAGCTTTCACCCATTTATATTTTTCATACTTTGTGGGATTCGAACTCCCAACCTCCTCCAAAAGGGTTTGTTCCCTCTACCGTTAGATTACAACGTAAGTGGTAAATAAAATTCGATCCATCAATTTGATATTACATTAATCGTAGCTTAAAAAATACTTTACATTATTTATTTCGTTAAGGCCTAAAGCTAAGCCTAAGAGGCACGATTTTTACAGCTCGACCCGGACACCTAAATTTTCAAGGCCGGCCCTGGCCGGTGGCATTGATGAAAGCTAGAGATCACCAATAGTAATGACGATCCCTAGCCAACATCAATCCGTTTAGGAGAGATCACCTATGCTACTGGCAATGATCCCTTTCCCAAATAAAAAAAAAAAAACACTTTTAGGAATGAGACATTGTTTAGTATGTATGTTATATATAAAGTGGAAGACAAGAAATTATTAAGTTTCACCTAATATTGATTTTAACAATTTATGCGTTACTTAAGATTTCAAGAATATATTTCGTACAAGATTGAACTTTTTTGGGTAAAAATGTTGTGTTAGGTTGTGTGTAGTGGACTGTTGTGGGGTGGACCGTTGTGGGGCGTTATAATAGCCTATAGCGTCCGGGAACACCGCCCTTGGGCGCTATAGGGCGCTATGCTTGAATGGCGTTTTAATAATAACGGGCGTTTTGCATTGATTTTCGTGCGAATATTCCATTCAGACCGTTGAACGGTCACTTGCCTTTAAAAAAAAATCGTGGGACTTTTATAAATATACATACACATCCACTTTCATATCCACACCCATATACAAACTAAAACACACACACACACTTGCAAGTTTTTATCACGATTTGAAGAGATGAATCCATTCGGTAGAGGTGGTTTCGGGTTTGGTTCCCAAACTACTGGCGACAACACCCGACTAATAGCTCCGGGTTCAGGTTCAAACCCACAAACTTTTATGAGCCTGTTAAACCAACCCTATAATTGGGACCCGAACATGTATAACATGGGAGGGAGTTTTGGGCAACCCATGGGAGTGGGGTTTGGGTTAACATAAGTGTTTGGGACATCTCAAATGTTCGGGTCCTCAAATGCTTGGCAAGACTCACAGCCGGTTCCGGAGACACAACCGCTGGAGGAAGAGCAAGAGGAAGATGTTGTGCGACCAACCGAGCGAGGGAGAGGCCGTGCGAGCAACCAGACGCACAAAAGGAAAGAGACGCAAACACGCGCCAAAAAAATCGTACAACCAGGGAACGACGACGAGCTGTTCAACTTAGCCCGAGCGTGGATTGAGGTGTCAGAGGATCCTATTGTTGGTAAGATATATATTTTTTGTTATGTTATATTTGTTTTACATATATTTTTTTAAACGAGGACTTATATATTTTTTATTGTTTGTTTTTTAAGCGAACTATCAAAACAAAGGTGATTTTTGGAAAAGAGTCCGAGCAATATTTTTTCAACTAGTTGGTAAGGGAGAGAACTACCGGGAGAACGACTCGATATCGGGCAAGTGGATTGATATCAACTATAAATGCACAAACTTTCAAGGTATTTATTAACGCGCCTGGTTTGGGTGGAAAACTGGCCAAAGCGACGCCTAGATTTTGGAGGCGGCTTTGGATGAATACAAACAAGAATACGGAAATTTTCCGCACTTCAGGGTTTGGGGCCTGCTGAAAGAATGCTCCAAATGGCACACCGTCCGCCCAACGGTTGGAACTTCTTCATCTAGGGATAGAAAGAAGTCGAGGACCTCTGAGTCGGCTGATACCGGGACCCCTACGTCTGGCGCGCGTCACGTCGACCTAAACGCCGAAGAAAAATGTGTTTTTTGCAGGGGAGGAAGGGGCGGAGGAGTTGCGTCGTCCGACCGGTCGACGGGCTGCTCGACAAGCATGGGCGGACTCTTCGTCGTCGGGGGTGAACGAGTTGATCCCGGCATTTGCTGAGATGAACCAGCGGCTCCAAGACATACGCGACATCAGGGCACAGCGTATCCATGAAAACCGAGAGGTGGTTGATATTATGAGGGATCGACAATTTGAGCGCGACTTTGCATTTTACACGAAACCGCACGACCACCTAGAAGGCAAGGCCTTGGAAATGTGTTTGAACCAAAAGGCCAAAATCGAAAAAAAAATATAACCTATGAGTATTTGTTTTTTTTTAGTATTTGTAATTTTTTTTTAGTATTTGTAATTTTTTTCTTAGTATTTGTAATATTTATATATTTAATGGAATATTTAAACTATTTAATATTATTATTTAAATAAGAAAAAGAATAATTAAACAATGATTACCCAATCATTTATAACCCCTCATAACCCCCCTTCCCACTAGATTTTTTTTGCCAAAATAGTGCTACAGGATGAGATTTTTGTGCATTTGGGGGGTGTCAGATCAGAATTTTTCCTTTTGGTGAAACCGCAAGTTCATCTTGCGGTTTCTCTCTCCTACTCACCAAAAGTGCATGATTTAAAAAGGAAACCGCAAGTTCATCTTGCGGTTTCTCTCTCATACTCACCAAAAGCGCACGTTCCTCCCACCTAGTCAAAGCATAAACCGCAAGATGGTCTTGCGGTTTCACCAAAAGCACAAGTCCACTGCTGACACCCTCCAAATGTACAAAAAAAAAAAATCCTACTATAACACCATTTTGGCAAAAAAATCCTTCCCACTACACCCTCTTTTTCCATAACCCCTCTTCTATTACTTTTTAATATTTTAAGGGTCCGGTTATTTAGACAACTAGGGTTTTTATTTGCACAACCCCTCCACGGGTCGTCGAGGCCTGGACAGCCCGTGGAGGGCCAAAAAGGCATAAGGACGGGTCGTCCAGGCCCAGACGGCCCGTCTAAAGGTTGTTTTTCAATCCAATCATTGGTAATCATTGGCAATGATTAGGTGATGATTATTTGGTTTTTTTATAAGTGTAGTGTGGATGTTTAAAATGGGTTTGAATGTTTGGTTTTTATAGATGTTTGGTTTTTTATAAATGTTTGGTTTTTTTATAAATGTTTTTTTTTATTTGTATAATATGATCTTTTTTATATAATTGTGTATATGAATATGAACGAATGTCGTTTATGTTGCCGAACTAAACAAAACCAAAATACGAACAATAAAGCATAAATAAGCATAAATATTCCAAAAATTTACATAAACTATGAGTTCAATAAACATTTATAAAAACCAAACATTCAAAACGAACAATAAAGCATAAATAAGCATAAATATTCCAAAAATTTACATAAACTATGAGTTCAAAATGTACAACCAAAGAAATATAACCCACCCGTCTAACCCGACCCACCCGGCTGATCCGACCCACCCGGCTGACTGGTGGACGCCCCACCATGCTGACTGCTAGACGCCCAATCTGGAAGTGGACGCGGCTCCAAACCAGCTTCTCGTCGTCTCTCATTCTCGCTCTCTAACAGCCACCGCATGTCACCCCGCATCGACCCCAACTGATCCAGGATCTGCTGAAGTACCTGGGTCGTGCTATCATGCAACCTGACAGCATGATAAACGCGGGCAGGACGCTGTAGCTCATCAACGGGGGGGGGGGGGGGGGGGGGTCTGGCATCTCTACATCCACCGGTGGGTCGCCGTCGGCAACGTGTGGCATCTGGACCTCAGGGGCAATCGGCCCATCGAGATGTCTGAGCGGCTCTGGCACAAAATGCTCGCCACGGTCGCCAGGAGGTCCGAAAGCACGCTGGTAATAAGCGTGTGGGTTGCTGCGAGGGACCCGTGCTGCCACCTTCATCTGCGTCATAGTCCTAATATTTAACGGCCTGAAATGCAAAACAACAATAATAATATTAAATAATAATATATAAAATTAAATAATAATAATAAATAATAATAATAATAATATTAAATTATAATATATAATAATAATAATCTTACCTGGCCATCATCGGACGAGGTAAGTTGTTCTCCTCAGCATGCGTCCACAATTCGCCCGGGCAAAGACGCAACGCGATGGCGGTGACGATCCCACCAATCGGAATCTCCCCCGCCGGGTGCCTATGAGGGTAGGTCGCGATGTACTCGGCAAAGCACCTGTGTAGCGCAACCGGCCTACCCCTCAAGATGCAGTAGAGGTAGAAAAGGTCAATCTGCTGGACCCTCTCGTTACAGTTACACCGTCCGGCAATCGACCAGCTAACCAAACGGTGTATGTAACGGATCAGAGGGTCCCGGATGTTGCTGGACCTATCCATCCTGCACAGAATAATAATAACATTATAAAAATTTCGGGAGAGTTTCCTCTGTTTTTGTACGAACCAGACAACACAAGTCGTCTACAAAAATCCAAAAACAAACAACCTAAACTAACTAAATAACAATAGTAATTAACTAAGCGAACTAAATAACAATAATAATAACGAACTGAACTAAATGAAAACAATAACAATAATAATACCTCTCGCCGTCCTCCCCATACGCTCGACCACCGATAGTGGGCCACCAGGCCATCAGCATGTCGTCTGGCAACCTCGGGTTCATACCCTACGCTTTCAGAGACGTAAGACTCGTTCTCAGACAGGTCAACGGTTGAAAAGCTTTGTAAATATGTCATCGTGAGACCGGGAAGTCGAAATGGGTCGAGGGTTTTGGTGGTGGTGATGTTTTAAGGTTTGGTTCAAATGGGGAAGAAGCTGATCGTGTAATGGTTAAATCAGGAAATCTCAACGGGCCGTCGAGGCCTAGATGGGCCATCTAGGGATTAAATGCCCTAACCTAACACATTTCAACGGGCCGTCGGGGCCTGGACGGCCCGTTCTTATGCACCTTTTTCAGACTTTTCAGTCTGAACTGCCTGCTTTTGCAGGAGTTCAGACTGATCACCTCGTACCTCGTACTTCTACGGGCCGTCTGGGCCTCGACGGCCCGTCGGTTTTGTCTTTTCTGTAAACAAACGGCCCATCAAGGCCTGGACGTCCCGTCCTGAAACCCTAATTTTTCTTAACGGCCCATCTAGGCCTCGACGACCCGTCCTAAGGTTGTTTAGGGTTTTTTGTTGGTTGTGTAAATAGTATCACCCTATTTTAATACCTATAACCCTCATAACCCCCACCACTACACACACTTATAGATATCAAGATATGTTTCCAAGGAAGAAAAAGTTCCAGATGTTGGTGAGAATATGAGAACCACACAATTGATTAATATTATTCCACATGTGGTAAAGCTATAGTATCTTAGCATGAAAGGTAAAAAGGTGGCTCCATGTATGATGTGTTGAATTATGGCCCATTGCATACGAATACTTGTACTGTGTTCATGTGTTGTCCAACCACTGTGTGGGACTAGTCATGAAACATAAGCAGATATTTAAATAGTTGTTATGCTAAAACAAGAAATGACAATGAAACATATTCAACCTAAACTGGAAAGGTTCTTCAAGAAAACATATTTTGTATATCACGTGTATATATATAATTACATACATCCCTTTTCAAAGTTATAGGTATAGTTGATAGTTCTTTTTATTTTCTTTTTTTGGGCAAATTCTCAGAATATACAAATAAGAATCACTACAAGAAGTTGATGAATTTAGAAAAGATAAATATGATGATCTTAATCACCTAGAGAAACAAAAAGAAGGATGATCTTGTGAATTTAAGCGACCGACTAACTACAAAATGCTACAAAAATAAAGCAGTATCATTGACAGCTGGCTGATAAGATATTTGAATACGGAATAGTAATCAAATAGAGACCTAATTAAAGATCAATAAACAATGATAAAGACCTAATTAAAGAGAACTACTTTCTTGAAAGGCTAATAAGATATTTGAATACTAAAGATTAGTCAAGTTATATTGGTGAATACAATTTAATCTAGTTAAGAATAACATATTTGAAGATCAAAGATTAAGCAAGACTGGACATGAGATAATGAATTTAGGGGAAAAAAGTTATATTTTTATGATGTTTTTCTTTTTTACAACTGTTCAACATGATTCCCACATTGAGCTTTCTTTAGCTCAATTATCGTTGAATTTCTAAAATTCAATATACAAACTTTTGCAACTTGCATCTCCCCTATTCCATTCCCACCACTTTCCAACCCCATCATCATCTCTAGAAGAAAAAAAGTAGTCCAAAATATTATCAAACAAACCTTAAAGAAAGAGAAATTGTTACAAAGGGTAGATTATTCTTTGTTTCTTACAATTCCCTATCCCCAACAACATATCTATGTTATTCCTCTTCCCATTGCAAATGTTATCAACCCCATGAACATTATTATTATTATTATTACCATCACCACCGAATATATCCACACCAAACAGCCTAAACATATGTACTGGTTGGACTGGTTGTACCGGTTGAATCGGTTGTAGCTGTGGATTGGTATTACCTGACTCATTTTTCGTCTTCCAATCGATGTAAAGCTGCTTATCCGGACCGGTAGATCTCTGAAAACTCACAATGTCCCCAGCTTTTAAACTCTTTTCCTTCACAAACCGGCTCCAACCTTTGGTTAACACATAGCTTTGACTACTATTCCAATAAGAATAACGAAATCTCCACACTTTCATCCCAATATCTTCAAAATGCAAAAGAACACCTTTAGATGTGTTCCCAATTTGCAAAGGGAAGTGCTTCTCAGCATGTTGCTTCGGTATCACTAACCGGTTCAGCTTCCCTACATCGCTCGGTGTAACCGTCTTTTCGAACAATTGTTCCCGGGCGTTGACCGACTTCTGACCCGACCCGAACCCCGTTGTAAAAGGGTTTTTTTGTAAACTAGAATTTCTTCTACTTTGTTCAAGCTCGTCATTGTATGTATGTTTCCTCAACATATCAACAATCTCAGCTTTAGAGTGAGAATTCAAGAAACATAATTCGAAACTCGCTTCTTCGGTGTCAACTAGAAGGGGTTTTAGGTTAGTGACTGCATCACGGCCACGAAAACGTTGCACGGCTGTATCGTAAGCTTTCGCAGCTTCGTGTTCTTCGTTAAACGTCCCTAGCCACACGCGCTGGTGTTTCTCGTAAATCTGAGCACCCCAACGACCATTTGGCTGTGGGACAACACCTTTGAACCTGGATGAAGGTAGCTTGGACCTTGACTCGGCTTCTAAACCGGGTTCTTGGTCTAGAACCACGCTTCCAGCGCTTCCGATTGGCGGTGTCATCGTCACGGGGGCTGCAATGGTTGAAGTTGTTTCAGTGGTTGTGCTTTGATCATCTGTGGAGCTTCCGTTCATTGTAACTAGTTAGAGAGAGAAAGATGAGAGTATTAGGGTAGTTAGAGAGAGAAGAAAATGTGATATTTATGAAGCGGTCTAAGAGAATGGTTGGGTATATATAGGAACACTTGCAAATTTTGCAATGCTTATTTTTTATGGTGTATAAATAATATTCGGATAACAATTTTCAAATTATTAGTACTAAGAATATGGATATTGTAAAATCTTGTTTGTTAGTTATCAACTTATTGTTTATTAATTATGCTTTTATGGTATGTAAATAATACTCATATGGCAACATTCGATCCTTAATCCTACCGGGTTTTACTGTTTTCCACTGTCGTGCTTTCGGACGGGTGAGGAGTCAGGTTTTCCCCGGAACTGGTGGTTTGGTGGGCTCTGGCTACCAGCGCTACTTGCGAGCGGACAACTAGGACGTGTCTTCACCCAGGGACGTATGAAGTGCTTTTGTATTCAATTGGTGGGTACCCCGGTAGTCGGGACATCATTTGTTTGCTTTTAAAAAAAATAACTTATATTGTTTATGGTGCCCAAATAATATTTATACAACAATTTTCAAACTTTAATACTATTAATAGTAAGGATAATCAAATCTTGTTTGTAAGTTTTTCTTATGAGGTATATATACTCAAAATATAAGGAAGAGATGTAGTTGAAGTGGGTCAACTCAGAGATAGTGAGGAACCAAGAGGATTCATGGCGACTTGTTATATTATATACAAGTGGCATTATAATTATTCATGGATAACACAACACGTGTATATGTGCACACACGAACATATAAATATATACAAACATACGTATGTATAGACAGTGTGTAAGAGAGCAAGTGGATGAGCGAGTTCACATGAGAGGGGACCTAGTTTTAAGTGCATTCTCCAATCCTTTTACTGAATGAAATATACCGGCTAATAATAAGATGGTCTCTCTCTCTCACACACACAGAGAACATGTGTGTGATGATGTATATCTCATCTCCCATTGGTTTGTACGAAACAATCAACAAATAACAGGAAGATTTTATGAAGCATCTATTTAGATAAGATGACGGGACTACCTTTTTTGCACAACACTTATTTATAAACATATATATATATATATATATATATATATATATATATATATATATATATATATATATATATATATATATATATATATAAATTTGCTGTCTAGTAAAGCATTTAGACTTCTATTTTTGTAGATATTTATTTATCATTTCATGTTTTAATATATGTTCATTTTCCAATGAGGAGGTCTTGGGTTTATGTTGAACATAGTGGAGGATTATGTGGGAGAAAAAAAAAATTCTTCTTCTCGCTACTTCTGAAATTTTTATCTAGATTAGCTACCGATTGAACCCGGTGTGAGTAGACACTACCCCTGTCCAAAGCCCAAAGTATATATCGAGTTGAAGGGATATCAAGTGAATACCGAAACTTTGTATAAGTTCGTATTTATAATGTAGAAATAAGGAACATTTAGTCTACTTAATGACCAAAATCTAAGTGCCAGTACAGTAACTAATTATATATAACTAACTAATATATGATTTTCTTAGAGTTGACTTTTGACTTTAACTTGATCACTTTTACTTTAGGAGCCCATTTTGACTTCAATTCCATCCCTTAAAAATAAAAATACGACTACAATAGCACAACAAATTAAGCTCGAATGTAGTACACATTTTACTAAAAGAAAGAGGCATTGTTGATGGATTACTAGGCGTTTCTACCAACTTATTTGACGATGGGTAAACTAGTGGGAATGTGTTTATTTATCTTTTTCTTTCTTAGTGTCTATCCCTATGGACAGTGGCGAAGCTTGACCCGAGACTTCGGGGGTCGGAAGTCACCTGGGGGTCGGAAATCACCAGTTTCGGGGGGTCGAAACCGTATATACCAAAAAAAAATTATACGAATACTATATAATCGGAACTTTTGAGAAAAAATTCCGGAGGGTCGGCCGCCCCTCCCCGCCCCTTAAAAGCTACGCCAGTGCCTATGGATACAAAAATCATTCGTTAATGTATTAGGTGGAAACAACTTCTAGTCACAAACGATTTTAAAGAATGAGAGTTTGTGTGAATGCTAACATGTTTAACTTAAAAACTGTCAAAAAAAAAAAAAAAAAGTACAAAGCATTAAATGTGATGTGAATGATATGGTGCATTAGCAATTTGTTATCATGTTAACGAGCAAGTTCAATGATTGGCCATTTGTCACACTATCTAGTGATTAGGAGGTATTCTAAGGCCTATAATATATTGCATAATATGAAGAAGTATGCTATGTATGGTATAAAAGTTTAAGGACAAGACTCGCAGAACACTTTTAATGAAACAAATAATATCGCCAAGTCTCTTTATATTATTATTGATTGAAATTGAAAGTGATTATCATCACCATAGAACATGACTTTATATAGGAAATACATCAACGGTAACATGCTGAAACATAGAACAAACTAAAGTATACTTATTTAAAATATCAACTAACTGAAAGATTGAAAATTCGGCTGAGAGACTTGGCCCATAAACTTGAACTCCGAAAGCCATGCAGATGCCATGCACACTATTATTATGGATCACTTTCAATATTACCCCTTGATCCAAACTCCTGGACTCTAATCACATGCCTGAAGAACATAAACTTCTCCTTAGGAAGGGCCTTAGTAAACACATCTACAAACGGATAATTTGTACCACAATAATTTAACCTAACTTGCTCCTGGACCACCATATCTCTAATAAAATGGTGTTTTAACTTAATATACTTTGTTTTTCTATTCAAAACTGGATTTTTAGATAAGTCAATAGCAGACTCATTATCAAAAAAGATACTTGTAGCTAGCAATTGAAGGACATTCGGATCATTTAGTAACCTCCTTAACCAGATAGCCTGACAAGTAGCTCCAGTAGCAGCAATATACTCAGCTTCAATACTAGATAAAGCCACAATTATTTGCTTCTTAGATGACCATGAAATAGAAGCATTTGCCAATAAGAACACATTGCCTTCTTGTACCGAAGTCCCAAATGAAGTGTGCCTGCAATATACTTCAACACTTTTCAAGATGCTCCTGAAAGCACCTCTAATGGGGACTGCATGAATCTGGACATGACACCCATAGCATATGACAAGTTAGGCATGGTATGAGTCAGATAAATCAATCCTCCGACCAAACATCAATAATCCGAAGCATCAACCTTGAGCTCTCCATCATCTAGGATATATTTTTCTTGAAAATTCATTCGTATTGCTTCTTGTCTGCAGCCCTTCATATTGTCTGCATGTACCATTCTTTTCTATGGACTGCATATCTTCTTCCATAATCTTTACCCACGCTTGTCTTTGGGCAACATCATGATAGAACACATGATCTGCAACACTTAAGGAAAATTGCAAATTTAAATAAGCATAGTGAGGAGCTTCATTTACCTCCTGTGTGTTAGTGTATAAGTCTGCAAGGGTTCTACTCTTATAGGACGAGATGAACTGCATGAGTTTGAGCCTTAATTAGCAGCATTAGACTGCACACTAATAGCTGGTGTTTGAGGTTCAATATTACTATTGGACTGATAACTCTCTGCAGCTATGGATGCATAGGTGTTTGGAGCCGCACAATAGTTAGATCTTCATCAGGAATAGGAAAAGGATTAACATATAATCTTCCATAACTGGCCTGATTTGATTTGTATGTAACGTCCCAGTCCCACTTAGTAGATTTAATAATTGTAACTTCCTCTCTTCCCCTTGATTAAAACTTCTTGGTCTTCGAATTATTTAATCTATAGCAATTTCCCTGCATTGAGTAGCCAAAAAACACACGCTTGTTGGATGTGTTATCTAGCTTCTTTCTTCATTGAGCATAAGTATGACCATACCCAATACAACCAAAGGTTTTTAGATAGGAGATCTGGTTTTCATTGAACCATAACTCATAGTGAGTCTTGTCATCAACAGCAGCCGTCGGTGATCTATTAAGGGCATAAATGGCAATTGCAACACCTTCTACCCATAAGTAATTTGGTAAGTGTTTATCTTTTAGCATACTCCTTGTCATGCCCATGATGGTTCTGTTTTTCCTTTCCACAACTCCATTATGCTCAGGTGTATGTGAAAGGGCTAGTTCTCTCCTTATGCCAACTTGATCACAGAAGGTGTTGAATTCCTTAGAGCATAATTCACCACCCTTGTGAGTCCTAAGAACCTTGATAGCCTGTTCACATTTCTTCTCAAACCACAACTTTAAAGATTTTAAACTTAGCAAAAGCCTTAGATTTTTGTGTTAAAAATACACCAAACACATTCTAGCATAATCGTCTATAAGCAAGAAATAATAGAGGCTTTTACCAAAACTTAGAACCTGCATTGGACCACAGTCAAGATGAATGAGCTCAAGCTTCTGTGAAGCTTTCCATGAATGTGAGTTGAAGGACTACCTTGTTTGCTTTCCAAGTATGCAGCCTTCATAAACTAATAGAAAGGCCATATTGCCCTTTACTAACTTTATTAAGTTATTGTACCATAAGTATAAAATGTTGTAATTACTTAGATTTGCATGGTATCCTTGCTAAATGCTTTATAATATAACAAGAATATGATAAGATGTTACTATTATATAATTTAAAGCAATTTAATTGTATTTATAAATTTATCCAACAATTCATTTATCAATTTAATGGTTATATAGAAAGACCATATTGTCCTTTACTAACTTCATTAAGTTATTGTATCATAAGTATAAAATGCTGTAATTACTTAAATTTGCATGGTATTCTTGCTAGATGCTTTATAATATAGTATAGATACACATATAGATTGTAAAAAATAATAAAAACTATATGTGGTGGTAAAGGATATATTGGAAACCCTTGTTATAGTGAAAACTCTGGACACTCTAACATCCCGAGCTTTTTTTTATATGAAAATTTTAGGGTATGTAATATACATGATTTTAAGCATTTTGAGACAAAAAAAAAAAAAAAAAAAATCAAAAAAGCGCCGAGCACTTTTTTTTTTTTTTTTTAAATAAGTTTTTGGGTAACACATTGTTAACACATGTTAATTTCCCTTAACATGTGTTACCCGAAAACATATTTAAAAAAAAAAAAAGTGCCCGGCGCTTTTTTGATTTTTTTGGCTCAAAATGCTTAAAATCATGTATATTACATACCCTAAAATTTTCAGGCCCTAAAAAGCTCGGGAAGTCAGAGTTTCTAGAGTTTTCACTATAACAAGGGTTTTTTCTGGATTCCTACCCCTATATGTGGTTACGTATTAACGCTTAAATGTCATATTATTACTCGAAAGATTTATTGATACGTGTTGACACAATAAACTTAACCAACAACTACTAATTTAAACTCTAGTAGGGCAAGAGATCAAAAGGAAAAAGAATTCAATTGAAAAAAAAAAAAAATCGATGTAATATGGTCCATAAGTGAGTTTTCAGACATAGACTTTTCTATCACAAGAAAATTGGTACATGCTCCCATTGATTGACTATTATCTTTTTGCGTCCTTTACCGTGGAAATTGAAAAAATAATAGTGGCTTCCCATAATTGATAATTCCATTATTTCATTCAACATCGACCATTTCTTACCCCAACCTGGATAGATCAACATTTTTTCCAAAACAAAATCCTACATAATTTGGAACCTTCCTAGCAATCTCTTCTTAATAACCTTTTTTTTAACAGGGGATATTATAAAACACAAAACCAACCGAAGAGTAAGAAGCTACCGGGGAGAAAAACCATAAGTTACAAATGCATACAATAATTTTGAATCCACATTTTAATCTTATGGTTCCTATTAAAAACAACAAAAAACGAAACATTAACAAGAGAATCAAAATTATTATCTTCTCTTCTTTCATACCGTTGTTACTACCAAACATAAATAGCCCTTTACACGTTAGTGGACGGGAAGATTAATAATAGGAGATAGTATATTATTATTATTACTAGTGGAATGCCTGCGCGTTGCCGCGGGTATGTATTTTTATTCACATTTTAAATTGCCAAAACTTTATACACCATACTGTTATTTATCCAATCCGATCTGTGCTTGATTTTTATTTGCAACATTTAGTTACACACATGAACCAAAGAGCCTTTAGCCTACTGGTTACAAAGTGTTTATAAATAAGGCTTAGCCTTTTCTTGTGGTGATAATTCAAATTCCATTGGTAACAAAAAGTTAATCCATTAAAAAAAAGTTACATGAATTAATCTTTTACTTGGTAATGGTTCTAGGTAACAAAAAGTTAATATATGAGTTAAATGTATTGAATGGTGCAATTGATTTGTATTAGTGACTTGTACATAAGGGCATAGATGGAAGAAAATGGTAAAAGTTATAGATTTATGCATGAGACCTTTTGTATGCCATCTTAAAATGATGGTTAAATTACCTTCTTACCCATCTCTCCTCCTTAATAAGATAGTAGAGATTATTATTATTATTATTATTATTATTATTATTATTATTATTGTAATTGATTGTAGATTATTATCATTTCCATATATTTCCTAGGTAATTAATCTTATTTCAAAGATAGAAATTGACTCTTGTATATAAATATATCTCTACTTCTCTATATCTCTACAACATTATAAAGGATGAGTGATGGTTAAATGTGTCCAAATTAACAAATTTAAGATGATATTTCAAAAGTCTCAAGTGTAATCCTCAAGTTTTTACCTCATTTCTTCCAAATTTACTCTTGTGTACCACCTTTGATACCTATTATACAATCCCAACTTGCTATGCTCCTTTCTTCATCACCATTAGTTATTAGTGAAATCCCCAATTGTAATTTTTTTTTTTTTTGAAAGGTGAACTTCATTAGAAACTGCTAACGGCCCTCAAAACAAGGACCGAAGCAAACAACAAACGACTACAACATGTACAACGGATATAAAGTCCAATCCTTCCAAACTAAATTCTTATACTTAGACCTAGCCTTTAGCCAAAGGAAAGCTAGTGACTTAACTTTAGCTACAATTTCCACAATTTTAGGCTCAATATCTCTAAAAATCTTGTCGTTTCTCGAGCTCCAAATAACCCTCATAGTAACCATAACGATCCCTTGAATAATCTTGTTAGCCTCCTTACTTCGAATAATAGGAACAATCCGTAACAAATCTTTAATGTCAAAGGCGAAGATAGGGCCTAACTTACACCAGGATCCTATCGCCGCCCAAATACCAAACGTAAACCCGCAGCCGGTGTAAAGATGCAAAGAACTTTCCTCTTCCGTATTACAGAAAACACATGTGTCATTTGGGATGTTAATCTGCCTTCTACAAAGAGCAGCCTTCGTAGGAATACGGTCCATCTCTAAACGCCAAACAAAAACTTTAACCTTCATAGGGACCCAAGCGATCCAGCGCATAGAAAAATTCCTCCCCTGCACTCTATCGGCCAGCAGCAGAGTTTTAAAATCAGCAACACTATAGGAGCCTTCACTGTTGCCGACCCACTTCCACCCATCGTTAGAGCCCTCTAGATTAACTCCCTGCAGACGAATCTGCAGTTGACTAAATTCAGTCAACTCCTCTATTGATTGCAAGCTTCTGTTCTAGCAGAAAATAAAGGCAGACTCCTCATTAACCCAATAATCATAAACCGTAGCCTGCTTCTTGACAGCCAAATGATATAACCTGGGAAACTCGTCTTTAAGCGGATTATCTCCACGCCATATATCAAGCCAAAATCTCACATCCTTACCATTCCTGACGAGCGCTTTAAACTGAAAATTTAAATTCTTAGACTGCAGCTTAACTTTATTTAGGAAAGCGACCATGGATTTCCAACCACCCGGGACTGATCTACTATACGGAAGCAAATCCCACGCATTCCTATTCGCATGGCAGGCATCAATAATCTTTCTCCAAAGGGATAAAGCTTCAACTTTGTATCTCCATGCCCACTTGACCAGTAGGGCCAAATTAACATCGGCCAGATTAGCCACTCCTAACCCACCAAATTTTTTAGGCGTCGTCACGACATCCCAAGCTACCCAATGTATTTTTTTAATATTTTCATCACCCGCCCATAAAAATCGCTTCATAATCGATTCAATCTTATCTATAATCTTCACAGGGGCCTTGTATAAAGACATGTAATATATCGGCAAACTGGATAACACGGACTTTATAAGAATTAACCGACCACCTATAGAGAGGGTCTTCGCTTTCCATAACTTCAGTCTTGACTTGCATTTATCCACAACAGGGTCCCAATTCCGAATTCGATTCATATTGGCCCCTACCTTAACCCCAAGATATTCGAAGGGCATGGTACCATCCTTACACCCGCAAATACTCGCTAGAAATTTAACCTCGTCCACCATACAATTCAGCCCGAAAACATTAGATTTTTGAAGGTTTATTTTTAGGCCGGAACATATATGAAACAACCGAAGAAGGCGTAACATATTCTTGAAGTTCCCTACGGACAAATTACCCAAAATGAGTGCGTCGTCCGCGTAGAGAAGATGCGTCAACCAAGGCCCATTTCTGCCAATTTGTATCCCCTCAAAAAGACCGACAACCAAAGCTTTATTTATCAAACTAGTAAAAGCTTCCATAACGATTAAAAAGAGGAAAGGGGACAACGGATCACCTTGCCTTAAACCCTTCTCACACTGAAAAATATAGGTCGGCGACCCATTAACCAAAACCGAAGAACGAGCCGACTTTAAAATTCCTTCAATCCATAGGCACCAACGATCCGGGAAACCCATTTGTTTCATGATAGAGATCAAAATCCCCAATTGTAATTGAATGTTTAAAATGAATAATGACACCCTCCATTAAATTGAATAGAATTTCATCATGTTAATCTTTTGTTAAAATTAATAATAAGTTGGTAGAGAAAAATTGTAAGACCTTCTACATAGGATACATGATTTTTTTTTCTAGATTATAAGTTTGGTCTCCACACACGTATTTTAATCTTTAATTGATAAAGAAAACTATGAAAGAAATTTTGGAAATAACTTTTGGTATTGTAGATAGACTTATGAATTAAACGATGTCAATGGGTTTGGTGATAAATATTCAAGTTTATAACACCATCATTGATGCTCATTGTCGTCACGGTTACAAAACAAAAGCAGTTGAAATTCTAAAAATATGCAGAGGATTAAGGCCTAATAAGTTACCTTATACGCCACTATTAAACACATATTGCAGAAAAAATGATACTAACACGGGCAATATTAATCTTGGAAAATATAACGGAAAGAGGAGTATTCTATGATGCTGCGATATATAATTGTAGTTTTCAGCCATCTATTTTTATCTCCAAAACACAAGGAGTAACCAAGGCGGTCTCTGAGGGTTCAAATAGTTTGTGCAACATGTAAACATGAATCCTTAAAATAGACGTATATTTGATCATTTGGAGAGGAAATTGGAAAAAAAAACATAGTATTAAAGAACTTTAAAGCTCAAATCAGTACACACACACCAAAAATATCAACAACAAATACATATGTAAATATAAAGTATATAAAGAGGATGAAATAGATCTCCTAGAGAAGAAATTGCAACGAGTAACGGGTAGCCCATAACACGGATATCGTCAACCCCTACATATATCTATCTGTATAGACACATTTAGAAAGAAGCTACGAATGACATGTAATCACATTTATAACAAACTTGTTTGAAATCCGAAATGGGTGGTGGTTCGTTATAGATATCATAATTGAATCTGATATCAGTTGAGACACCCGCTGCAACGCGCAGGCATTCCCACTAGTATATACTAATACACACACACAAACCTACTCTCTCTCACCACCACTGCACCACCATCGCCTCTGACCTAAATCATTGAACCACCACCACTGACCGCACCCCACCTAAACCCGGAATGGGTTGTGTTTCGCAATTGATATAATTGAATCTGATACAGTCTAGACACCCGCTGCAACGCGCGGGCATTCCCACTAGTGTTGATAATGGAGAAGGCATCAAAGACCCAATTAACAATTATACTAGTATTTCATGGTATCAGAGTAGGTACTTCTTTAGCCCGAATCTAGGCCGCCACCCTCCTATCTTCTTCTTCTTTCTTGTTTGGCCACCGAATTTTTTTTTTTCAGATCCCTCTCCTCTCCATCATGTCTTCTCCAAAACTCTACCCTGCTGCCACAATCTCCAATATTAAAAGTTTCATCCCAATTACCCTTGAAGTTGAAAGTAGTCAATACTCCTCGTGGAGTGAGTTATTTAAAATCCACTGTCGTGCATTCCTCGTTTATGACCACCTTTTATGAAGATTCATGTGATCAATTAGATGCAACCGTTCTTCAATTGATGCACAGAACTGTTTCCAACGACCTTCTTAATACCATCATCCAAACCAATACCACCGCCCACGAAGCTTAGACTACCCTTGAAGGTCTCTTTCATGATAACAAGAGTGCTCGTGCCATCCAACACAAAGATAAAATTTCTGACACACGGCTTGATGGCTTACACAAAGTTTCGGCCTACTGCCAACACATACAAACTTTGTCGGATCAATTAGCAAACGTAGGCGCACCCCTGGACAATGATGCTCTTATTCTCCAACTAATCACCGGTTTAAACGAACAGTATGAAGGAATCGCCACTTTTTTCCAACAACAGAATCCTCTACCCAACTTCTATGTCGCATGTTCCAAACTTATTACGGTGGAAAATCGCAAGCAGGAGCAAGCCCTTTTGACATCCAAACAAGCCGAAACCGCTCTTCACGCATCCTCCTCTTGGTGTCAGTCATCACAGTGAAACACCGACTACCATTTGACTGATATATCTCGTGGCCGAGGCCATCAAACCCGCAGCTTGGGTCGTGGCGAGCACGTCTTCTTAGGGACGTGGTCGTGGATCACAATATGGTAGTGGTTATGGATGGCAGCCTTGGCCGAACCCACCTTTTTCAAACTGGCCCACTAACTTTCCATGGCCCAATAATTTTACATGCCCAACAACCAACCCATGACCCCTTCTTGGCCCACCCACCATGTCCCTATCCATCAAACCCACTAACCCCTCTGGTCACGGTGGTTCAGGTATACTCAGGTCATGTTCCTCCCAAGCAAACATGGCTTACACACCAACCGACATTAAACAAGCTCTCTACATAATGTCACCTCAAGAACCGAATCATGTAGGCTTTATGGACACTGACGCTTCCTTTAACATGACAAAGGAACAAGGTAACTTTGATTTGTTTTCTAATAATTGTATAAATTCTAAAGTAATTGTTGGTGATGGATACACGATTCCTGTTCTTGGACAAGGCAACATCACCCTTCCACCACCTTGCCACCCGTTTAAATTAAAAAAATGTCCTATAAGCACCCATACTTATTAAAAACTTGATTTATGTTCATTGTTTTACTACTGACAATCCCATTTCTATCGAGTTTGACCTTTTTGGTTTTCTTGTGAAGGATTACAAGACCCGGATGCCTATCCTCCGATGCAACAGCAGTGTGATCTCTATCCTCTGCTTCTTGGATCTGACACGTCCACACCATCCACTTTTGCAGCCATCACCTCTCACCTATGGCATCAACGTCTAAACCACCTGAGCATTCTATTTTAATTTCTTTGAAAACTTTTAGTTCTATTAATGTTGGTTCTTTGAATAAACCATTTTGTGAATCTTGAGTTTTTGGCAAAAGTACAAGACTACCATTTAATATTTCTTTAAATAAAACCTTTGCACCACTTGATATTTTGCATAGCGATTTATGGACATCGCCCATAATGTTTTGCATGTAAACTTTTCCCATTGCCCTTAAATCCTAAACATTCAACATATTTTCCCAACTAGAAAATCAAATTAAAACTCAGTTTGAACGAAAACTTTAAACCTTTCGGTGTGATAACGAGAGGGAATTCCTAAACGCTTCCTTCCAACAATGTTTTCACCAACATGGCATGTTTTTTTTGCCTATTTTATCCCTAGACCTCAACAATATGATTCGCACACTCTTGGTTCATGCATCTCTCCCTAACAATTTTTGGCACCATGCCCTTGACACCGCACTTACTTCCTAAACATTCTACCAAACAAATCCCACAAAAATAAATCCTCAACCGAACTCCTATATAACCACATTCCACCTATGACCACCTACGGGCATTCGGGTGCCTATGCTACCCTCTTATACCCTTCACAAACTCGACTACTGCTCCCACCCTTGTGTGTTTCTCGGCCGCCCGACCAACCACTGAGGCTATAAATGCTTCGACCTCACCACCTGCCAAATAATTATCTCTCATCACGTCTCCTTCGACGAAAGAACTTTTCCCTTTGTCAACACCATCCACCCACCTCCGTCTTACGAAATTTTAACCGAGCAATTTCCACCACATATATGGCCTCACATAAACCCGTCACCCCATTCGACCATACGTCCCCTCCTTCTGTAAACCCAAGCGGCCCAACACCCTCTTGGACTAAACGGCCACGCACCCACCCTCTAAAAGCCTAACCAACCATCCCCACCCACAATTAAACCCCACCGCTAGCCCATAATCACACATTTCCTCAACAAACATATAAACCAGCCTAACTCACCCTCTCGGCCCAGAACCCTCTACAACAATCAAAACCACCTTAAACACGCCTACCCAATCACCCGACCCTTGACCCCCATCATGTACCCATCTTAACAACTAATCTGAGCCCACAAAACTCGTCCCCCTCTCCTACTCCCATTACTTGCACAATGCGCACGCAAGCCATGGATGGGATCTTCAAACCAAAAAAATATTTTAACCTCGCCACTTCCCCTCTTATACCCATCCCTAAAAACCCAATGGTCGCCTTATCCATACCAGAATGGTATGCCGCAATGACTACGGAATACAATGCACTTATTAAAAATGAAACTTGGGACTTGTTCCACGTCACCTAAACATGAATGACATTCGTACCATGTGGTTATTTAAGCATAAATTTAAATATGATGGCACTTTGGAGCGATACAAAGCTCATCTTATGTGTGATGGCAGGTTACAACAAGTTGGTGTTGATTGTGGGGAAACATTTACTCTAGTGGTTAAACTTGCCACTATTCGCACAGTATTATCTTTCGATCTTTCTATAGCTTGGGATGTTCATCAATTATATGTCACAAATGCATTCCTTCATGGCAATTTGCAAGAGACCGTTTTTATGCATCAACATATGGGTTCCCATAACAAACAATTCCCAAATCACGTTTATCGCCTGATAAAGTCTCTCTACGGTCTCAAACAAGCTCCTCGAGCCTAGTATCAAAGATTTACTAATTTTGTGTTAGCTATAGGATTCAATCAAAGCAAGTGTGACGCTTCTTTCTTCACCTACCACTTTGATAAAGATTCGACCTTCCTTCTCCTCTTTGTGGATGATATCTTGTTTGTCACCTCATCCCTAGCACTCCGGGTTCGTCTCATGACTCACCTTGCTAGTTCTTTTTCAATTAAGGATCTGGTTCCCTTGAGCAACTTCATTGGAATTTATGTCACCAAGAATCACAAGACTATGTTCTTGTATCATCTTATACTCGTGATATTATAGATCGTGCTGGCATGTCTTCGTGCCACCCTGTCTCCACACCAGTGGACACTGAGTCCAAACTTAGTGCCAATGGGGGTGATAATTTTGATAACCCCACTTTATTTCACAGTCTTGCAGGTGGGGGCCTTTAGTATTTGACATTCACTCACCCGGACATCAGCTATGCAGTTCAACAAATTTGCATGCACATGCATGCGCCTAAAGTACCTCACTGGAATGAATTGAA